>CM060940.1:370575465-371825465 GCA_030765085.1 Allium cepa | reverse complement strand
CCTATCGGCCTTGATAATCGAGAATTCTATTGGGATAAATCCGCCTATGTGTTGCCTTGCCAAACGGCGGGTTAACAAGAGTCAGTAATGTGCGATATTTAATTAACTTGCCTTTTAATTAGTGAGTTGGCATCTTATTTTCCATTATTTTCTTTCTGGAAATAAGTGCGTAACTTAGATGTTGGTTTGGCCACACTGATTTTGGGTTGGATAGTGATTGTACTTAGGGATGAGGATGATGACTCCTTTCTGATTTCGAATCTATTCCCTTTTCCATGATCGCTTTTAGTGATTGTTGTCGAGAGTTGGTAAGTGATGACTTTCCCTTATATTGTTGCTTAGGTGAGGGTGTTGTGTTGAGTTGCTCGTTCTTGGGATTTCGAGGATGAAATCCTATCAAGGAGGGGAGAATGTAACGACCTGTATTTTTATCGGTTGGATATTTAAATAACTTATTTGAATATATAATTCTTAATTAATTGACGGTTCAAATCAAGACCATTACTCCTCTACTTAGCCTAGAACAAGAAAAATCAATGGTCACCTCCTTCAAGTTCATTCAAAAAATAATTCCATCAATTCGCTCAATGAAAAATTCCCAACCAGTTTCATTAAATCTGTATCAAAGAGATCTTCGCTTCGACCATGGTGAAATTTGATATGGTGATGGTTTTAGAGATTGACTTTCATAGCCATGAGACTAGGATTTTGGATGGTCGGAGATAGAAGTGACGATACGTGAAATGGTGGGCACCATTGTTTTTCTCTTCGCGGGAGACACCTTCCCACCAAGTTTCATTGGGCCCGGCCCATTATTGCAAAATGCATTCATTTGGAGGGAGAGAGCATGTCATCAATACACGTTCATCGAGTAAGGAGAGAGCTTGTTCATTTTAGGTCTGAGGTAGAGAGAACGAGTGGTGGAGTCCATTGCAACTGACAGTTCATGATTTCATTGAGAAACAGTTGAAAAATCGATGAGAGAAGGTCATGGGTTCTAGATTTTCTTGTGCATATGTGCATGCACAGGAATTAGCCTAATTGGGGAAGATGGACGAGTAAGGTAACTAGCCTAGTTAATTATTGTTTAATTTATTTAATTAATTAAATAATCTCAAATCTTATATATTGTGTATCTTTTGCATAGAGGTCTGTTTTGGATGTCGTTTCTAGTATTGTGCTCATAATAGAGAGCTCTATGACTTGCTGAAGGTTTGGATAGATTTGGATAAGATAAGTGATATTGTCTCTCACTATACTATGATTGTTCGTATAGTATTAAAACAACATTTTCAAATGTTTTCTAAATTTAAAATGTGATTTCTAAAATACTTAGCCTGTATATTATTTTATAAAAATAATTAAAAGTGTTTTTAAATAGTTTTGAATTAAATATCACATTTTTTCCATTTACGGACTATTTTGATGATACTGACAGATCTAGGCTATTTTGATATAAATCCCACATTATCCTATATTGGCCGCTTGGATGGATTGTATTGTGTCATTATCGGCGTATGTAAGATATTATAGACATTAGAATGCTTGTTGGTTGCATATATGTTAGTGTTAACCCAAAAAATGGATCGACACCCTGGATTGAGTATAAAATCACCAGTCCTATTCTTACAAAGTAATAATATGGAAAATAAATATAAAAGAGCAGAAATAGAAAAAAGACAAGAAGATTTTTACAGTGGTTCGACTGTTAATGAAACCTACGTCCACTTTATAACTTTCTATTAGCTGACTACTGTCACAAGTTGAATCGGATTACAATATGATTGAATCTTCTATGTTAGATCAAGTCATAAGTATAAGACTTCACTGGAGAATCAAAGTAAATCCCTAAATGACTATTGTGTGAAAGGAGAAGAGTGAAGAATAATCTCTATACAGTTCTAGCAGCCAGTCTAGAAGATCCTTTTTATGTTGCAAATAGGTGAGTATTTATAGGAGAATTCAGTGAGTATTGGGCCAGAAGTCCAAGTGCAGAAGAGTGTAATTGTTATGCCAAGTCATCACCGAAAATCTCAAATTAATCTGAGTCATTTCTATGGACTGCTAGCTATCCACAGGGGATGGACCACAGCTATCCACAAGGGATGGACCACAGCTATCCATTGGGGATGGATCATTACCTATCCATCAACTTAGCATATTTTTCTACTAGAAGCCTTTACTTAGTGCTACGAAGGAGCTTGGAAAGTTTGAAAGTGATCTGAACTATCTTGATGGATCACTAGCTATCCATAGGGGATGGGTCGCTAGCTATCCATAGGGGATGGATCGCTAGCTATCCATCCACTTAGCATATTTTTGAGTGATCTTAGTTTGGTTGTCTTTCTATCTTCTATTTAAGAGCCTTGTCCAGATATCAAGTCGTTTGGAGTTCGTTTGATCATCCATCTTCATAGGTCATCGGGTCCAGAGGAATCATCCATAACTCACTCAATACCTAACCAAACCATATGAAATTTCACACATGCAATATAGATGAGTAGGAGAGCCTCCACACCCCTAGGATCATAGGTCATGAGGCCCACTCCTCAAGGGTCGGACCTAATGGATCAAACTGGCCCAATTTGGTTAATAATCATCCTTTACTCGCTCAAAACAAACAAAATCAGATAAAACTTTACAAGTACACTCTGTAGGGCGTGTGGGACCTACTTATAAATTTCGGGTTGTGGGGCCCAACCTACATGGATCTTTAGCTATCCATCTAGTTAGGTCGCTAGTGATCCATCAAATGACCTCCAAAAGATCCCATATTTTCTGAGAGTTTTCTTTTTTGTGTTCTAGATGTTCTCCCAAAATTTCTATTCAATCCGACTCTGTATGAATTCTCTAGGTCCATTTTAAGTTAGCTGCTTTTGGTCAAACAACTTGAATCAGAAGTGTCTTCTCTTTTCGAGCTAGATTGTTTAGCATACTATGAAACTTGGTAAGTATTTTTAGAAGAGGTAGTAGATCATGATGCAAGAGGCTTTGAGAACTCATAATGCTTTCTTTTGGACCGCTAGCAATCAAGTAATAGTGGATTGCCAGCGATCCATCTACTTAGTGGATTTTTGGCTTATTCCTCTTAAGTTCCATTATATTATTCTTTTAAATATCTTTTTTCAAGTTTCAAGTCATTTTGGCTTAGTTTGGATGTTCTATCTCATGTTTAATTCTGCTTGGTTAAAAGCCCAGTTAACATCCCCCCCCCCCAGAGTATGCTTTCATTGGAAACAAAGTGTGCTCAAGAACAATACAAGTTTTAGATTACTTTTCTATAAATTTCAGTGAATCGTAAGAGTCCATCTGAAGATGTTGCTTTCAATTGACTGACTTCTAGTAGCCTTTCTTTCTTTGATTTCAATCTGAATTTCAGTTCCTGGTATTGACGATGCAATCTTTGCTCTATAGTTTACACAATCGGTAAGTGGGTGCACAACGTAGGTTTGGTGTTGATCTATATAGTTTTAACTTAGCCGATGGTGAAGACAAATTTTGTCTCGAATGATTGTACACCGTTTTGGAGTGAAGTCTTGCTCTTTATCTTTAACTATTTCTTTTCGAGGACTCGGTTAAGTTCCTATCGCTATTTTGAATTCTAATGCGACAATTTAATCCAAAATTAGACTTAGTGGATGATTCAATCTTATCGTTCTTCTTGTTTCTATACTCCAGTGACTCTAAAAAGAAAAGCTTTTCGCATTGCTTTAGACGTTGGCTTCGTTATCGATTATTGATCGATAAGGGTAAGGTGGAAAAAATAATTTCAAAGGACGATATGGATTTTTTTTCAAATGTAAGCAAGCAATCTACACTAGATTGTTCGTTTGCAATATTCGGGATACTGAACTCTTCTCATGTTGATAACACAATGCATCTGCCCTGGTCAATGCTTAGAAGCCGACTAGTCAAACGACTTCCCCTAGATTTCGGGCATCGGATATATGAGGATATTATTTAAAGTAAAACATACCCGACAGGGTTGAATGCCAAGTTTTGTTATTGAAAATGACTTTCCGGTCATCCAATCTTTAATCTGACGGAGGGACTTCCACTCCTCTAAAAGGTGGGTCCTTCGAAACTTGGGCATCATTTATTATTCCTGTCATATTGCGATGATTGATTATAGTAAAATTACAAGGCACAACTGCTCTTGTAGAGTTGTAGTTGAAGTTCGATCAGGCGTAGTTTCAGTCTTCAAAAACTAGCGCATGACTTGTTCGATTGTGATTATCTTTCCTTTGTGCTTTTTGGAATTCAATCTGCACACCAGCCTTTATCCGGGGACTATTGGTTTAATTGCTCGATTCCGAGCATTGCTTTTTCTTACTTTGCACCTTTTGTGTTCTTGTGTAACATACTCGTTTATTGTAATTCTATACATGTAAGAAATACTTCTACGGTCGTTTCGGTATAATCTATTTTATAGCTTTGTTCAGAACTATGAGGTAGCTTGGTCAAACCGGTTCTGTAGCTAATCCCTACTTATGCTCAATGAGTTCATTTCAACAAAATGTTGGTGTATCTGTCCAAGTCCAAAGGGCTCATTTTTCTGAATACTAAGTCTATATGTTTTCAGGAGATTAGGTCACCTAGGCAATACGTTCGATTACCCCCAGTTTAATTGGCAGAATAGCTTCTATCTCCAGGAAATAGGGACTTTGCTGCTTGATTCCAAGCTCTAATTTTTCCAATGTTGTCTATTTCCTTATTGTATTGAATTCTTCTAAGTTGACATCATCATCCAATGTCATTTCGGGTTCAAGTGCTGGAAAGAAGTGTCATCGTTGTCTTTTGCTAGAGTGAATTCTTCCAATTCCAATGTTGAGACTCTAATTATGTATCAGTTTCTATCTCTAGAAACTCGTGCGCGGATGAATCAACTCTATGAATTTTCCCTTGCTGTTGTGAATCTTCAGATAGCATGAGATGCCTAAAGGTAGGGCTGAAGATTCAATAAAACTCTTGCTTTTGTTTTCGAAAGCCAATATATTGATAGTTTCATTATGGGGTTTCTTCTTAGCATCACCAAACTTTGGGTAATGGCATATTCCTGCAAGTAGGAACCAAATGATCTAGTTAGAACATCAGTAGATCATCGATCCTTCTCATCGTCGCGAGACTGCGAGCGACGGCTGATTTTTGAACGTTGAATTTCATTTTCTTTGTTGGTGATTTTGTAGCAAGAATGCTCCGTTTTGCAAACAGAACCATTATCTAACCAACCTCGTGGTTATTCGTGTTTGGAATTTGCATCATTTCTTTCGATCAAGTATCCGTGCATCTATCGCTGCTCGAGGGAGTAGCTATTTTGAACACCTGTATTTGGGCGATTGTGAGAGATAGAGAGGTTTGGGATAAATGATTTGATTTCCCTTGGTCTGGGTCTCAGTCCTATTCTAGGATTAAGGAAGTCTGATGGTTTTAGTTTTGACCTTTCATGATTGTCCCTACATGTCCTTAATTGTGCATGCTTTGCTTGATTGCTGTCATCATGGAAGTTCTGTTCATATGCCAATTCCTGTCTTCGGGAATTGATAACCTAGCTGCTTGGTTACAAGCAACATTTCCTCGAGGCTTCCTATCTTTTGGTTGTATCTAAATTCTTTCTAAGTTCAATTCAGGAAATTTGGTTGTGCACCAGCTTCCATCCCTAGAAATTAGCACATAAGCAATTCAATCCTTGGGATTACCTTTCAACACTGCTTTATTACTGTGCAAGGCTGATTCCTGTGATGAAAGGTTGAACCATTCAACTAACCTATGAAAGGTTATGTCTTCCCATTGTTTCCTATTTTCGGGTAATGGTAGTTCTCTGAAGACAAGTGTAGAATCTAAGTTGAGGACCAACTTCTATCTCCGAAAGCTAGTGCATTGATGGTTTACAATGATGAGTGTTTCTCGTTGAAGGTGTAGATTAAAGTTATCCTGGTGTTTCCAAGGCAACACCGGTACATAGTGAATAGAAAATTTCCTGGCAATGTCGGTACTTAGGAAATATAGGGTTTCTGACATTACCGGGGGAACACCGATACTTATGAAATAGAAAGTTCCTCGACGTTGTCGGGGCAGTACCAAAACTTAGGAAATGAGAAAAGGTCTTAGCATTGCTGGGGCAACACCGACACTTAGGAGGTTGACATCAATTTTTCCTGTCGATCCGGCAATGCTTTTTGTCCAGGTGGGCACTAGTTTCGATCTTCAAAAATTTGCACTTTGATGATTGGATTGTAGAAGTCTTTTCTTAGTGCTACCTATCTTCAGGGAATGTTAAAGTCATGTTAGTTAGGATTGAATCATTCATCCGATCCTGTATGGTTGAGTAGATCCCTTTTAACCCAATATGTCCGTTTTTCTCAATGTAGTTTAACTTCAGGATACACCAAGTACTGGAAGGATGGGAGTCCCAGACACTTCTATTGCATGGCCTTGTTTATCACCATCAAGTGTTACCCTAGGAAATGCAGGGTTGTAACCTAACCAATTCTATGGTTATTCGTATTCATGAAAAATTGGATTTCCTTCAACCAATATTTGTTATAATCTAACTTCTATCTGTAAAACGCTTTATTGTTAGGTGGAACCCTTCATTTGTAGGTGTCAAATTCCAGGTTCTTATAGAAAAGTTAGAAATTGTGGAGCGAGTCATCACATTGCCCCCGTATGACCATGTTGATTCCTATCCTGATCACGGACCAATATAGTTCGGTAGTGTTTGTCTTGAATTTGTGACACTTAACCTTGCTTGTTTAAGGCCATATGTGTTATGATGAGCTGATAGCATTATTGCAAATATCAACTTTATTCGTTGGTTCCAATCTTCGAGAATCGAAGGTTTAGTTGCTCGATTTTGAGCTTTCCCTCAATGTCGTTGTCTATCTTCGAATAACAGTTGGTTTTGTCCAAGTTATGGTTTGAGACCTCGGTCGAGCAGCTACTTCTATCTTTGGAAACTTATACATTAATAATTTAATTTTGGAAATGCCTTCCATTATCATTTATCTTCGAATAACGGTAACTTCCTCCTTTTATTGCAAGTTAGAGCGATTTTTTATCCTGAATAAGTGTTTATATGTTATGTGCCCTTCAGTCCATAAGGCTAATTATTATGAACAATTGATGTGAGACTCAATGTTTTGGGTAGCTCCCTAGATGCCTCTTGTCAAAGGTGCATCGCAACTCCAATCTCTTGGAGCTCGTGACTTGGATGTCTTGATTTTAGAAATTCTATACATTAAATTCAATCAAAGATCTGAATTCTTTGCCGACTTCTTGGTTTGTGAACATTGCGGCACTGCCGAAGCAATGTCAGTTCGTTTGAGTAGTGGGAGTTGATCCCTGTTAATCCTGCAATAGACATGTTTCCCATTGTCATTAGGACAATACTGATAGTTAGAAAATATTAATAGTTTGTTGATGATGCCAGAGCAACATCATGCAATGCTTGTGTGACTTATGAAATGCGCGGCTTATAAGAGCACGCGGCTTACGAAATGCGCATCTCTTAAGAGTGCGCATGATATAAAATGCGTGGCTTTTAAGATTGTGTAGCTTATGAAATGTGTGGCTTACGGGATTGATACGACCCATCGATCCGGAACGGTTTGGAACTTCTTGATGTTGCTAATCTTCGAGTAATGTGATGAGTTCATGCTTCGAAAGCGTGGTTCCATGGCACAAGAAGTGATGCGCAGCTTATGGGAGAGCGCGGCTTATGAGATCGATACGACCTGTCGATCCAGAACAGTTTGGAACTTCTCGACGTTGCGAATCTTTAGGTAACGTAAGGAGTTGGTCCTTTGGGAGCGTGGTTCTACGGCTTAAGAAGTGATGCATGGCTTCTGGCAATGCACAACTTATGAGATCGATATGACCCATTGATCTGAAATGGATTAGAATTTCTCGACGTTGCCAATCTTCGGGCAACGTAAGAAGTTTGTGCTTCAAGAGCATGGTTCCTTGGCTCAAGAAGTCATGTGCAGCATATAGTAGTGCACGGCTTATTTGATCAATACGACCCGTCGATCCAGAATGGTTTGAATTTCTCGACATTGCCAATCTTCGGGTAACGTGAGAAGTTCATGCTTCGAAAGCATGGTTCCACGGCTCTGGAAGTGATGCATGGCTTATGGCAGTGTGCAACTTATAGGATCGATATGGCCCGTGACATTGCTAATCATTAGGTAACATGACGAGTTTGTGCTTCGAGAACATGGTTCCACGGCTCAAGAAGTGCTGCGTGGCTTATGGGATCGATACGACCCGTCGATCCAGAATGGTTTCAAACTTCTCGATGTTGTCGGAGCGATAGGTTTTGAAGGGGCCAGAGATCGAGTTTCGTCGATCCAGCAGTTTGAGTCGATTTTTCCCCATCAACTTGGCAGGTTATTTGTTTGAACATGATTTTATCGGTTCAAGAAGCTAGGCGCAGCATATGGGATGCACACAATGGTTTGGGCCTTCTTGATTTTGGAGGAGCGATACCAATTCTTATAAGGTAAGGATCGAGTTTTCCAATCAATCCAGCGGTTTGACTTCCTTGGAATGTGATTTGTTCAGTTTAATGCGATAAGTGGTTTTTGGATCAGGTAAGCATGGCTTGAACGATCCTTCCTTATTTTGGAAAGGTGTGCATAACCAAGCAGATAAGGTTGCCATGGTGGAGAGATCTATAGCCGACTGCATGGAGATGGTTCTGAAGAAAGAGCTTGTGAGAGTTCAAGGCAAGACCTTCAGTTTTTGGTCCAAACCATCTTTAGAGAATTGGTCTTCAACTAGCATACAGTCTAAGAGGAAAAGGAACTGGTCACCAAAGATGGTAAAGGAGGAGTTAGGAAGAAGTAAGCAAGTATTATGCTTCTATTTCATTTGTCGTGCTAGGTAGGTCGTTAAGTCCATAATTGTTAGCAGGCCAGAATATTCGATCAGGCATAGCAGAACTATGGTATAATTAGTCTTGGCTTTCCTTATAGCTATTTAAGTATGTGTGGTACCCCATGCCACAGGACTGTTCGTGCCCATAAACTGTATTTGTGGTATCTCCACAACCTGTTTGGTTGCACGTGGTCCAGTGGATGCAACTATGTCTTCTAGATGATTAAAGCATGGGAAAGCCTCCATCTTTAGAGACTTATATATTCGGTAATTGAGATACTTGATTCTCCCAAGTGCCGAATCTTAGCTTGATTTGAGTAAGCTTTTGATTGATCGCAAGGTCGGTTTAGTTTTGGCCTAGTTTCTTTGAGCGACATTGAAGCTTTGGAATTCAGCATTATATGTCTCGTTGGTCATTGAAAGTGATTCTGTTAATTTTATGGATTGACTGATGTGATTGTCGATTCATGCCCCCGAGCATGACTTCATTGACTCTGGGCAATTCTGAATGAGATGCCCATTGATCTTCTAGTTGGCCTTCACGAAACTTTAATTCATGAAGGATTTTTGAATCAGATGACTGTTGGTCTACCGGTTCACCTTCATAACACTTTAGTTTGTGAAGGACCTTCGCAACTCTTTAGTTCATGAAGGAGTTTATGTGGTTGGATGTCCGACAACCAAATGGCATTGGAATGATAATTTATCGATTTCGAGAGGAATTGTAACGTCCCACACTTAGAGGTCCAAAACTAATGGCTGCGGATGCTACAGTCATCCATAGTTATTAATCCTCGGCGACCAAATACGGTAATGTTAGATACATTGATATAACAAAAACACATGGATATGGAAAATTTTCAAAATCATTAAACAACTTTCACATTCCATTTCAAATTTATTACATAATCTCACAACTGTGAACCACATTCAGAGATAATATAATTATTACAACATACACCAAGAGCAAAATATGAAGATGCCCCTTGGATGATAAGAGTATATATATCTAGGCAATTGAACAACTTTACCTCTACAATAAAACACAGTGGAATCAAAATAGAAAAGAACTCCTAAGAGCTAGCTTGCCTCATGCACGTCTTCGGAGGCTTATTCGTCTAAGAAAAACCTGAAAACTTCAGCTCTCAAACTACTCAAAATAATTGAAGCACCCTAGAGTTTAAGGGGAAAACATAAACTTCGAATTAGACATAAAGCCTAATATGAATAATAATCTACCGTCTCAAACCATTTAGATATCTAGTGAGACCATGCCGCTTAGCGGAATGGATTTTCCCCTCACTAGTATTATAATAACCATATACTATGCTCCTACATCCACAATGGTTAAAACATAGCAATTTAAAATATTATGATGTTATGCAATAAATAAATTATTCTAGATTTCCCATCCTCATTCATTTGACTATTTGTCTTGATTATAGTTTCTAGGTTCACTATTAACCTATTAGTTTTCATGGGCTGACTAATAACATGTTTAAAGCTTATGGACTATCCGTCTGTTTTCATAGTTTTCATGGGATCACTAAGAACCTATTGGCCCCTGCCAATAACATCATTAATCATAGGTTCTCCCTGAACCGATTGGTATCTCCAGTAAATTCCCTCATGTCATAGTTTTTATGGGTTAACCAGGAACCTATTGACTTTTGTCAATAACTTTATCCAGATATAGTTTTCATGGTTTCACTGCAAACCTATTGGCCCGTGCCAAAAACTCTTTCTAAACATAGTTTTCATGGGTTTACTATGAACATGTCTGTCCGACAACTTCTTTAATCAGTATTTAGGCATCCTATATTCTGGTCTACCTGACCTCCTAGATGTAATTCTACTCATACAGAAGTTAACTCAATTTATATTCACTATTGCGTCAACCTAGCTGGCTATTCTGCCTTTCCTCCCTAAATACAATTATGGGTCCATTATATTGTGAATATATATCAGAAGAAGCAAACATAATAACACAAATATTTTGGTTTAATATCCTTGAAATCAATTTCAAATAAACACGGTTAATCCCTTTAACCTATGATTTTATCAAGGAAAGCTTCTTCACAAACTCCATACTTAAAAACCATTTCAAAAATCCTTTACGTTTGCTATGGTTTTCCTTTAAAAATGAGATTGGGGTCTTTATTTTGAAAACTAAAGGTTTCGAAACCTTAGACCTTTACCATTGGAAAACCTCCTATGAAAGCATTCAAATCTTCTTTTCAAAACATTTAAAACATATGACTTTCGAAACCTTTCGAAAGCATCAAAATCTTCCTTTTGAAACCATCAAAACAATCCTTTCAAAAGTATTAAAGCATACATAGAAGCATAGCTTCGAAACCATTTGAAAGTACCCCTTCCAAAACTGTTGGGTTTATCCTTAAAATATCTTTTGGGTTAAAGTGAATATAAATGAAAGTACCCCTTTCAAAACCATTTACCTTCATATAAAAGAGTTTGGGAAAACTAATGGCTTTGGAACCATCGATTTGAAAGCTTAAATCATTTAAGTAAAACATTTGGAAGGATAGCTTCGAAACCCCCTTTCGAAGCCATTTCCTCACTATTAGAAAAACTATTTACAGTTGCAAAAGTTCATGGCATTTCTGTTTAAATGCAACCAATAATATTTTCACTACTAACATAAACACGGCCAAAAACATTACACGTTCCAGCCTTTCCTTAGAAAATTCCGCGTAAGCGAAATAAACACTACCCATCTAAATACAGTATACTTAGAAAAATTTATTACCCTCTTTCATTTTTACCTTTTTGTTTTCTGTTGAAGAAAAATTTCCCCCTTTTAATGTGCTCAAATTTCATCCATCTGAAAATAAATTTCTCCTTTTCATCGTCGACTCCATCATTGTAGTCCACTCAACAACGTCACGGTAGCCAGCAAGAGTTTCTCCTCGGGTATAGGTTATATTTAGGTATGAATTTATTAAATAGATTTTTTGATTCAATTAGATGTTGTATCAATTTGAATGCATCATATTTTCGAATTTTGGTCTAACTTGAATAGTTGATTTAACCTTAATTTATGTGGTTGATTTTATTCTGTATTTTATTTTAACAAAAGCGATTAATTTGAACTGTTTAGTAATCATCTTAAACTGTATTTGTTTATATTGTAAGTTGTTCAAGGACTAAGTATTGAATAACTTTTCGTTTTAGGAGCATAACAAGAATTAGATGTTTTAGAATGAAAGTTAGGTGTTAATATCTTATAATGAACTAAGTCCTATTTATACATAAGGGAAGTTGGTAAATGCTGCATAATCTAAGATATAACGATGATATATGCTTTGATTTTCTTTAAGTATATGAGTGTTCTGTTGGATATTGTTATATTTGGGTTTGTATTCAAAAATTAATTCACTTTCTATTAAAAATGCTCATGTTTAATGCTGCATGAATTTTATTTTGTTTTATCTATGTGAATGAATGCATGTTTTGTTGAGTTTTGTTGCTTTGAAATGATCAAATTCTAGCCATATAGTTTTTATGTTATACAACTTTATTCGTTTTACATCTTTTTGGTGAACCTACTCTTAAGTTCTTGTAAACAAGGCTAATTTGACACGTAAAATAATAATTTGATAGTCTAGATTGCATAAGGATTTATATCAGTGGAGATTCCTCAAGTTATTAATATTTGTTACTTGGTATATGGTTTCCATATCTTAAACCATATATTACATACTGCATATCGATAAGTTAATACTGCTGAATCTCATATGCATGTGTTTATAACCTAAAATAGCATGTATAGGTAATGGATATTTTTGCTAGTAGACTATAAACATTTGAAAATAATCATTATCAATTTGTACATGTAAAGAACATACTGAGTAACTTAATAAAAGCACTAAGAGTTCCATCAGTTGCAATTAATTCATCAACTACTAAAGCTTATTCACAAGATTAAACTGCACTAGTGTGCATTTCAAGGCAGTCTGTTCCATACTCAAGGACATATTCTTTCGAAATTACTTCACTAATTAAATAGATGGTATTTTTATGATTCTTGTTTGGTATAGAAGATAAATTGGTGTTTGTTTTGTATCATGTTTGCATTGTCATGGCGAAGTCGGTTTTTAGAAAGTTACCATATATGTTTATTATTTTGTTGCATTGTTTAGGTTATTGGTGAGCATCCTCAATACCGTTTTTGTAACACAATCAACAAATAGGACAATTATTTTTAGGTCATTTAGTTGCATGATAATGAAATTACTATACTAAATCATGATGATATTTCGAAGTTCTTCTAGAAAAAATATATACCAGGCAATTTTCTTGGCTTCCTCAATGGTACAAATTTTGTACCAATTGCTAGTAAGATGGGAGGACCAAAGATGAAACCCCTAGCCTCAACACCTATTAAAATATTACAAATTAATAAGTATGAAATACGTAAAAATAGCTAGATTTAAATAATTATTAAATTCTTGCAACGACCCGGAATTTTCGATCCCGAAAATTCCAGATAGTTAGAAAAAAAGAAGAAAGAGATAGAAGAAGAAGAAATAGAAACACATCAGAGATTCTCACATTCGCAGCGGATCAAATTATAATATCAAATAATAACAGTTTACAAAATAATATTGTATCTGTCAATTACATTTTTATACATCAAAGTTACACTCATACACAAACACTGGACATATACAATTCAACATGTCCCAGATAAACAGAAATAAATTATCATAGTGGAAACACTCCATAAATTCCTTCCATCCAGCTCGCCTCCTGAGCTCTAGAACGTCCTTACCTGAAAATCTGTAATACTCGGTCTGACCCGAGTATTACATCAAAGTAATACCCGGGTCAGGCTGGAAACCAGCGTGAGTAAACCCATATGAATTGAAATACTAAATTCAAATCATTAAAGAAAAACCCAGGTAACTCGTACTTCACTACGAGTTCATTACTTGCTATGCTCAACGCTTTCACAAATCAAATTCTAAGTATTCTTACTTAGTTCCAAAGTACATATTATTCCATTTTAGTCTATTGATTTCTCACATCAATCCATATAAATCAAGTAGATTACAAATCGAAGTGGTTTCGGGTATTATTGATACCCGACCCCGGTCTCCTCGAATTAAAATCATCTTAAAACAAAGCTGTTTAAGCTTTAAACGATACCCTTTATACTCATGGTAACAGATTCACATAACAATTCTATTTTAGATAGATAATCCATATCTAACACCCTATCATATAGCATCACAATCACATACCAAGTATAACAACAATCCAAAGCATTCAATAACATTCAGCCATTCATAAGCAAAGATTTTAATCGCACTTTCTCTAATTAATTTAAAATTAATTAAATTAATTACTTCCATCACTATAAATTCTGCTTACTAATTAATTTCAAAACAATTAATTAATTATTCGCTAATTATCCATCTTAATTAATCACCCTTGATTAATTATTCTTTAATTACATTAAATAATTAACTCTTAATTAATTACACAAATTAATTATCCTTAACCACTTATAGTAATTACTTTAAATTACTCTCAATAATTTCATTAATGAATTAATGATCCTTAATTAAATACTTCCATTAATCAACCTTAATTAATCATAAATAGTAATTAACCATTCTGTAATTACTTGCCTTAATAAATTCACTCTTTAGTTCATTTTATTAATCCTTTAATTAATTACACAAAGTAATTAAGTAAAGTAACTAATACTTAATTACTTCTAATAAGTAATTATCCTTTAATTATTTCCCATTAAGTAATTATCTCTTTACATTCCTTAACTTTCCATTAACTACTTTCACTAAGTAGTTACACTTATTTATCTCATTAAGTATGCACACTTAATCCATCATCAAGTGATCCTCTTTAGTTAATTTACAAATTAATTTACTTAAATTAATCACATTCACTTATAAATTTTAATTGAGTAATTCATCCTTTAATTACCCTTAACCAATTAATTAAATCTTTAATTACAGATTAATTATCCTTAATTTCCTGTTAATTAATCTCTAATTACTTAATTTATTAATTTCTAATTACTAAATTAATCAATCTTAATTACTTAATTAATCTAAAATCAAAGAAACTTTAATTATCCTTTAAAGTAAACCATTATCTAAATTAATGACTTAATTATCATTAAAAACATTTTTATCTTAATAATTAACTTCCTTAATTAAATTATTTAATTAAGTTTTGAAATTAAAAAAACATTTAACTTGATAATTAAAGTTCCCAAAATTTCCTTTAAATACTTAAGACATTATCAAGTATTTTTTAAAAATACTAAAACATTAATTAAATTTAAAACTTACTTTTACAAATACCTTTTCAATTTCATTTCTAACTCAAGCTTGAAATTAACTTAAAACTTACCTAATAAAATTTAAGTTAAACAAATTTCAAAACCTTTTAACAAATTGTTAAAGAAAACATTTATTTTATATAAAGTAAACATATATAAGAAGATTTAAACTAAATTTAAATTTAAATTTCAAAACTTAGATTTTAAAACTTTTTTTAAAAAACTACTTGACACATTTATCGGGTCAAACCTGAAATCCACTCAGGTCTAACCTGAGTTCTCTTTCATTTCAAATTTAGTTTAAGTTTTAAATTTAAATTTAAATTTTAAAATCTGGAACCACATCCCTCTGGAACTACTCGAGTTCCCACTCAAGTCATTCCCTCCAAACCCCGATCTCCCCTTCGAGTCACAACCCAAGCCAAACAACAGCCAAACTTCTGACGTAACATCACATGTGCATATGCACGTCGCTTAAAACCACTCCGTCCACCGACGCACCCTCCGGCGCATCGTCTAACGTCACAGTATCTCATCCCGATCACCAAAACATAATTTCAAGCCCTCTATCGAAATCGAGAGATCCAGTCGAACCTGGAAACTAACCCATCACCAGCAAAGCTCCTCGTCCAAAATATCCCGACCATCAGAAGTCGAGCAACTCCGGCCATACCTTGACGAGCTTCCACACCACCATTTCCCAAAGCCTCATGCAACTCGAATGACCCGAGATGCCGCGGTGATCCCATTTCTGACTTAGTCAAAAACTAGGGTTAAAATCCCATTTGACCCACCGCCGACACCACGGTGGATAATCCACCTTCCTGATAATTTTACCAAACAACCCGATCATTATTCTAGCTCCAGATGAAATTCCGACCACTCGAGTACCTCCGGCCACCAGTAATTGCTCAAAAATCATTTTCTAGATACACCAAAATGCATACTCAATACATTATTAGAAATCATGATTTTCTTTTGAAAATTCATAATTTCCAATATCAATTCAAGTTATAAACTTGAATCAGTAAAACATGATGATGGATTTTAACCTATTTTTAAGTTCTTATTGTTCTTCCTGTTTCCCAGATAAATACCCTTTTTAATTTGCTTAAATAAAATTATAAACCTTACTCTATGTTTTAAACAAATAAATATCATTTGAAAACTAGAACCAAACATAGATCAACTAGAGATATATTGGATTTTGATTTAATTTCAAATCTGAAACTTATGAAACAGAGAAGACTGACATGCACAGTTTCAAACATAAACAAACATACAGCACACTTGTATTTACATATGCATGCATCACTTATTTCAGAATTTCACAAGCAACAAACATGTATTCACTTAAAATTTTTAATTAAAATGTTTACTCACCTTAAAAAGATGAACAGAGCTTTGTTTTACTAGAAACTTTGAAAACTGAATTGTTGATTCCTTTTGAAACTTGAAAAGCTTCTGACTGCTTTTGATTTAAACATTGGAAAGCTTTGAAACTGAGATGATTTTTTTACTTTTGATTTGCTTCAGGTTGCATTTGAAAATGAAACCTTGATTGATCCTAGACTGGAAAATACTTGAAAGTCTGAAACTGGAATGCTTGATCTTGTTTGAGAAGGTTATAGGGTTTTGGATTTTGATTAGAGAATTTGTTACAGGACTTTGATTTTGGGTTATATAGTGTTTTACAGGTTTTGATTTCTGTTTTAAAGATAGTTTACAGGTTAAGTTTCTTTTTTTAGAAAATGTAAAGATAGCAAAAGAAATAGAAGAGAGGGAATGAAGGTTTATATAGTGTTTATTATGATTTATTAGAATTAAAGAAAAAGAAAATAAAAGAAATGGACACTTGTACAATTTAACACCATTTGTCAATTACATTATTAATCTCCTTACACATGTTAACAATAAGCTTCATAATTAAACACTTGTATTTATTCATTTTTATTTATTATTAAACGATTTAAAAGATTTTGAAATAAATTCCCTAATTAAAAAATACCTTTCTAAATTAATAAATGCTTTCTTAGTTTTAAATAAATAAAATCCTTTAAAGAAAATAGAATAAAAACCAATTATATTTTAAATAAAATCGTATAATATATTTTTACTCCATTTTAAATGCTAATATAAAACTTTGGTAATTAATTTACAATTAAAAAATTACTTTCTAAATTATATAAAATAAACTTCTTTAAGGAAAATATTATAAACAAATCTTATTCAAATAAAAACTTTATTATTTTATCCAAAATATTTTTAAGACACATAACTTTTAAATTCCAAATTCATATTCAACTAAAAATCCAATTTAAAATCATCTTAAACATATATATTTAAACAAACACAAATTCAATTTGTATATAATAATTCTCTATACATATATATATATATATATATATATATATATATATACACACACAACATATTATTATTATTGATTTGAAATTAACAATCTTGCCAAATTTTAAATACCTTATAATGGAGATTATCACATTTGAATTTGTTCGATTTATAATCAGTATTTTTAAAAGTTAAATCAAATAACTATACAATTATCTGATGCCCGAAAACCTGGTATATCACATTCCTCCCCCTTAGAATCTTTTCGTCCTCGAAAAGGAGCGAAGCCAGAATTTATTTAAATGCTTAAAATCAGATAAATTCTCTTTGATCATTTTCAAAACACTATTTAAAATCCATATAATATTACCAAAATATTTTTTAGATAAATATTTTTATAACTCGATGTTTCAACAAGTTCATCCTTGTTCTCATAGAAATTCCATCATACGCTGATCAGGCATAGGACTGAAAATCTATAAGTACTTGGTAAACCCGTTTTCAACATACAGTGAAAATACTTGGAAAATAATTTAATTGAAAATACGGAAAACATTTTTGAAAATAGAGGAAACATGTTTGGTGAGAATGCTCTAGAAATCATCACCCCCATCCATGGTCGCAGTTAACTCGATGGTTACGTTGTTGTCCCGGTAAAATCCATAGATAACTATTGGCCTCCGCGCCCCTTGATTACGCCATGGAACCCGCTACAGATCGCAGTTACATACAGGGTTACGTTGCCATCGCAGCAAAAGTTCACGTAACTGTAGGCCTCAGCACCACTGAATTTTGCTGCCAGAAGAATGAAACTTCTCCACTCCCACATAGGTCGCAGTCTACCGATGTAAAATCAAATGCAGACTATTGGCTCTCAACAGCATACACGACTTTCTCTATGTTACCATAGGTCACAGTCTACCGATATAAAATCAAACGTAGACTGTTGGCTCTCGGCGGCACACACGACTTTCGCTATGGTCTGTAGTAGATCGCAGTGACATCGAGTCAAACTATCGTCACAGCATAACCCAAATGCCTCTGTAGGAATCTGCGCCCTCGACTTCCGCTACACACTACACATAATCCTCAGGAACTAGTTTTGTCCGAACTTCTCACATGATCAACTTTAGAACCCCCTCCTTAGGGTTCAAGGCAGTACCACCCTGTGGCACTGTTGAGAAGTTCATTTCAAGGGAGCGCCTTTTTCTCCAGAGCCATTTTCAAAACACTTTATACTATAAACACATTTTGTAGACGTGGTTCGGTTATTCCAATTTGTCTCTATCTATTGGTGGGGAGGTATACGAAATATAAAAGAATAAGTGGATTTTTGAATGAAAACTCGAAGACAAAGAGAACCGGGCTTTTCCAATCAATCAAGTAAATAACCCACTCGACCAGGGTTTCTTTGGGGAGGTAGTTTGCCCTTATGAAACAAGCAAATGGACGACAAGCGTAGATACACTCCAGAACTGTCAAAGCTGATTATAACCTAGGCGTGGTTGTCTGGCCCTGCAACCGACTCCCCGACTCCGGTAACCCCTGAGATGTCCCAATCAGTAAATAAGGGAAGGGGAAGAGATGTATTTTACCTCATACGGCCTACCTTAGACATAGTATTTTCCAAATCATACACCTAGTACGAATCCCATATAAATCTCCTTTCTCAAAATCGATTATCCCAAAATCGATAATTCTCAAGCTAGGCTTTCCAAATCCAATATTGATTTTACCCAAAAATCAAAAGCCTTTCCAAATCCAAAGGTTCCAAACCTTTTCCCAAAATCATTCACATAAGATTCTTTATATATATATATATAATCTTGAAAAATCTTTGGATCATTTCAAACTTGTATAAAACCCCTTTTATACTTCAAATCAAATAGAATAATATACGTACATCCTACGTATTATCTTTATTGGTTATTAGCCAAATCAATTCTCTTTTCTATTCACATTCACTTTAATTTTCATTCACTTATTCACAATCGCTTCAATCCCATTTAGATTATCACCTCAATTCTTTCCACAAATGGATATTTAATCATAAACAGTTTTAACTCTGATCAGCTTAAATTTAGAAAATAGCTTGAAAAATTAAGAATAGATAAGTAGTTGAAAAGAATTACTAGTTTGTAAAATAGCTGTAAAATAGTTAGGTAATTGTAAAATAGTTGGAAAATAATCAAGTAGTTATAGGAATTTTAAATAATTGCAAAATAGTTGTAAAATAATAATTAATTTGTCAAATAGTTGAAAAATAGTAATTAATTTATGAAACAGATACAAAATGGTTAAATAATTCCAAAATTAATTAAAAATAAGTATAAGATAGTTTTGGGTTTAATAAGAAAGGTTGTATATATAATAAATAGCTTGGAAAAATAGATTTGTAATAAAACAATTTATTTTGAAAATAATCCAGAGCCAAACTGTACAATTCCCAGTCTCCATTCTCTTCAATTCAATTTAAATTTCCATTCCTACTTATATTGATTCAATTCCAATTTGAATTGATCCCAATTAACTTTCAATTTCAATTCAATTAAGTTAACTTCCTTTCTCATCCCAAATTCAAATCAACTTCCTATTTGAATTTGAACTCATTCAACTTAAATTTCATTTCAATTTATCCATTTCAAATTTTCATTTGAATTTTTAGACTTATCCATCTTCAATCGTAATCCCAATTAATTCAAATAAATTTCAAATTAAACCAATTTCAATTTTCAATTTATTTCAACTCCAGTTTGAATTTAATCCCAATTCAAGTTGAATTATCCTTGATTCTTTCCAAATTAAAATCAAATTCCATTTGAATTTAAAACTATTCAACTTTAATCACAAATCCAAAATATCTAAAGCAAATTTCAATTTGAACTAATGCAAATTTAAATCTCAACTTTAAACCATCTCGAATTATATAAATTTTAGTTAAATTTTTAAATGTTGATTTAACCCTTTAAATCAAATCAACTTATATCTTTAAACCATTTAATTCTGAATCCAAATTCCATTTTTAACCTATTTCAAAGTTCAAATAATAATTCAAATCCTTTTTAAACAACTAAATCTTCGAAATTCAGTTTATCAGCCAATTTCAATTTTGAAACCAAACCTTTGAAGTTTTATCCTAAACATTCAAATCTTAAGTCCAAAATGATTCCATTTTATCTTAATAATGGATATATTACCACACCCTATTTCTTCATTTATTTAACAAATCCAATTTCAGCTTAAAGATTATTAATAACAACAGGATGGTATCGTTCAAATTATTTTAAACATCCATCTATCTCCAATTTCTAGATCTCAAACCCATTTTGAGATCACACAACTCCACTTCAAATTAACCATTTTAACTTCCCAAGTTAAATCCCAATTTCATCTTGAAATTTCCAATTCAGGTTGTTTGCTAAATTATTTAACTTTCCAAAGTTAAATTCAATTTACTTAATCCAGCCAACCTTACCCAATTTGATTTCCCATTTCAAATTCAAAACTTCACATTAATAATCTTCTTACTTATAAGTTCAAGAACTTATCACTTTGGGTATCACATCTTATTCCAAAATTAAAACTCAACACTTAGAGTTTATTTCAAATAATCTTTGATATTATGTATATCTTCCATTTATACATATTATTTCCTTTACACAACAAGTTGCCCTTAAATTTTAAACCACCTTTGGTTTTTAATTCAAAACCAATTCATTATTATCTCATTCTGAAACTCTTCCCCAAATTCAAGATTTTAGTTCTAGCTTGGATCTATTTCAAACATATCTTCATTTAATTTCAATTTGGTTGTATTATTCTTACCACTTAATTTAATTCCAATAATTTAATAACCAATTACCTTAATATTTATTAGAAATAAATATTTCTTTATATATCAAAATATATTCTTATATAAAATCATTTAAAATCTTTATATAAGAAAAAAAAAACAAGTACGCTCTCTTATATATATACACTCAACTCATTCTAGGGTACCATTGACCCTATCCTTAATGAGTACATCCACCATAGCCAAGGTTCTCGCTTAACCTTCCGCTCTGATACCAAATGTAACGACCCAGAATTTTCGATCCCGAAAATTCCGGATAGTTAGAAAAAAAGAAGAAAGAGATAGAAGAAGAACAAACAGAAACACATCAGAGATTCTCACATTCGCGGCGGATCAAATTATAATATCAAATAATAACAGTTTACAAAAGAATACTATATTTGTTAATTACATTTTTATACATCAGAGTTACACTCATACACAAACACTGGACATATACAATTCAACATGTCCCAGATAAACAGAAATAATTTATCGTAGTGGAAACACTCCATACGTTCCTGCCATCTGGCTTGCCTCCTGAGCTCCAGAACATCCTTACCTGAAAATCTGTAATACTCGGTCTGACCCAAGCATTACATCAAAGTAACACCCGGGTCAGGCTGGAAACCAGCGTGTGTAAACCCATATAAATTGAAATACTAAATTCAAATCATTAAAGAAAAACCCGGGTAACTCGTACTTCACTACAAGTTCATTACTTGCTATGCCCAACACTTATTTCACAAATCAAATTCTAAGTATTCTTACTTAGTTCCAAAGTCCATATCATTTTGTTTTAGTCTATTGATTTCTCACATCAATCCATATAGAATCAAGTAGATTACAAATCGAAGTGGTTTCGGGTATTATTGATACCCGACCCCGGTCTCTTCGAATTCAAATCATCTTAAAACAAAGCTGTTTAAGCTTTAAACGGTACCCTTTATAATCATAGTAACAGATTCACATAGAAATTCTATTTTAGATAGATAATCCATATCTAACACTCTATCATATAGCATCACAATCACATACCAAGTATAACAACAATCCAAATCATTCAAAACATTCGGCCATTCATAAGCAAAGATTTTAATCACACTATCTCTAATTAATTTAAAACTAATTTAATTAACTACTTCCATCACTGTAAATTGTGCTTACTAATTAATTTCAAACCAATTAATTAATTATTCTCTAATTATCCATCTTAATTAATCACCCTTGATTAATTATTATTTAATTACATTAAATAATTAACTCTTAATTAATTACACAAATTAATTATCCTTAACCACTTACAGTAATTAACCTTTAATTACTCTCAATAATTTCATTAATGAATTAATGATCCTTAATTAATTACTTCCATTAATCAACCTTAATCAATCATAAATAGTAATTAACCATTCTGTAATTACTTACCTTAATTAATTCACTCCTTAATTCATTTTATTAATCCTTTAATTAATTACACCAAGTAATTAATACTTAATTACTTCTACTAAGTAATTATCCTTCAATTATTTCCTATTAAGTAATTATCACTTTAATTAATTACATTCCATAATTTTCCATTAACTACTTTCACTAAGTAGTTACATTTATTTATCTCATTAAGTATGCATACTTAATCCATCATCAAGTGATCCTCTTTAATTAATTTACAAATTAATTAACTTAAATTAATCACATTCACTTATAAATTTCAATTGAGTAATTCATCCTTTAATTACCCTTAACCAATTAATTAATTCTTTAACTATAGATTAATTATCCTTAATTTTAATTAATCTCTATTACTTAATTAATTAATTTCTAATTACTAAATTAATCATCTTAATTATTTAATTAATCTTAAATCAAAGAAACCTTAATTATCCATTAAAAGTACACCATTATCTTAATTAATGACTTAATTATCAATAAAAACATTTTTATCTTAATAATTAACTTCCTTAATTAAATTATTTAATTAAGTTTTGAAATAAAAAAACATTTAACTTGATAATTAAAGTTCCCAAAACTTCCTTTAAATACTCAAGACATTATCAAGTATTTTTTTAAAATACTAAAACATTAATTAAATTTAAAACACACTTTTACAAATACCTTTTCAACTTCACTTCTAACTAAAGTTTTAAATTAACTTAAAACTTACTTAATAAAATTTAAGTTAAACAAATTTCAAAATGTCTTAACAAATTGTTAAATAAAACATTTATTTTATATAAAGTAAACTTATATAAGAAGATTTAAACTAAATTTAAATTTAAATTTCAAAACTTAGATTTTAAAACTTTTTTAAAAAAACTACTTGACACATGTATTGGGTCAAACCCGAAATTCACTCAGGTCTAACCTGAGTTCTCTTCCATTTCAAATTTAGTTTTAGTTTTAAATTTGAATTTAAATTTTAAAACCTGGAACCAAATCCCTCTGGAACTACTCGAGTTCCCACTCAAGTCATTCCCTCCAAAACCTGATCTACCCTGCGAGTCACAACCCAAGCCAAACAACAGCCAAACGCCTGACGCAACATCACCTGTGCACATGCACCGTCGCCTGAAACCACTCCATCCATCGACGCACCCTCCGGCACATCGTCTAACGTCACAGTATCTCATCCCGATCACCAAAACAAAACTTCAAGCCCTCTAACGAAATCGAGAAATCCAGTCAAACCTGGAAACTAACCCACCAACAACAAAGCTCCTCATCCAAAATATCCCGACCATCAGAAATTGAGCAACTCCGGCCACACCTTGCCGAGCTTCCACACCACCATTTCCCAAAGCCTCATGCAACTTGAATCACCTGAGATGCTGCGGTGATCCCATTTCCGACCTAGTCAAAAACTAGGGTTAAAAACCCATTTGACCCACCGCCGACACCACGGTGGATAATCCACCTTCGTGATATTTTTTGCCGAACAACCCGATCATCATTCTAGCTCCAGATGAAATTCCGGCCAGTCGAGTACCTCCGGCCACCAGTAATTGCTCGAAAATCATTTTCCAGATTTCATCAAAATGCATACTCAATACATTATTAGAAATCCTGATTTTCTTTTTAAAATTCATAATTTCCAATATCAATTAAAGTTATAAACTTGAATCGGTAATCCATGATGACGGATTTTAACCTATTTTTAAGTTCTTATTGTTCTTCCTGTTTCCCAGATAAATACCATTTTTAATTTGCTTAAATAAAATTATAAACCTTACTCTATGTTTTAAACAAATAAAAATCATTTGAAAACTAGAACCAAACATAGATCAAGTAGAGATATATTGAATTTTGATTTAATTTCAAATCTGAAACTTATGAAACAGAGAAGACTGACAAGCACAGTTTCAAAACATAAACAAACATATAGCACACTTGTATTTACATATGGATCCATCATTTATTTCAGAATTTCACAAGCAACAAACATGTATTCACTTAAACTTTTTAATTAAAATGTTTACACACCTTAAAAAGATGAACAGAGCTTTGTTTTACTGGAAACTTTGAAAACTGAATTGCTGATTTCTTTTGAAACTTGAAAAGCTTGTTACTGCTTTTGATTTAAACACTGGAAGACTTTGAAACTGAGATGGTTTTTTTTACTTTTCATTTGCTTCAGGTTGCATTTGAAAATGAAATCTTGATTGATCTTAGACTGGAAAATACTTGAAAGTCTGAAACTGGAATGCTTGATCTTATTTGGGAAAGTTATAGGGTTTTGGATTTTGATTTGAGAATTTGTTACAGGACTTTGATTTTGGTTTGTAGAGTGTTTTACAGGTTTTGATTTCTGTTTTAAAGATAGTTAACAGTCTAAGTTTCTTTATTCAGAAAATATGAAGATAGCAAAAGAAATAGAAGAGAGGGAATGAAGGTTTATATAGTGTTTATTATGATTTATTAGAATTAAAGAAAATAAAAGAAATGGACATTTGTACAATTTAACACCATTTGTCAATTACATTATTAATCTCCTTACACATGTTAACAATAAGCTTCATAATTAAACACCTGTATTTATTCATTTTTATTTATTATTAAATGAGTTAAAAGCTTTTGAAATAAATTTCCTAATTAACAAATACCTTTCTAAATTAATAAATGCTTTCTTAATTTTAAATAAAAAAATCCTTTAAAGAAAATAGAATAAAAACCAATTATATTTTAAATAAAATCAAATAGTATATTTTTACTCCATTTTAAATGCTAATACAAAACTTTGGTAATTAATTTACAATAAAATAATTACTTTCTAAATTATATAAAACAAACTTCTTTAAGGAAAATATTATAAACAAATCTTATTCTAATAAAAACTTTATTATTCTATCCAAAATATTTTTAAGACACATAACTTTTAAATTCCAAATTCAAATTCAATTAAAAATCCAATTTAAAATCAACTTAAACATATATATTTAAACAAACACAAATTCAATTTGTATATAAAAATTCTCTATACATGTATATACCCAACATATTATTATTGATTTGAAATTAACAATCTTGCCAAATTTTAAATAATTTATAATGGAGATTATCATATTTGAATTTGTTCGATTTATAAATCAGTATTTTTAAAAGTTAAATCAGGTAACTATACAATTATCTGATGCCCAAAAACCCGGGATATCACATTCCTCCCCTCTTAGAATCTTTTCGTCCTCTAAAAGGAACGAAGCCAGAATTTATTTAAATGCTTAAAATCAGATAAATTCTCTTTAGTCATTGTCATAACACTTTTTAAAATCCATATAATATTACCAAAATATTTTTTATATAAATACTTTTATAACTCGATGTTTCAACAAGTCCATCCTTATTCTCACAGAAATTCCGTCATACATTGATCAGGCATAGGACTGAAAATCTATAAGTACTTGGTAAAACCGTTTTCAACATCCAGTGAAAATACTTGAAAAATAATTTTATTGAAAATATGGAAAACATTTTTGAAAATAGAGGAAAGATCTTTGGCGAGAATGCTCTGGAAATCATCACCCCCATCCATGGTCGCAGTTAATCCGATGGTTATGTTGTCGTCCCGGTGAAATCCATATATAACTGTAGGCCTCCGCGCCCATCGATTATGCCATGGAACCCGCTACAGATCGCAGTTACATCCAGGGTTACGTTTCCATCGCAGCAAAAGTCCATGTAACTGTAGTCCTCAGCGCCCTTGAATTTTGCTGCCAAAAGAATGAAACTTCTCTACTCCCATATAGGTCGCAGTCTACCGATGTAAAATCAAACGTAGACTGTTGGCTCTCAGCAGCACACACGACTTTCTCTATGTTACCATAGGTCGCAGTCTACCGATATAAAATCAAACGTAGACTGTTGGCTCTCGGCAGCACACACGGCTTTCGCTATGGTCTACAGTAGATCGCAGTGACATCGAGTTACACTGTCGTCAGAGCATAACCTAAATGCCTTTGTAGGCATCAGCGCCCTCAACTTCCGCTACACACTACACATAATCCTCGGGAACTAGTTTTGTCCGGACTCCTCACAGGATCAACTTTAGAACCCCTCCCCCCTTTACGGTTCAAGGCAGTACCACCATGTGGCACTCCTGAGAAGTTCATTTCATGGGAGCGCCTTTTTCTCCAGAGCCATTTTCAAAACACTTTATACTATATACACATTTTGTAGACATGGTTCGGTTATTCCCATTTGTCTCTATCTATTGGTGGGGAGGTATACGAAATATGAAAGAATAAGTGGATTTTTAAATGAAAACTCGAAGACAAAGAGAACCGGGCTTTTCCAATCAATCAATTAAATAACCCACTCGACCAGGGTTTCTTTGGGAAGGTAGTTTGCCCTTATGAAACAAACGAATGGACGACAAGCGTAGTTACGCTCCGGAACTGTCAAAGCTGATTATAACATAGGCATGGTTGTTTGGCCCTACAACCAACTCCCCGACGCCGGTAACCCCTGAGATGTTCCAATCAGTAAATAAGGGAAGAGGAAGAGATGTATTTTACCTCATACGGCCTGCTTTAGACATAGTATTTTCCAAATCATACACCTAGTATGAATCCCATATAAATCTCCTTTCTCAAAATTGATTATCCCAAAATCGATAATTCTCAAGCCAGGCTTTCCAAATCCAATATTAATTTTACCCAAAAATCAAAAGCCTTTCCAAATTCAAAGGTTCCAAACCTTTTCCCAAAATCATTCTCACAAGATTCTTTATATATATACACACACACACACACACACACACACACACACACATATATATATATATATACATATATATATATATATATATAATCTTGAAAAATCTTTGGATCATTTCAAACTTGTATAAAACCCCTTTTATACTTCAAATATTTTCAAAATCCTTTTCTTCTGGCTATAGATTCAATGAGGGGAGATTTATCTTATATAACAAAGATATATAACTTTTTTTTATTCCAAACCAAATATTCAAATTTGATTACTCTTTTATAAAGTTGTTTCCATCATAGAAATATCCAACTTTCACTTTTATTCACTGTATATTTCACAAAATATACTTTCATTTCAAAAATCATTCCATATTCCTTATTCACAAATCTCAATATCAATTTCATTCAAACCAGTATGATGTACACATATCATCCGTACGCTATATCAATCTGATCGCTCACTCAATCATACAATTTCTCTTCCGAACTAGTATCGTCCACCCGACTTCCTAGTGCGATTTCAGATTTGGTTTCTTGATCAGAAATCGTCATTCTCCTTGTATAGCCTAACTACGATAGAGAATATCCAAAATCAATCAACAATCCATATCCAGGTTTGCCTTCGAAAATCAAGTGGAAAATCCCAACTCGGATCGATATAACTTTCTCGAAATTCTGTGCTCGAATCTGGATCAAATCACTATGTGAATAGAATAATATGCGTACATCCTATGTATTAACTTTATTGGTTATTAGCCAAATCAATTCTCTTTTCTATTCACATTCACTTTAATTTTCATTCACTTATTCACAATCGCTTCAATCCCATTTGGATTATCACCTTAATTCTTTCCACAAATGGATATTTAATCATAAACAGTTTTAACTCTGATCAGCTTAAATTTAGAAAATAGCTTGAAAAATTAAGAATAGATAAGTAGTTGAAAATAATTACTAGTTTGTAAAATAGCTGTAAAATGGTTAAGTAACTGTAAAATAGTTGGAAAATAATCAAATAGTTATAGAAATTTTAAATAATTGCAAAATAGTTGTAAAATAATAATTAATTTGTAAAATAGTTGAAAAATAGTAATTAATTTATGAAACAGATACAAAATAGTTAAATAATTCCAAAAGTAGTTATAAAATAAGTATAAGATAGTTTTGGGTTTAATAAGAAAGGTTGTATATATAATAAATAGCTTGGAAAAATGATTTGTATTAAAACAATTTATTTTGAAAATAATTCAGAGCCAAACTATACAATGCCCAATCTCCATTCTCTTCAATTCAATTTAAATTTCCATTTCTATTTAAATTGATTCAATTCCAATTTGAATTGATCCCAATTCCCATCAATTGCCAATTTCCAATTAACTTTCAATTTCAATTCAATTAAGTTAACTTCCCTTCTCATCCAAAATTCAAATCAACTTCCTATTTGAATTTGAACTCATTCAACTTCAATTTCATTTCAGTTTATCCAATTCAATTTCCATTTGAATTTTTAGACATATCCATCTTCAATCATAATTCCAATTAATTCAAATAAATTTCAAATTGAACCAATTTCAATTTTCAATTTGTTTCAACACCAGTTTGAATTTAATCTCAATTCAAGTTGAATTATCCTTGATTCTTTCCAAATTAAAATCAAATTCCATTTGAATTTAAAACTATTCAACTTTGATCACAAATCCAAAATATCTAAATCAAATTTCAATTTGAGCTAATGCAAATTTAAATCTCAACTTTAAACCATCTCGAATTATATAAATTTGAGTTAAATTTTTAAATATTGATTTAATCCTTTAAATCAAATCAACTTATATCTTTAAACCATTTAATTCTGAATCCAAATTTCATTTTTAACCAATTTCAAAGTTCAAATAATAATTCAAATCCTTTTTAAAGAACTAAATCTTTGAAATTCAATTTATCACTCAATTTCAATTTTGAAACCAAACCTTTGAAGTTTTATCCTAAACATTCAAATCTTAAGTCCAAAATGATTCCATTTTATCTTAATAATGGATATATTACCATACCCTATTTCTTCATTTATTTAACAAATCCAATTTTAGCTTAAAGATTATTAATAACAACAGGATGGTATCATACAAATTATTTTAAACATCCATCCATCTCCAATTTCTAGATCTCAAACCCATTTTGAGATCCCACAACTCCAATTCAAATTAACCATTTTAACTTCCCAAGTTAAATCCCAATTTCATCTTGAAATTGGGATTTAACTTGTTTATCAAATTATTTAACTTTCTAAAGTTAAATTCAATTTACTTAATCCAGCCAACCTTACCCAATTTGAATTCCCATTTCAAATTCTAAACTTCACGTTAATAATCTTCTCACTTATAAGTTCAAAAACATATCACTTTGGGTACCAATTTCATCTTGAAATTTCCAATTCATGTTGTTTATCAAATTATTTAACTTTCTAAAGTTAAATTCAATTTACTTAATCCAGCCAACCTTACCCAATTTGAATTCCCATTTCAAATTCTAAACTTCACGTTAATAATCTTCTCGCTTATAAGTTCAAAAACATATCACTTTGGGTATCACATCTTATTCCAAAATTAAAACTCAATATTTAGAGTTTATTTCAAAGCATCTTTGATATTATGTATATCTTCCATTTATACATATTATTTCCTTTACACACTAAGTTACCCTTAAATTTTAAACCATCTTTTGGTATTTAATTCAAAACCAATTCATTATTATCTTATCCTGAAACTCTTCCCCAAATCAAGATTTTAGTTCTAGCTTGGATCTATTTCAAAGTTATCTTCATTTAATTTCAATTTGGTTGTATTACTATTACCGCTTAATTTAATTCCAATAATTTAATAACCAATTATCTTAATATTTATTAGAAAGAAATATTGCTTTATATATCAAAATATATTCTTATATAAAATCATTTAAAATCTTTATATAAGAAAAAAACAAGTACGCTCTCTTATATATATACACTCAACTCATTCTAGGGTACCATTGACCCTATCCTTAATGAGTACATCCACCAGAGCAAAGGTTCTCGCTTAACCTTCCGCTTTGATACCAAATGTAACGACCTAGAATTTTTGATCCCGAAAATTCCGGATAGTTAAAAGAAAAAAAGAAAGAGATAGAAGAAGAAGAAATAGAATCACATCAAAGATTCTCACATTCGCAGCGGATCAAATTATAATATCAAATAATAAAAGTTTACAAAAGAATACTGTATCTGTCAGTTACATTTTTATATATTAGAGTTACACTCAGACACAAACACTGGACATATACAATTCAACATGTCCCAGATAAACAGAAATAATTTATCATAGTGGAAACACTCCATACGTTCCTGCCATCCAGCTCGCCTTCTGAGCTCGAGAACGTCATTACCTGAAAATCTGTAATACTTGGTCTGACCCGAGCATTGCATCAAAGTAACACCCGGGTCAGGCAGGAAACCAGCGTGAGTAAACCCCTATAAATTGAAATACTAAATTCAAATCATTAAAGAAAAACCCAGGTAACTCATACTTCACTACAAGTTCATTACTTGCTATGCTCAACGCTTATTTCACAAATCAAATTCTAAGTATTCTTACTTAGTTCCAAAGTCCATATTATTCCATTTTAGTCTATTGATTTCTCACATCAATCCATATAGAAACAAGTAGATTACAAATCAAAGTGGTTTCGGTATTATTGATACCCGACCCCGGTCTCTGCAAATTCAAATCATCTTAAAACAAAGTTGTTTAAGCTTTAAACGATACCCTTTATGCTCGTAGTAACAGATTCACATAGCAATTCTATTTTAGATAGATAATCCATATCTAACACCCTATCATATAGCATCACAATCATATATCAAGTATAACAACAATCCAAAGCATTCAATAACATTCAGCTATTCATAAGCAAAGATTTTAATCACACTATCTCTAATTAATTTAAAACTAATTAAATTAATTACTTCCATCACTATAAATTATGCTTACTAATTAATTTCAAACCAATTAATTAATTATCCATCTTAATTAATCACCCTTGATTAATTATTCTTTAATTACATTAAATAATTAACTCTTAATTAATTACACAAATTAATTATCCTTAACCACTTGCAGTAATTAACCTTTAATTACTCTCAATAATTTCATTAATGAATTAATGATCCTTAATTAATTACTTCCATTAATCAACCTTAATTAATCATAAACAGTAATTAACCATTCTGTAATTACTTACCTTAATTAATTCACTCCTTAATTCATTTTATTAATCCTTTAAGTTATTACACCAAGTAATTAATTACTTCTAATAAGTAATTATCCTTTAATTATTTCCCATTAAGTAATTATCTCTTTACATTCCTTAACTTTCCATTAACTACTTTCACTAAGTAGTTACACTTATTTATCTCATTAAGTATGCACACTTAATCCATCATCAAGTGATCCTCTTTAGTTAATTTACAAATTAATTAACTTAAATTAATCACATTCACTTATAAATTTTAATTGAGTAATTCATCCTTTAATTACCCTTAACCAATTAATTAAATCTTTAATTACAGATTAATTATCCTTAATTTCCTTTTAATTAATCTCTAATTACTTAATTTATTAATTTCTAATTACTAAATTAATCAATCTTAATTACTTAATTAATCTAAAATCAAAGAAACTTTATTATCCTTTAAAGTAAACCATTATCTAAATTAATGACTTAATTATCATTAAAAACATTTTTATCTTAATAATTAACTTCCTTAATTAAATTATTTAATTAAGTTTTGAAATTAAAAAAACATTTAACTTGATAATTAAAGTTCCCAAAACTTCCTTTAAATACTTAAGACATTATCAAGTATTTTTTAAAACTACTAAAACATTAATTAAATTTAAAACTTACTTTTACAAATACCTTTTCAATTTCATTTCTAACTCAAGTTTTAAATTAACTTAAAACTTACTTAATAAAATTTAAGTTAAACAAATTTCAAAACCTCTTAACAAATTTTTAAAGAAAACATTTATTTTTTATAAAGTAAATTTATATAAGAAGATTTAAACCAAATTTAAATTTAAATTTAAATTTCAAAACTTAGATTTTAAAGCTTTTTTAAAAAAACTACTTGACATATGTATCGGGTCAAACCCGAAATCCACTCAGGTCTAACCTGAGTTCTCTTCCATTTCAAATTTAGTTTAAGTTTTAAATTTGAATTTAAATTTTAAAACCTGGAACCAAATCCCTCTGGAAATACTCGAGTTCCCACTCAAGTCATTCCCTTCAAAACCCGATCTCCCCTTCGAGTCACAACCCAAGCCAGACAAGCCAAACCCCTGACGTGACATCACCTGTGCATATGCACCGTCGCCTGAAACTACTCCATCCATCGACGCACCCTCCGGCACATCGTCTAACATCACAGTATCTCATCCCGATCACCAAAACACAATTTCAAGCCCTCTATCGAAATCGAGAAATCCAGTCGAACCTGGAAACTAACCATTCAACAGCAAAGCTCCTCGTCCAAAATATCCCGACCATTAGAAGTCGAGAAACTCCGGCCACACCTTGTCGAGCTTCCACACTACCATTTCCCAAAGCCTCATGCAACTCGAATCACATGAGATGCCGCGGTGGTACCATTTCCGACCTAGTCAAAAACTAGGGTTAAAAACCCATTTGACCCACTGTCGACACCACGGTGGATAATCCATCTTCCTGATATTTTTGTTGAACGATCCGATCATCATTCTAGCTCCAGATGAAATTCTGACCACTCGAATACCTCCGGCCACCAGTAATTGCTCAAAAATCATTTTCCAGATATCACCAAAATGCATACTCAATACATTATTAGAAATCATGATTTTCTTTTTAAAATTCATAATTTCCAATATTAATTCATGTTATAAACTTGAATCAGTAATCCATGATGATGGATTTTAACCTATTCTTAAGTTACTTATTGTTCTTCCTGTTTCCCAGATAAATACCCTTTTTAATTTGCTTAAATAAAATTATAAACCTTACTCTATGTTTTAAACAAATAAAAATCATTTGAAAACTAGATCCAAACATAGATCAAGTAGAGATATATTGAATTTTTATTTAATTTCAAATCTGAAACTTATGAAACAGAGAAGACTGGCATGCACAGTTTCAAAACATAAACAAACATATAGCACACTTGTATTTACATATGCATGCATCACTTATTTCAAAATTTCACAAGCAACAAACATGTATTCACTTAAATTTTTTAATTAAAATGTTTACTCACCTTAAAAAGATGAACAGAGCTTTGTTTTACTGGAAACTTTGAAAACTGAATTGCTGATTCCTTTTGAAACTTGAAAAGCTTGTTACTGCTTTTGATTTAAATACTAGAAAGCTTTGAAACTAAGATGATTTTTTTACTTTTGATTTGCTTCAGGTTGCATTTGAAAATGAAACCTTGATTCATTTTAGACTGGAAAATACTTGAAAGTCTAAAACTGGAATGCTTGATCTTGTTTGAGAAAGTTACAGGGTTTTGGATTTTGATTTGAGAATTTGTTACAGGACTTTGATTTTGGTTTGTAAAGTGTTTTACAGGTTCGGATTTTTTTTTAAAGATAGTTTACAGGTTAAGTTTCTTTATTTAGAAAATGTGAAGATAGCAAAAGAAATAGAAGAGAGAGAATGAAGGTTTATACAGTGTTTATTATGATTTTTTAGAATTAAATAAAAAGAAAATAAAAGAATGGACACTTTTACAATTTAACACCATTTGTCAATTACATTATTAATCTCCTTACACATGTTAACAATAAGCTTCATAATTAAACACTTGTATATATTCATTTTTATTTATTATTAAATGGGTAAAAAGCTTTTGAAATAAATTTCCTAATTAACAAATACCTTTCTAAATTAATAATGCTTTCTTAATTTTAAATAAATAAAATCCTTTAAAGAAAATAGAATAAAAACCAAATATATTTTAAATAAAATTATATAATATATTTTTACTCCATTTTAAATGCTAATATAAAACTTTTGTAATTAATTTACAATTAAATAATTACTTTCTAAATTATATAAAATAAACTTCTTTAAGGAAAATATTACAAACAAATCTTATTCTAATAAAAACTTTATTATTTTATCTAAAATATTATTAAGACACATAATTTTTAAATTCCAAATTCAAATTCAATTAAAAATCCAATTTAAAATCAACTTAAACATATATATTTAAACAAACACAAATTCAATTTGTATATAATAATTCTCTATACATATATATATATATATATATATACACACACAACATATTATTATTATTGATTTGAAATTAACAATCTTGCCAGATTTTAAATACTTTATAATGGAGATTATCACAGTTGAATTTGTTCGATTTATAAATTAGTATTTTTTAAAGTTAAATCAGATAACTATACAATTATATGATGCCCAAAAACCCGGGATACCACAATTCTAGTAAACGTAATGTTATAATATTTCAATAAGCAGCTTTTTGATAATATGCAGTTAATAACACTAACCGAAAGATTAAAAAACTGCATATTATCAAAAAACTGCATGTATACAATATAAGTCCAATTATTATACCATTGATTTTTAAGTTAATAAGAATAGTTTTTTGTGAAACTTAAAACACCATGATTTCATGATATTTATGCAGAAAAAGAGACTGTTTGGTAAAAAAAATGTGTTTGATTGAAACACAAATTACATACTCATTGTGCTCCGGATCAACCAGAACGAGCTCTAGTGCAACCATCTTTCAGTGTTGTTTAGGCGATAGTGCTTTAATACACAATTGCCCCCACACTACAGTGTTATACTACATTGCTTCCCTCGGCAGCAATGTTTTATACACTTATACACTAGGGAAGCAGTAGTGTTCATGGTTACACTGCTGCCTAGGCAGTAATGTGGCGTGCAATATCTTAGAGTAATTCTTTACATTTAATTATTCTTAGAACCGTGTAGTTATTTTTTGATTACAACAGATAACTAATATCTTCGTCAAAGTTTGTAAACTTATTTGCATTCATATGTCGATGATGGAAATAGATTGGATTTTTTAAACAGGTGATAATAAGATGCTTAACTTAATATGTATTTTGAGAATTAAAACATGTAATATAATTTTGAAACTCATTTTTTTATGTTTTTACTTTCTTGATAGAACTAGTATAGAATACTGACAAGGAGCAGTGAATTTCGTGCATGCTGCAAAGAGGAATATAAGTGGTGTAGAAATTTTCTTATGTCCATGCAAAGATTGTCGGAATCGTAGTCATCATGATGACCACATCGTCGTTGAACTGTTAATTATGAAAGGAATGGATCCTAGATACATAGGTGGTTTATGGTTTAACCACGGTGAAGAGATAAATGTAGAGAAGAAAACAAATGCGTTTGACATACATGAGTTATTTAAGATGATTAACTATAATGATGAAGATTTTCTGAATCATGAATTTTTTTATGATGATATAGATAATGTTGATTCTCAGAGAAAAGAGGATGTGCTTATCAAGAAATTGGAAGATGCAGAAACTCCATTGTATCCTAGTTGCATGGATCGCATAAAATTATCTTCCATCATTGTTTTGTATAATCTTAAATGCGAGACCGGCTTGTCTGATAGTGGGTTTCATAAAATTTTAACTGTGCAACATTTATTTTTGTCGAAGGATAACGTGCTTCCCAAAACCTTATATGAAGTAAAGAATTTCTTAAAGAAAGATATGGGTTTTGAAAAGATACATGCTTGTGAGAATGAGTGCTGCCTTTTCAAAAAAGATTATAAAGATTTAGATAGTTGTCCAATAATGTGGTTCTTCGAGATGGAAGAAAAATCAAGATACTGAAGAGGTTATACAAGGTATTCCAGTTAAAGTGTTGAGATACTTTCCAAAAATTCTAAGATTTAGAAGAGTGTATAGATCTCAAAAGATGGCAAAAGATTTAAGATGGCAGTTTAATAATGCAAGCAATGGTGGAAAAATGCATCACCCCATGGATTCTATGGCATGTACAATGGTGGACGAAAAGTATAAATATTTTTCATCTGATCCACGCAATCTTAGGCTTGGTCTTGCTGCAGATGATTCAATCCATTTTCCATGTTGAGTTCGAAAAAAATTGCTGGCCGGTAATGCTTGTGACATACATTCTCTCGCCTATGTTATGTATGAAAAAGGAAAATATTATGTTAACTTTACTTATTCTAGGCCTAAAGCAACCCGGGAATGATATTGATGTATATATGGCACCTTTGGTGGAAGACTTGCAACATTTGTGGTGTATTGGAGTTGATGCTTATGATACATTCAGTAAAACTTTGTTTAAACTGAATGCAATTTTGCTTTGGACAATTATTGAATTTCCAGCTTATGGAAATCATGTTGGATGTCATGTGAAAGGGGAAAAAGATTGCCCATTATGTGGCATCAATACCCATTCGCATTGGTTGAATCATAGTCGAAAGAACATCTACATAGGTCATAGAAGATTTTTACCTGCTTCAGATTTACGGAGGAAATAAAGGGCGTTGTATGATAACACCATAGAGAAAGGTAGTGCTCTTAGAATTCTAACTAGGTGAAACATTTATGCATTGTTGAAGGATTATTCAAATGATTTTGGAAAAGAAAAGGAAAGGAAAATTAAGAAGAGGAAGTGTGCTTATAATACAAAAGATGAAGATGATAATATTAACGACCCTACAAAAATGGAGCTATTAAGGTGGAAAAAAAGATATATTTTCTTTGATCTTCCATATTGGAAGATTAGTGGTTAATTTATTTACTTTTCATAGTTTTAACAGAAGAAAAACACAATAATGCATTATAGTTTTGGTTTTCGTAGGAACTTCCACTACGTCACAATTTAGATGTAATGCATATGGAGATAAAAATTGGTGAAAGTCTATTGGGTACGATGTTGTATGGTAATAAATCAAAAGATGGAACCAACTGAAGAAAGGATTTAGAGGATTTGGGAATTCAACATAAGCTTCATGCACAACCTCGTGGGAAGAAAACATATCTTTCACCGGCTCCACACGAGTTGTCAAATTCCGAGAGGAAAATATTTTGTAAAAGACTGTACGATTTCAAAGGTCCAGATGACTACTGTTCAAATTTGAAGAATCAGATTTCGTTGCCGGATTGCAAAATTAGTGGATTGAAATCACATGATTGCCATGTATTAATGCAATAATTATTGTCAGTAGCATCGAGAGGATTAATGGCAAAGAAGGCAAGGAAAGCAATAATTTGCTTATGTTCTTTTCTCAACAAATTATGTCAACATGTTCTTGATAGAGAAAAGGTAGAACAAATCAATGTTGAGATTATTAAAGTTTTATGTGAGCTCGAGAAATTTTTCCCACCATCTTTTTTTGATATAATATCACATTTGTCAATTCATCTTGGAAAAGAAGCACTATTGTGTGGACCATTTCATTTTTGTTGGATGTACCCATTCGAAAGATATAAGAAGGCACTAAAAGATTATGCATGAAGCTATGCACAACCAGAGGGATGTATTGAAAATCCTAACTTGTAGAAGAATCCATGATGTTTTTCAAAGAATTATTGAAAATATCAGGACATATAGAGCAGAAGAAGCTCGAAATGAAGATTATAAAAGCAGTGTAACACTCGAGGGACGTCCAATTTCAATGTCCAAGACAGTTACACTGTCGGTTAATGAGAAAGAAAGTGCTCATTTAGCCACGTTAATGAATATGGCCGTGGTGGAACCATTTATAGAGTAAGTTTATGTTACATTGTTTTAATTATTTGATGTATTTGTAATGCTAAATATAGCTTATAGTCATTTGTTCTACGCTTGTTTGCATTTGGAGGAATTAGATTATTCAGACCGGCGCATGAGAAAAAATTCAACCCTACTTTGGGAAACACATACAAAAAAAAAATTCGATTGAATTAAAAGAAAGTTAGTTAGATTCCAAATATATTTTCATTTGACTACTAATATTACTCTAAAATATACCCTCCAAATGGAATTTGTTGTAGATACCTATTACCTCTAAGGATCATAATAACATGTTAAGATGGATTGCTTTTGATCCGAAGAATGATGCCATGTCTTATAAAGGATATATCATCAATAGGAAATATTTTCATATAAAAGATGCAAGGAGAGAAATCCAGAATTATAGGGTGACTTTTTATGCAACTACTATGTGTAGAGCAAGTGCACCAGATACGTCCCAAGTTGTTGATTTGTAGAATATTGATGGATATAATTTTATTAAATTATCATTTGTTTTACATTCCTGTTTTCAAGTTTCGTTGGACGTATATAGAAATGGAGTAAAAGTTGATGATGATGGGTTCACTCTTGTTAATTTATATCAAGCGTTGTTTTCAAAAGATCCATACATACTTGCATCTTAAGCAAGACAAGTATTTTATTCAAGAGAAAATGATGTTTCTAATTAGTATGTTGTAATGAAAGCACCATTAAGAAGTTTTGATGATTTAGAGTCACAAGATTGCATTGAGGAACATATTCAAGTCGTGAAAGATTATGAAATAACCGAAATGGATGATGAAGACGTTAGCTATGTTAAGGAGGATTGCGAAGGCATACTTGAGTAGATTATATGTTCCATTTGAACATGATTATTAATTTACGATAGTATAAATCTAGGCTATTTGGAAATTCACTTGAACTTGTATTAATTTTCTTTAGTGATTGTTGTTTATCTACACTGTTATTTTATGTATTAGCTATTTCTATATTAGTACATACCTTTACATATCTCCACTCGTGTCACTGGCTATATTATGGTTGTTGATTTGTATTTAAGTGTATTAGCAATTAATGTTTTCCTCAAATAACATTAATAGATGCATGTTGCAGTTTTTCTCAATCATGTTTATACCTTAGCAATTAATGTTTTTCGTTTCACAACGCTAACATAGTTGATGATGCATACTATATTGACATTACCTATCATATCAACTGAAGTTACACCCGTTATACATGTACAAGTTAATGTCAGTTCTGTTACAACTTGGATATGTTGATGATTATAGTAAGCCTAGATGTCTAAAAAGGTAATGGATAGACTTAAAATCATAAGATACGGCATTTTAGTTGGCTCTGAAACTACAAAATGATGGTAAATTTTCCAAAATTTAGGCATAATTTCTTAGTGCACTATTGATGTGGTTAACCGACTAATATCATGAATACTTAAAATTTTTTCCTTTTTTCTATCAGTATGCATTTAGTGATGCAGTTGATGCTTTCAAGATTTTAATAGCTAAATATGTTATGTTATTATTTTGTTGATGTTATCTGCTGAGTAAAGACAAGACAGAATTTTGTGAAATGATTCTTTTCATTATATTGAGATGTTTGATATATATGTATAATGATTCATAAATGTGAGTACATCATTACAATAAATATATAACTAAATATCAAATATATTCATGGATGGTATGCAATAGCATTTATGGAGTATACAAGAATTATCTTTTAATTGCAAATGCAAACTTGGCATTTTACAATTATTATACTAAACATTTGGTGTAGGTTTCATCCTTTTCAAATAGCACTTCTAGCTAAAAGCATCAGAATACATAGGCAGAGGAATATGGATAGTTGATAAGTACTCTTACGCATCAAGACAATCGCTCTGAATAACCATTATCATGGATTTCAGTATAGAAATTTTGGCGCCTAAAAATGTTCACTACATATATGTGATATCACTAATGTAAAAGATGTTGGCTCTTATTTTACAAGCACATGGATATTATGCTCACTGTCGAATTTTTTATTTATGAATTAATTTTATGGTGCCTTCAGATTCACTAAACTAATTTATGTTTTATCCTCTATTTCCTTTTTTTTATCATAAATCGAAACAATACTGTATTTTTTTCATTTGGAGAAAAGAGATGTTTCCAAGCCTTGTATGTACTCGCAACCAGAGAAAGACCGAAGAGGAATCCCAGAAGCATAATTCAAAGCAGAAGTATAATTTAAATGACAAACGTAAGAAGCCAGCCGATGTTTGCAATGAAGGGCAAGAACAAGCATTCAATGCTAACAAGCCAGCCGGTGCTTGCAGTGAAGACCAAGAATGAGAAGTCAATGCTAGAAAGTGAGCCAGTGCTTGCAATGAAGACAATGAAGACAAAGAACTCAGCTCCGAAAATGAATTCCATTTTGACAAACTGATGATGCTAAGATGGAAATTAGGAGATCAAGTGAAGCTAAAACTACAAGTATATCTCAGAAAAGAGGTGGCAGAGGTCCAACAAAAGCAAAAAACTCCCATTAAACATTCATGATCGTACTAAAGTTGAGTTCAGTGAAATAGGCATACCAATTGGGCAAGGGTCAGTATGTTTATCCTTCTTTCTTGGGCTGCTTGTGTGGGAGCAGGTCCCATACACACTTGATGATTGGACGAATCTAAGTGATGAGTTAAAAGTTGTTTTGTGGCGATCGATTCAGGTATGGAAAGAAATAATTACACTTATTAGGATAACTTTTGAAATGCCAACATTTTTTCTTTTTAAGAGCAGAATGGATTAGTTTATTACTTCTATTTTTGTATACCATTTTACTGGTATCTCTGTTGTTGAATCTATTTCTATATTAGGATTTAAATTGTAATGTGAACAACCAAAAGATTACTGCATTTGATGCCTGTACCTTCTTTAACGTATAGTACCAAAATAAAAAAACATATACATTTCGACATTGAATTAATAAAATATTCAGTTGACATGTGAATCAACAATTAGGTAAAAACATAGATTTTTGTAATTGTCTTTGATATTAGTGTTAGTAATTTAAAGTTATACAACCATAGTAATATAAAAAAGAAATGAATTAATACCAAAAGCTACTATTATTTTCCATAAATATGCCTGATGCAATATTGAATACAGTAACAGTCTTATGAGCATTAGCAGAGATCCATAAGCATTCCAACTATAATTTATTCTTTCATGAGCATTCCAACTATAATTTATTCTTTAATCCCACTATAGTATACAGTAATAGCTTTACAGCAACACAAAGCTTTGGCAAATAGTTATTGTTAATATCATGTGTTCTATTGTTAATATCATTTTTTCATGTATTGTTGCAGATTCAATTTAAATTGGAAGAGGATTGGCAAAGAAAAGCCGTATTTCAATAAATGGGATTAATTTGGAGGTCCTTAAAAAGCAAGTTGGTTCGAAAATTAAATAAAGCGGAGAACAAAGAGGAAAGATTGAAACTGAAACCTACCAACATCAAAAGCATGAACAAATGGAGAAAGTATGTGAAGATGAAAACTAGTCCGGAGTTTAAGGTAACATTAAGATATTTTTTATTCATATGTTGAATGTAAAGCAACATATAACATTGTCGATATCAAGCAATATAATAATACATATTCAAAAATTGAACCACTGATTGTCTATGTATTGTAATTGTTTTATAGCTTGTGTGTAACAATCAAATCAACTTAAGCAAGCTAGCCTACCAATGGTCACTAAATTCTAACATCTTCCAATAATTTCAGAAAAGAAGCGAGAATATTCAACCCTTAGGGATAAACAACTTCCATACACATCTATTCGTAGAGGAATGACTAGATTGGCCGACGACATGGTTAGTTAATTAAGCATAGCATTATGTAATAGTATTTAATACCTGTCAGTTTGTTTATTCAATGTTATTCGAAATTTAGAAAAAGGAAGTCTAGATCAATCGACCGTAACTAGAGCTGATGTTTGGGTTAAATCTCACGTTAAAACAAATGGTGAACCAGTGACCGCGGAAGCTGCAAATACTATTGTAAGAATTTCTTTATCGGTATATGAAAAATTATCCGATAATAAGATACTTTTACCGTCGTAAATTATGTGTATGTATTTATTTATGCAGGAGGAGATTAAAAAAATCTAGTGACATATCACCGTCCAGCTCGTCATAGAATGTCAATGGATATGTTCATGCTCATGTATTGGGACAAGATAATCCAGGATGATTAAGGGCACTAGGAAGGAGTTGTACCTTAACTAAGCTAGTTGTGGCCCTGTAACGACCCAGAATTTCAGTCCTTTGAAATTGGGACATTTAATTAATTTTAAATATCCAGAAGTAAAATTAATAAGCTGAATAATTTATATTTTGAGTATAAGGATTTAATTTGATAGTTAAATTGTTAATTCAATATTTAAAATTGCTGAAATAATTGGAAATTGAATTTAATGTGAATTAAAATGATTTATAAAGTTGAATTAAATTCTATTTAAAGTAGAATGATGTTAGAGAACTTTTGAAATTGATTTAGAAGTTAATCTATAGAAATTTAAACAATTTAATTTTTAATTAACGTGTAAGTATAGTTATTTTTCAGACAATTTTGGATTTTCATGAAATCAGTTTCATTGGATCTGTAATGTTATATTATTATAGGATTTCAAATTTTGTGTCAATCGAATTTACGATTTAGTCGTGGCAAGCTAAAACGCATAGAAATTTGTTTAAGTAAATTTTAAATTTAAATAATTCGATTCGAAAACATAACTTCCAAATACGATCGAATTGGCTCCCGGTATATATTCCATTATGTTCGGTATGGGGGTTAACCATTATAAACACCAGGCGACATACTTCGATTGGAGATCGAAATTTTTTTGGATGAATAGTCCACGAAATTTTCTATAAAAGGACCTCATAATTTCTTATTTTCCCATACCCTAGCTAAGTTAGGGCAAGCCACCACTTTTCTATTCGATGGTCAAAAATTCATTCCCTTTTCCCTTCGATCTCTCCAAATCCATTAACTTTTACGAAAAACGTTTAACTACAAAAACGTAAAGCACATCGAGATCTTCAACTTCAACGGCTGTAATCAACTGGAACATGGAGGATTGACAGCCTTTCTCATGAAAAGAAAGCACAGTCATGCTCAATTTTTAAGGCCAGGAAGCAATCGAGTTGCACGAGATCGTCGATGGTGGTAAAGCTCGCGTAGGTGTGTCATTCGGTGGCTTTTGATCGTCGTCAGGTGGCTCGAGGGGTGGTGCGGCGTTCAAAATTCGAAAGAGCTAATGGGTTTGGTCGCATGCAACTTTGGAAGAGAAGATGATAAGCATGGCCTAGATCTTGTTTTGGGAATCAACGGCTCTGATGGATTTAAGGTTTTAAAAAAATAAAATTGAAATTGAAATTTATATATATAAATTCGTATATACTTTAAAACATCATAACTTTGTCATACGAGGTCTGTTTTTGATGAAACAAGTTGCGTTGGATCCATATTAACGAGCACTACATTTTAGAGGCTGTTTGGAGTAGATTGAAGCTAGTGTAAATTTTAGATAAAATTAAACGCTCGTTTAATTTCATTCGGAATAAAACACTACAACTGCTATTGGGACCAAAGTGAGTACAACTCACTCTTTCTGACTCATTGATATTTTTATATCAGTGAGAATAAATTTATTTATGCTAATTGATGATTGTTTGGTGGTATATGATATATTATCTATATACTGATATGTATTTGGACAAATTCCTACCTATCGGAGCAAATGAGACCCTACCTTCTCGTGTATGAGCGAATGGCCCTTTATACGCGCGTCTGCCTCGAAGCGGACATTGTACACATATTCTAATATGTATATTTGTTGCAGGTGATAGGTTGGACCGATCCAATTGGATCTTCACCAGTATTTGTTTTATTTACATATATTGTGATATATGCTATTATCATATGATATATGATGTTTGGATGTCAGGATTGATGTGATTGATGTACTTAGTGCTATTGCAGCACTGGACCTATTTGTGGAAAATTAAAATGTTAAAGTGATGGTTTCCAAATTAAAAAGGGTTTTCAAAGTTATTTTGAAAATAGAAGTTCTATTAATTTTCGAACTGTTAAGGAATGAATTTATTTTGAATAAATAAATGTTATAGGTTTTATGTTATAAAATTTATGATTTTGTGAAATATAACAAAAATGTGATTTTTGAAATGTGGAGTTAACTATTTTGTAAAATAGTTTAAATTGGGATTTTGAATTTATTATAATCAGTTTATGTATAAGAATTATAAAATTGAGCTTATGTAAATCAAAGTAATGAAATTATTAAGGAGTTTTGTAAATGTTAAAATGAAGTTATAAATGGATTTTATAAGTAAATAAGAATTGTGAATTTGTGAGGTTATAAAATGAATGGATTTGTAAATAAGAGAATTATAAGTGAATTAAGTTATAATTTGGATTTTAGCATGTAAATGAGATATATATGGAATTGGTAAATAAAGGAATTCTATAAATGGAAGTTGTTATAAAATATAAATGGAATTTATAAACATTGTTTTATAAATCCGAAATCAATTGAATTTGATAAGTTAAATATGAAAGCTTATTAAAGGAATATTATTCACGATTTTGGACAGTGAATTATCCTTTAAATTAAATGTGCAATAATAATGAATTTGGTTAGAGAATCATATTCACGATTTTGGACAGTGAATAATATTTTAAATTAAATAAATGTTTTGGGAAGTGATATTTTAAATGAAGTTAAAATGGTTTGAAGATGTTTTAAAAACGTGTTAAGTATCGAATACGTAGATTTCAACATCCATTGTTGAAATAGACGTTTTGAGAACTAAGGAGATGATGGCCTATAACACCGTTGTTATAGTAAAGGATTTTCGAAAGGAGATGTTTTGTTTAGCATAAAGGATTTATATATCTATCTAATTTTCAAATCCCTATACTAGTGATTTTGAGTTGTCGTAACGATGTTTTACACAACATTCATTTTGACCCAAATAAATGTGTTTAAGAGAAAGTTTTTCCTTAAAATAATGAAATATATACTTAATCGTGATTTAAGTATATGTAATATTTTCTAAGTGGTGAAAATGAAGATAATTATGAATTACTTATTTTTAAATAAGTATATGGAAACATTTTCCAATATTGAAATGTTGAAATGGTTTTGGAATTATATTTTTTAAAGATAATTTGAAGTGAATATTTGGCAAGTGATTTAATTAATAACAGATTAATTAAAAGGGCCTAGTGACTACTTATGGTACTAAATATTTGTTTGTTTTCTTTGATAGTTAAATAACCGACTATCAAATTTGACCATTCTAGTTCCTCGACTTGGTAGGAACTATTTAGTCGTACAATTAGTACGTAGCCATCTGTGTAGGCTTGATTATCGTTTGTGTTGAGGATGTTGATTCGTGTAGTGTGGAGTGCTACTTCAATCTATCGATCTTCCTTCTAGGCTGAAGGATAACAAGTTGAAAGTTGGAGGCGTGGTAAGTCTATGAGACTTAGTTTCTGTGTGAGGTTGAGAAACGCTTTTGCGTTGTTGGTGCGAAGATACCGGGATCAAATTTATTTGAAAACCACTTCGGACCAAATTTATGCGACGATTGTGCATGTTGGTTATTGATGATATTGACATTTAGGATTTTCATAGTGGAGGACTGCTTGTTGATCGTTTGGGGTTAAAATACCAATATACATCCAGTAGCAGTAGTCTCTTCGTTATGAAATATCCAATGCAAGGACTATTTGCTACTGATCCTAGGGATTTCCCTATAGGATGTGGTAGGAAAGTACCTTCGATTTGTCCTATTCCTGGACAACTTGTATGGATGTTTGTCTGACATTGCATTTCTAAAGATTATGTACATTGGTTTTTACAAACATACATCAGTGGTGGCGGAGGAGACAACTTCTCTTAGCTTAACACCCTCCTTGAGACATATGAGCTCAGCGGTTGTATTATTGCGGAAGGCAATTAGTAGTCAATGGAATGGCCATGTGGCATTGGAAGTGATGTGATTTGTGATATGTGAAAGGTAATCATTACCTCAGGCCTCATCAACCGAAAATGACCAAAACAGGGGTAGATGTAGCAGCGCTAAGTGGGTCGCTCCCAAGTAGGATACGTTCGTCCTCTTCTAGATATATCTTTACACGCTATGACGCTATATATATATGATTATTGTGGTTTGTATGCTATGAGGGCCCTCGAAAAAGGTCAGTAACGACCAAAGGATGACATATTCGGTACTACCTAGTTATAGAGGTAGATCGGTCTTTGTTGGTAGAGGGCAGATGTTCCATGCTTCTGGACATCCATCTAGAGGTGTACCCATCGAAAGGTAGTCCCTTCACCTGGTCATTTGTATGGAAATCCAAACTCCACTACGTGCCTGCCATTTTATTTGTAGACCCTAGTATGCTGGAATTTGATAACGGCAACAATTTTGGCTATTTGAATATTATTTGTGCAATAGACACTATTATAATATAAGAGGATTTGATATGAAAGGATTTAGCTACCGTAAGGTAGAAACATGTCCGTGTTTATGTGTGGGCGTGCCTTACGAGATACTTTTGTTTTGATAAAGGTAAAGTTTGGTAATTTAATAAATTTTGTTGAGTGTGTTTCTCACACTGGTTTACCAAACTAATCCGACGTTCTTCCCTTTCAATGCTTGGGTCAGACCGAATATATTTACAGGTTCGGATTTGGTGCTTTTAGAGCTTCAACAGAAGAGCTGGAGATCTTCATTTCGTATACATATATCAATTTTGATTATCTGCTTTGATCACTGTTGTTGTTTATATTATCAGCATTTGTGTGGACAGGTTATTATACCTATCCAGGCTGATAACTAGTGATTGATTGTTGAACTCTGATTGATGTATGTATATATAGTTTCTGTTTTGTAAAGATCATTGATATGATATTACATGTTATTCAACTGCGATGTGAGATTCTGTATTGTTCTGTTTGGTTCTCTCTTCTCTCTTTCTTCTCTTCTTCTCTCTTCATTTCTTTCTCTTGACTTTCCATCAGTCTGTGCTTTTTGGGTCGAACATGTGTGGTTTATTGTCCATTAAAAGGGTACAGATTTGTGGGTCATCACAGTTGGTATTAGAGCTTAGATTTAGTATATTCCTAGGCTTTGATGAGCACTTAGTATGGATAGGGATAGTAGCACCCCAGATTGAGTTTTAGTGTATTATATATATGAGCGCGTATTTGTTAGTGAGATAAAAATGTTTTATACTGTGTTTACTTATCTGTTGAGCTATTTATGATTCTGGTCGATATGTGGGACGCCATGTTATCGATAGGGATTTCCAAACACTTAAACGAGACAAGTCGACATAGTATCATTTTAAATTGGGTAAATGAAATAATTTTACCTCGATTACATTTTATATATAAAGGAAACAATTTTTCAGAAATTATTAAAGTGTATATAAATGAATTGTTTGGTTATTGAAAATGTAAATATATATAAGTTAATAAAAGTTATTTGAATAATTTAAATAAAAACAACAATTGTAAAAGAATAAATTATATAAGCAAGTGAATTATAAAGTATGGAATTATAATTAAAATGATTTACAATTATGAAATAATCTATATATAAGAAATGAAACAACATGAGTATATTTATAAATACGAGTTATAAATAAAAATGGATTTAAACTAAGAATTTGAGAAATTTGAATCCTGTTGATTTTGAAAGTTGTTTTTCAAAGTAAAAAAGAGGTTATATTATTATAAATTTAAATAAGATAAATAATTCTGGAATGATCTAATATGAGTAAAATGAACGAGTGAAATTATATAAGTAAGAAGATTTATAAATGTGATTTGTAAATAATAAAAGGATTTTTTTAAAAGAATATAAAGCACTAAATTCACTGCTGTTGGGAAATAATAAGGGTGATGACTGCAGCATCATCAGTATCATTTTCAAGTTTCTGTGTGATTGATTTGCTACCATAGTAAATTGAAATTTAAGTTTTTTTGTGATAAACAAATTTGAATTTAAAATCCAAGTTGAATTGATAAATACAAGTGAAATGAGTTTTGGGCTTATGATATGAAATTAAAATTTTAATTTTAGTAAAGTTAAATAAATTTGAGTTAGCATAATAAATATATGATTTGAAATTTAACTAAAGGAAAGTTAAATAAATTGAATCGGATTTACAAGTTGAAATTTAAGTTAAGCAAATGCAAGTGAGAATGAAATGAAACACAACTTAAGTGATGCTGAATGAAGTTGATTTTGATATCAAAATGAATTAATAAAGTGAGTTAATGAACCGAAGTAGTTAAATGAATATGAATATGAGTTATATAATGAAATTCAACTTTAGTGGTAAAATGAATTAGCATTAGAAGTGTTGTATAAAAATTTGAATATAGTGAATACTAGAATTCAATCAAGATTGAATATTAAACCAACTAAAATTAAATGTGTTAAATCAAATTGAATGTAAGTGAAGTAAATAAATTGGTTATGTTGGATATGCATTGGTTGTTAGATGGTTGTTAGTTGGTTGTATAGAAATTCATTAAGAATTAATGAAATTGGAAGATAAATAATTGAATCCAAATTGAAAGTGAAGCAAATCTAAATAGAATTGAATTTGATTTGAATTGAAAGTGAATCAACTTGAATATGAATTAGTGAATGTAAACTAACTGAATATGAATAAATAAATGTTAGTAAAATCCAATGTTAATGAATTAAATGTGACTAAACTGAAAAACCAATTCAATAAATATTGATAAGAAATGAATTTATATTGATTTGGTTATGGATTGATTGGATAGATATTGATTAGTTTGCAATTAGTTGGATGATAATTGTTTGATGGTTGGATTTGTTGCTTTTGTTGCATTTTCTATATTGGCATATATAGTTGTTGTATTGATATATGTTGTATATTGATATTACTTTCATATATACATGTTTCTCACTTGTTTATTGAGTATTTAGTAGATACGAATGGCGTACGCTTTGCATTTGGAGCTCGTTTTCATGCTATATTAGCCGTATATGCTTGCTAATAATTATAAGGTACATATCTCGGATTACATATCGTACTTTTACACTTTTTTCCCTACGGGATGCCTCATTCTCGAAGATGAGATGTATGTATGTGATATATATATATGTTGTGATCCTACAATGATCGAACCACGCAAAGGAGGCTATGGCGGAATTTTTTAAAATTAAGGCGTTTGAAATTTTTTGAGAAATTAGGAAAATGTTTGATAACTAAAATTTTGATTTTGAGTTATAAAGTTAAATGATATTAGTTGGTTTTAAAAGATAACTAAGTATGGATTTAAAAACTTAGTAAAGTTTTTATAAGAAGTTTAACTAAATGATTTTGGGAAAGTTAAACATTTAAGTGATTTTGGATATCCAGTTTGGATGAATTGTTTTGAAAAGTTAATGGATTTTTTGACTTTTTCTTACTTAGTAATTTCAAGGACGAAATTCATTTATGTAGGGGAGAATGTAATGGCCTGGAATTTCAGTCATCTGAAATTGGGATATTTAATTAATTTTAAATATTCATAAGTAAAATTTATAACCTGAATTACTTATATTTCGAATATAAGGATCTAATTGGATAATTGTATTGTTAACTTAATATATGAAATTGCTGAAATAATTGGAAAGTGAATTTAATGTGAATTAAAATGATTTATAAAGTTGAATTAAATTCTGTTTGAATTAGAATGATGTTAGAGAACTTTTGAAATTGATTTAAAAATTAATTTATAGAAATTGAACATTTTAATATTTAATGAACGTGTAAAAATAATATTTTTCAGATAGTCCTGGATTTCGATGAAACTAGTTTCATTGGATCCGTAATGTTATATCATTGTTGGATTTAAAATTTCGTGTCAATCTGATTTACCGTTTAGTCGTTTTATGCTAAAACGCGAAGAAATTTGTTTAAGTAAATTTTAAATTTAAATAACTCGATTCGAAAACCTATCATCCAAATATGATCGAATTGGCTCCTTATATATATTCCATTGTGTTTGGAATAGGGTAAAATATTGTAAATGCCAGGCGGCACACTTCGATTGGAGTTCGAAAAATTTTCAGATGAATAGTGCATGAAATTTTCTATAAAAGGACGTCATAATTTCTTATTTTCCTAAATCCTAGTAAAGTTAGGGTAAGCTTCCACTTTTCTATTCGATGGACAGAAATTCATTCCCGTTCCCCTTCAATCTCTCCAAATCCATTAACTTTTACAAAAAACATCCAACTACAAAAACGTAAAGCACATCGTGATCTTTAACTTCAATGGCTGTGATCAACTGGAATGTGGAGGATCGATAGCAAATCTCATGCAAAGCGGTGGACCAGAAGGTAAACTTTAAAAGTAATTTATATATGTTAAATATAAAATAAGGGATATTTCAGCATTCGACAAACTAAAGACGTAATGCTTAGTTTTGTAGTGCTTTCTTTCTATTTGCAGTGCTTAATTTTGCAGTTTAAAAATTAGTAGTATTTTTTATTTAGGTCATGTTTATATAATATATTTTGAAAAATCTATAATTATGATCTGTTAAAGATTATGGTTTTATTTGGCTTGTGGGTGTAGTTTTAGTGTAATACATGTACAATAGTGTACATAGATTCATAATAACTGCTTCTTTGCTATTTGTGATTTAATTATTATTGTATACACAAACTCACATGTATAATGGTGTATAAATGTGAGCTATTTGTGATTTAATTATGCATATCCACTTTAGTGCTCCTAAGATTAAAGTATGGTAATATTACTGCTTTGCTGCAGGGTAAAGAAAGTCTGAAAGAAGGGAGCACATCTGAATTGGTAAAACTAACAATTATATTACTTAAGAAATAACATTTGGATTTTAGTTTTTAATCCAGTAATTGATATAATTTTCGGTTGAATAATTATAGAGCAATGATGACTATGTTTGGTGTATAATTGGGATGGAACCTCTGGATTTGTTGCCAGTGGGAGAGTATTATCCGAGGAACCAAATGAGATTGTCAATGGCATTCGTCTTGGATCAAATGCTATGAGTGTTATTATAGATTTCGTGGAAAAACCAGATAGTTATTTATGGAGGCCTACACCTAAAATGACAGTATAAGCAAGCTGAGAATAAGGCAGTATTTCCATCTACTTGCATAAAGAGGGCACTTCGAGGATGCTTGAATGAAGTCAGCACGATATATTAAATTCACAATAATTTCGTAGCTCTTCTACAAATTTAATTTAGAAATATGTCATGTACAATATTTTAATTTAATCACCAAACTCTTAATTTACACTTCTTCATTTTAGAGTAACAACAGCGCCCAAGATGACAAATGCAAGATTTATGGTTGGAATGAGGGTGAGGGGGTAGTTGCCGAAGGAAGAATCTATGCCAAAATCCTCAATATATTGTTAATGGTATTCCGCTCGATCCGTCTGCCGTTGTGATTTAGGTAGACAATGTAATAAATAGAGATGCTTACTTGTGGCGACCCACAGTTGATATGTCATGCATTGGAGATGTAGTTGGTATGAAAATAGCATGGCCAAAATCAAAAGTTGAAGTTGATAATGAAAATCTAAATACGATTGGAAATTGTGCAACTTCTCCCCTGAGATCCACACCCGCATTCGTGAAGAAACATACACAAGAATGTGTAAATATATATTTTGCAGTTTATATTTTGTTTTTCTTTCATGTTTATGTACAATAAGTTCAATTTAATTATTCAATTTAATGTTTACCTATACAATAATGATGATTTTGTTTGGTTTCATGTTTATGGTACTAGTTTTTACATCTACTATCCGAGTTAACTTTATTTTGGATAATGGTTTATTTATTTTGTCTGTTCATCTTTTTTATTTTGGTTTCATTTAATGCGTTGGTTTTCTTATTAAATTGGCTTTAATTCCACTGTTTGTGCAATTTTATGGCTTTGTCTGTTCAAGATATAATGTTAAAATATATATCTTGTGATGATATTCGATATAATTTATGATTTCGACCTCGTTCCCAATCTTTTTGTGAAGTGGCAACATGACTTATGTATAAGTTCCTATTTATTGTTGGTTTCAATCTTAAGTATACATGATTAATGATGGAATGCGGATGAGTTCTTTTTTTTATCATTTATGTTGAATAAAATTATGGTTATTATGTGTCGATGTATTTATGTTCAGTATTTATGTGTATGTATATAAATATGGCATATATATATATGTGTGTGTATTCTGCATAATAATCTCTCTTTTTTCTAGCCAATTGCAAAGTTGGTAAAAGATGATAAATGCAAGCTAATCGATGTGGGTGGAACCAATGAAGTAGTGGCTAAAGTAACCATGGCTTCAACCGATCCAATATCGATGGTTTATTGTCGTCCATTGGGACGTGATGCTATTAAGGTTTGGGTTGAAACAGTGAGAGTTCCTTTGGCATTCCCATAACCTGGCCAATTGGAAAAGTGATTAAGGAAACACAATGAAAGGTATGCAATTCTGTATGTAATTGAAATATTTTGGTTCCTATCAGTTTATTTCATAATATTGCTTTAAAATATTATGAAGTCATTAAATTGAATGTTCAGAAATGGGAAGAGTATGAACTTAGCCCGTACTGCATCAGAGTAAATGATTTCTAATAGTATATGTAGGCAATGTTTGAAAACATAATTTTTATAGAAAAAATTCTTTTAAGTGCAGGAATACACTGAAAAGTTGATTAAAAATAATATAATTTTGTAAAATTTAATTAACATATGGTCACAACTTATATATGTGGTTAATGGTAGAGGTATAGAGTGCATAATGGATACTTACCTTATAATCGGCCGTGATTAGCTTAGAAATTGTAAGAAATGATCCTGTTGGATGTCATTTGTTCCTTCAACATCTGGATAAGAAAAATAAGTGGAAAATTATGGTACAAATTATCTAAAGAAACATAAAAAGTTTATATGACGGGTCAGAAATAGAAACACACTTAATATAATGAATTTGTACTACGTAAAAGAATATATTAAAGTTCAGGGGTTGGTTTGGAGTTGTAGAAATTGGAGACAATCGAATTTTTTTGGTAATTGGTTGCTAAGTGGAGTGTATGAAAGTTGTGGTTTGAAGGAAGGAAAGATAGGTGAGGTCATGAGTTATGGAAGTGGCTATTAGGTTGTGATTGTATTAATGGGAGAAAGGTTATTGGGTCTTTGATGATACAAAAGTATGGTGGAAGGAGGGGATGAAGAGCAATTTGATGTTTTTCGTGTGTTGAGGAAGAGGAAGTATATTGTTGCATATGTTTGTTGTGGAATGATGATTGTCGATAGTGGTGGGGGTGTTGAAGATGATTGTTTTAGGTTGTAGAAGTGCTCGGAGAGGATTTATGTATGTTCGAGTCATGTTGCAGCTAAGTTGGGTTCGAAAGCTACAGTTATGAGTTGCCTATTAAGATAATGGAGCTAATAGATTGATGGGAAGCTGATGCATTCTGTATGTGCAATGCCAGTTATTTCTTTGTTACCAAAGTGTTGCGAACAGAAAACACACTACAACGTTGACGCATTGCAGATCAATTGGTGTCAGATTACTCTATAGGAAGTGAACTTCAAATTTATACTTCTTGAAATTAAAATTTAAAATTGATAGCCTAAAATTTAAAAAATCTAACGGTATTTTTTATTATGTACAGCCTAAAATTTAAAATTTTGAACTTCCTGAAACCCATTTGCTTGATTACCATAGTCAAGAAATATATGATTTCCCACTTAATGCAGTCTGAAATGCTAGAGAATACTATTAGTCTGAACTCTTAAGTGTGTGCACATATGTGAATTCCTGGGGATGTGATAAGATGCACAATAATTAAGCTATCTAAATTATTATTTTTTGGCACAACAAGCTTTATATACGACGGATTTAAGTCAAAAATAATTACAAATACCCCAGTTATCTATGAATAATTCTGAGTTAATTTATGCACTTTCATCATGATGTACTTAATGCCAAGCTTAATTGATATCAGAACTTCCAAAATTACACCCAATTTATAGTTCAAGATTATGGGTACAATAGGTACTAATTTTGATACGCACCATACACTTTTCTGTTTTGCATGTTTGAGCAGAAAACGACGAGCATGTGAACAATGCAAAGATGATAATTGTTACCACCGATCCATAATTTAAGCTTGACCTTAGAATATCATAGTACTGTTTGTAGACGAGCATGTGAACTATTATATGGTCGTTGTCTTATTTAAACCCCTCTTATAATATTCTTATGGTTACTGTCTGGCATGCCTGCATATTATTTTTATCACTAAAGGCATGCCATTTGTAGACCTATCATATTTTGGTTGTGTTATGTAGATAATGACTTGCTGCTGATATTTTGGATGAAGCTTTAGGTATCACATTAAACATTTTCTATATCACATTTGGAAAAGTTTCAGTATTGATTATAATTTGAATCTAATTGTTGGTTATTACTTGTCTAAAGGTAGATCAGTGTTTCTAAAGAAATGAGCAGCAACAGCACTAGTTGTTTATTAGGTAGTTTGGTTGTTTATTGTACTTGCTTAGTTCAACTGCCTATGGTACTTTAGCTGCATCACTGTTATGGTAGTTCGGTTGTGTAACTATATGTACGGGTAACTACTTGTCTTGAAACTACTATACTTTGTTTATGAACTAGTTGTGTTTATGTTAGTGCAGTTGTTTATGTATTTTGTGGTTCTTTGAATGTGTTTATGTTTGAATGGGTATGTTATTACGTTTATATATTATAATATAAGGTATGAACAAATTGAATGGGAGGGCGGAAGATTTGTAGTAGCGTTTAGAAAACGCTACAGAGTGAGAACATGGCAAATCCAAAAGATTTGGTAGCGGAATAAAAATGCTACGGAAGTATCAAGTGGTAAAACTGAAACATATGGTGGCAACAAAAAACGATACAAAAAATGTATAGATGGAGAAATATCACACTTAATTAATATGGTAGCATTTAATAAATGATGTTGTAGGGTTTGGTTATAAGTCGCTCCCTAAATTACAGCACTTAAAAAACGCTATCAAAATAGTTTACAATAAAACAACGATTTTTAGTAGTGTTTAAGCAACGCAGCCATAAATTTTATTAGCGGCATTTTTGAAACGCTGCAATAATGATATTTATACTGGCGTTTATATCAATGCAACTAAAAACATGTATTTTTAGTTGCGGGTTTTATCACGGTATTTACCAAAACACTGCCATAAGTTTTGGTAGCGTTTTTTATGCGCCACCAAAAATAAAATTTCTTGTAGTTCCTTCGAAACCTTTAGTATAAGCGGCTAGTGGAGCCTGCTCGAAAGCATTGGGAAGCGGCTTATTACTTTTATAAAACAAAGGCTACCTTTCGAACTAGTTGATGACTTAAATTCTTTCGAAAGGCATAAGGTCGGTAGCATGGTTTCGACTGGGTTCAAAATATATTTTTGAAAGCATTGATTTAAAATAAGGCAACTCACTCGAAATCTACTTTAAACCAAAACGATGGTGACTTCTTCAAAAGCTATAGCAAACCCTTTCGAAAGCATTCTTTTGAAGATAAGGCAAAATGGCATCTTCGAAGGCTATTTAAATGGGTTCGACCTGTTCGAAAGCTTGATTTCGACTCCATACCTTCCGCCTTTCTCCAATCCGCTACATACCAACTTATTGATACCTTGTGTATTGGTTTCGACTTGGTTAGTTTTGACTTAGTTGAGGTGGAAGTATAAGGTCGAAAGGTAGCTACTGAAAGAGACGAAACATTATTTCTGTATAAAAACTATTTTATTGCCTTTTCAAGTATTTGCTTTTAACTACCTGCCTATTTGTAAAAAATTAATTGGTTGCCATAAACTTTTCAAAGTCTTTCCAAATAAAACTGCCGCATTCATTTCAGATCTAATTGAAATAATTTACCAAATAAGCCCTTCCTTAAGCAAAATAAACAAAACGGTTAAGTCCACCAACCAAATTAATTTAATTTCCATAGTAAATTACTTGAAAAAAATCCCCAAAAATCATATAAATTCACTTTTAATATGTTGTCTAATATATATAAATTTCAAACCCAAATTCTTCATATAATAGCCGAAATAAATTTTAAACCCAAATTATTCATTTCTTCCTTCTAAAATTCATAATAAATTTTCCATAGCTTGGAAAATTACAAAAATTAAAACTCATCTCCAAAATAATGTTTTACACAATATAAATTCTTCATAGCATTCAAAATCAAGAAAATATTATTTTTAACTTAATCGAATTAAACATTCATCAAACAATCTTTTTTGCATCAAACATATCATAAAATCCATGCATATCATCATTAAAATCATCACACAAGGTTTTAAACATAAACTCAAAACTAATTGATCTTTAAAAGCAAAAACAGAAATAGTTTTGATTAGTATTCACCTTGATTAGGATAAGGAACTTGAGATTGGTCTTTGATTAATTTCCCCCTTGTTTGATTGCTTAGCTTTTGATTGAATTTTCCCACATTTTTTTCCTAGGTTATGGTCGGCTTGCTTTTCTTCTTTTCTTTATGTTTTTGAATAATGAAAATATGAACGTGAAGAGAAATGGGAACATGTGTCTTAAGGGTTGTGGGATTATGGTGCGGAAATTACCCATTAAGCCCTTGTTTTATTCTCTTGTTAGTTATCTAATAAACCATTTCCATAAACTCGTTCTTTATTTTTAATTAAGCATGGCCTCTAGTTAAGTTTTCAAATCTCAATCCCCTTATCACTCTAATATTTACATTATTCTATTTAATTTATCTTATTAAACCTCATGCATAATGTTATTAAAAATTAGGGGTGTTACAGGCTCCCCTCCTTAAAGAACTTTGTCCGTGAAATTCAATAAGGACCAAATGCTAAATGTAGCAATCATCTGTAACAGCTCCTAAATACCATACTAGCCTATCTGACTAGCAATTGTCTATATAAAGCTAATATAGAACATACCCTCATAGCAGACGAGGATAAGTATCTCTAATCATGTCTTCTATCTCCCACGTACAGTCCTTCTCCTTATCGCTCAATTTAACTTTCACCAACTTGACTGTCTATTTCCTTAACCTTTTCTCATCTCTCACTACTACCTGAACTAGTTGCCTACCAAAGTCAAATTCGGTTCTACTATAAAATCATCCATCCCGTCGGAGGAATTGTAGTCTCTGGATCATATACATACTTGTGAAGATGAGACACATGAAACACAATATGGATACATGCCATACTGCTTGGCAACTCTACTCTATATGCCGGCTTCTTGATCCTCTCTATAACTAGGAATGGACCAACATATCTTGGTGCCAGCTTCCCTGACTTTTCGAATCGCCCCACACCCTTCATTGGTGATATTTAATGAAAACCCTATCTTCAACTAAGAATTCTAGGTCTTTATGCCTCTTATTTGTATAACTCTTCTGTCTGGACTGAGCTTCCTTCATCCTTTCTTGGATCAACTCAATTTTATCTATCGCCTCTCTAACTAGATCTGGACCTAAGACTAATCTGCCTCCAGTCTCCAACCAACATGCTGGTGATTTGCATGTCCTTCCATATAAAGCTTCAAAAGGCACCATTCCTATATTAGTCTGATAACTATTATTATAGGAAAACTTCACTAAGCATAGGTGATCTTCCCAAGGTCTACCAAAGTCTAATACACAAGCTCTTTGTAAATCCTTGAGTACCTTATTGACTCTCTTTGTCTACTCATTCGTCTGAGGGTGATACGCGGTACTCATCTTAAGTTTGGTGCCTAACACATCATGTAGACTCTTTCAGAATTCACTAGTAAACAAAGCATCTCTGTTACTGACTATACTATTAGGAATTCCATGTAGTCTAATATGTTCTTCAGGAAAAACTTAACTAAAACAGGTGCTGTCCTAGTAGACTTAATTGGAATGAAATGGACACCCTTGATTAATATGTCCACTATGACTCATATTCTTTCATTTTCTCTATTCAATCTTGGCAATCCATCTATAAAATCCATGGACATCGAATATCATTTCCAAACTGGTATCTCTAAAGGTTGAAGTAACCTGCTCTGCTTTTGATGTTCGGCCTTCACTTGTTGACAGTTTGCACAAGGCCTAACCCACAAGCCAACATCCCTCTTCATACCTTCCTAATAGAAGCTCCTCTTCATATCTTGATACATATTGATTTCTCCAGGATGAATCGTAAACTTGGATCAATGACATTCCTCTAGAACTTCTTTCCTTAAGTCCGCAACATTCGAAACACACAACCATCCCTTCTTTCTCAACCATCCCCTTTAGTCAAGACAAAATTCCTTTAGATCATTGATCTCAAGTCCAAACTCAAGCCTTCTAATCTTCTCGGCTAACAACGGGTCTTCTATCAACTTATAAGCAATCATTTTGATCAACACTGGTCAAACTTCCAAACAAGACAACATGGGGGTGCTCTGACTAGAACTAGCAGTCGATCTTAAATGCACACTACAAATAGCCAAAGCTTCTAAATATTTCCATTCTACCAACATAGCTAACGCCATATTTTGATGTCTTCTGCTAAGAGCATCCACTACTTTATTTCCTTTCCCAGGTGTATGCTCTATGCCAAAATCATAAGCAGCTAAAAACTCTGTCCACCTTTGTTGTCTCATATTCAACTCCTTCTAAGAGAATAAGTACCTTAAGGACTTATGATCTGTGTATAGCTCAAATCTCTTCCCTAAGAGATAATGTCTCAATAACTTCAATGCGAAGATCATCGCGGCATCCTCCAAAACATGAGTAGGATATCTTACTTCATGTGGTCTAAGCTGTCGTGAAGCGTAGGCAATGACTTTACCCTTCTACATCAACATAGCTCCTAATTCAATCCCACATGCTTGGTATATACCACTAACCCTTGGTTTCCATCTGGAACTACTAACACAGGTGCGTTGATCAACAAATGCTTTAACTTAAGAAATGCTTCCTCACATTTGTCTGACCAGACAAACTTCACATCCTTTCTGGTTAACTTAGTCAAAGGTGCCGCTATCTATGAGAAATCCTTAATAAATCTCCGGTAATAGCCAACAAGTCCAAGAAAACTTTTAATCTCAATCACCGTCTCTGGTCTCTTCCAGTTATTAACAGCTTCGATCTTATCTGGATCAATTGAAAAGCCTTTCTCCGAAACCATATGACCAAGAAACTTAACCTCTTTCTTCCAAAAATGATAATTGGAAAACTTTGCTTTTAGCTGATGCTGCCTCAGGGTCTTAAGCACTACTCTAAGATGATCCTCATGCTCTCTATCATCCTTAGATTATAGTATACGTCATCTATAAACACCAACATGAACCTATCCAAGTACTCTCGGAATACTCTGTTCATCAAATCCACGAAGAAAGCAGGTGCATTCGTTAACCCAAACGGCATTACTAACCACTCATATGAACCATATCCAGTTCGAAATGTTGTCAATGAAATACTATCCTCTGTCATTCTTAACCGATGAAAACATGTCGTCAAATCCAATTGGAAAAATACTCTGGCTCCTTATAACTGATCAAATGGATCATCAATTCTTGACAAAGGGTACTTATTCTTAAGCGTCTTCTCCTTCAACTTACAATAGTTGATACACATCCTTAACGACCCATCTGATTTCTTTACGAACACCGTGAACGCTCCCTAAGGCGAACTGCTTGGTCTAACAAAATTTCTTCCTTCTGATCCACTAGCTGCACCTTCAATTCCTTCGTATTTGTCGGTATCATCCTACTAGGTGGTCCACTAACGGGTTCATCTCCTGGCACAAGATCTATCTGAAACTCAATGGCTCGTTTCGATGGTAGGCCTATAACCGGCTCAAAAACATCTACAAATTCTCTTGCTATTCAAACCTTACTTAACATTTCTTCCACTTCCATAGCTCTCAACAAAGCACAAGCACTTCGATCAAAATTTTCCACTGAGAATATGATTCAGTTATGACTATCAGGGTGACTTAGTGATATTTTCCTATCATGGCAAAATACCCTAGCCTCATACTTACCCAGCCAATCCATACCCAAAATGATCCTAAAGTCTACGACATCAAAGACGTAAAAACTGCACGCAAACTTACGACCGAACAAATCAAGTTCTAACTGGTCACATCTCATCCCTAGAGTTGCATACCCTCCTATCGGATTCGCAACCCTTAAGGAAATAACAAGGTATGTGGGTTCTAAGCATAACCTATCAACTAGACACAAAGATATAAATGAGTGTGATGCACCAGTATCAAATAGTATCCAAACTGGTATACTGTGAATCAAAACGTACCTTCCATCACAATCTTTCCCTTCTCAGTAGCAGTCGGCCTAGTAGATGATGGTCCAATAGTCAAAACCCTTCCTTTGTCCGTCCTGATTGGTTATGGACACTGATTCTTATAATGCCCAATCTGATCACAATTAAAGCACTCCATGACCTTCTTGTCTGCAGCCTTCTTCACTTTGCCCGCCCAGCATTCAGGAGCATAATGACCATTCTTATCACACTTGAAACATACCAGATCAGCCTTTGCCTTCTTAGCAGCCTCTCCCTTCTAGGATGCCTTCTTCTTAAAGAACTTTTTCTTCTTTCTCTGAGAACATTGGGTTTCAACCATCTTTTCTTTCCCACAAATAATAAGCATTTCTGTAACGACCCGTACTTTCGCTACTTCGAAAATAAGAGATTTCGTTTGTTTTAAATTTAAAAATGATAGGAATAAAATAATATTGTAATATGGTAATAGTAAAAATTTAAAATTGGAACTTAAAATAATAGGAATAAAATAATATTATAATATGGTAATAGTAAAAATACATTTTAAATGCTTTAAAAAGTGAGGATATTGATTTAAAATGATTTGTAATGATTTTATAAGTGATAAAATTCAATTTGAATAGATTATTTCAAGTATTGAAAAGTAAGTTAAAACTAGGTGCATCGTGCAACAGTGGTTCGCGATTTCGCGCCGAAAAGTTCAAATGAATGTATAGAGTGGAATATAGCTCGAGATTCTTCGAGATAAGAAAATTCCGGACTAATATATCCATATTTTCTAAACGAAGAAAGAAAATCCAAGTTTCGATAAGTAGTTTTTGAATTAAGTCCAAGTGAATTTTCCAGAAAAATCGCGCTAGTGCAGTTAAGTGGCCATAATAGAAAATCTGTTTAAATGGATGTTTTAATTATGGAAAAATATGGAATAAATTTGATAAATCTATTTAAATGATTTAAAAGAGATTTGGATTGAAAAATATGATTTATCGAATGTTTAAAAAAAATTAAATCAAATAAGCTTAATTGGCACTTTCGCAGCACTTTTATGCTGCGAATTCTATAACTTTTGGAATATGAGTTTAAATGTAACGACGTTTCCCAGAATCAATTGTGAATGTTTTAAAAAGGATAATTAAGTGTTTTGAAAGATAATTTGGAATATTTATAAGCAATTCCAAAATAAAGTTGAAAATCTGAGTACGCGGAAACGACTAGTACATTTGTCCCTCCTGTGAGATCTAGGAAGATAAAACAAGGTGTTTAACTAAGGTTAGGGATGGAGCAACCAGTGTACTGAACTTACCTGGCCTATGTTTTCTTTTCTTAGGCGAGGGGTGGAACAAATCAAAAAGAAAGGCCGGATGCTCCTAAATAAAAAAGACTGTATTAAGTTTTTGAATTAAAAGAAGATTGGTATCATCCAAAAGTTAAGAAATCTCCAAAAATGAATGATGTCTATGATCCAATTTACTCAAAAATGTTTGCTAAGATTTATTTTAGGGTTTATCGTAAACGATGTCATAAATAACATTATTTTTGACCCGCATAAAAGTTAAAGAACTTGATCAAGAATTAAGTAAGGAAATTTGAGATATTTTCCAAAGCAAAAGAATGAAATTCTTAGAAATAATCCTAAGTCAAAAGGAAGAGATTTCAAAATCATCTGAAAAGAATTAAAGTGAAAAGAGACTTAATAAATCCTGTATACTCATATTCACTTTTTATCGATAATTGGATTTCGAAGGAACCGGGGTTGGATTTGGATAATTCCTATCCGAAAACCACTTTGAACCAATGTATACGTTCGAACGTGAAGACATGTTGAAGATGATGATTATTGAAGACCATGGATCTTCATAGCGTGAAGACTGCTTGTTGAACATGCTCTGGGTAGCTCCTATTATAGAGTTATTTATAGCAGCGGTCTCCTCGTGATGGAGATTTTTCGGATTGCAAGGACTACTCGCTACTAGTGGTAGTAGGAGAGTGCCTTCGGTTTGTCCTATTTCTGGACAACTTATATGGACGTTTGTCTGACATTGCATTTCTAAAGATTATGTGCATTGGTTTTTATAAACGTACATCAATGGTGGCGGAGAAGGCAACTTCTCTTAGCTTAACACCCTCCTAGACACGTACGAGCTCAAGGGTTGTATTTTTGTGGAAGGCAATTAGTAGTTAACAGAAATGGAAATATGGCATTCAAAGATGTGATATGTGCTTTGTGAAAAGGTAATCGTATCCTCAAGCCTCATCAAACCGGAAATGACCGAAACATGATTAGATGTGGCAAGGCTAAGTGGGTCATTCCCAATTAGGGTTTGATCATCCCCTTCTAGATATATTTCTTCCCGCTATAATGTTCGAGATGTAAATTAATGTGGTGTATGGAAAACGAGCGCTCGGTTAAAGGTCGGTAACGACCGGGGGATGACATATTCGGTACTATCTAGTTATAGAGGTGGGCCGGCCTTGTGCTGGTAGAGGGCAGATGTTTTGTGCCTCGGGACACCCATCTAGAGGTGTACCTATTTCGAAAGGTAGATCATTCACCTGGTCATTTGTATAGAAATCCATTCTCCAGTAAGAACCTACGGTTTTGTTTGTATTAGCGTAATGAATAGTCTCGAAAGCTATATGGGTAACCATTTCGGATAAGATTAATAAGTGTATTTGCAAATGTTTTCAAAGAGATGTCGTTAGAAATAATATCAAGTGTTTTGATATAAAATTGTTTTAGTTATCATAAGGTAAAAACCCGTCCGTGTTTATGTGTGGGCGTGGTCTTATGAGATACTTTTTATTTCAAAGGATTTTATCCAAAGGCTGATATACGACACTGTCATTTATTATTGAGTTTTTCTCACGCTGGTTTATCAAGCCTGTTCCGGGTATTTTCAATACTCGGGTCAGATCCGAGTAGTTTCAGGTTAGTCAACGACAGTTGGAGTTTCCAGAGGAGAGCTGGAGATATTCATCGACATATGGACATATTCTATTATCCGTTATACTTAGTGTATTTTGTTTGATGTTTGTCAGCAATTGTAAGGACAGATGTTTAACTGTCCATGTTGAATTTAGATTAGACTCCGATATATGTATTTAAAAGTTTTTCGATGTAAAAATATTTGTCGTGTGAGATTCTGTTCTGTCTATTTTTCTTTATTACCCTTCATGTTCCGTATTTTCGTGCAATTTGAGTTAGACATGTGTGGTTTATTGTCGATTCAAAGGGTATAGAAAAACGGGTCATGACAATTTCCTCATGTCTGGTTGCCATCTCCACAATAATATCACAAGGATCACGAAGATGTGGCAGGGTTGCCCTAGCAATATCAGGTCTCAATCTCCATATGAACTTCTCATTCCTCTTGATGACATTATCTATGGTAGCATACCCATATCAGGACAACTCATCAAACTTAGTAGCATACTCAATTACCTACATCTCTTCCTGCACCAAATCCATAAACTTTCTTAACAATGTCATCTTAGAAACTTCTGACAAAAACCTCTCCTCGAATCTCCTTCGAAATTCCACCCATGCCAACTCTTTCTCAGGAACTCCGACGGTAATTCATTTCCACTAATGAAGCGTTGTTCCCTGCAACTACTAGAGGCTAATCTCCTCTTTCGCTCATCATTCAACCCCAAATCAGTGAAGATTCTTTCACAATGTAGATGTCATAGTGGATTTAAACTTAAATCTGTAATCAAATGATCTTTAAAACCAAAAATAGAGATGGATTAGATTATTATTCACCTTGATTAGGATAAGGAACTTGAGTTTGATCTTTGAATAATGCCCCTTGCTTGATTGCTTAGCTTTAATTGATTTTTCTCCTTTTCTTTCCCTAGGTTATGGTCGGCTTGAACTCTCTTTGATTTATATTTTTAAATTTGAAAAATGAACATGCAAAGAAATGGAAATGAGACTTTAAGGGTAATGGGAATATAGGTGCTGCTATTACCCATAATGCCCTTGTTTTATTCTCTTATTAATTATCTAATAAACCATTTCCATAAAATTGTTCTTTATGTTTATTTAAGCACGACCTCTAAATAAATTTTCAAATCTCAATCCCTTTATCGTACTAATATTTACATTATTTTATTTTATTTATCTAATTAAATCTTCTGAATAATGTTACTAAAAATTAAGGGTGCTATAGGCTCCCCCCGTAAACTCTCAGGTTCTTAATTGATTTTGAGTAGTTGAGAGTTGAGGATTTTAGGTTCTTCTTTAGACGAATAAGCTTCCAAAGACGTGCAGGAGGCAAGCTAGCTAGTAGGAGTTCTTTTCTATTTTGATTCCGTTGTGTTTTGTTGTAGAGGCAAAGTTGTTTAATTGCCTATGTTTAGACTATGATCTCCAAGGGGGCATCTTCATATGTCGCTCTTGGCGTATGTTAGAATAATTATATTTTCTCTTAACTTGGTTCTCGAATCTAGGATTATGTAATGAATTTGAAATGAAATGAGAAAGTCGTTTAACGATTTTAATTTTTTTTCCATATCCATGTGTTTCTGTTATATCAATGTATCTAATATTACCTTATGTGGTTGTCGAGGATCAATAAACATGGATGATTATAGCATCCATAGTTGTTAGTTTTGGGCCTCCAAGTGAGGGATGTCACAAGCTGGTATCAAAGCCAGGTTTCGATCCTGGGACCAAATATAACATATCATGAAATCCAAGCATATCATCATCAAAAATCATCTTAGAGGATTTAAACTTAAACCTGAAAGAAAATGATCTTTAAAACCAAAAATAGAGATGGTTTAGCTTATTATTCACCTTGATTAGGATAAGGAACTTGAGATGATTTGAAATGGAATGAGAAAATTGTTTAATGATTTTAAATTTTTTCCATATCCATGTGTTTCTGTTATATCAATGTATCTAACATTACTATATTTGGTCGTCGAGGATTAATAACTATGAATGACTGCAACATCCATAAACGTAAGTTCTTGGCCTCTAAGTGGGGGATGTCACAAGTAATTATTTCAATACAAAAGTGTTTATAGCCCTTTTAGGTACTTACTTTTTAAGTAACCAGCTTATTTATAAAAATTTAATTGGTTGTCATAAACTTTTTAAATTCTTTCCCAAATAAAACTGCTGCATTCATTTTAGATCTAATTAAAATAATTTAGAAAATAAGCAAGTTGGTTAAAAAGAAAGTACTTGAAAAGGCAATAAAATAGTTTTTGTACAGAAATAATGTTTCGCATCTTTACTTGTGACCTCCCCCACTTGGAGGCCCAAAACAAATGGCTATGGATGCTGCAATCATCCATAGTTATTAATCCCCGGTGACCAAATATGGTAATGTTAGATACATTGGATAACAGAAACACATGGATATGGAAAATTTGCAGAATCATTAAACGACTTTCACACTTCATTTCAAATCATTTCAAATTCATTACATAATCCCAAAGTAATGATCCACATTTAGAGAAATTATAATTATTACAACATATGCCAAGAGCGACATATAAAGATGCCCCCTTGGATGATCAGAGTATAAATATATAGAAAATCAAACAACTTTTTCTTTACAACAAAACACATCAAAATCAAAATAGAAAAGAACTCCTACTAGCTAGCTTGCCTACTGCATGTCTCCAGAAGCTTATTCATCTAAGGAAAACCTGAACTCTCAAACTACTAAAAATCAATTGAGCACTCGAGAGTTTAAGAGGAAAACATAAACTTCGAGTCCGACATAAAGCCTGGTATGAATAATAATCAACCATCTCAATCCATTTAGATATATAGTGAGACCACATGGCTTAGCATAATAGGTTTTCCCCACACCAGTATCTTAACCAAAACCTTATAATAACCTTATACTACGCACCTACATCTACAATGGTTAAAACTTAGCAATTTAAAATATTACGATGATATGCAAACAAGTAAATTATTCTGGATTTTCCATCCCCATTCATTTGACTATCTGTCTCAGTTATAGTTTCCACAGTTACTATTAACCTATTAGTTTTTATAGGCTTACTAATAACCTGTAAAGATTATGGACCATCTGTCCGTTTTTATAGTATTTACGGAATCACTAAGAACCTATTGGCCCATGCCAATAACTTCATTACTCATGGGTTCTTCCTGAAGCTATTGATATCTCCAATAACTTCCCTCATATTATATTTTTCATGAGTTAACTAGGATACTATCGATTTCTGTCAATAACTTTATCCAGATATATTTTTTATAGGTTCACTACAAACCTATTGGCCCCTACCAATAGCTCTTTCTAAACATAGTTTTCATTGTTTATTATGAACCTTATATTTGACAACTTCTTTAATCATTATTTAGGCATCCTATGTTCTATTCTACCAAACCTATTAGATGAAATTCTACTCATACAGGAGTTAACTCAATTTATATTCACTACTGGGTCAACCTAGCTGGTTATTCTGCCCTTTCCTCCCTAAAATACAGTTATGGTCCATTATATTGTGAATATATATCAGAAGAAGCAAACATAATAACACCAATATTTTATGGTTTAACATCCTTGAAATCAATTTCGTATAAAACATGGTTAATCCCTTTAACCTATGATTTTATCAAGGAAAGCTTCTTCAAAAACTCCATACTTAAAAGCCATTTCAAAACCCCTTTATTTTTGCCATGGTTTCCTTTAAAAATGAGATTGGGTTCTTTGTTTTGAAATCTAAGGCTTTCTAAACCTTAAACCTTTACTTTCAAAACCATTGGAAAACCTCCTTCGAAAGCTTTCAAATCTTCTTTTCAAAACACTCAAAAATATGACTTTCAAAACCTTTTGAAAGCATTAAAACCTTCCTTTCGAAACCATCAAAACAATCCTTTCGAAGGTATTAAAGTATACATAGAACCATAGCTTCAAAACCATTTGAAAGTACCTCTTTCAAAACCATTGTGTTTATCCTAAAAATATCTTTAGGGTCAAAGTGAATATAAATGAAATTACCCCTTTCGAAACCATTTACCTTTAAAAAGTTTGGGGAAAACAGATGGCTTCTGAACCATCCATTCGAAAGCTTAAATCATTTAAGTAGAACATTGGAAGGATGGCTTCGAAAACCCTTTTAAAGCCATTGCCATTGAAACCTTTAGTATAAGTGGCTACTGGAGCCCTTTCGAAAGCATTGGGAAGCGGCTTATTACTCTTATAAAACAAAGGCTACCTTTCGAACTAGTTGATGACTTCAATCCATTAGAAAGGCATAAGGTCAACCGCACGGTTTCGACTGGGTTCAAAATACCCTTTCAAAAGCTTTCATTTAAAACAAGGCAACTCACTCAAAAGCTACTTTAAACCAAAAGGACGGTGAGTTCTTCAAAAGCTATAGCAAAGCCTTTAGAAAGCATTCTTTCGACGACAAGGCAATGGGCATCTTCGAAAGCTATTTAAATGGGTTTTGAACCCTTCGAAAGCTTGGTTTCGACTCCATACCTTCTGCCTTTCTCCAATCCACTACGTACCAACTTATTGATACCTTGTGTATTGGTTCCGACTTGGTTAGTTTCGACTTGGTTGAGGCAGAAGTATAGGGTCAAAAGGTAGCTACTGAAAGAGGCGAAACATTATTTCTGTACAAAACATGTTTTATAGCGTTTTCATGTACTTGCTTTTTGACTAACTTGCCTATTCGTAAAATTTTAATTGGTTACCACAAACTTTTCAAATTCTTTCCAAAATAAATTTGCCGCATTCATTTCAGATCTAACTAAAATAATTTAGCAAATAAGCCATTTCTTAAGCAAAACAAATAAAACGTTTAAGTCCTCCAACCAAATTATTTTAATTCCTATAGAAAATTACTTAGAAAAATCCTCAAAATCATAGAAATTCACTTTTAATATGTTATCTAACATACATAAATTTTAGATCCAAATTCTTTACATAATAGCTGAAATAATTTTTAAACCCAAATTATTCATTTCTTCCTTCTAAAATTCATAATAAATTTTTCATAGCTTGGAAAATTACAAAAATTAAAATTCATCTCTAAAATAATGTTTTACACAAGATATAAATTCACATGGCATTCAAAATCCAGAAAATATGGTTTTTTATCTAAATCGAATTAAACATTTATTAAACAATCTTGTTTGAATCAAACATATCATAAAGTCCATGCATATCATCATTAAAATCATCACACAAAGTTTGAAACATAAACCTGAAATCAATTGATCTTTAAAAACAAAAATAAAGATGATTTTGATTATCATTCACCTTGATTCCGATAAGGAACTTGAGATTTGGTCTTTGATTAATTTCCCCCTTGCTTGATTGCTTAGCTCTTAATTGATTCCCCCATTTTTCCTTAGGTTATGGCCAGCTTGCTTTTCTTCTTTTCTATATGTTTTTGAATAATGAAAATATGAACATGAAGAGAAATGGGAACGTGTGTTTTAAGGGTTATGGGATTATAGTGTGGCAATTACTCATTAAGCCCTTATTTTATTCTCTAATTAGTTATCTAATAAACCATTTCCATAAACTCATCTTTATTTTTAATTAAGCATAGCCTCTAGTTAAGTTTTCAAATCTCAATCCCATTATTACTTTAATATTTATGTTATTCTATTTCATTTATCTAATTAAATCTCTTGAATACTGTTACTAAAAATTAAGGGTGTTATAGGCTCCCCTCCTTATTGAATTTTGTCCTCGAAAATCAGTAAGGACCAAAACTAAACATAGCAATCTTCTGTAACAGCTCCTATCTACCATACTAGCCTACCTAACTAGCAACTATCTAGATAAAGCTTATATAGAACATATCCTCATAGTAGATCAGGATAAGTACTTCTAATCCTGTCTTTTGTCTCCCAAATACAGTCCTTCCCGTTGCCGCTCCATTGAACTTTCACTAACTTGATTGTCTTGTTCCTTAACCTTTGTTATCTCTCGTTACAACCTGAACTGGTTGTCTAATAAAAGTCATATTCAGTTCTACTATCAAATTTTCCAACCCTGTTAGAGGAATAGTATTCTCTGGATCATGCACATACTTGCAAAGATGAGACACATGAAACACATTATGGACGCCTGCCATACTGCTCGGCAACTGTACTCTATATGCGAGCTCCCCGATCCTCTCTATAACTAGAAATGGCTATGAATGTGGCAGTTTTATTTTGAAATGAATTTGAAAAGTTTATGGCAACCAATTAAATTTTTAAAAATAAGCAGGTTAGTTAAAAAGCTTTTAAGTATAGAGTTGTTGAAGAAGCTTTCCTTGATAAAATCATAGGTTATAGGGATTGACCATGTTTTATATGAAATTGGTTTCAAGGATATTAAACCATAAAATATAGTGTTATTATGTTTCTTTTTCTGATATATATATACATAGTATAATGGACCGACAACTGTATTTTGGGGAGGAAAGGGCAGAATAACCAACTTGGTTGATCAGCAGTGAATATAAATTGAGTTAACTTCTGTAAGAGTAGAATTGCATCCAGAAGGTCTGGTAGATGAGAATGTAGGATGCCTAAATGTTGATTAAAGAAGTTGTTAGATATACAGGTTCATAGTAAACCTATGAAAACTATATCTGAATAAAATTATTGTAGGTTCCTCGTTAACCCATGAAAACTTTGACATGAGGGAAGTTATTGGAGATACCCATAGGTTCAGGGAGAACCCATAAATAATGGAGTTATTGGCAGAGGCCAATAATTTCTTAGTGATCCCATAAAAACTATAAAAACAGACAAATAGTCCATAAGTGTTAATCCCTTTTCTGAATGGCGACCCAACTGCTTAAGAAAAGCTGGCGACTTAACGACCTAACATAACAACGGGTTAACTACCCCAAAACCCTAAGCGACTTAACTGTTCACGGCTCCAAACGACTTACGACCTATAGCATCTGGCGAGCTAACATTGCAATGAGTTAATGACTCAACCTCCCAGTGGCTTTCAACGAGTTAAGCGACCTATACAGATCAACGGCACATCGACTCAAACACGACAGTGGGTTGAATACTATAGTGACTCAATGAGGTAGCGACCTAGCGGGTTACGAGCCCACAGTTGCACCTAAATAAGCCGCGTCTCCTTATGCCATTTGTATATAGGTCGCTCCAACCTATATTAGGTCGCTGCTTCTCCTAAGTCTATCTTAAGTCGCTCCGCCTGATGCCCCAGCGTATAGATTGCCTTCCATTCCCCATAGGTCGCTTCGACCTACCAGCCAACGCAAATGGCCAAATACACCCACTATAAGCCGTAACCCGTACCCATTAGGTTTCCCTCGACCTAACTCAACTCCTAAGCCGCCCACGGCCTATACCACACGACCTAACTCCGAAACTCCCCTATAAATACCCCGCCTACTCCACATTAGGGGGGAATGATTTCTCGAACGCCAAGACTTTGCTATTTTCACTACTTTTACAACACTTCAAATGCCAAAGACACTTCAAAGAACCTTGGGAAAAGATCAAGTTCATTCAACATGAATTCAAAGAGATTTTCTGCATCAAAGTTCTAACTACTTGCCTTAATGGTGTTGTAATTGAAGAATTATTGTAAAACTTGTAGTCAAATCAATAATAGAAGAGATTAAGTGGACGTAGGCTTGACTTTGAGCCGAACCACTATAAAAATTGTTGTCTGTTTACTATTTTCTGCTATTTTCTGCTTGCTTTTAATTCCCGTACCAACAGGTGGTGCTTTCTCTATATCACAACTCACACTGGGGTGTTATCGTACATTTTTAGCGTTAACATTTTTGGTGCTTTCACTGAGAACCGAACTCAAGGGTGCTCTCATCATTACTTCACAAAGATTTGTTGAAAGACTCTCTCTAAGAACTAGAAGTCTATCCGAAATTATGGCTCCTGGAAGAAAAAGTAGATCTACTAGATCTGGAGATGCTTATGACAACACCGCCACTTCTCCCGTGTCAAATCAAGCGGCTCCTAGTGTTGGAATCACAAGGGCAGAATTGGATGCTGTAGTGTCTGGGTTGTATCAACAAATGGAAGCCCAGAACACTTTGATGTTGAACAGGTTGAATGCTTTGCTTGGAGTTAACCAGCAACCAGAAAATAATGAAGAAACCTTTGCCGAGGATGTTCATGATTCCCAAGGGAAAAGTATTCCCCAGAGGGTAGCTGGCACCGTCGAAGGGGCACCTCCCCAAGCTGAAGGTTCAAGGCCGCGGCCAACTCTTCGTGAACGTTTGTCCAGGCAAACTTTCGAAACAGTAGCTGACATCTGTCCCGCGGTGTCTCTAAACGATGAGGAGTACCTCTCGGGAATGATTCGACAAATTATGAAAGAGAGTATGCGAAGGGAGGAAGATGAAAGTGACTGGGGGTTTGCTCCAAGCAAGACTCCTTTTACTGAAAGAATTCTGAAGGCTGAATTTTCGAAGAAGTTTGTTCCCCCCCACTATTCCAGCTTATCGGGGGACAAGCGATCCTAACCAGTTCTTATACAAGTATGACTGGCACATGACAGATGCCAGAGATTTGCAAAAATCCCAAGAGCACCTTCCACCGAGCTAACACAGATGGTCAGTCCATGGTCATTCGCCATTTGAGGGATAGATCTCATTGGGCCTTTGCCGATTGCCAAGTCCGGAATCAAATATGCCATTGTTGCTGTTGATTATTTCACTAAATGGGCAGAATCTGAACCATTGGCTACTATTACCTCTAAAAAGATGATAAACTTTGTGACTAAAAATATCATTTGCAGGTATGGTGTGCCTCAAAAGATAATCACAGACAATGGTACCCAATTTGAAAGCGAAGAATTTCAGGACTTTTGCAGGCGATTCAAGATCCAAAAAAGTTTCTCAGCAGTGGCTCATCCGCAAGCAAACGAGCAAGTGGAAGCAGTGAACAAAATTAACAAATCAACCATCAAAAAACAGCTGGAAAAAGTAAAAGGTGGTTGGGTCGATAAGCTTCCACTAGCACTTTGGGCATACAGAACTACCCACAAGACTGCGACTGGGCACACTCCATTCTCATTAGCATATGGATCAGAAGCAATGATTCCAGTGGAAATAGAGGTCCCCTCACACAGGAGAATTCATTTCAACCAAGCTGAAAATGAAAAGTTGCAACTTGAAGCACTTGATTTGCTTGATGAAAGAAGGAAAGAGGCTAAGCTCAGAGTTGCATCCCATCAGCAAAGGATAGCCAGGCACTTCAATTCTAAAGTTCGCCAACGCAGCTTTGAAATTGGGAATCTAGTCTTGAAAAGGGTCATGACAACAACAGGAGTGTTTGGGCCAAACTGGGAACGGCCATACGTCATAGGCAAAAAACTTCTTGATGGCACTTTCAAGCTCACAACTGTCGAAGGAGATCCAATTTCGAGAGCCTGGAACAGCAATCACCTGCATCCATATTTTACTTAGAAGCTATGCTTAAATTTGTAAAATGATTGTGGATGTATCATTCTTGTATTGCTATCAAAGCAAAGCTTACCTATTCAACATATCACAAGGCCAAGCAATTCCTACAAATCACTCAACATGTAAATGTCAAGCCACAAAAATTCCAGATTCAATTCATACATAAGAAGTGCTTCTCATAAACAGTTGGTGATTCCACCGAAGGGGCACCTTCCTAACGTGGAGGTTCCAGGCCCTTGTTAACTGATTGCGATCGTTTGTGCAAACGGACATCCGGTTAAGTAACTTGCGCCTGCCCCGTGGATTCACTTAACAATGAAATACGCTTCTCTAAAAAAACAAACAACTTGAAAAAGAAAGGAGCATGTACTTGGAAATGATAACGAGGAATTGCTGTAGGGCAGATGGTGAAAAGACATGGACAAGCAGACAAAAAACAGACAAAATGGAATCTTGTCTCTCAACAAAAAAGTTGGTGGGACCACTGAAGGGGCACCTTCCCAAAGTGAAGGTTCTAGGCCCTCGCTAGTTGATTGTGATCGTTTGTGCAAACAAACATCCAGTTAGGTAGCTTGCGTCTGCTTCGTGGTCCACTTAACTGTGAGATGCAACCTTCCTAGCAAATGAAACAAAAAAGCCCTCTTCGGAGGCACACTTCTACTTTCAAGAGAAGATCAATTTCTCCATAATGAGAACATTCTTCCCCAAAAAAGTTGAAGTGCCAAAAAAAGCCCTCTTCGGAGGAACACTTCTACTCTCAAGGGAAGATCAATTTCTCCATAATGAGAACATTCTTCCCCAAAAAAGTTGAAGTGCCAAAAAAAAGCCCTCTTCGGAGGCACACTTCTACTCTCAAGGGAAGATCAATTTCTCCATAATGAGAACATTCTTCCCCAAAAAATTTGAAGTGCCAAAAAAAGCCCTCTTCGGAGGCACACTTCTACTCTCAAGGGAAGCCATAATGATAACATTCTTCCCCAAAAAAGTTGAAGTGCCAAAAAAAGCCCTCTTCGGAGGCACACTTCTACTCACAAGGGAAGATCAATTTCTCCATAATGAGAACATTCTTCCCCAAAAAAGTTGAAGTGCCAAAAAAAGCCTCTTCGGAGGCACACTTCTACTCTCAAGGGAAGATCAATTTCTTCATAATGAGAACATTCTTCCCCAAAAATGTTGAAGTGCCAAAGAAAGCCCTCCAACGAGGCACGCCGAAAAATGAAATGTCTTTCTCAAACAAAAAGGTTGGTGGAACCACCGAAGGGGCACCTTCTCAAAATGAAGGCACCAGGCCCTTGCTAACAAATTGTGATCATCCATACAAACAAACATCCAATTAGGTAGCTTGCGTCCACCCCGTGGATCCATTTAACTGCAAGAAGTAATTTCAGGCAAACAAAAAGACCTCTTCGAAGGCACACTTCTACTCTCAAAGGAAGACCAATTTCTCCATAATGAGAACATTCTTCCCCAAAAAAGTTGGAAGTGCCAAATAAAGCCCTCTAACAAGGCACGCCCAAAAATGAAATGTTATCTCTTGAAAAAGTCGTTGGTGGAACCACCGAAGGGGCACCTTCTCAAAAAGAAGGTTCTAGGCCGCAGCTAACTGCTCGCGATCGTTTGTGCAAACAAATATTCGATAAAGCAGCTGACGCTAGTCCCGTGGGCCCACTTAGCGATGAGATATAACTTTATGGAAAACAAATCAAAGCCTTCTTCGGAGACCCGCTTTACCGCGTAGGGGGATCCACTTCTCAAAAATAAAAGTGACCATCTTCGAAAGTTGAAGCGTAAAAACTTTTTCTAAAAGAAAAGGAAAACTTCTCCAATACAAGGCACACTCTACTAGAGCAGAATAATATTTCCTCAAAATGGAAGAATTATTCTCCAGAATAAGAGTACAAGTCTTCTCAAAATGGAGAAGATTGCAATAAGTCGTGATATGGGGGCAATATAATATAGCTACATTAATAAAAGCAACGCTCAAGCAACATAGCTCACTGCAATATCATACAAAGAAAATAAAGAATCTTGTGTGAAGATAAGGAATAAATGCATTTACAAACACAGACAAAAGATTGTACAAGTAAAAAGAGTCATTCTATTCCATACTATAAAAGATTTGTATACATGTGCAGGTTTCAAAAATCAGGGGCCGGTACCCGCACAATCTCCGGTCGATACAAGCCTTTAGATACAAGAAAAAAGCAAAAAAAGTAGAACAAGAAGGATAAAACCAGACCCATTACTTCTTCTTTCCGCTGCCAAAGGTATCATCACCATCGTGCCCAACAGAATGGGTCATATCAACAGCGCCCTCTTCAGCACGCTTTACACTCTTCGTAACGAAACTTTCTTTCTCACCTCCCTCATCAGCTTCTCTAGTAGCCTTTCCAAAATATTGAGGAAATTCCTTTTCTTCAATAACTGGGGGAAGTTTAGATTTGCCAGATAATCCCACACCATCAACGGAATTAGTCATTTCATTAATGAAGCCTCTACAATAGGTTCCTTCAGTGCGAATTCCTTTGCGGAGGCTGGGGCATCTGACGCTTCTGCTTGAGAACTGGGGGCATCACGGGACTGAATGGATCGAGAAGAGTGCAAGAGTCCGAATTGGTGCAAAAATTCGTCCTTCAGTAGAAACTTAATACTTCTCTCATCGATAGCTACGGCACTCAATCTTTCGAAAGTCGATTTGTGACTAGAATCTTTAGAGGGAGGAGGAAGTGCTGCAAAAGTAAAGAATAAAGTTAGCACTTGACGACTCGAATTTTGAAAGGCTCAGAAATGAAGTGAACGGAGATAGGTAGTCTTACTTCCTACTCTCCAGATACCGTAGAATCCCGGGGGGCAACGGACAAAGAAGAACTGGTTTAAAAACCCATGAGCGCTCTCAGGAAGATCCATAATCAGCTTGCGGTTTCTTACACTCCTTACAAGAGTAATGGAAGGGTGATCTTTGTTCCTCCCGAATGAACACAAATAGCAGATCTCCTCGAAGCTTGGAAGGCGGTTTAAGCGTCCTCCTAAATAGTACGCACAACCCCATCAAAATGGCATAGCCATTAGGGTGCAACTGGAATGGAGAAATAGTTAGTCGAAGGAGGAGTGTTCTAAGAAAATCGTTGAAGGGGGGAATAGCTCCATTCAGACACATTTGACGATTGACTACAATGAAGCCAGGAGGCAGCCTATCGGCAGTGTCATTTACCCCAAGAAGCAGAGCATCCGCTTCAGCAATGCCAAATTGAATACATAGCTGGCTGAAAGCCCGTTGGTTCAATGTAGTTGAAACTCTTTCCGGAGGATTCTCCAAAGGGTCAGCCATTGGGAAAACCTCATCGGCCCGCTCTACTATCTCTTCTCGCACTTGTTTAGAAGTCATTCTACACAAGGAACTAGATATTCAAATACGAAGAGGCAGTTGAAAGTTCAAGCAAGCAGTTCAAGTTAAAACCATGGAATGATAAGGCATGTGCAAGGTAGAAGGTCACGGGTTAAGGCTATAAGGCTTTAAGTCACGACGAGGAAAATGTGCTTAAGTCTTAGCTCGTCCAAGTACAAGAGCGACCTAAAGGTTATGCCATAAAAAGTTAACTCGCCCAAATTATGGTGCGACCCAAAGATGGGTCGTTAAGGGAGTTACCTCGTCTGACGCGGTGTACTATATATCCTAAGTCGCTTGAGTTCTTAAGTTATTCCATTGAGCTCTAACGACCTAAGTTAAGTCGCAGGATGACTATGTCACTCAAAAAGTTATTCATGTGCCCTGTTCCAACGACTTAGCTTAAGTCGTAAGCTCTCTAAGCCGTTCAGACTCCCTTAAGTCACCAAAGTTCATAAGTCGCTCAGGCTCCTTAAATTTCCAGGCTCATATGTCGCTTAGGCTCCCTAAGTCATCAAGACTCTTAGGTCGTTCAACTCTGGAAGTCGCTCTACATGATTAATTCACCTCATGCCCTAGGTCGCCCTAAGGGTATCCCAGAAATACCGAGCTCTCTTCCACTAAAAACCTAAGTCCTGCTCTCCACTCACACATTGCCACGTGTTTATCCCCTTTACTTCACCAGAAACGCCACAACATAACCCGAAATTCGTTAACCCAAAACCTCCTCGTCTCCTCCAAACTTCCAAAACCGATGATCAACGCCAAAAACTCCACATTCACCCAATAACTTCATGGAACCCTAAGTCGATTCATTTTTCGAGAATAACGCAATTACCAACATTCGACGATGATCAAAAGGTGAGTCGGGTTATAATCTTTCAACATGGTAACAAAAATTGCGTGAAATTGGTTATGGGAGAATCAATGGTGAACACGATGGTCAGATGATCGGATTTACCTAGATTTGCTGTTGAAAATGATAATCGAAGATACGAGGAAGGGAATTTCGCTTTAGCTCTTGAGCTTGAATACAAAAATGGCGGCAAGATGATAAACAGTAAAGTGAAGAGGGTGAAACGGCTTAGCGGCTTATGTAAAAGAAAAAGGGGAAGATGAATAGGCGCGCGAGTTAGCAAGATCCTTGAGTCGCCCACGACTTAGCAAGGTTAAATCGAAGCACACGACCTATAACCTAGGCATGTACTTCGAGGGGCAAGTGTTTATCCCTTTTCTGAATGGCGACCCAACTGCTTAAGAAAAGCTGGCGACTTAACGACCTAACATAACAACGGGTTAACTACCCCAAAACCCCAAGCGACTTAACTGTTCACAGCTCCAAGCGACTTACGACCTATAGCATCTGGCGAGCTAACATTGCAATGAGTTAACGACTCAATCTCCCAACGGCTTTCAATGAGTTAAGCGACCTAAATAGATCAATGGCATAGCGACTCAAACACGACAATGGGTTGAATACTACAGCGACTCAACGAGGTAGCGACCTATCGGGTTACGAGCCCACAGCTGCACCTAAATAAGTTGCGTCTCCTTATGCCGTTTGTATATAGGTCGCTCCAACATATATTAGGTCGCTGCTTCTCCAAAGTCTATCTTAAGTCGCTCCACCTGATGCCCCAGCGTATAGATCGCCTTCCATTCCCCATAGGTCGCTTCGACCTACCAGCCAACGCAAATGGCCAAATACACCCACTATAAGCCGTAACCCGTACCCATTAGGTTTCCCTCGACCTAACTCAACTCCTAAGCCGCCCACGGCCTACACCACACGACCTAACTCCGAAACTCCCCTATAAATACCCCGCCTACTCCACATTGGGGGGGGGAATGATTTCTCGAACGCCAAGACTTTGTTGTTTTCACGACTTTTACAACACTTCAAATGCCAAAGACACTTCAAAGAACCTTGGGAAAAGATCAAGTTCATTCAACATGAATTCAAAGAGCTTTTCTGCATCAAAGTTCTAACTACTTGCCTTAATGGTGTTGTAATTGAAGAATTATTGTAAAACTTGTAGTCAAATCAATAATAGAAGAGATTAAGTGGACGTAGGCTTGACTTTGAGCCGAACCATTATAAAAATTGTTGTCTCTTTACTATTTTCTGCTTGCTTTTAATTCCCGTACCAACGGGTGGTGCTTTCGCTATATCACAACTCACACTGGGGTGTTAGCGTACATTTTTAGCGTTAACAATAAGCTTCAAACATGTTATTAGTCCGTCCATGAAAACTAATAGGTTAATAGTGACATTGGAAACTATAACCGAGACAGATAGTCAAATGAATAGTGATGAGAAATTAATCAAAGACCAAATCTCAATTTCCTTATCATAATCAGAGTGAATAATAATAAAAACAATCTCTATTTTTATTTCTAAACATCAATTGATTTTAGGTTTATGTTTAAAACCTTGTGTGGTGATTTGATGATGATATGTATGGATTTTATGATATGTTTTATTCAAACAAGGTTGTTTGATAAAGGTTTAATTCGATTAGATGAAAATCGTATTTTCTAGATTTTGAATGCCATGAGGAATTTATAGTTGTGTAAAACATTATTTTGCAGATGGGTTTTAATTTTTTTAATTGTCCAAGCTATGGAAAATTTATTATGAAAACTTAATAGAAATTTAAACCTAAAAGATATTTTAAGGATAAATCTAATGGTATCGAAAGGGGTACTTTCAAATGGTTTCGAAGCTAGCTAGTGGAAGTGCTTTTCTATTTTGATTCCATCATGTTTTGTTGTAAAGGAAAAGTTTTTTAATTGTCTAAATATATATACTATTATCGTCCAAGGGGGCACCTTCATATGTCGCTCTTGGCATATGTTGTAACAATTATAATTTCTCTAAATGTGGTTCACAACTGTAGGACAATGTAATGAATTTGAAATGATTTGAAATGAACTGTGAAAGTTATTTAATGATTTTGAAAATTTTCGATATCCATGTGTTTCTGTTATATCAATATATCTAACATTACCGTATTTAATCGTCAAGGATTAGGTCTATGGATGGCTGCAACATCTGTAGCTATTAGTTTTGGGCCTCCAAGTAGAGGATTTTATAAGTGAACCTAATCTTGTTTTTAAAGGTAAAACTCATGGCACTATAGAAGAGCATTTATATGGCTTTTAAATTTGGAGTTTTTGAAGAAGCTTTCGTTGACAAAATAATAGGTTAAAAGGTTTAACCATGTTTCAAGTGAAAAATAATTTTAAGGATTTTAAACCATAAATGTTGGTATTTTTGTGTATGTGCTTCTTCTATAAATATATTCACTAAATAATGGACCCATAACTATATTTGGAGAGTAAGGGTAGAATAATCAGGTAGGTTGATCCAGTAGTGAATATAAGTTAAGTAACCCCTGAAAGAATAAAGTTGCATCCAAGAGGTCAGGTAGACCAGAATATAGGATGTCCAAAGACTAATTAAGAATTTGTCAGTTTAGATAGGTTTATAGTGAACCCATGAAAACTATGTTTAAAGAGAGTTATTGGCAGGGGCCAACAAGTTTGTGGTGAACCCATTAAAACTTTACCCAGATTAAGTTATTAGCAGATGTCAATAGGTTCATAGTCAACCCATAAAAACTATGATATAAGGAAAGTTATTGGAAATACCAATAGGTTTAGGGAGAGCCCATGAAATAATGAAGTTATTGGCAGTGGCCAATAGGTTCTTAGTAATCCCATGAAAACTATGAGATTGGATAAATAGTCCATAAGTTTTAAACAGGTTATTAGTAAGCCTATGAAAACTAATAGGATTTTAGTGACCCCGGAAACTATAACCGAGATAGATAGTCCAATAAATGAGGATGAAAAACCCAAAATAATTTACTTGTTTGCATATCATCATAATATTTAAAATTTCTATATTTTAACCATTGTGGATGCAGGAGCACAGTATATGGTTATTATAATGCTTTAGCAAAGAATCTAGTGAGGAAAAAACCCGTTCCGCTAAGCGGCGTGGTCTCACTAAATATCTAAATGGTTTGAGATGGTAGATTATTATTCATACCAGGCTTTATGTCCGACTCAAAGTCTATGTCTTCCCCTTAAACTCTCGAGTGCTCAATTGATTTTTAGTAGTTTGAGAGTTAAGGTTTTCAGGTTTTCCTTAGATGAATAAGCTCCCGAAGTAGTGCAGGAAGCAAGCTAGCTAGTAGGAGTTCTTTTCTATTTTGACTCCGTTGTGTTTTGTTGTAAAGGCAAAGTTGTTTAATTACCTAGGTATATATACTATAATCATCCAGGAGGCATCTTCATATGTCGCTCTTGGAATATGTTGTAATAATTCTAATTTCTTTGAACGTGGTTCACGACTGTGGGATTATATAATGAATTTGAAATGATTTGAAATGGAATGTGATAGCTGTTTAATGATTTGAAAATTTTATATATCCATGTGTTTCTGCTATATCAATGTATCTAACATTACTGTATTTGGTCGCTGAGGACTAATGACAATGGATGATGATAGCATCTGTAGCCGTTAATTTTGGACCTCCAAGTGGGGAACGTTACAAGTTCACCATCTCTGGTCTCTTCCAGTTATTAACCACTTTGATCATATTTGGATCGACTGACAAGTCCTTCTCTGAAACCACGTGACCAGACGGCCCTAGATCGATTATTCATTGACTCCAAGAAGAGTTTTGGGTCATAAGTCTGACAACTTGGCGGTCTTAAAGTAATGATTCATCGACTTCGAGAGAAATTTGGTCGGATGTCCGGCCACCAGAAGTCCTTGGAGGATAATTCATCGACTCCAAGAAGAGTTTTAGGTCATGTGTCTGACGGCCTAGCTATCTTAAAGCGATATTTCATCGACTTTAAGAGAAATTTTTGGAATTCGACTTATAGAAACATAGTTTTATCGGTTCCCAAAGACTAGGGGTTGGATCTGTCTGTTCAACGATCCTTCGATCAAGCCTTCTCGACACTACCAGATCAATGCCGATTCTCATAAGGGGACCGACATGACTCATCGAGGGCATAAAAGCATTTCTTTCCTCGTGTTGTTTGCAATCCCCCAATGTCTCGATACAGATCATTTGGAAAAGGAAAGTAGACTAGGATTGATGAGAAGGCATCATTTTAGGTTGTTGCCCCATTCCTTAGTAGCCAAAGTGTTATTTGATAATCATCCTTTCATCTGATTTCATAAGTTAGCCGGGGGGATTTTCTACTGGGTCCTAGTTGCCTTACTTGGATAGAAGGTCCCTAAGGTCCTATAACTCCTTTACCATTTGGTATGTTCTTTGGCAAATTTCTAGGTTTTCTTTCTTCTAATTGCACTACCTCTAGTCTCTAGAAATGGTTTGCCTTCCCATACAATTCTCCCCGATTAGTAGGATGTTTCATCCTTTAATGATTCATGAGGTCCTTGCAGTGGACTGCGTCTGTCGCCCTTGCTTCATCCATGTTCTAGTCATACCTGTAAAAAAGCATTTTTGAATCAGTTGTACATTTGTAGGAAGGTATAGTTGGCATGTTAAACTTCTTTGGATATTCCACAAACTGAACGGCTTCGGTGAATGTATTTCGATTGGGGAAGATGCTCTAATCGTTGTCAATTGGTCCGTTTTCATGTTATGGCTGTTAATAATGCTTTAGAATGATATATGCATGATTGTCCTATGTTTGAATGATTGGTAATACCAACTGAGTGGAAAATCACTTAAAATGGGGTCATGGATCAATGACGATCCCCAAAAAATTTCAAACTAGGTGAGATCGGTATGATGTGTCAAAGAAGACCCTATAAGGTTGCATTCCAAATTTCAAGGCATTTGGAGTTCGCATGTTCGAGTTTTGGGCAAAAGAAGATGGATCGGTGGTATTTTAATTAGAGCCCAACCTGAGAAAATTTGTCATTTGCTTGGAGTCAGCACATGGTTCACTTGGAGTCATAGAATTTGAAGTGTTAGGTTGATGATGAACGGTGCTTGAAGTCATTTGCATGCTTGCTTGAAGAAAATCTTGGTTTTACCCGAGTCTGATTTCGGGCCAGAATTTCATACGTTTGCTTCGAGTCAGATGGGCGATTATCCGAGTTCAACTTCGAGTCAGGACTTCCAAAATCTCCTTTGAGTCAAATAGGCGATTACCCAAGTTCGACTTCAAGTTAACGCTGAAGTGATTTTTAACGACTATTTTGAAGATTTTTGATGATTTTTGACGACGACCATTCATGATTCCACGATGTGAGCTTCATGATGGGATTGGAAGCTGGTCAGTTGGGAGTGGTCACAATATACCATGGGAGCTTGGCCTTGTCATCGATCCTGGTTTGTGTCATATGTTCTTGGTTATCCTGCCTTTGGGAGTACCATTCGAGTAGCAGTTCCTCGTCCACTGCTAAGCACTATGCTGCGGCATGGGTTTTAGAGCTTCTTCTAGCATTTTGCACATTAGCATTTTCATCCAATTTGTCTTCCACAAATTGTTTATCATCTTCAAAGCCAGAAAGAGCCATCATTATATATCTCCATGGGGTTCTCACCCTATGTTCGGGTTTGTAGCTGATGCTTTTATGGTGGTTAATTGTTAACGTTTTCTTCCGTCATGATTCGTGGATCTCCGTCCACTACTTCCTTTTGCTTTTGCCTTCTATTTCTTCCATTCAAGCCAGAAACAAAAGAATGCTCTTGCTCCTTAGCAGCCACAGCTTTAGGCATCGTTCTGGAATTAGTTAGTGATTGGAGCGCTAAGAGAGCATCTATCTTTTTCATAAGTGCCTTTTGACCTTTTGTTATTTTATGGTTAATTTCATCAACCATCTTATTCAATTCTCCCTTAGTCACAACTTCATGCTGTGTGGAGGATTCTAGAACCTAATCTCAAGAGTTAGCTCCTAACAATAGGTTGTTGGAGTTGTTAACTTTAATTTGTTGAGGATTTGTTTCTTCTCACTATAAAAAAAACCTACCTTTAGTTGCAATTATATAGTGTGAATACAACAAATATGTTACAAAATAAAATAAGAATAAGTCATTAAAGAGAGAAGATGTCCTATTCACTTCATATCACCATTATAATATAAATGAGCTCTATATTTATAGACTCCAAATCTCAAGGAAAATTACAATACTGTCCTTGACCATTTAGCATATTCACCCATATTATAAATATATTATAACACTCCCCCTTGAATATGCGTTTGATAATAATAATAGCCTCATTAAAATCTTATGGCATTATGGGGGTTGATGCTTCTGGATCAATATAATGCCTCATTAAAACCTTACTAACAAAAACCCAGTGGGAAAAAATATTAGTGAAGGAAAAAGAGTACATTATAGCATATATTTGAATGCTCCCCCTGATTTATAATGTATTATTCGATTAGTTTGTGAATGCATCCGACGCATACCAATTTTATACACCATCTTCTGAAACGTTGATTTTGGAAGTGCTTTTGTGAATAGATCAGCCGGATTTTCTTGAGACTGGATTTGTTTCACCTCTATTTTATTGTCCTTCTGTAGTTCGTGTGTGAAGAAAATTTAGGAGAAATGTGTTTCGTCCTATCACCCTTAATGTAACCTACTTGAATTTGAGCTACATAAGCTGCATTGTCTTCATAAATAATGGTTGACCCTTCTGTTACTGATGGGAGTTGACAGCTTTTTCGAATATGCTCAATTAGTGATCTCAACCAAATACATTCTTTACTTGCTTCATGTAGTGCTAGTATTTCAGAGTGATTGGATGATGTTGCCACTAATGTTTGTTTTGTAGATCGCCATAAAATTGCTGCATTGCTGTTATTAAACACATATCCAGTTTGTGATCTTGCTTTATGTGGGTCAGAAAGATAACCTACATCAGCATAGCCAACTAGATTTGGATTATTGCCTCTGTTAGAATAAAACAAACCCAAATTTGTTGTTCCACGAAGATATCTCATGATATGTTTTATACCATTCCAGTGTCTTTTTGTTGGTTCTGAACTGTATCTTGCTATAAGATTTACTGAAAATGCAATATCTGGTCTTGTGCATTGGGCCAAATATAATAATGCACCAATGGCACTAAGATATGGTACTTCTGGACCAAGCACATTTTCATCATCTTCTTTTGGACGGTAAGGGTCCTTTTTAATATCCAAAGATCTAACAACCATAGGCGTACTAAGTGGATATGCTTTATCCATTTGAAAACGTTTCAGAATTTTCTCAATATAGTTTGACTGATGAATCAGTATGCCATTGGTATTGTGCTCGATTTTAGACCAAGGCAATATTTGGTTTTTCTAAGATCTTTCATTTCAAATTCTTTCTTTAAGTAATTTATTGTTTCATCAATCTCTTCTGGAGTTCCAATCAAATTTATGTCATCAACATAAACTGCTAAGATAGCAAATCCCTTTACCGATTTCTTTATAAAGACACATGGACAAATGAGATTGTTTTCGCATCCTTCTTTTACTAAATATTTACTAAGACGGTTATACCACATCCTTCCAGATTGTTTCAAGCCATATAGTGATCGACGTAATTTTAATGAGTACATGGACTTTGATTTTGCTTCAGGCAATTTATATCCATCTGGAATTTTCATGTAAATATTGGTATCTAATTCACCGTAAAGATAAGCTGTTACAACATCCGTTAATCTTATATCGAGTTTTTCAGAAACTACAAGACTTATCAAATATCGAAATGTTATGACATCCATAACAGGGGAGTAAGTTTCCTTAAAGTCAAAACCTGGTCTCTGTAGGAAACTTTGTGCTACAAGTCGTGCCTTATATCTTACGACTTCATTTTTATCATTTCATTTTCTAACGAATACCCATTTATAACCTACTGTTTTAACATTTTCTGGTGTTTTCTCTATTGGTCCAAATACACCATGTTTTTGAAGTGAATCTAGTTCCACTTGGATAGCATCTTTCCATTTTGGCCAATCGTGTCTTTTTCGACATTCATTTATGCTATTTGGTTCATTATCGTCATTCTCATTATAGTCATAACTTTCAATTATTTCAGTAGCTACTGCGAATGAGAATATATCATCAATTATTATTTTATTTCGATTCCATATTTCTCCACAGTTTGTATAAAACATTGAGATCTCATTATTATTAGGTACCATTTTATCGTTGGAGGCTTCTTTTATCTCTATTGGGATAATATTTCCTTCCGCACTTCTAGGAGAATTGGAATTTTCATTTAAGTGATCCTTTTGATCATTTTTAACCTCTTCAGGAGGTTCCATAATTGATGATTTTTCATTAGACTTTCTTTTTCTAGGCGCCAAGTCTTTTGAACCAATTGGCCTTCTACGTTTTTGTCTCGCTTTAGATTCATTTTTTGCTATATTTACTTTTGATCCTTCAGGGACATCAATTTTTGCTGGTGCATTTGCTGCTGGAATGTGAGATTTAGTTATTTTTGCAGTGTCACTAAATGCATCTGGCAGTTGATTTGCAATATTTTGAATATGCAAAATTCTTTGTACCTCATATTGGCATTGTTTGGTACGTGGATTCAAATAAGACATAAATGGATTATTCCATGATATTTCACGCCGTTCTACTGGAACAGTCTTTCTTTCCCCTAACAGCGGGAAGATTGTCTCATCAAATTTACAGTCTGAAAAACTTGCAGTGAAGACATCACCTGTAAGAGGTTCAAGGTAACGAATTATCGATGGGGAATCAAATCCCACATAAATTCCCAACCGTCGTTGAGGACCCATTTTAGTACGAAGTGGGAGATTAATAGGTATATGCACAACACAACCAAATTTTCGTAAATGTGAAATATTTGGTTGAGATCCAGTTAAAAGCTGTGATGGTGAAAGCTGATGATAAGCTGTTGGTCTAATTTTAACCAATTTTGATGCATGCAAAATTGCATGTCCCCAAACTGAAACGGGTAGTTTTGACTGCATAAGCAATGGCCTTGCAATAAGTTGTAAGCGCTTAATTAATGACTCGGCTAGACCATTTTGAGTACGAACATGAGCTACTGGATGTTCAATTTCAATTCCCAATGATAGACAATAATCATCAAATACCTGAGAAGTAAATTCTCCAGCATTATCAAGTCGAATTGATTTAGTTTGATGATTAGGGAAGTGTGCTCTCAATTTTATTATTTGAGCAAGCAGCTTGGCGAATGCCAAATTTCTTGTAGAAAGTAAACAGACATGTGACCAACGAGTTGATGCATCAATCAATACCATAAAATATTTAAATGGTCCACATTCAGGGTGGATTGAGCCACATATATCACCTTGAATTCTTTGTAGAAATGTTGGAGATTCCGAAGTGATTTTACTATATGAAGGTCGAGTGATTAATTTTTCTTGTGCACATAGGGCACATAAGTAATCACTTGTTAAATTCAATTGGTTTGATAAATCATGCCCATTTGAATTTTTAGCGATTTTACGCATCATGGTTGATCCAGGATGACCCAAGCGATCATGCCAAAGAATCAGTGTCTTTGTATTTGTGAGCTTCTGGCTCATGTTTATAGAGTGAGATTCTACTATGCCAATTTTTGTAAAATATAAACCAGTTGAAATTGTACCAAATTTTTCTAGGATAAGCTTCCGGCTTTCAATTCTAGAAATAACACAAAGATATTCTTTATTGTTTTCATTTATAGTTTCAATATGGTATCCATTCATTCTTATATCTTTGAAACTTAGCAGATTTCTTTTAGAATTGCTTGAGTATAATGCATTTTGAATGAAGATGTGTGTACCATTTAGTAATACTATATGGGCTCTTCCAAACCCTTCAATTATATTGGCAGATCCAACTATGGTGGAAACTTTAGCTGAAGTATTTTCAGATAATTCAGAGAAAAACTTCTGGTTTTTCAAAATCATATGAGTAGTTGCACTGTCTAGTAGGCATATATCATCATTCAAGTATTGATGGTCCATACCTTAAGAATTAGAGACAATACAGTTAGTCAATTATTGAAATAATTTCGAACTTAAATAAATAAATAAAGCAAACTATCAATTAAATCAATATCCACTGGTGCACATTATTTCAAATGGTTTCAGGAAAATAAAACGAACAAAAATCAAATTCAAATTAACTAAAATAAATTGGAAAAACTAAGTAAAAAGCTTCATGCTATTTCTAGTTGATCAAATCGGTCAGATCATTAATCATCGCATCGAGATTTTCATCATTTATGAGACATCTAACTTCAAGTTAGTGTTATCAAACAATCTTTCAGTGTTATTTGTTTCAATATTCTTCGAACGTTGATATTCTTCAACTGTTTTCTTTGATGATCTACATGTACGCGACCAATGACCAGAGCGTCCACATCTGTAACAGACTTCCTCATAATGCTTTTTATTTTCTTAAGTAAAATCATTAGTTTTTTCAGGATCATTTTTCTTTTGTTGCTTTTTAAAGTTGGTGGTTTTGTTGCCTTTAAAACCACCATAACCGCCTCTGCTGGAGTTATTTCCACGTCCACGACCACGACCACGTCCTCTACCTTGACCTCTGCCTCTACCGGAGTGGGCAAAATTAGCATTAACTTCTGGTAATGCAGCCGAACCAGTTGGTCTTGAGGAGTGATTTTTGATAAGCAATTCATTGTTTTGCTTAGCAATTGATAAACATTCTATGAGTTCAGAATATTTTGTAAAATGACGCTCTCGATATTGCTGCTGCAGGAGTATGTTCGAGGCATGAAATGTTGAAAATGTCTTTTCAAGCATTTGTGCATCATCTACCTTTTCTCCACATAATTTCAGTTTAGAAGTAATTCTAAACATAGCAGAATTATATTCTCTTACAGATTTGAAGTCTTGAAACCTCAGGTTCAACCATTCTTGCCTAGTATTTGGAAGTATGACCGTCTTTTGGTGGTCATAACGCTCCTTCAGGGAGTTCCACAAGTGGAGAGGGTCCTTTTCCGTTAAATATTCTGTTTTTAGATCATCGTGGATGTGATGTCTTAAAAATATTAGAGCATTTGCTTTGTCCTGTTGGGACATATTATTACCATTTTTAATTGCATTTTCTAAGCATTGAGATTGCAAGTGGATTTCGGCATCCAATATCCATGACAAATAGTTGTCTCCAGATATGTCCAATGCTTTGAATTCGAGTTTAGTGATGTTTGCCATGAATCAATCTATAAGTACAAAACATAAATGGTTACTCATTAGAAGAAAAAAAATCAATTCTAAAAGTCGGCAGAAAATAAAATAAAGGTTAAAGGGACAAGGATATAATTTTTTTTTTCATCAAAATGTTAACTGAAATAAACCGAAAGTGCATAATATATGGACCAGTTTTTGCATTGCTTGAAATCATGATTGTCATGTTACATTCGCAACATAAATGTCAATTAACTTTTGAACATTTTCTCTTCTTGTTCGTATTTATATCACAGAGCCCAAGGCTGAAAATTTATAACCCATACAAAGATACTAAAACCCACATTAAAACGCAACAGCAACATAACCTTGCAACGAGTACAAAATAATATGCAAAAGTGTTTACGCTGGGCAATAAAAATATATCCTGATTTATCTGACTCAGATTGCAAAAAAAAAAAAAATATGTTCAAACAAAGCTAAAAGCATCATAATATCACTACTACATGGTGCAGCAGAAAGCAAGTTGCCAGAGGAGCAAATTAAGTACACGAGTAAATCCAGGCATCAAACTTATATAATAGAGTTTCATGCAACACAGTGGCAAGCATGCAAATATAAGGAAATGAATGCATAAACATCTATGTGCACAACAACTAGCATATTTAAACAGGAAGTTATATTTTAGTACATATATAATATGCAGAATAAAAACTGGACATATAGTATTAAATATCCATGCCAAAAATCTTAGCCATGAAAAACAATAAACGATACATAAAGGAAGGTCTTAGACCTGGAATTGATGTACGTGCATGACTGTAGGTATTGCTATCTTGAAATGAAATGAAAATTAGAAGTGCTAGCTATAGTAATAAAATATAATGATTTTCAAAGTAGCCTGCATTGAAAAAGAAAGGAAAAATATAATATAAAACCAAGTTGTACCTTAATTATCTGTATGACCATCATTATCAAATGCACATCAACTAACAGATCAATATGAATCGTGTTTCAATTCCTTAATTCAGCAATTTTATTCTAATTTCAGTATGTAACATGTAAAATTGAATCATTACAAAATGTATAAAATAAGATTACATGCATATTAAGTAGTAGGTTAACTACTAAATAGACTGACATATTCATAATTTTCATAAATGATGGCACTCTATATCATTGATCCATACGTATGCAGTTTTAATGAAAAAGTACATAGATCTAATATAATAAAGTTTATAGATTAGAAGAACTGATACCTTAGGTCTGCTATTCAGAGAAACAGAGTAGGTATGTTGCTATATGAGCAATCTGTATGTACTATATATATATAGAAAATTTCATATTGAGAAGTGGAATAGCCAGAAGAATAGGTAATAACTAATTATTAGGTATTAATAATAGCTAGCCATTTGACTAGGCAAAATAAAATAAACGTGTACATGTTATTTGTTGTCCTAGTGAAACTAAGTAAAAGCATGCGTTAAGAACAAATCAAAATGTGCATAACATAATTACAGTAGCTATGACAAATTCTCAATTCGCCTAAAATCAGATTTAATACTACGAACGTATATGATGTGTTCAAAAAACACATTGTCCAGCATATAAAGTGAGCAGGCATCTCCACTCATTCGCCACCAATTTTTATCATTATATTACTAAACCAAATAATGTTTCCTATAACCACTGTTCACAAAATTTACACTTATTGCAACGTGCAGACTTATTAAATTGATCAGTCTTCCAAACAGCTATATTAGATACTATATACTAGTAACCAGAATAGCGTCAAGCGAGCCAAAAGGAACGTTATAATTTCAGTAAATGATATAAATATTTCACATAAAACAAAATTAATAAAATGTATAATAATCGAATGTGATAACATAGCATCTCGTGCTGATAACGTGTTACAAAATAAAATAAGAACAAGTCATTAAAGAGAGAAGATATCTTATTCACTTCAGATCACCATTATAATACAAATGAGCTCTATATTTATAGACATCAAATCTCAAGAAAAATTACAATATTCTACTTGACCATTTAGCATATTCACCCATATTATAGATATATTATAACAAAATATTATTTTTAACATTTCTTTTTGCTTATTTTTATTTTATTCCAACGTTTCCAAATTTTTCCGCCCATGCCTGCTAATACTAAAACTCATATCATTTTTTCATCTCCTTCCCTCGATTGTTATGTTTCTACATCATTCAACAAAATTCCTCTTGCTTCTCCGTCTCACGCCACTTATCTCCGTCTCACGCCACTTATCTCCATTAATCTGCTCCCCTCCACTTCGTTGATCCACTCTTCCTTCAATTTTCTCATGTTTGCTTCCTTGAGATTTGTTCAAAAACCCTAAATTGACAAGTCGAGGTAATTCTCATCTGCTAAGTACAACTGTATGAATTTTTGAAGTACGTTTCTAGGTAATGTACTTTTCGTCAACAATCTCGTTATTTTTCGTTAGGTTCTTTTTGAAAGAATTTCTTTTTCAAACTTTATATTAATTCACGTGAATTGTCGTTTCTGTTTTAAACGATTCAGATCAGGGCTGTGCTTTGCCTTGTTGATCTTCTATTTCATGTCGAATGACAAATTAGTAAAATAAGGGTTTCTAAGTTCACATGTCCATACCACACTATTTTTATCATTTTCAGGATATACTACTGTTTCCAAAAATGTATTGCGGAATCAAAATAGTAAAAAAGTTGAAGGCTACTCTTGAATCATGGGTGCTTGGTATATCTTCATAACATGTATGTTATATTTCATTCAATTTTTTTAGCCGTTTTTAGATCACATACGTCATTAGGTTCATTGCATAAACTTTAGAGCAAAGTAAATGTCACAGTGCTTCTGTTCATTGAAGTCAACTTTTCAAGAAAAAAGCATGTCGGTAATTTTCTTATTGGAATCAAATAATTTATATATATGGTTGACGTTGTTAAATAGAGCTTTCTTATTTGTTGAAATGTCCCGAATGCAAAGGATGTTAACATGAAATTGTTCAATGGCAATAGAAAATAGAGGCGATCATTGGGAGTGAGTCCTGATCGGTGGCGATTTTCCAAATCCAATATTGTTTAGTAATATACAAGTACAATAGCTTATATGATTGGTTAGATAAAATGTCATTGAAAAGTTTGGTATGTGCTTATATGTTTAATTTTGCGTGTGTAGGAAGTGTCAGTATAGAAGAAGACATACATCATTTACAACTTCTTCGTTGCTAGAAAAATTAGCAAGAATCTTTTCTTTCACTTTCTATAACATCATGATATCGGTGCTAATCTTGTTTCCCGAAATTAGAATTCCCTTATAGGGTGTTATGTACATCCCTATGACTTATACTTCTTCTACTGCATTTACAATCCAATGTATATATATTTTAAATTTTCTTTTTTTCCAGATTGTTAATGGATAATGGTACGTCTCTATCAACATATATTGGGTTGTAATCCCAATGGCATTAATTAACCATTGTTTTCAGAATTTAGGTATCACAATATTGTTGTGTGCATTATGTGTAGGTCGGTTCATATAATGCCAGCATGTATATTATTTAAGAATGTCATGTCGATGCATAGGATAAAATCTACTATCACTGGTTTAACAACATTGGAAATGTAAATGAATGAATAGTGACCGAGAAACTAAGGATAACAAGGAATGTAAATGGTGCTCCAATCCTCACACTTATGAGTTCCAAGAGAACGCAAGCAGATATTTCAACTAAAAAATGTTAAAAATTATGCAGCTATGTTAGGTCAAAGTAGATCAGAGGATGTGAATCTATATTTTATGATTCATATTTGCTTTTCCAGGGTCCACTACTCAGAACTAGTTATTGTAGTCTTCCTGCCCTTTCGGGCATCATATAATTTTGTATATGCAAAAGAAAACAAATTTGTATTTCTCTTCATTCAACAACCAATTGGTGCATCATATAGTATTAAACCTATCATTTTATTTACATCGAATCTTTTTGAAAAATTCATTGCATACGAAAAATTTGAAGTGTGTGGATAAATTGCTTTGCAACAGTTTCATTGCATATAAATAATGTTAAATTAGATCTGACTGTAGTGGGATTTGGATGTCACTTTTCCTGTTTTGGGACTAGCAACTACTGTTGGTTTAGGATTTGCTGCTTCTACTAAGGTACAGTTTGCCTATATAATGCACTTCTTCTTAGTATAAACGAATAAAGAGTTGATATTACAGGCTGAAACTTTGCTTAAACTCATAGGCTCTGTAAGTATTGTGCAGTTTGTGGCCAAGAAGTTGTTTGCACAAATTAGTGACTGTTTTCACATTTAGGTTTCATATCAAACTAGATAGTTGATTACATTTTTGTCAGTTGATCGCGTATAATTGCCTAATAGTCAGATATCAGTATTAATAAAGATCTTTCTCGACGTGGATAATTAGGTACATGCTTTATGTTGTTTAATTGAGATTCCAATATACTAATAGTTAAGGATGCAGATAGACATGGTGTTGATATAAACCAAAAATGGAATTGTTTTGAACCTCTGCCTTGATTGTTAGCAAGAAGACTCTTTTTTATGTACTGATTTTGATGAATTAGTTTTTTTCCTCGTTTAATTTTTATTCATTTCTTTATTGTTTTATTTCGCTGTGTATAGTTCTGTTCTCGTACTTGTGAAATACAAAATATGTACATTTGATTACTTCTTATTTTATTTTATTTTGAAAGTCTTTCAATATATGAATGCCCTTCGAACTTCATATTATTAGTGCTCAGTATGTTAACCTAGACTATAGTCTAGTTTGCTTGTCTCTAGTATATATGCATGCCAAACCATGAATCGGTAATCAAAGATAAAGTGAGCAATTGTTGATATAGCAAAAAGACATATCCACTTCCCTTTGCGAATATAAGGAAACCAATTCAGTAGACATATAAGTGGATTAAGCTATAAGAAATTATTGTGTCTATTAACGCGAGAAGTCCATGTGTCTATTACTGTGTCTATTCTGTCTCAATTTATGTTGAAAATGTAAGTGGATCATTTAATAAGTGGATTAAGAATAACAGTTTGAGAAAGAAAATGATAAATTGTGCTTTATTCCTTGTTGTGAGCTTTGATTAAAAGCAATTGCATAGAATCAATAACACAAAACAAATTTGAGGGAATAACTTGACTTTTTTTATTCAGAAACTACTATTTGCTATATATAATAGCATTACAAGATGAAGTGATATATAATAAACGGATCAGTCTAGCTATAAATATCAGATGAAGTGATATATAATAAGAGATATGACATAAACATATAATAATCACAATGCCAAGCTGTGATAAATAAGTAATTGAAAATCAACAAGAGATTAATCAATATCACAATAATCTACACAAGATAAAAAGAAATGTCATACTCCTAATTTCATTCACCAAGCCACCATAAATGACATATACATCAATGCCCACCGTAAAAGTTGGTGAAACATAAATTCCGGAAATCAACACACGAAATCCAGAAATCACAATAAAAAGGAACAACGTCGTCGTACAGCGGGACATCCGATGAACCAAATCACAATCAAAGGGAACAACGACGTCGTACAGCGGGACATCTGATGAACCAAATCACAATAAAAAGGATGGCCAATCCCAGAAAAATGAGCCGGAGCTCCTTCAGACAGGGTATAGTCCCCATTGCGGACTTTGAGGCGAAGCTCCTCCTGGTGAGTCAAAAACTCCTCCTGACAGGGTATAGTCCCCCATTGCGGACTTTGAGCCGAAGCTCCTCCTGGTGAACCGAAGTTCCTCATGACAGGGTATAGTCCCCCATTGCGGACATTGAGCCGAAGCTCCTCGTGACAGGGTATGGTCCCCCATTGCGGACTTTGAGCCGAAGCTCCTCCTGGTGAGCCGAAGCTCAATAAAAACGACGTACAGTCCTCCACGTGGACAAAGAGACATCGCACAATGCTAGTCTAAACCATAAAATGATCGTCATGATCAAAGAGAGGTGTCAATTACAGTAAGCTAGTAAATATATGAGCTTAGCTTCATGTCCCATAACCACTAGCTTAACTTAAATATTTACGAACAAATTGTAGATCTCCACTAGAAAATTGTCACAAGAGATTCAATCGAACAAGTCTAAGAATTAACCGACGAAGTAAACGCAAGCGTTTCATACCACTTGTTTTACTAAGTCGTTTAATTAGATTTCTCATACGAGTGAGATAAAGGCTTGTATATACTAATAGATTGGAAAACGGTTTGAGAAAACGAGCTTTGTAATAAAATAGTGTTGAAATCATTTGAAGAAAGAGTTTTGATATTTACTACTAGTATAGGAAACCTTTATATTTTTAAAGTGACAAATCACAAAGAAGATTGTAGAAACAATCGGGCATAAAAATTCACATTCGAAGACGTGAATAAAATCCAAAGAAATCGATATAAAATCCATCAAAGTGGATATATCTAAAATTCCCAAAGAAAATGTCATCAAAGTCGATAATAAATGACAACAACAAAAGGGAGACAACACGAATCGATTAAAGTTGGATATTCAAACAGATTAGCAATATAGGCTAATCTGGCAAATAGTAGCAGGTCGGTCGACCGGACTCCCTGAGTCGGTCGACCGAACCATAGGTTGGAAGTGCTCGAGGCACCAGGTCGGTCGACCGGCCCAGGGGGCTCGGTCGGCCGAAGCCTGTAACCAGCACTTCCAAACAGAGGCAGGAAGTGCCTAGACTACAGGTCGGTCGACCGGCCCAGGGGGCTCGGTCGGCCGAACCTGTATACTTGCACTTCCTACCCTATTTCAAAGGAGGTGCAAATCCCGACCAAATTGCAATCGCACGAGCAACGACGCTAAGGGTTTATGCCAATCGACTACCCGGCCCTATGAGCTCCTCGATGCATCACTAAAAACATGTTCAAACATCAAAATTATGATTTTTAAAGAATTGAACTCAAAACACTAAAAATTGGAATATTCACAAAAGCAATCCAAATCAAAATCAAATGCACATGAATAAGTGTTAGGAATTCATACCTAACAATAGAAGAGAATTATAAGCATAGATGTGAGATTAAAAATCTCACCTTTTAACCTAAACGATTGAAGAAGAAGCTATAGAGCAATGGTAAGAACAATCACTCTTCAATTCCAACCCAACAAGCTTGAATCTAAGCTTAAAGGAGAAACATTTCCTAAATTAGGTTTAGGAAATTTCTGAAATCAATGAGAGAATGAGTTGGAGAAGAAGAAGAGGAGCTTACCAATGGGTTCTCTTTGATTTTGGAGTAAGAACTTGAGCTAGCAAGAGGAACTAGGGCTTGGAGTTTCTAATTCCCTTTCCTCTCCACCATTTTCAGTTGGAGCTTGAGTTTGAGGAGTTAGAATGAAGTAATGAAGAGGAGAGGGGGATTGAGACTGAGTTAGTAAGTGGTTAATTGGCTCGGCCCAAACCAAAGCCCTAAGCGGGAAAAAGTAGCAAAAATCAACTTTCTCCAAACATATTGACGCTTATACTCAAAAAGGTCGCAAACGGCATTTTAAACTCAATGGAAGTGGTCTCGAGTCCTAATTCGGCTGTTTGCAAAAAGTAGCTTTTCGGACTAAAATCCGACTAACGATAAAATATTTAAATATAAAATCGATAAATATGCGGGTTGTTACAGACTCCCCTCCTTAAAGAAATTGCGTCCTCGCAATAATTAAGAAGGAAATATAAGAAGTAACAACCATAGAAGCATATTAACACAAAAGAAAATTGAAATAAGAAGTATCACCATAAAGAGCACGAAAGAGTTAGCACGAACGGGATCGCTCAATGAATTCTCCCAAGAGTAATCCCTAGGATTTGAGAACCATTGAACTCTCACAAGAAAAACATCTTTATTCCGAAGGCGCTCAACCTCCGAAGCAATGATGCGAATGGAATCTTGCTCATAAATCAAATCCGGTGAAACTTCAATTTCCACAATATCACCGGGCTCAAGAATAAAAATTCGGAATCCCTAAGGCATTTCCGTAGATAAAAGACGTGGAAAACGTCAAGAATAGCAGAAAGTTGATCCGGTGCAACGGCGTAGTACAAATACGGTACGTCCGAGAAACTAGAAACTCGAATAATTTGGAACACCGACGTAGTACAACGATGGTACGTCCAATGAACCAAAAAGCCAAGTCATTGATGTAGTGCAAACGGTACATCCAATGAATCAAAAAGCGAAGACATTGATGTAGTACAAACAGTACATCCAATGAATCAAACAACAAAGTCATTGATGTAGTACAAACGGTACATCCAATGAATCAAAGACACCGATGTAGTACAAACGGTACATCCAATGAATCAAAAGCAAAGACATTGATGTAGTACAAACGGTACATCCAATGAATCAAACAGCAAAGTCATTGATGTAGTACAAACGGTACATCCAATGAACCGAAGCCCGAATGATTTCGGAATACCGACGTAGTACAAAAACGGTACGTCCAATGAACCGAACACAATAAAAGGACATCAGACGCTAGTCCGTAAAAGAAATGAGATGAAACTCAATAAAACGAAGTGTACCAAAACGTCCGATGAACTTGATGAAAAGATAATTCCATTCAGACAACATCAAAGAATCAACCACTTGTTGCTTACGACAAAGCGCATTGGCAACGCGATTTCCCTTTCAGGAATAAAAAGAATATCAAGATCATAAGATGTCAGGAACTCGAGTCAACATGGAGTTCCATATGAGAAAATAATTATTCCAAAGATTTATGATCGAGGTGGAGAACAAATTTCTCCCCCAAAAATGATGATGCCAAATTCCAAAAGTAAAAACAATAGCCGCGAGCACTAGATCATGAGTGGCATATCTAGTCTCGATAAGCTATAATGATTTAGAAGCACAAGTGATAGCACGTTCTCTTTGGCAAGAGAACGACATCCAAACCAATACGACTAGTATCGGTACAAATAGCAAAGTCTTGGTTCCCCTTCAGGAATCACAAGAATAAGAGTATCGAAAGGAAGAATTCTTTTAAATAATCTCCTTTCCCGAAAAGTTAAAACTTTCAAAATCACAATTTTCTCAATGCAAAAATATTTCTAGAAAATTTTTACGTTTTACAAGTCAATACATCGTGTCTGATTGTCGCATCAAAGCGTTTAGGAAATTCCTATCGATAACGTTGATCAAGCGCATCGAGCAAAATTTTTAAAGCACTCAACGGGCAATACAATCACAAAATCATCTTTTATAGGATAAATAAATCTCTTAAAAAGTTTTAAGAATATTCTTTTTTCGTTTCAAGAACAAAATCCAGTTTTACTTATATATAAATCTTATGAAAAAGATTTGCAAAATTTTAAATTACTATTTTCATCCAAAATCAGTAAATACAAGAATAGTCTCATCGAAATATTCATAGAATATTCGATTTATAAAATGGATGAAATAAGCTGGACAAATTGAATGACATAATAATTCATTCATAGGAATCATAACGAGTGCGGAGTGCGGTAAGTGGAATGCTAATTTCCGCAACTCGTAGCAAACGAAAACCGGTGGCAAGGTCAAACTGAAAAGACCTTAGCACCACACAAAAGATTACTTAGGTGATAATCCTAAGACAAGCTCAAAAAAATACCGGAAAATTTCTCTAACTACATGAATGAGAGAAATAACACTTTCCTTGTAAGTGGGCTTAAGGAATAAAATGATGCCATCAAGTTGGAATCAAAATCATAAAGGGAAAAATAGAAATCTGCTTAACAGATTGAAAATGTCAAAGATGAATAGTCCACTCGAGAAATAGGATATGGGCTTCACAATGATTAAGCCGATCCTTTCAAAAAAATCAATTCCGAAGCCTAAGTAAAAATATCAACTCGGAAAGAAAAGTCTCATAAAATAATTTCGACATCAATAAAAAGCAAATTGAGTGTTGCGGATCTACCATCCGGATTCACAATACTCAAAGAAGTCATCAAGCCCAAAATATTCAAAGAAAAAGAATCGACAAGTTCTTTTGATATAAAAATAATGAGATGAAACCTATATCAAAAAGAACTCAAATAAGAAGATCACAAAATAAATGTAATCAAGGATTAAATGAGAAATACCTTGACCACGAGAAGAATTTGTAGGGGCTTGCACAATATTTAGCTTTCTCATGTCCTGCTTTGAAGAATGAGACATGAAGATATAAGATGACCCGAACTTTTGCAATAACGGCAAAAGAGAGGTTTCGGACACTCCTTTGCATAGTGGTCCGTGGAACCACAATTGTAGCATCGTCCACGACTAGAGATAGGAGACTTTGCTAACGGAGTTTGTTGCTTCCCTTTCTTGATGGGATTGGGGCCTTCGAATTTAATAGGCCTCTTCATGTTGTTGTTGAAGTTCTGTTTGGCACGCACAACTTCAATATCGCTTTCTCTATCGGCCTCTTCAAGACGAAGAGCGATATCAATAAGCTGATCAAATGAAACCTCCAGTTTCAAAAGCAATGGCTTCTTAAGATTCTTATTCAAGCCATAGACAAATCTTTGATTTTTCTTCATCGGGGTATTAATATACTCAACCCCGTATTTAGAAAGAGACTCGAAAGAGGCGACATAATCTGTCACAGAAGATTCACCTTGAACAAGGTCAATAAAACGCCGGGCCAAAGTTACTTTTTCGGCCTCCGGCACAAATTTCAATTCGAATCTTTCCCGGAATTGCTCCCAAGTGAGATCCGCTTCAACGATTTCAGAAATTAAAAGCTCATACCAATCTAATGCTCTTTCTTGGAGCATGCTAGAAGCCACTTGGACTCGATGAAGGTCAATAAGGTTCATGCGAGAAAAGATGCGATCGCATGATTTGAGCCAAGCTTGAATTTCTATAACACTCTCGAATCCCGTGAATGGCCTTCCTCCCAAATCGGTGTAGTCTCTGCACAAGCGTGCAAAACCGGATCTAGGATGAGTAGGCTCTGCATTGGGACCGGCTGCTTGAGCGTTCTTAACAAGATCTAGAAGTTGTTGTGCGGACATAAATACTCCATCCTGGGGAGTAGCACTAGATTGACCGGCGCTGGGACGGCCAGGTCTAACCATTTCTCTTCTTTAAGAAAGAAAGAAAGAAGAGGAAAAAGTTATTCTCAGAATAAATATCAAGCAATTCTTGATAGATAAAACAAGGAATCATAAAGAAAATAGAATGAATCGGTACGAAGACTCGAATAAAATCCTAAAGCACGACTCTTAAGAAAGACTTAGGACGATGATCCTTGTTATAATATTCCATATTGTTCCGAAGTTTGGCTCTGATACCAATCTGTGACGCCCCACCTCTATACCCACGCTAGCCAAGAACATTACGGTGAATGCTGTCAACTGGCACGGAGAATAAGGCTGTTGAGGAGCGACCATCCGTGTAATTGCTTTGTGCGAGCATCAATATGTCAGATAGTATAGCATGCAATTCTTTTCAAGTGGAAATCCGACATGTCGACACAAACTCAAAGCTACTACACAGTGGCTATAATATCTTCGGAAACAAATATAGAGGTAAACATAACATAAATCAGTCACAGACAATTCATATTACAAAGGCGGAAATAGATATGAATATAACACATGAAAGTGTTCATCAGAGTAGTGGTCAAATAAGATCCACAATATCCAAAAAGAATAGATACAAGTGCTAGACAAAAGAATAAGTATACATCATAGAGTCTGTATCTCAAATGTATACAACAAAAACTACTAAACTAAAGTAGTTAGCCAAAAGATCAGATGAAAGTCCGATAAGGAGTCAGGCAGAAGCACCTGTGAAATCTCAGTCTGACCCGAGTATTATTTAAGAAGAAAATAATAAACGGATCGGTCTAGCTATAAATATCAGATGAAGTGATATATAATAAGAGATATGACATAAACATATAATAATCACAATGCCAAGCTGTGATAAATAAGTAATTGAAAATCAACAAGAGATTAATCAATATCACAATAATCTACTCAAGATAAAAAGGAATGTCATACTCCTAATTTCATTCACCAAGCCACCATAAATGACATATACATCAATGCCCATCGTAAAAGTTGGTGAAACATAAATTTCAGAAATCAACACACGAAATCCAGAAATCACAATAAAAAGGAACAACGACGTCGTACAGCGGGACATCCGATGAACCAAATCACAATCAAAGGGAACAACGACGTCGTACAGCGGGACATCCGATGAACCAAATCACAATAAAAAGGATGGCCAATCCCAGAAAAATGAGCCGGAGCTCCTCCAGACAGGGTATAGTCCCCCATTGCGGACTTTGAGCCGAAGCTCCTCCTGGTGAGTCAAAAACTCCTCCTGACAGGGTATAGTCCCCCATTGCGGACTTTGAGCCGAAGCTTCTCCTGGCGAACCGAAGTTCCTCATGACAGGGTATAGTCCCCCATTGCGGACATTGAGCCGAAGCTCCTCCTGGTGAGCCGAAGCTCCTCGTGACAGGGTATGGTCCCCCATTGCGGACTTTGAGCCGAAGCTCCTCCTGGTGAGCCGAAGCTCAATAAAAACGACGTACAGTCCTCCACGTGGACAAAGAGACATCGCACAATGCTAGTCTAAACCATAAAATGATCGTCATGATCAAAGAGAAGTGTCAATTACAGTAAGCTAGTAAATATATGAGCTTAGCTTCATGTCCCATAACCACTAGCTTAACTTAAATATTTACGAACAAATTGTAGATCTCCACTAGAAAATTGTCACAAGAGATTCAATCGAACAAGTCCAAGAATTAACCGACGAAGTAAACGCAAGCGTTTCATACCACTTGTTTTACTAAGTCGTTTAATTAAATTTCTCATACGAGTGAGATAAAGGCTTGTATATACTAATAGATTGGAAAACGGTTTGAGAAAACGAGCTTTGTAATGAAATAGTGTTGAAATCATTTGAAGAAAGAGTTTTGATATTTACTACTAGTATAGGAAACCTTTATATTTTTAAAGTGACAAATCACAAAGAAGATTGTAGAAACAATCGGGCATAAAAATTCACATTCGAAGACGTGAATAAAATCCAAACAAATCGATATAAAATCCATCAAAGTGGATATATCTAAAATTCCCAAAGAAAAGGTCATCAAAGTCGATAATAAATGACAACAACAAAAGGGAGACAACACGAATCGATTAAAGTTGGATATTCAAACGGATTAGCAATATAGGCTAATCTGGCAAATAGTAGCAGGTCGGTCGACCGGACTCCCTGAGTCGGTCGACCGAACCATAGGTTGGAAGTGCTCGGGGCACCAGGTCGGCCGACCGGCCCAGGGGGCTCGGTCGGCCGAAGCCTATAACCAGCACTTCCAAACAGAGGCAGGAAGTGCCTGGACTACAGGTCGGTCGACCGGCCCAGGGGGCTCGGTCGGCCGAACCTGTATACTTGCACTTCCTACCCTATTTCAAAGGAGGTGCAAATCCCGACCAAATTGCAATCGCACGAGCAACGGCGCTAAGGGTTTATGCCAATCGACTACCCGGCCCTATGAGCTCCTCGATGCATCACCAAAAACATGTTCAAACATCAAAATTATGATTTTTAAAGAATTGAACTCAAAACACTAAAAATTGGAATATTCACAAAAGCAATCCAAATCAAATGCACATGAATAAGTGTTAGGAATTCATACCTAGCAATAGAAGAGAATTATAAGCATAGATGTGAGATTAAAAATCTCACCTTTTAACCCAAACGATTGAAGAAGAAGCTATAGAGCAATGGTAAGAACAATCACTCTTCAATTCCAACCCAACAAGATTGAATCTAAGCTTAAAGGAGAAACATTTCCTAAATTAGGTTTAGGAAATTTCTGAAATCAATGAGAGAATGAGTTGGAGAAGAAGAAGAGGAGCTTACCAATGAGTTCTCTTTGATTTTGGAGCAAGAACTTGAACTAGCAAGAGTAACTAGGGCTTGGAGTTTCTAATTCTCTTTTCTCTCCACCATTTTCAGTTGGAGCTTGAGTTTGAGGAGTTAGAATGAAGTAATGAAGAGGAGAGGGGGATTGGGACTGAGTTAGTAAGTGGTTAATTGGCTCAGCCCAAACCAAAGCCCTAAGCGGGAAAAAGTAGCAAAAATCAACTTTTTCCAAACATATTGAAGCTTATACTCAAAAAAGTCGCAAACGGCATTTTGAACTCAATGGAAGTGGTCTCGAGTCCTAATTCGGCTGTTTGCAAAAAGTAGCTTTTCGGACTAAAATCCGACTAACGATAAAATATTTAAATATAAAATCGATAAATATGCGGGTTGTTACAATAATATACTTCGGCTATAATATAATTGAATCCATCTAAACATAATTTCACGTTTCCTTTGCCAACGACGTTCATCTTCGTATTATTCCCTAACTTCACAATCTGCTTAAACTTTTCATCCAATTCACAAAGTAGATTTCGGTCGCCACATATGTGATTTGAGCATCCAGAATCAAGGAACCAAGCATCACTCGTTTAGCATTGTTTATCTCTACATATGACATTAACAGCAGCTCTTCATGTTCATCCGGCTCAGCATAGTAGGCCTCCTTTCGATCTGGGAATTCATACTGAAAGTGACCAAATTCGTGACATTTGAAGCACTCAATAAGAGATTTGTTGAATGCTCTGCCTCTTCTCCGACCTCTTCCTCTAAAAGTACTTCTACCTCATCCTCTACTTCCATTTCTTTCTTCACGACTCACCTTCAATGCTTGCTCTTCCTCGTTTTATCTTTGAAATTTCTGTTCATGCACAACGAGTGAACTCTGTAACTCACCAATAGAAAGTGTGTCAATGTCCTTTGATTCTTCAATTGAGCATACAATATAATTAAATCTATTTGTTAATGAACAAAGAATTTTTTCCACAACAGCAACATCTTTTATATCTTCTCCACAAATTCTCATCTTACAGACATGACTCTCGAAAAATAATCAGAGACACTTTCACCTATTTTCATTTCAAGGATCTCGAAATCTCTCCTTAGTGCTTGAATGATGGATCGCTTCACTCGAGCATTACCTTCAAATTTCTTTTTCATCGAATCCCATATTTGTTTCGAGGTGTCCTTCTTTAAGATTGTTTCAAGGACGGTCCTATCAATAGCTTGAAACAAATAATTCTTCACCTTCATGTCCTTTAATTTCATCTCGTTGAGTGTCTTTTGTTGTGCTTCGTTCATGGATGTTCCGACTGCAGGCTCTACAAAACCAGTCTCCACAAGGTTCCAATGCTCTTTGGACCTAAGAAAATTCTCCATCAACCTACTCCAGTGGTCATAGCGACCATCAAAACGTTGAATTGCAGGCTGAACGTAATTTGCACTTCCTTCACTAGTCATCCTATCTGTTTCTCCTTTTTAACTCACTTGAAGACTGCAGCTTCCCTTCCTCAGAACACACAGCTTTAATACTAGATTTGTTGTGAGCTTTGATTAAAAGCAATTGCACAGAATCAATAACACAAAACAAATTTGAGGGAATAACTTGACTTTTTTTATTGATAAACTACTATTTGCTATATATAATAGCATTACAAGATAAAGAAAACAGAAAGGTACAGCCCACGTTCATAACTAACAACGTGCAAATAAAAGCAGAAAAAGTAGCATCGTCCTGAAGACTAGGACATTTATTGACTGAAAGATAAACATAGCACAACATTCCTTACTATAAGCGGATCATCCATGTTTATAATCCGAAAATATAAGTAGTAGTCATTGTGTATTCCTTACTATTACTCTATCATTAATGTTTTTATTTGTACCAGTAACTGTGTCTCTGCATGAGTTGTTATTCCTTGCGGTTACTATTACTGTGTTTTTGCTAGAGTGTAAGATGACAAGATACTGCATTTTTGCAATTTTCAGGTCCCTCTTTACCTTGGAGAGTTGATTGAAATAGGTTAAAGGATGACACGATACAAGTTATTGCATCATCTAAGAATCACTTCATGGTTGGTTTTGTAGCTTACACTACTGTATTATAATTGATAACATACGTTTATTTATATATTCATTTTTTATATGGCTCACTTTTGTGCCTTGGCAATTCATTTCAACAAGTGAAGAATTGGTGACAACTGCGCCAACCAAAAACCAAAAAAGATTAGAATCCTTACCTTAATAAACCAAATTAATCAAACTGCTAGTTGCCTTTATGATGCATGGATATCTAATATGAAAAAATATTGCAAGCTTTTAAATTGAAAAACTATTTTTACATCGCCAATTTCTTTTAGACTTAAATTTTTGTGGACATAAAAGATGGAAAAACTGATTATAAGAGTGTGTATTGCAAAAAAAAAAAAAAAAAAAAAAAATCTCAAACCAAATGTTTTTCTCTAAAATATATACTCTATCAGTTGTTATAACTGATGTTGGCTTAGTATAGCACATACCAAAATGTTTTTTCATAAAATTATACTTTTTTCTACAAAGTTATACTATTTTGGCTTTTCTCGAAATTTTAAGTTTGAACGTCTGTACATATGTAAATTTGGTGCTAGTTTAGGAAATGAATGCATGATAGAAATCAGCTACTATGATAATGTGTTGGGAAACGTTTTAGTCATGATGAAACATAGAAACAGAGCTCATTGATACATCAATTTCAAACCCGACTACTTAGGAACTAACTTCATTGTTAACATAAATAAGTTTGATTGTCTAAAAACCAGCATTGTTAAGTTTTTTAGTTTAGGAAATGTATGCATGATTGGAATCAGTTTGCGTGATGAAGTGTTGAGAAACTTTTTTTGTCACAATGAAACATATAAACAAGCTCATTAATACATCAAGTTCAAACCCGATAGTTGTTACCTGGATGAAAATTAAGTTCAGTAACCCACGTTATCGATACACCTAGTTTGAACCGGACTGTTTAGTAACTGTAGGCTATGAGGTTCACTAATACATCGAACTGATGGCTGCTGTATGAAATGAGCCGAGAGCTGAAACAGCGTGTGATGCCTTATTGTTGAAGTGACTTAAAGTGCAGAATGCAATAAGCACAATATACAGAATACTGAAATCTAACTGTAAATGCAGGAGGTGCGCTGTAGAAATTGGTACATGCAAGAATTGCGGGATGCTGGATATATGTAGGATCCATAGATGTGGGATGTTGAACAAGTGCAGTGCAAAAACTGCAGTATGATGCTATAAACTAAAAGTAGGTATGATTAGAAAGTGTTGGGCATGTAACATTGTTGCTGGGGGAAACGTGTGCAAGCTTGTTGTAAGAAGTTGGCAAGAAGTCTTGATAATATATTTGTTTTGCTTCTACCCAGCCTGCCTTCATTTCCCACTTTATGATGTTTATGCAGCGACCAAGGCATAAGTGTTGGTAATATATTTGAGTTCATGCATGGTTTAAATTTTGTAGCATTAATTCATTTGATCGTCTACCATCCATGCAGATATGTAGCTCAACTCAGAAGCATTGATTGCACGTACACGATCATGTCTCTTGCAGACATACATAAAGCTTCTTGCTCATACTTGTAGTTTAAAATTTTCTTTTTAAAAAAACGACTTTCTATAGATTAAAATGCAAGTCTCCTTATCCAGGTTTATGGATTTCAAGGGAAAAGGTTTGAAGCATTACAGGAACTCACAAAGATCTGACAAATTTTCCAACGTCTCCTTCCTGAAGAATATTCAGTGAATACTTGGTATCCCTTATGGATTTGTTATCTGCTTACAAATTCATTTTCGTGCCAACTTATTTCACCTCCAAAAGATAAATTACCTTAGGCATTATGACTTAAGTTTTATACGTGAACTGTTGTTAACTACAAAATGGCTACTAAATTCAATAGGTAAAATAATCTATATTGTCCATCAATATTCATATCTCAATTAAGGTGACTGAGTTGGTTCTCTATGCAATATGTTATGTATAATGATCGAATTATTACTTGCAATTAACAACAACAACTTAGTTTATGAAAATTAAATAAGTTTATAAAAATGGGGTCGGCTATTTGGATACAAAATTAGACACAATGGGTGAAACAAGTGATATGTAGTATTGGATCATTTTGTTCTTATTTGGAAGATGGATATCAGGGGCAATTCAATGGTGGAGATCCATTGTGTCACCAATTGTGTCTATATTTTTTATCCGGATAGACTTGTCTATAATAATTAACTAGTTTGTACTAATAATAATAGATTAACTAAGTTTATAATAATAATAATAATAATAATAATAATAATAAATTAACTAAATTTATAAAAAATTTATAAATATTAACTAAGTTAATAGAGTTTAAGTTTGAGATAACTAATAAGTTTAAGTTAATTAAAATATAAGTTATGATATTTTAAGTTTTAGCAATTAAGATAATTTATAAGTTTAATAATAATAATAATAAACAATAGTTTGAATAAATTAACTAAATTTTATAAAAATTATATATGTTTATAAAAACTAAGTATTATAAAATTTAACAAGTTTATAATAATAATAATAATAACAACAATAACAACAATAATAATAATAATAACAAAATAAGTTTCATAAAAGAATAACTAAATTTATAATAATAGTAGTAATAATAAACTCTAATTTGATAAAATTAACTAAGCTTATAATAAATAATGAAAAATTAACTAAGCCAACTATGTTTATAATTAATAATAATAATAATAACAATAGTAACAACAAAACTATGTTTATAAAATTTAACCAAATTAACCAAGTTTTATAAAAATTAAAAAAGTTTATAAAATTTGACAAAGTTTATACTAATAATAATAAATTAACTTAGTTTACAATAATAATAAATTAATTAAGTTTATGAAAAATTTATAAGTTTGAGATAATTTATAAAAATTAACTAAATTAATAAAACTTAATTTTGAGATAATTTATAAGTCTAAGTTAATTAAAATATAAGTTATGACATTTTAAGTTTTTGCAATTGAGATAATGTATAAGTTTAATAATAATAATAATAAATAATAGTTTGAATAAATTAACTAAGTTTTATAAAAAAAAATAGATATGTTTATAATAATTAGCTAAGTATTATAAAAATCAACAAGTTTATAATAATAATAAGTTTGATAAAATTAGTTAAATTTGATAGTAAGTCAACCAATTTTTATAAAAATTAAACTAGTTTTTACAAAATTAACCAAAATTTTAATATTAACTAAATTTTATATAATTTAACTAAGTTTTATAAAAATTAAATAAATTTATACAAATTAAATAAATTTATACAAATTAATTAAGTTTTATTAGAATTTAACTAAGTTAATAATTTTCAGAAAAATTAACCAAGTTTTATAAAAATTTAATAAAATTTAATAATTTTTATAAAAGTTATTTAAACTTAATAAAAGTTTAACTAAGGATGTTCGATATACTTTAAATATGCAAAACAGTTTCACAATCATTTGTTGATTGTTAAACTTGTCTACAGGTAATTAGTTTTTCAAGAGTAAAAACCAGCTGCATCAAAAAATTGAGGGTAATTAAGTAATGTACTTGTTACACACACCAAACAACATTTTGTTAGTACTTGTGCAAACTTGTTTATGAATGTTTATGGATTTATATGAATTTACTCATTTTGTTGAAAAACTACAATCGAAATGGTTATAGATATCATATTTGATTATGTGATTAACGTGTTTTTTCAATCATTTGAATATAATGATTATCTTCAATATTGAAACACGGTCATTATACCAAGGGAGATCCTAGGGTTACTCGAACCAAACCCCGAGTTCACACCCTTATTCCCGAACTTCATCTTCATCCCTCTCTTAACTTTTATAAAGCTTGTTAAAATTTTAAATACTGTTATACAAACATCACGTACTCGAGTCAAACTCCGAGCCTACCCTTCTCTTTCCCCAAGACAAACCCGAAGAAAAAAACCCCACGAGCCAAAACTAACATCACTGACACGACGTACACTTGCACCGATCATCGGCAATGATCCGACCTCCAAGTTAGCCTCCGACAAGTCGCCTACTGCCCCCACCTTCAATCCCAACCATCCAAATTCCAACATACGCTCAGAATCGAAATCGAGCTCCTCTGGTCAAATCTGGAACAGAACCTTCGCCTGAAACATTCTCGAACTGCCGACACCAACCACCGGACCCTTCCAAACTCCGGCCACACCCTCACTGGCCTCCACGCTACTATTACCCAAGTCCCGGTGAAGCTCGATCAATCAGAGACGCCGCGTGCTCGAATTTCCCGACCTCGACCCAAATTGGGTTTTAAACCCTAGATCGGCCGATCACCGTCGCCACGGTGAAAAAATAAAATCACCTGGCATTTTTGCCGACATCATCGAGCTTCCTCCTACCTCCAGACGAAATCTCGACCACCCCGAGACCTTCGACCACCAAAAATAGCTCAAAACTCATTTTCTGATCATCTTGAAAATGCACGTCCAAAACTCAACTAAAAATTGAGCTTTTTTTTTAAATCCTAGTTTTCGTAGTAGATTCAGGCTATATACTTGAATTAACAAGTCGTTGTGATTGATTTTAACCCATTCTTACATTTTCCACTTGTCCCTTTTGTTTTTCAGAAAAATTGCAAACTTATTTCATACAAATATTTTTTAAAACCCTTGATTATATTTAAACAAACAAAATTTCTTTTAATACTTCAGCAAAAGTTTTCATAAAGAATACTAGATTTTTTTTTTGAATTACATTAGCACCTAGAAATTTAAAGAACAAAGGAACATTGACATGCACACAAAGATATTCATATACATATAGTCACTAAATTCAACATGCAAACCATTATCTCCAATATTATACTCAAGTTTACTTCATGCAATAAGGATTAAACAGATTTTAAAAAAATTCAAAAAAAAAATAAACAGTTTGTTTACTCGCCTTATCCTGGACAGAGGCCTGAAACTTGGAAGTTGAATTTGATTTTGAAAGCTAGAAAACTGTTTCGGATTTTGAATTTAATCTTGATCTTGGTTTTGAAACTTGATGTTGATATTTGCTTTGATTACTGAGTTGAATCTGAAGCTTTAAGTTGAGATGATAAAATTTCTTTTTTTTGCTTTGAATCAGGCTGAGGTTGTTTAGAAATTTTGATTTCCTGGTTTCTTTGTTTTTTTTAAAGATGAAGATGAAGAAAGAAGTTTTTAAAGTCAAAATATCCTGGTTTCTCATTCATTTTGATTTTGATTTTGATTATACCAAAATCCTAAAGAAATGAGGTTGCCACTTGTATTCTATAATAAATCAACTAACAATTGTACTTATAAAATTTACACTTGTTTATCACCTATTTTACTTATTAAACATTTGTCACAAATAGGGTTTTTTTATGCCTAAACCCTTTTATTAAATTTATTTAAAAATTATGTTTTAAACCCTATCATTTTAAATTTGTAAATTAATTTATCTCTTATGTTTTAAAGGTTTACATTTATATATATATATATATATATATATATATATATATATAGGTTCAATCTATCTCATGTGTATTTAGAAAGGAAGAATATTAAATCTTTTTTTTATCCAATCTTATTAAAAAAAATTAAACTTAAGTTACAATATTCAAACCAATTATATTTCAAAAGACATATATATGTATGTATGTATGTATGTATGTATGTATGTTAAAGCTTTTATTAGTTCTTATTTTTAATATCATATTATTTTATAAACCACTTAATTTTATATCTAGATATTTATAAGTCGGTATTTATTATAGTTCAAATTCATCTATATACATATCCAGATATATTCTAATTATCAGAATTTCATTTATTAATCCAAATAAAAACAGTATTTTTATTAATTAACCCAGTTAATTATCAGTTAACAGATGCTTAAAAATTCGAGTTATCACATTCCTCCCCCTTTGAATCTTTTCGTCATCGAAAAGGAACGAAGCCAGAATTATCAAAATACTTATATCAGATAAATTATTCTTTGAACATTTTTTAAACTATAAACTCCCTTTTATTTAAGAATTTTCAAAACACTTTTAAAATCTACATAGTATTACAAAAATAGTTTCATAAAAATACGTATTTTTAACTCGATGTCTCAACCAGTCCATCCTTGTACTCACAGAAATTCGGTCATACATTGATCAGGCGTAAGACTGAAAATCTATAAGTACTCGGTAAACCTGTTTTCAACATCCAGTGAAAATACTTAGAAAATATTTTGTTAAAAATATAGAAAATGTTTTCTTTTTTAAAAGTAGAGGAACATCTTTGGTGAGAATGCTCTGGAAATCATCACCCTATCCCTGGTCGCAGTTAACCCGATGGTTACGTCGCCATCCCGGCAAAATCCATAGATAACTGTAGGCACTCCGCGCCCCTCGATTACGCCATGTAACGCGTTATAGATCGTAGCTACATCTGAGGTTACGTTGCTATCACAGCAAAAACCCATATAACTGTAGGTTTCAGTGCCCTCGAATTACGCTGCCAAAAAAATGAAACTTCTCCACTTCACTCCACCATAGATCGCAGTCTACCGATGTTACGTTGCCTTCCCGGCAAAATCAAGCGTAGACTATTGACACTCACCTCCACACGATTTCCACTATGGTCCACAGTAGATCGCAGCGACATCGAGTTACACTGTCGTTACAGCATAACCCAAATGCCTCTGTAGGCATCAACGCCCTCAACTTTCGCTGTCCAATAATTCTCAGGAACTTCAGTTTGTCCAGACTTTCTCATAGGATCCACTTTAGAGCCTCCCCCTTTGAGGCTTAAGGCAGCACCAACCTATGGTACTCTTGAGAAGTTCATTTCAAGGGAGCGCCTTTTTCCTCAGAGCCATTTTCAAAACACTTTATACTATACACATATAGTATTCTCCAAATCATACACCTAGTATGAATCCCATATAAATCTCCTTTCTCAAAATCGATTATCCCAAAATCGATAATTCTCAAACTAGGATTTCCAAAATTGATTTTTCCCAAAAATCAAAAGCCTTTCCAAAATCCACAGGTTCGAAAAACCTTTTCTCAAAATCATTCTCATAAGATCCTATATATATATATATATATATATATATATATAACTTTTAAAAATCTTTGGATCACTTCAAACTTGTATAAATTCCCTGTTTATACTTCAAATACTTTCAAAAACCCTTTTCTTCTGGCAGTAGATTCAACAAGGGGAGTTTATCAGTTATATATACATAATTTTTTTTATGCCAAAACAATATTCAAGCTTGATTACTCTATGAAGTCAATTACCATATTACTTACTTCCATAAAGTAAATTTCTACCATAGAAATATCCAATTTCCACTTTATTTCATCATATATCTCACAAAATATACTTTCCATTTCGAAAATCATTTTACATTTCTTATCCACTAATTTTCAATATCAATTTCATTCAAACCCGTACGATATACACATATCATCTGTACACTATATCAATCTGATCGCTCACTCGATTACACAATTTCAATTCCGAACTAGTATCGTCCACCCGACTTCCTAGTGTAGACTCAGATCTGGTTTCTTGATCAGAAACCGTCATTCTCCTTGCATAGTCATAACTATGATAGAGAATTTCCAGAACCAATCAAAAATCCATATTCAGGTTCGCCGTTGAAAATTGAGTGAAAAATCCCAACTCGGATCGATATAGTTTCTCGAAATTCCGTGCTCGAATCTGGATCAAATCACTATGCGGATAGAATAATATACGTCACCCTATGTATTTATCTCTATTGATTATTAGCCAAACCAATCACCCTTTCTATTCACATTCACTTTAATTTCTATCCACTTATTCACAATTGTTTCAATTCCATTTGGATTATCACTTTAATCCTTATCTCAATTGGTAATTAATCATAAATAGTTTACACTTTGACCGGCTTAAATCTAGAAAATAGCTTAAAAAGTTAAAAATAGATAAGTAGTTGAAAAATAATTATTAGTCTATAAAATAGCTGTAAAATAGTTAAGTAGTTATAAAATAGTTATAAAGTAGTTAGATAGTTGCGAAATAGTGATTAGCTATAAGTAATTGAAAAATAGTAATTAGTTTATAAAACAGTTGTAAAATTGTTGCAAAATAGTTAAATAGTTCCAAAAGTAATTGTAAAACAAGTATAAGATAGTTTTGGGTATAAAAAGAAAAGTTGTATAGTAAATAGCTAGGAAAAATAGATTTAAAAACAGTTTATATTAAAATAATTTATTTGAAAATAGTTCAGAGCCAAACTGTTCCACTACCCAATCTTTATTCCAATTAATTCAATTTTAAATTTCCACTTCCTCTTAACATTGATTCAATCTCAAATCAATTTAAACAACTTCAATTCCCACTCCAAATTTAACTTTATTCCACTTCGATTTCAATCTCGATTTATTTAAATAATTTTCAAATTGAACCAATTTTCAATTTCAATTCATTTCAAATCCAGTTTGAATTAATCTCAATTCAAGTTGAATTAAACTCGATTCTTTCCGAATTCAAATCAAATTCCATTTGAATTTGAAACTATTCAACTTTACTCACAATTCCAAATTATTCAAACCAAATTTCAATTTGAACTGATTTCAAATTCAGTTTCACATTAAATCATCTCGAATTATATAAATTCGAGTTAAATTTTCAAATGTTGGTTTAACCGCTTAAACCAAATTAACCTTTATTTAAAGTCTTTAAACAGTTTAATTCTAAGTCCAAATTTCAATTGCCTTTACTTCTCCATAAACCTATTTCTAGGTTCAAATAACAATTCAGGTCCTTTTTAAACAATTTAATCCTTGAAATTCAATTTATTACCCAATTTCAATTTTTGAAACCAATCCTTAACAATTTAAATTTACGTTCAATTCTTAACATTCAAATCTTAAGTTCCATATCCTTAATTTCAAATTAAAGTTTGATTTCCCTTTTATCTCAATAATGGATATATTACCACACTCCATTTCTTCATTCATTTAAACAATTCCAATTCACAGTTTAAAGATTATTAATAACAATAGGATAATATTATCCAAATTTTTAAAACATCCATCCATTTCCAATTTCCAGATCACAAACTCCCAATTTAAATCCATCATTTTACTTCTCAAGTTAAATCTCAATTTCATCTTGAAATTTCCAATTCAGGTTGTTTGTTCGAAACTTATTCAATTTCCCGAAAATTAAATTCACTTCAATTTAATCCAGACAACTTTACCCAATTTGAATTCCCATTTCAAATTTTAAACTTCATATTAATAATCTTCCCACTTAAGTTTAAAAACTAATTTCAATTTGGGTTTTAACATCACATTCCAAGGAAAATTCAAAACCCAACCTTAGAGTTTATTTCAAATATACATATTTACTTCCTTTACACACCAAGTTACTTTAAATTTTAAACCCCCTTTGGTTTTAAATTCAAAAAAAAATCCTTTAAATTTTCAAACAACTCATGTTTGAAACAAGACCCTTTTACTCAAATAATACTATTTATTATTTCTTCTAGCAATCGAAAAAAATTCCAAATTTTTGGACTTAGATTTAAAACTTCACCATTTAAACCCTTTTTCAATTTCAATTTATAAGTCATACTCGCCTAAATGTTTACTTCCTTAAACATTTCATTTTGCTTAATCATTAACACAAATTTCATTATTGAACACATCAACCATTTATGATAATAACCAAGATTATCATATCTGAATACTTATTCATTTTTATCTTATTGTAAAATCACTTCTACAAATTCAGGATTTTAGTTTCGGCTTGGATCCATTTCAAACTTATCTTTATTTAATTTTCAATTTGGTTGTATTATTATTACCACCTAATTCTCATTATTTTATTTAATTCCAATAATCAACAACCAATTTCTTTAATATATTTAGTAATTAGAAAAATTATTTCTTTATATATCAAAAGATAATCTTACATAAAAATCATTTTTAAAATCATTTTATAGGAAAATAACAAATACGCCCTCATATACTACACTCAACTCATTTTAGGGTACTACTTACCCTATCCTTAATGAGTAACCATCCAGAGCCAAGGTTCTCGCTTAACCTTTTGCTCTGATTCCAAATGTAACGGTCCAGAAATTTCGATCCCGAAATTTTCAGATAGTTAAGAAAAAGAAGAAAGAGATAGAAGAAGAAACAGAAATACCAAAACACAGATTCTCACATTCACAGCGGATAAAAATATAATATCAAATAAAATAACAGTTATACAAAGGAAAACTGTATTGCTTAATTTACATTTATTTACATCAGAGTTACAACATTTACACATAACACTGGACAGGTAAAATAAACATGTCCCAGATAAACTACAATATCACAGCGGAATACACTTCATACGTTCCTGCCATCCAGCTCGCCTCTTGAGCTCCAGAAACATCCTCACCTGAAAATCTGTAATACTCGGTCTGACCCGAGCATTACATCAAAGTAACACCCCGGTAACTCGTACCTTATTACGAGTTCTTATCTTGTTATAGTCAACACTTATTTCACACATCAATCCCTAAGTACCCTTACTTAGTTTCAATGGTTCAGTTCACTTAAATGATTTATTTCCAGCCTATTGATTACACATATCAAATCTGTAAAGAATTATAGTAGATTTCAAATCGAAGTGGTTTCGGGTATTGACCGATACCCGACCCCGGTCTCTTCGAATCCCATCTCAATTTAACCCAAGTTCTACAAGTGAAAATACAATTCAAACATTAGATACAGGATGCCACTTCACACAGCAATTCATCTTGATAGATAGCACATTATTACTATTCAACCCAACATATCATAAAACATTTCATATCAAAAATATCAAATGATCTAAGACATTCAATATCATTCACTCATTCATAAGCAAGATTAATTAGCCATACCATTTCTAATTAATTTAAATAAATTAAATTAATTACTTCATTCACTTTATTTTTAATTTTCTCATTAAATCAATAATTAATTACAAACCATTAATTAATCATCCCTTAATTATCCTCTTTAATTACATTAAGTAATTAGCCTTTAATTAATTAATTTAACTTCCACCCATTCACATTAATTACGTTTATCCTTAATTAATTACTCACATTAATTATCCGATAATCACTTACATTGATTTATTATCCTTTAACTAATCACACTCATTAATTAACTAATCCTTGATTTATTTCCTAAATTAACCAATCCTTAATTAATTAATCTTTTAATTAATTACTCTAAGTAATTAATCCTTAATTATTCCATCAAGTAATTATCCTATTGGTAGACTGGCTGACAGACAAAGTGATTCCATCAAGTAATTTTCGACCCGTTGACAAACAAAGTGAGGGGAAAGATCATTCGTTGGAATGCGAATCTTCTTTCTCAGGCTGGTAGATTGGTCCTCATCAAGTCGGTATTAGCCTCGATGGGCACCCATGTTTTCGTTGCTATGTCTCCAACCTCTTCCTTCTTTCAGTCTTTCTAGTCGTTGGCTTCTTCTTTCTTTTGGGGGTCGAAGGTTGATGGCCGCCGCCATCATTGGGTCTCTTGGGACGCCGTTTGTCGTCCCAGGCGTGAAGGCGGTTTAGGCTTGCGTAACCCTAAGGAAGTCTGCACGGCTTTTGCGTGCAAGCTGTGGTTTCGGTTTGGGGCTACCAACTCCCTTTGGGCGTCTTTCCTTCACGCTAAGTACCGCAGGCTGGCAAACTCTGGTTTCTCCGGCTCTCCCTCTTACGCTAGTGAGACTTGGAAACACATGCAATCGGTGAAATCGATCTCTGATTCTCATGGCGGTTTTTCCGGTTGGGATGGCGGCTCGTTCTCGATCTCCAAAGCTTGGAGATCGATTCGCTCCTCTGCTCCAGCTATCCCCTTGTTTTCTTTCATTTGGGATTCTCGTATCCCTCTTAAAGTTTCTCTGCTAATGTGGCATATCCTCCATGATGGGTTGCCATTAGATGAGAATCTTCAGAGTATTTGTATTCCTGTCGTCTCCCGTTGCCGTTGTTGCGGGAATGGTGATACGGAATCCCTGAGTCATTTGTTTTTTCTCGGCTTTACAGCCAGAGCTTGCTGGAATTACTTCGGGAATCTGGTAGGTATCCGAGGTAACGCCAGTTCTCCTGTTGATTTACAGGGGAACTGGTGGTCTGATAACTATAGTAAATCGCTTCGGTCAATCCTTTTCCGTCTGATTCCATGCCTGATTTGTTGGCACATCTGGTGCGCTCGGAATAAGGCAATCTTTGAGGATTCTCCGACGGATTCTCCTTCGATAATCCGGCGTGTTAGGAATGACGTATTCCTAGCATTTCGTGGTAGGCCTTTTAAGGGCGCGGCTAGTTCCCGCTCCCAGCGTCTTGTGGGTCTTCTTGTCATTTCCTGTGTCCAGGCTCCCGCAAGAGCTGGAATTGGTTGAGGCCTTCTCTCTCTCGGGCGCAGGCTGTCTTGTTTGGTCCGCACCCGCTTACCCCCTCTTTTTTCATTCTTATGTCTCTGCTGGCAATTTTCAGGTTAAGGTTTATCAAATTTGGTCTTGCTGCTCTCCTCTTGGCCTGGTGGGTGTTTCCGGTGTGGCCGCGGAGGAGGTTCTTCTGTCCTCCTTCCAGATTCTGTTTTCGCTTGGTTTTCTCGCTTTGCTTTGGAGGGCCTTTGGCTGACTGTTCCCATGGCTTGTTCAGCACGAGTTTCTGTTGACTTCCTAATTGGACGGTGGCGTTGCCGGAGCTCGATGAGATTGTTAGATGGGCGGTGGATTTTCCTGAGCTCATTCAGTTATTCCGTGCTGATCTTCTTCTTCTGTGGTCTGCTTCGTCTTCCTTGCCTTTGTTTAGCTTAGCTTTGCTTCTGTTTCTTTTAGTTTCTTCGTCTCTTTTGTGTGTCTTCTTTGTATTTTCGTCTTTTTAGTATTTTGGTCCTCCTGTTTTTGTTGGTTACCTGCCAGGCATGTTGGCAGCTTTTGGAGTTGGTTATTTATATATCTATGTTTGGGGAAAAAAAAGTAATTATCCTATTGGTTAAATTTCCTCAATTAATTACCCTTTAATTATTAATTAATTTACCCTTTAATTATAAATTAATTAATCCTTATCAATTTAATCCTTTAATTACTTACATTAAGTAATTAATCATTTAAATAATTAATCTCTAATTACTAGATTAATTTACCCTTGATTACGCATTAATTAATCTCTAATTAATTAGCTCATAATTTATTAGATTAATTAGCTACCCTTAAAGCATTAATTAATTAGATAAATTAATTACTCTTAATTACTAAATCATCCAAGGTCTTAATTAACCTTAAAATAAACCATTTATCTTTATTTATTTCCTTAAAAATCTTATTTAATAATTTATGAAAATAATTGATCATTAACTTATAACTTAACTTAAACCCCTTTAAGTTTATTTAATGATTTAAACATATTTAATCATCTTAATTTAATTACACTACTAATTAAATTTAATATCATTAGGAAACAACACACTAGATTGAAATAAATTATACAACTTAATTAAATCAATATTTGAATAAACACTTTTATATTAAGTAATGTTTTAATGAATTGTCAAAAACTTAATTATGTTATCTTCAATATTGAAACACAGTCATTACACCGAGGGAGATCTTAGGGTTACTCGAACCAAACCCCGAGTTCACACCCCTATTCCCGAACTTCATCTTCGTCCCTCTCTTCACTTTTATATAGCTTGTTAAAAATTTAAAAACTGTTATACAAACATCACGTGCTCGAGTCAAACTCCGAGCCCACCCTTCTCTTTCCCCGAGACAAACCCGAAGAAAAAAACCCCACGAGCCAAAACTGACATCACTGACACGGCATACACCTGCATTGATCATCGGCAATGATCCGGCCTCCAAGTTCGCCTCCGACAAGTCGCCTACTGCCCCCACCTTCAATCCCAACCATCCAAATTCCAACATACACTCGGAATCGAAATCGAGCTCCTCTGGTCAAATCTGGAACAGAACCTTCACCTGAAACATTCTCGACTCGCCGACGCCCACCATTGGACCCTTTCGAACTCCGACCACACCCTCACTGGCCTCCACGCTATCATTACCCAAGTCTTGGTGAAGCTCGATCAATCATAGATGCCTTGTGATCGAATTTCCCGACCTCGACCCAAATTGGGTTTTAAACCCTAGATCGACCGATCGCCGTCGCCACGGTGAAAAAATAAAATCACCTGGCATTTTTGTCGACATCAACGAGCTTCCTCCTACCTCCAGACAAAATCCCGACCAACCCCAGACCATCAACCACCAGAAATAGCTCAAAACTCATTTTCTGATCATCTTCAAAATGCACGTCCAAAACTCAACTAAAAATTGAGATTTTTATTTTAAAAATCCTAGTTTTCGAAGCAAATTCAGGCTATATACTTGAATTAACAAGTCATTGTGATTGATTTAACCCATTCTTACATTTTCCACTGTCCCTTTTGTTTTCCAGAAAAATTCCAAACTTATTTCATACAAATATTTTTTAAAAACCTTGATTATATTTAAACAAACAAAATTTGTTTGCATGCTTCAGCCTATAAGAGTTTTCATAAAGAATACTTGATATTTTTTTTGAATTACATTAGCACCCAGAAATTTAAAGAACAGAGGAACACTGACATGCACACAGAGATATTCATATACATATAATCATTAAATTCAACATGCAAACCATTATCTCCAATATTATGCTCAAGTTTACTTCATGCAATAAGGTTTAAACAGATTTTAAAAAAAAATTAAAAAAATAACAGTTTGTTTACTCACCTTATCCTGGACAGAGGCCCTGAAACCTGGAAGTTGAATTTGATTTTGAAAGCTGGAAAACTATTCTGGATTTTGAATTTAATCTTGATCTTGGTTTTGAAACTTGATGTTGATATTTGCTTTGATTACTGAATTGAATCTGAAGCTTTAAGTTGAGATGATAAAATTTCTTTTTTTAGCTTTGAATCAGGCTGAGGTTGTTTGGAGATTTTGATTTCTTGGTTTCTTTGTTTTTTTTAAAAGATGAAGATGAAGAAAGAAGTTTTTAAAGTCAAAATATCCTGGTTTCTCATTCATTTTGATTTTGATTTTGATTTTATCAAAATCCTAAAGAAATGAGGTTGCCACTTGTATTTCTATAATAAATCAACTAACACTTGTACTTATAAAATTTACACTTGTTTATCACTTATTTTACTTATTAAACATTTGTCACAAATAGGTATTTTTTTTATGCCTAAATCCTTTTATTAAATTTATTTAAAAATTATGTTTTAAACCCTATCATTTTAAAATTTGTAAATTAATTTATCTCTTATGTTTTAATGGTTTACATATATATAAATTCAATTTATCTCATGTGTATTTAGAAAGGAAGAATATTAAATCTTTTTTTATCCAATCTTATTGAAAAAATTGAACTTAAGTTACAATATTCAAACCAATTATATTTCAATATATATATATATATATATATATATATGTTAAAGCTTTATTAATTCTTGTTTTTAATATCATATTATTTTATAATTACTTAATTTTATATCTAGATATTTATAAGTCAGTATTTATTATTGTTTAAATTCATCTATATACATATCCAGATATATTCTAATTATCAGAATTTCATTTATTAATCCAAATAAAATTAGTATTTCTATTAATTAACCCAGTTAATTATCAATTAACAGATGCCCAAAAATTCGGGTTTTCACAAAAATACTTTCGATAACTCGATGTTTCAACAAGTTTATCCTCGTTCTTACAAATCTAGTAATACGTTAATCAGGCGAAGACTAGAAATCTCTATGTACTTAGTAAACCCGTTTCAACACTCAGTGAAAACACTTGAAAAACTTCTAAAAACAGATATGGAAAGTACAATCCAATCACCGAAATCAAACAAACGGGATCGTCATGGAACGCAGTCCCTAAGGTTGCTCTCTCGCTAAGTCAATAGGACAGTGCGACGCGGCCTCATGTTACTTTAGGCAGTCACCGCAGTCACCGCCCCACGTCTTACACCATGACATCTAAAACAACCATAGATCGCAATTCACAATGGTTTCGCCCGGATCCTCGAGGTAACATCTGAACCTGTGAGCAATCACTGCTCTATAAATTACTCTATACAAAACACTCGCTTGGATAGTAGTCTACTTAATAGTAACACTGGTGGTTACATCGCTATTACCATAGACTCAAGGCAATCATCTGCCCCCTTGAATTATGCCATGTGGATCGCAGATACACAATGATTTCACCTGGTTCCCTTAGGAAACATCCGTACCTTAAGGCAATCGCTCCACCCAAGCGGATTATGCCAAAAACGATCATTGATCGCAATTACACAATGGTTTCGCCTGTTTCCCCCAGGTAATATCCATAACCGTAAGCCTCCACAGCCCTGCGAATTTCGCTATGCAGCCGAGTTAAACGAAACACATGAGTTTTATGTTTGGACAACCTATATCGATTAGGACCCATTTCTGGATCCACCTAAGTCCATCTAGGATCAAATCAAAGAATCAATAGAATGTATCTACAACGTGGCCATAAAGTAGATAATTAACAGAAGGTACTTCCCATATCTTAAATCTCAAAATGTATATCATACTGTACATAGTACCTTTCAAATCATCACTTTCAAATATATCATTCTTATACAGTTCCGTTATATATAAGATCATCACTTTTCGGATCGAGTACCTTTCAAAATCAATAGTTTTTGAATTAAGTTCATACTTATAAATTCATCTGATATAGGTTCGAAAACTTCCTAATCAAAAACTTTTCTTTCTTTTATTTTAGAATCAAAGGTTCTCGAAATCAGTCAATTTCCGATATAAATCCAATTTCAGCTTCAATTTCACCTATGATTTCAACAATCATTTTCCAAATTGAATATTATTCAATATTCATATATTTTAAAATTCCAATCACAATTTTTTAAAATTTACTTCAGTTTAATATTTACATAAAGTCATATCTATATAAAATCAACTTCTAAATCACTTTGTAAGTAACTAAGTTCTAAAACCACAATTTCTTTTCAAACTCAAATACTTTACAAAAATCCTTTATACGTAAATAACCTTTTAAATTTTTATTATTATTATTATTATAAATATTGTTTCTTCTATTTTAAGTTCATAAACATTTCTCAAACAATTCCATTATAAAAAAAATTCAAAACTGGATTTCATATTTGTACATACCTTCAAAATCATTTTGCAAATAAATAAGGTCTTATAAGTATTTATGAAGTCCAAAGCGTTTCTTAAACTAAATTTCATTTAAATTAGTTCAAAACCAATTTCCTCTTTGTATAATACAAAATAATCTTATTTATTTTACTTATCTATTTAACATTTTAAAACTAATCCAACTTCTATTTACCTTTATTTTAAAATTTTCAAAACTAAACTTTATACACTTTCGAAAAATTATAAGTTCTGAAAATTAACTCTCAATTTGGAAGTGTTCAATTATTTAGAACAGTTGGAAAAATCAAATTTCAATTCAAAATTGAAAATCGACAGTCAATCATCTCAATAAGATGCACAATCAATCAATCCTAATGCATAGGATACATGTGTTCATAATATCATTCAATCCAAAAACTCGAGAATTGAACAACATGTTCATTTCAAATAGATATATACATATACCCTTCGAATATCAAATCATACTTCAAGGATTTAAATCAAAATCAGTTTCATTAAGTCAATCGTGTAGCAAAGCTAATAAAGTGGCCTTTCTCCTACTTTTGAAACTTGAAAACGAACGTCGATGATGCGACCATTCTCATCGAAATTATTCTCTAGCAGTAGAAGTGAGTTCTATACTTTTATTTTCTTTGAAATGATTTTGAAAACAATTCTTATAACAAAAAAAAAATACTTTTCGAATAGTATAAGATATTTTTCAAAATCTAAAATAAATTTCAAGAATCCAGAATTCAGATTCTCAAATTTTCAGTTTAAATAATTTTTGTTTATTTATTAACTATGTTTAGATAAACCATATTTCATATATCACTTTCAAATGGTATTCATTGCTCTTTAAAATGATACAAGGTGAAATTCAAATATATATTCACTTCCAAATCCGTGTTAAACAGGCAGTTTCGCAATGGTTAAATATTTTTCAAAAACCAAAATTTTCCTACCATAGTCGAATGCTCAAATCAACATCCAATAATCGATGCTCATAAACTGACCGAGCACGACTCATCAATCATTAAGTTGTAATATGCACATCTATATTAATCAAACAATCAATCAACAAAGAGATAACATCCAATCATCATCAACAGTCATGATCAGTTTATAGAATTCATTCTTTTATATTCTATATAAAATCCAAGTTAAAATCATTTCATTTATTAATATCAAAATATTTTTATATCACTAACAAATACACTCTCTCTCTCTCTTGTACGTATATACCCTCTGACTCATTCTAGGGTACCACTGACCCTATCTCTAATGAGTAATCCCCACTAAAACCAAGGTTCTCGCTTAACCTTCTGCTTTGATACCAACTGTAACAACCCAGGTTTTTCGACCCTCGAAAATCGACATCCATTCGTTCACTGTATAACGTGCCAAAAAGTCAAGTTCCGAAAATACTGAATTATTAGTGATGAATAAGAAAAAAGTAAAAGTAGAAACAGATGCAACAACACAAAATCTCACAATCACAACGGAATAAAATATAATATATAATAATAGATTTTTATACAAAAGAATTTGTATCAGTTAATATACATACAATCATCAGAGTAAAACGACCAAAAAATCAATCTGGACAATTATAATAGCTTGTCCTCACCAGTGCTGACTATACAGTCTACATACGCAGTGGAATATTATCAAGTACATGATAAACGCTTGAAATCCTCCAGCTTGTCTTCGGAGCTCCATAGCATCCTATCCTGAATCTGTAATACTCGGTTTGACCCGAGCATTATAATAAAATAACACGCGAGTCAGTTTGGAAAACCAGCGTGAGAAAACACATTCAATTTGAATTATTAAATTTCTAAAATCCTTTGAATACCAAGGTATCCCGTAAGACCACGTCACACATAAACAATTTGGGTTTTTACCTTATGATGACCAGAACACTTTTATAGAAATCCTATGATATCATAATAGTGTCTAGGTACAGATACTTATTAAAAGAGCCGAAATTGTTATGTTAATTAATTCCAGTTTACCAATCTCTACAATCAAAACCGTAAAGGTTCGAAGTGGATATTTTAACGAAGGGGTTTTCGGATAATGCTGATATCCAATCTCGGTCTCATTAAGTCCAAAACGATAATTTTTTAAAGACCAAGTTGATTAAAATAAACAATTCTACAATCAGGGTGTCAATATTAACATATGAAAATTCATTCCATATGATTACTTTATCATGACCTGTCCCAAAATTAATTCGCTTGTAATCATTGCATTTTTTGAAATTCGGGATAGTGATCGGTACAAGTCGATTTACTTTCAATAAAATGTGATAACGTTTTATTCTAACCACTTTAATTTGTTTGGCTATTTAATGTCATAGACGAGAGATAATTGAAACAATATCTAAGAGTAATATCAGTCGAATAAATCATTAACTCAATCGATGATTTATAATTAATATTGAATCACTTTACAATTCGGAATGAAATAGTTTCGATTACAGAATCAAATTATATTTTTAATCCAGGTTACTCGTTAATCAAAGAATTTAATAAAATAACTTCTTCTTAATTAATCTAAAATTAAACAGTTCATTTAACAATTAATTTATTAATTAACATATAATTAATTACCTAAGAAATTACCTATTCGTTTACTTCAATTATTATATATCATTAAATTTTATATTGCAGAAATCTCAACAATATTATTTCAGATGAAAATATTCTTTGATAGAAACTCGATGCCAAAATTTGTGGGTCGATTGGATTAGATACGAAGGAGAAGCAGTGGATTAGAATTTATAGATTTTAAATAAACTAATTAATTTTAAATTTCTTTAAAACAACAGCCAAGCCCATCACAAACAAGACCCGACCCATATAATCAAACTATATCTTCTCTTTTCTAGTTCTCCCTTCCTCTCTTATGTTTGACTATACGAAGACATGCACACCACCCCTGGCCATCGTGTTAGTCCTTGAGATGATGGTTTTGATGACAACAACCTTAGAATAGGATTATAAAATATAAATACTGACATTATAATTTAGAAATATATGTATATGTAGGATTTAACCATGCAGATACCAAGAATAAAGACTGTACAGTATAGAGATTCAAGATATCAAGATTGAAGACTCATAAGTATAAAGAATATTAAGATTATCAAGAGTTCAATATTTCAAGAATAAGTAATTTAATTAGGAATTTTGTTAAAACTCCTAGAAAAGCATTGGCATCTTAAAATCCAATTTATTCGTGGAATGGAATCCACTTCGAGCCTGTTAAAGGGATGGAACCCTAAGTAGGATGGAACCTACGAAAAATCTAGTGGAACATCATCTTGTATCCGCTAACCTTTTACTTAAAATGATTTTACAAAATTATATATTGTTTTCAAAATATTTTCAAAACCTTCCTTTTAAAAGAATCAAAAACATCTATCCTGATTTTAAATATTTTTAGCCTCAAAATAATCTTTATCTTCAAAATCAAATTATCCTTTGTTTTAAACTATCTTTTAATAATAATATATTTAACTTTTAATATTTATACTTAGATTTAAATATAAAATTATAGTAAAATTTTATATACACCAAAATATTATTCTCTATACTTATTTATGTATTTTAACTATAGTTAAGTATATTTATAAATGTTTAAAATAGTTTTAATATAAGATAAAAGTTATTTTCAAAGAAAAACAAAACACCAAAATTTCCTTTGGGATGTCGACATACCCAAGTTACCCATGTCGACATAGTGTCAGTTGATTTCAAAATTTTGAATTTCAAAAGAAGTGTCTATTCGTCATATCCCTTCATGAATGAACATGGCTGTTGTTCTTCTATAAATAAGGGATGTTTTCAACGAATTTCTCTATTCATGTTTTTATGTTTTTCACTCCTCTTCTTCTTCCACATTTCTTTATACATATTCTTACCATTACTCTGCCGAAATCAACATTGAATATAACTAGATCATTTCTGGTTTGATTCTATATCACTATCTCAAAAAGATTCTCAGTGCTATTCAGAGTTATAGACTTCTTTGTAATCATTTCTATGAGAAAAGGTGTGATTGTAGCCTTGGAAATCAATCAAGTGAGAAAAGGTGTGATTATAGCCCTGGAAATCAATTGGATGAACTTGTTGCCCGTGAAATCAAGTATCTCTACCCAGAGGATTGTGAATCTGAAGGGTGTACCTCGTAGCCTTGAAATCGAGGGTGTAATTGTACAATTGATTTTGAAAGGAAATCCGTACTTGTGTGCGGGACTGGATGTAGGGTAACTCCGAACCAGTATAAAATCTGGAGTGTTCTTTCCTTTACTGCTTTTACTTTATTTCTGCATTTGTGTTTGTTTCTGTGATCATATATGTGTTTGAATATTGCATACATTTGTGTTCAAATTAACATAAACTCAAAAGGATTTAGTAATTCCTTAAAACACTGTTCACCCCCCTCCTCTAGTGTTTATCCTAGCCTTAAGATCTGTAATCTGTATTTCTAACATTTGGTATTAGAGCAAGGTTTTCAAAGTTTTCATAATTTGAATTTTGAAATTTTGTCAAAATGGCTACCAACACTAGTTCTATCATCCCCGTCACTAGTTCATTTGTAGAAGGTCAGTCTACTGTCAGACCACCACTTTTTAATGGCAATAATTATGCATATTGAGCATGTAGGATGAAAATATATTTACAATCTGTAGGATTAGACACTTGGAATATCACACAGACTGAATATTCTGAACCCACAACTGATTTTGCACAGTGGACCGCTGAGCAAAAGACTGTTGCATAAAATAATTCTAAAGCAATGAATATTATGTTTTGTTCACTTGATAGGAATGAATTTAATAGAGTGTCAATTTGTAAGTCTGCATATAAAATCTGGAAAACTTTGCAAGTTACTCATGAAGGAACAAGCAAAGTTAAACAGACCAAAATTTCCATGCTCACAGATCAGTGTCAATTATTTAAAATGAATTCTAATGAGTTTATTTTACATATGTATAGTAGATTTCAGGATATTGTGCATTCTCTAATATCCTTCGGAAACGAATTTTCGGAAGAAGATCAAGTCAGAAAAATCTTAAATTCTCTTACTCCAGAATGGGATCAAAAGACACTTGCGATCGAAGAGACAAATGACATCAGTACCTTAAAGATAGAAAAATTAATTGGAAATCTAATGTCGTTTCAAGGTCAAATGGTTAGGAGAAGAGAAAGCAAAGCATTTAAAAAGAAATCAATGGCATTCAATGCATTGACCGATGGATCAGACTCAAACAGCGATAATGATGAAGAGATAGCCTTTATGACCAAGAATTTTCCGAAATTCCTGAAATACAGAAAGATGAACAATCTCAAGAGAAACAACTATAAGAACTCAGGAAATCAGAATGTAGTGCCAAACAATATCAAATGTTTCAACTATGACGAACCAGGTCATATCAAAAGAGGTTGTCCGTATCTAGATAGGCAAAATCTTCCTATAAACAATGATTCCGTAAAAAAACAAAAACATGCATTTACTGCTACTCTAGAAGACTCAGACTCATCCTTAAGCGATGATGATCAGAAGACAGATAATTCAAATATGTTTTTCACAGCAGTTCACGACTCCGACGAATTCAGAAAAACGGACTCAGAAAAAGGTACACATTTACAATACAATTGGTTGAAATTGCATGCTTAGATTTGGATGCTTGATTGCTTGATTGATTGATTTTGAATTGGTGTGTTTTTTGAATTTTAAAATTTTATTTTATTTACTATTATTTTATTATTATTTTTATTTTTAATTTTAATAGTATTATAATATTTTATAGAATATACTACAATTTCAGAATTATTCCAGATATATATATATATACATTAAAAATTATAAGTGTGTATATATATATATTAGAGTACTTAGGAAAAATAAATCATAGAAATTCAAAGACACACGTCGACATGGTCCCCACCATGATGTCGACATGGTTACAGAATTTGAAATTCAAAATTTGAATTCAAATGGTTGAATTTCCCTTCACCTTTTCACTTCATTCAATTCTCTGAAAAGACATCTTTTGACCAGAGAACATGTCCTTTGAGAATCTATTTATTCACTATCTTTTATCACATCTTTTCACTCTCATTTTCAAATTCAAACTCTCTCTTCAAAACTTCAAGCTCTCTACTCAAGCAACTCCTCTACCATGAGAATTTCCAAAAAGATAAAAGAGCAACTCTTCAATGATTCGGAGGCCATAAAAGCATACATCAATTATGCTAACCATGGAAAAGTCCATCCCAGAAAGTTTGCTATATTTCAAGATTTCTCTTCTTATGAAATTGATTCTCTTTTTGCAAACAATCAAATTCTTAGTCTTATTGATGCTTCTCAAAATGATTTCGTTTGTTATCCTAATCTTGTTAAAATTTTCTATGCAAATTTAAACCATGGATTTTATATTGGAAATAATGATGAAATTTGGAGTAGTGTCAAAGGCACTAGAATTATTTTGAATTGTGATCTTTTGGGTACCATTCTCAATTGCAAGAGAATGGGAATGGATCTTTCTAGTTTTAATATTGATGAAAATGATCGTGAGACGTTTCATCACATTTTTAAAGGAAATGATGATTTTGAATTCAAAAATCAAAACTTTCGACCAAAGGCTAGAATTGTCAACCTTCTGTTACAACATACTTTGACCCCAAGATCGGGGAATTTTAACAATCCTACTTCGAATGTTTGCAAAGCACTTTTTGCTATTTTTGAAAATTATGATATTAATTGGGCCAAGTTATTTTGGATGAACTTCGTCCCAAAAATCTTGAAATGGGTGAGGATACTTTGTATCATGGAATCTATCTCACTTGGATTTTTAACTATTTTGGAGTAGATTTCAAAGGAGAAGAATTTGTTTCAAGAAAGGTTTTCAATCATTCCAATATTTTGCTTATGAAAATTCCATTTGTTTTTCAACCTTATGAGACTCTTGCTGAAAAGGAAGAGCGTTTGGCTCATGAGGAGATGGAAGATAAGGAAGAGGAAAAAGAAGAAGGGGATGAAATGGAAATTGAAGAAGAAGAAGAAGGTTAAACATCTTTGGAAAAGCATTGATTATCCTCCTAACCCAACCAACAAAACCCTTATCAAAAACCAAAAGACCATTGTTGAGAATCAACGGATTCTTAAAAGATCCGTTAGTAAGAAGTTGGACAAAATTTCATCGAAGATGAATAAGTTTATTACCAAAGTCAGCAAGAAGCTTGGATTATCTTCATCTTCATCAACCTCTAACTAGTTCTATCTTTTCATTTCATCTTGTATTAGTTTAGTTTGTTTTAATTTAAAAGTTCATGTAGTTCTTTGTGTTTAATCGTTGTATCGTGTTATCATGAAATGAAATTGAATTCCTTTTATGTTATCTAGCTTATCTTATCTCCAGAATAAATGTTAGTATATTATATAAATATATATACACACACAATTATTCACAAAATCAAAATAAGCCATCAAAATTCACTACACCATGTCGACATTCCCCCTATGACCATGTCGACATGTACTGGTCAGAAATGACATTTCATTTTGAATTTGAAATTTGAATAACTACCTTATGTCTATTCATTTCAAACGAATTTCTACACCTATAAATACCCATTTCTTCCAAAATTCATCACTCAATATTATTTCTTATCTACTTTGTCTCTCATTCTTCTCACAAACTCGAATATGGCCAATCCAATTCTTAATTTAACCGAGAATCTTGAAGAAACTCTTAATTCTTTCAAGAATATTCTTTCGATCATTCTTCAAAACCAGCGACACTTAGAGTTGAGTCAAATGCAGACGATCAAGGAGCAAGAAAGGCATTTCGATGTAATACGATGGATGATTTCCTCCCTGCACAAGGATGATAACGAAGCACATCCTCCAGTCTCTCTTGCTAATGATAATGAAAATTGGGATGCCATTAAAGCAGACCCTATATTTGAAGAAGAAGGATGTGTGGAAGTTCCTCGTAATGTTTGACTTGATTGGTTTGTTTGATTTGATTTGATTTGATTTGGATTGATATTCGGTGTGAAAAACATGTATAAATATGCATTGATATTTATATGATCTTTAATTAAATATCATGTCTATCAGTATAATTATCTCTTAATCTATCTATTATATACTCCATTGTATAGTTTATTAATGCAGGTACTTTAGTCCAAGAATGAGGGGGAGTTATATAGTTTGGAGTTATATAGTTTGGAGATTATATGGTTTGGAGTTAGTTTTTGTTGACGACAAAGGGGGAGAAGTATAAAATAAGATAAATAGGCATAGATTAAAGGGGAGTTATTAGTTTTAGGGGGGGTTATTAGGATAGAAGTAATATTTTATAAACAAAGGTTGTCATCATCAAAAATGGGGAGATTGTTAGTCCTTGAGATGATGATTTTGATGACAACAACCTTAGAATAGGATTATAAAATATAAATACTAACATTATAGTTTAGAAATATATATATATGCAGGATTTAACCATGCAGGTACCAAGAATGAAGATTGTACAGTATAAAGATTCAAGATATCAAGATTGAAGACTCATGAGTATTAAGATATTAAGATTATCAAGAGTTCAAGATTTCAAGAATAAGTAATTTAATTAGAAATTTTGTTAAAACTCTTAGAAAAGCACTGGCATTTTAAAATCCAATTTATTCGTGAAATGGAATCCACTACGAACCTGTTAAAGGGATGGAACCCTAAGTAGGATGGAACCTACGAAAAATCTTGTGGAACATCGTTTTGTATCCGCTAACCTTTTACTCAAAATGATTTTACAAAATTATATCTTGATTTCAAAATGTTTTCAAAACCTTCCTTTTAAAAGAATCAAAACATCTATCCTGATTTTAAATATTTTTAGCCTCAAAATAATCTTTATCTTCAAAATCAAATTATCCTTTGTTTTAAACTATCTTTTAATATTTATACTTAGATTTAAATATAAAATTATAGTAAAATTTTATATATACCAAAATATTATTCTCTATATTTATTTATGTATTTTAACTATAGTTAAGTATATTTATAAAAGTTTAAAATAGTTTTAATATAAGATAAAAGTTATTTTCAAAGAAAAACAAAACACCAAAATTTCCTTTGGGATGTTGACATACCCAAGTTACCCATGTCGACATAGTGTCAGTTGATTTCAAAAATTTTAATTTCAAAAGAAGTGTCTATTCGTCATATCCCTTCACGAATGGACATGGCTGTTGTTCTTCTATAAATAAGGGATGTTTTCAACGAATTTCTCTATTCATGTTTTTATGTTTTTCACTCCTCTTCTTCTTCCACATTTCTTTATACATATTCTTACCATTACTCTGCCGAAATTAACATTGAATCTAACTAGATCATTTCTGGTTTGATTCTCTATCACTATCTCAACAAGATTCTCAGTGCTATTCAGAGTTATAGGCTTCTTTGTAATCATTTCTGTGAGAAAAGGTGTGATTGTAGCCTTGGAAATCAATCAAGTGGGAAAAGGTGTGATTGTAGTCCTGAAAATCAATTGGGTAAACTTGTTGCCCGTGAAATCAAGTATCTCTACCTAGAGGATTGTGAATCTGGAGGACGTACCTCATAGCCTTGAAATCGAGGGTGTAATTATACAATTGCTTTTGAAAGGAAATCCGTACTTGGGTGCGGGACTGGATGTATGGTAACTCTGAACCAGTATAAAATCTGGAGTGTTCTTTCCTTTACTACTTTTACTTTATTTTTGCATCTGTGTTTGTTTCTGTGATCATATCTGTGTCTGGATATTGCATACATTTGTGTTCAAATTAATATAAACTCAAAAAGTTTTAGTAATTCCTTAAAACACTATTCACCCCCCCCCCTCTAGTGTTTATCCTAGCCTTAATATCCGTAATCCGCATTTCTAACACATCGTACCTTGCCGCCGATCAACCTTGCACGTCGCTTATGATCCTACGACTGCCCAGTTGAAACCACAGCAAAAACCCTCAGTTCGATATCAAACCGCTCATCGCAAAAATGGACACAAAGCCAAGCAACACATTCGCCTCGCCTCGCCACCATAGTCCACTATACAGTACCATAATCTACCTACAGCATCACCATTTTCTACTCTACCTTTTTCCCCCTGCCGCGCACCCCTCCTTCGCTTCCTCCACTACGCCATTACGTCGAACCCGAAACCAAACCTAAACCCACCTTAAACCCTAAATCAACCTCGTCTAGACTACCCACACGATTAAAAATCATCGCCTTATTTTTTTTCAATGCGCCATCGACCAACTCACCTCCACACCAAACACCATGCTTTGAAATTGATCGCGTTGCCGGAATTTGAAGAAATACCCAATTCCATTCATCTCTACAATCCTCCCTCCACATAACCCTAAAAATCTTCAAACCAATCGTAAAAATCGTATTTTTTAACCACGATCACAATTATATGATTCATTCTTTAAATTATGATATTTGAATTTTTGGCCAAAGTTGACCACTCCCTATAAAATGGGGGTTCCTTCTCCCGTGCTTGATGAAATTTGATGGAATAAATTTTGAAATATACTACATTAAAAAAATCACTTTGGTTTTGAAGTCATGATTTAAAACTGAGTAGATGAGGAGATTATGATTTTCAAAGTTTCAAAGTCTTAACTGTTTTACCCAAAACAACTTAACAGAGAAGGTTAAAGAAGTGCAGTGTTAAATTACAAGGTGAACTACCAAGTCTAATACACATATACAAGGCATGTATACATATCAACACATGTACACTTGACACAAATATAGGATTCATTCGAAATCATAGATATATATATATATATATATATATATATATATATAACCAGTTAATAAAATTTGAGATGTTTTACTCACAGATTCAAAAATGTTGAACTGCTGCTTATCTTTTTCCCTCCAAACTCTTGAACACTTAATCCATTTTTGTTTTAATGGCAGGTCTTTGCTTGTTTCTAATTTTTTATAAGAATAGGTATGAGCAACTCGGCCATGTATTTATAAAAGAAGGGGAAATGTACATTGCAATATTGGGTGGTTGGGATCTATACTAGGGTGGCTGATATTGATTTTATATGCTAGATTTGATTTTATAAGTTGATTTGATTTATTATGTGTGATTTGCTCTTTATATGTGCTTGAGTTGAAGTTTTGGTGTGCTTGTGTTGGGATTGCCATGATGATGCTTCCTATGTAAATATGTATCCTACATGTGTGTGTGTGTGTATAGACTCGCTTATACACTATTTTTACTATATGCATATGTATTTACCTATTCACTATTTTATATATACATATATATATACACTTATATATATTTTGCCATCATATACAATTTTACATTTATACCTATTACATATACATATAGATATGCACATGTTTACATATACATACATACATACATACATACATACATATATATATATTATCATAAGTTTGAAATTTTCCATCATGAAACTTGTCTAAGTATGTATACATATATTTTTATCATAAATTTGAAATAATGAAGCTATGTATATATACATATTTTTATCATATTCAGAAATTAGCGTTTGAAAATCCCGTATAGCTTTCAAAATTTACATATTCAGATATTCCCAATATAAGAAAATTTATTCATTCGACTTATGTTCTTTTTTTTAACAACCAATCAATCTCGTATTTAAGAATAAACATTTGCTAATTCGAATTCTATTATTAATTCCTTACAATCAATATCAAATGGTTATATTGAAATTTGTTATCATCTTTTATCTTGTTGCACATTTATCCAATTTCTTTATTTAAAAGACATTTATTGTTCATACTTCACTTATTAATTTAATACAATTGAATATTGTTTGTTTCAATTCAGATGCCAATTAAAACTTTTCTCTTATTGCAATTTTGTCATTTATAGATTCAATTTAGATTATCACTTCCACTCGATATATGTTCATTAATAACAATATAAAATTTTGTTTCTGACCATCTTTATTTGATAACTAAATTAAATTAAATATTTTTAAATGGTCAAAAATATGGGTCATTACAGTAGTGATTTGTGCAAGTGATAATTGACTACTATTTTGTTACTTGTGAATCAAATTTTACTGTATTATCCTCCCAACTAGTTTCTGTATATAGGCAGATCTGCTAGATGTTAATTACTACACTTTAAAGTACACAGCTGCATGATCTTAGAGCAAAAAGTAGATATGTGGATATCATAAGGTATAAGGATAATCTTTATTATTAGTTGGCTTGTAAGCGTAAACTTTCCAAAATACCCTTTACTTATATATAATTTAATTATTATCTATTATTCTTAGACTGGACTGGAACTATTCAAACTAGGTTAAAACAGTTAAATTTCTTTAAAAATTCACACCATCCCTTTACGCTTGAGAATAGGATGTAACAAATAAATATCATTTAAACAAATAAACATTGTTTACAAATTCGTTGTTTATTAATTAATAACATAAATAAAATTCAAACTAGCAAAAAATGAAATGTTGCAACTTAAAAATAAAAATTTAAATTAACTACACATGATTTCAACGTAAAAACATGGTCAAATATTTTTGCAAATCATTTTCTCTTGAATGTGTTAAACATATATAAATTGTAAAAGAACAATTCACGTGCAAAGCACGTTTCATCATCACATGCGAAATGCGTGTCGTAACGCTCGTATTTATAACGTAGTAAATATCAATAGTTAAACAGCTATTGCACCTACTGAGCTTCCAAACTCTCACTTCATTATCACATTACTATTGCTCAACCCAACAAATCTACGGTTGCATGTGGTGATCAAAATTGCTCAACCCAACAAGTCTACGCTGCATGAGGTATTATCCCATCATTATTGAAATTATTCTTTTAATTTCACAACTGAGCACATAATTAGAAATATTCAAATGTTTAATTTAGTTTTGCTCTACCTTAGGTAGTACATAACTGGACTACAGGTAAGCAAGAAACTTTCAAAGCCCGAAGTCTATAGACAAGTAGTTTATCATAACCATCTAATTTGTATGCACTTATGCTTTGAACTATATTGCCTTCTTATTCACTTAGTATACACATTTGTCCTTTATCTGTTGGTTAGTCATATTACAAGCGGAATCAAAGTATTTTTTGAATCTAAGTGTCAACCTTGATTCATTGTTTTAAAGAAAGTTTTTTATTTTTAGTGTTACTACTTAAATTAGAAAGCAAAAGGACTTTGTAAAAGCGATATATCCGTGTATGCATGCAGCTGTACAAAATTATTAATGTTGCATAAAAGCTTACATATTGAATATCGTGTCAATTTTAATTAATCTTTAACTAATTTACTTTTATTTATTAAAATTTATAAATTAAAATTAATTACAAAAGAATATTTACTATTTTAAAGTTTAAATAATAATTCAAAATCAAATTAAAGTTTAAATAATAATCCAAATGTTTCACTAAATTTTACAAGTTAATGATTAATATTAAGTATTTATAATTAAGATAATTAATTTAATTTAATAACATATTTATGTAATACTATTAGTTATTATAGATATAACTTATAATTATAGCTAAAATAAAACTAATTATAAGCAAATAATTAATATTGAGTAATTAAGGTAATTAATATAAATTTATAAAAACATTTATGAGATATTTAATTAATGTTAATAGTTAAAACATGATTAAATGAAAGTCATAGTTAATATTAATTATAGTAAATTTCCAACAAAATTTCTACCTTCTCTAATGAATTGAGTATATTTATGTTAACTATGCAATAGAATATAGAGTAGTTTAAAGTTCAACGTGATTAGATGTAAAACAAGACGTAGGGTGTAAATGCTCGATACCAACAGCTTTTCCAATAGGTTTACAAGAACTCATGAAAGTGGAAATTAAAAGCTTCTCGATTACAACAGTATAGAAATTGGCAAAAACCAAACTAAACTACATTTTGATATCACCTATGAATATTTTCAAATTTTGATATATTTAATGTACTGCATTTGGATAACAGATGAGTAAAACGATAAAGAGAAGTACATAAAGTTTTAAACTTATGGTTAGGTCGAAAAGAGCTTTTTCTTATGATCATTTGACAAGCTTTAACAATGGTTAGCTGTATAAAAATGGTACAACATCAAAAATTAAATCAAGCATTTAAATATTTATACATCTTAAAAAATTGTATATGAAATAAATATATTATACTTACTGGAACTTGATTTTGTTACAACTTTTGCGGCTGACCACGCTACTATAGAGCCAACATCATCTTCAATGCAGACAAGATCGGGATTTGGTCTCTACAGAACTACATTTGGAATTGCTGCATTCATTATCCAAACTTTAATGGCATCTCTTCCAATTTGAACAAAATGGACGAATTCATTTGGATCGGTTGCAGCCACAACTCCTTCAATAAATATTGCTCATGTTCCACCAACATCAATCAGCTTGCATTTACTTTTGGAGGTTAGCATTCTACTCTATCAAGCAATAAAAGAAAAATGATTATTTTAATAAATATTTCAGTTAATAAATTTGATAACAAGTTATTAAATTTTGTTTAAACATAATACCAAATGAGATGTTGTTACATTGACATGAGTCATGACTAGTAACAAATGATGCAGCTTTAGCTTTCTTGATAACCACTTTTGATTCTGGCCAAGCTACTTTATTGCCAAAAGCTTCTCCAACATGTATAATACCATTTGTTGGTCTCCACAAATAAGAATCATAATTCTTTGAATTATCAATGGAAAGTAAGATAGCAAATAGTCCAAGAGGAATGACATTCACAAGTTGGTTTGGATCGTTAGAGTACAAACGTCCTTCAGCAACAATTCTTCGTCTATAATCCAATCATATAGCTTGCATGAAGAATTTATGCTGCTAGTTTTACTCTATTCAAACAAAACACGTATTTATGAAGTTTGTAGTTGTATATTGAAATAAAAATACAACTAACATGAAAATTAATTTACCATGTTGTCAAATTGATCCAGCTTTTGCATGATAACTTTATCGGCAGACCATGCTACTAATATACCATAAGCCTCCCCAATATGTATCGTATTAAATACGGCTCTCCACAGAAAAACATCTAATTTCCTTGGAAACTCAACCAATACTACCTTGGCATTTGGTCCTAGAGGAATACTGCATGCAAGCTTGTTTGGATTAATTCTACATACAAGCTTGTTTGGATTACTTGACACGACTCTTCTTTTAGCAATTAATTATTAAATTTATCATATGTTTTTTCATAACTGCTCTACATTTAATTAAAATCTATTAAATTAATTATCGAATTTAAAGTCAAAATTTTAAATAATATCAAAGTGATGATATATTTGATCTTTACCTAAGACGTGGATTCTTCTCTCTTACATCCAATAACCTAACAAACCAATTGGGTAGAATATTATGTTTAATTAAAATCCATCCAAGCCCATTAGTAACAATATAAATGGTACATGCTTTATAGGGGACAAAGCCTTATGTATTCATGCACAAAGCACTCAAGTGTTCAGTTAGTAACATTATAACAAATAAGAATTGATAGGCTATATACCAATTTTTTATTTAATATGCGGACCTCCTCTTTCAATTGTAAAATTATTGCATCTTTAGCTTGTAAAAGCATGGACTTGGTGTAGTTTGCATCTCTTCCCATTGCTCGTAGTCGTCCAGGTCTATCATATCCCAACACTTGGAAAATAACATCTTCTCTCAAAGAACTACTTGTTGAGTTTGATTGCAATTCGCTTTCAATTTTTTTACCTTTTCCTATAGAAGTTAACATTTTTTTTACATATTTATAAGCAACGGACAGAATTCCAATAAATATTAGAAAGACTATTAAATGATTTTTATCGATGCTGCAGCGTGTTAGGATAGTATCGATGACATATGTATTCGCTGGTTCGCCATTTTTTCGAGTGCGTGATTTAATTTAAATTTGAGCTCTAGAAATGGAAATATGATCACCACTCTCTTTTTTACAGGTAGTTATGAAAAACTATTGTTTCTTTGACTAACGGCACACACATATCTATATGAATTATCAAACAGATTTTATAAAATCTGTATATTGAATTAGTGGCTGATTGTACATATGGACAACACATATGCGAACTAATTACTAATGTAGAAGCTTGGGTGTTGCTAAAGGTAAGCTGCTCAAATTATGTAGAGTGTAACTGGTTGTGTGCCTAGACCGGAGATGCAAATAACAAGGCTAGGCAAGCAATAAGACAGCGTAGCGAACATTACTTCATTTATATGTAAACATTGTAAGACAGTGCAGCAAATAACAAGGCAGAAGGTAAGACAGTGCCTTGACTGGAGAAGCAAATAACTTGAAAATAAAGTAGCGTTTTTATATGACGTTACTTCATTTATATCACATTATGTCACATTACTTCATTTATATCACATTACTTCATTTATATGTAAACTAGACATTAAATATAACATTCTGGAACAACTACCAAAACAATTATCGTGATAACCCGAATTTTTTTTTGAGCATCTGTTAATTGATAAACTAACGGCACACACATATCTATATGAATTATCAAACAGATTTTATAAAATCTGTATATTGAATTAGTGGTTGATTGTACATATGGACAACACATATGCGAACTAATTACTAATGTAGAAGCTTGGGTGTTGCTGAAGGTAAGCTGCTCAAATTATGTAGAGTGTAACTGGTTGTGTGCCTAGACCGGAGATGCAAATAACAAGGCTAGGCAAGCAATAAGACAGCGTAGCGGACATTACTTCATTTATATGTAAACATTGTAAGACAGTGCAGCAAATAACAAGGCAGAAGGTAAGACAGTGCCTTGACTGGAGAAGCAAATAACTTGAAAATAAAGTAGCGTTTTTATATGACATTACTTCGTTTATATCACATTATGTCACATTACTTCATTTATATCACATTACTTCATTTATATGTAAACTAGACATTAAATATAACATTTTGGAACAACTACCAAAACAATTATCGTGATAGCCCGAATTTTTTTTTGAGCATCTGTTAATTGATAAACTAACGGTACACACATATCTATATGAATTATCAAACAGATTTTATAAAATCTGTATATTGAATTAGTGGCTGATTGTACATATGGACAACACATATGCGAACTAATTACTAATGTAGAAGCTTGGGTGTTGCTGAAGGTAAGCTGCTCAAATTATGTAGAGTGTAACTGGTTGTGTGCCTAGACCGAAGATGCAAATAACAAGGCTAGGAAAGCAATAAGACAGCGTAGCGAACATTACTTCATTTATATGTAAACATTGTAAGACAGTGCAGCAAATAACAAGGCAGAAGGTAAGATAGTGCCTTGACTGGAGAAGCAAATAACTTGAAAATAAAATAGCATTTTTATATGACATTACTTCATTTATATCACATTATGTCACATTACTTCATTTATATCACATTACTTCATTTATATGTAAACTAGACATTAAATATAACATTCTGGAACAACTACCAAAACAATTATCGTGATAACTCGAATTTTTTTTTGAGCATCTGTTAATTGATAATTAACCGGGTTAATTAATAGAAATACTGATTTTATTTGGATTAATAAATTAAATTTTGATAATTAGAATATATCTGGATATGTATATAGATGAATTTGAACTATTATATCTAGATAAATATTCATTGGATGATATTTGTTTAATGATCTTCTTTTATAAATATTTATTTGGAAAATTCATCTTTTCAAAGCTAAAATAAAATTTTATACATATATATAGAATCAACTTTAAATAAATCTTTGGAATTTTATATATATGTAAGGTTGGTTTGTAAATTTGTAAGGTAAGATTTTATTAAAAATTTAAAAATACTTTTTCTTTTTATACTTGAAAATAAATATAGTTGGTATATATGTAAAATACAAAGAATATGTGTAGATGTAAACATATGTAGATATAAAGTTAAGTAATTTATAAATTAATAAGGTTTAAAACATAACTTATAAATAAATTTAACATATGGGTTTAGGCATAAAAATACCTATTAGTGACAAGTGTTAAATAAGTAAAATAGGTATTTAACAAATGTAAACAAAAGTAACAAATGGCAAAACAATTCTCATTTAAAGTTTCCATGTAAATAAATATCAGAAAAAAAAGGAGGGCAAAGGAGAAACAAAAGTCTTTAACAAGAACAACCAGAGAAATGGCCTGTAAACAAAATCAAAACAGAAATTTAATCAAGCAATCATCTACCTGGATCATCAAGCAACTTCAAAACTAAATCAACCCAAAGCATTTCAGATCAAGGATCAACAAAATTCAGTAGTAAATCAATATAAAAAAAATAAGACGAGATTCAAAAACTTCCAGTTTCAAGTTTAACTCGACTATACAGGCTTTCTCTGTTTCCAGCATCTAAGGCGAGTAAACAGTTATATCTAAAGAATTAAACATGTTAAATCTAGATGCATGCAGCATTTACTTAAAGTGAAATATGATATGTGATTGCTTGATTGATTAAACCAGATTGCAGGTGTATTTGTATGTGAAAGTGTTGTGCATGTCTGGAACAAAAAGTTTGCTCTAATCTTTATTCTTAGGTTCTAAATTTTTTTTAAAAGAAATCAACTACTCTTCCTCTGATTTGTTATGTGTTTTGGTATTTGAACAAATTTTGTTAGAAATAACAGGATTTAAGTTGTAAAAATATATTAAGCAGGAATTGATGATAGTTTAACTGGAATGGGAATATTATAGTAATTTTTTTTTTCAAAATTTCAACCTTAAAGATTTGTTATTTCAGGATTAAAATCTAAATGGTTATCAAAAACTAAGATTTTCAAAAGGTAAATCATGATTTTTAAGGCTGTTAATCGCGAGTAATCGAGAGTTAAAAGGTAAATGGGTTTTAAGCATTTGCAGTTGATTGAGATGGTGGGGAAGGTCGAAATCGATATCGGAGGAAGGGGAAGGGTTGATGAACCGGGCAAAATTGTTCGATGATTTTATTATCCATCGAGGCGTCGGCGAGGCTTTGACTTAGGGTTTTGAGTTCTGGTGGTTTTGTCTGGGTTCGCGAGAGGTTGCGGCGACAATGGGGATACTGGACTTGATCGCATAAAGGGGAATGGACAAGGCGAGCTACGGCGCGTCTATGGGAGCAGCGACATGAGCTCTAGAGGCGGAGATCATCGGCCGTGAGAAGTAGTTTGATGATTGTGTTTTGTTCCAGTTTTGGGTTTTTGGCTCGATTTTTAGTTTAATATTAGTTTGCTGATCTGGGTGATCGGAGTTCTAGTTGAGAGGATGGGTGGTTTGTCTGCGATGGTAACGATGGTCGGAGGTTGATCATGAGATGGTGCACGTGCACGAAGACATTGTGTATCAGTGGTATTCGTGAGGATGAAGAGAAGTAGGGTCGGGGTCGTGACAAATCGAGTATGACCCGAAGCAGCGGTTGCGCGAGTAGTGTTTGGTTTGGCTTGGGAATTTAGTCGTTTGATAAATTGTGGTCTAAGTTTTTAAAGCTTATCAAATGGGTAAGTTTTAAGCTAAATGTGAACCAAATTTTAATCAAAGTACTAAGCAAATTTTAATGAATTTCCAAAGTTTTAAAATGTTTTCAAATTGATTGTATTAAGTGATTATTTAATAGGTTAAATCCTATATGTTTTAAGGTGAATTAAAATGGTAATTAAATGAAGTACAAATTATTTAATGTATTAAGGATGGTTAATTTATTTATGCAATCAGGGCATAACTAATTAATTAAAGGTTAATTAATTTGTGAAATCAATTTAAAAAAAATTGATTTATTAATGTGATTAAATTAATTAAGCTATTAATTAAAAGGTGGCTAATCAAGGATTAATCACTTAATGTAATTGATTGATGATAATTACTTCAGTTAAAGATAATTGCTTAATGTCATTAATGAATTAGAGATTAATGAATTGCAAATTGGTAATTAATTAATTGTTGATTTAAGATTATTAATGTAAGTAATTGAAGAATAATTACTTAAATGAAATTACTTAGTGTAAGTAATTGAAAGATAAATTTGTTAGTGATTAATTACTTAGTGTAATTAATTAAGGATTGATTAATCAAAGTATTTATTAATTAGGAATTAATTAAAAGTTTAGTTAATTAATGAATGTGATTAATGAAAGAATAATTAATTAATAATTATATAATAATTAATCAGGGTAATTAATTAAGGGATTAATTACTCGGTGTAATTAATCAAGTTGATGTGGTTAATTTTAGTTAATTAAGTTTAGTTAATTAAAGGTAATCATTTTATGTTGGGTTAAGTATAATTACTTAAGGTAATTAATGAGGTGTAGCTACTTTGTGAAGTAACTAGTGGATAATTATTGGATGTAATTAATAAAAAGGAAATTACTTGATGAGAAGTAATTAAAAGATAATTACTTAGTGGAAGAAATTAAGTGATAATTACTCAGTGTAATATAAGGATTAATCAATATAATTAACCAAGGAGTTGGTTTAATTGATGGAGTAATTAAGGAAAGTTAATTTTTGATTGTGGTATGTCAAGGTTGATTAAGTTAAACGTTAATTATTAAATGAAATTTAAGAGTAATTAAGTAATGAAAGAAATTATAAGATCATTAATTAATGTAATTAACGGAAGTGATCAATCTTGCTTATGAATGACTGAATGATGATATGTGCTTTGGATTGGTTAATATCTCTAATATGAATTGCTTTGTAATATGATATGTTGGATGGATAGTGATAATGTGATTATCTATCAATTATGAATTGCTGTGTAAAGTGTTATTTGGTAATTAAAGTTGAATTGTATTTAATTGGATAATTTAGGTTTAGATGACATTGGATTCGAAGAGACCGGAGTCGGGTATTAGTAAATACCTGAAACCACTTCGATTTGTAATCTATAATAATTCTGTTCAGATTTGATATGTGAAATCTATATACTGGAATGGAATGATTTAAGTGAACTGGGCCATTTAATCTAAGTTTGGTACTTAGAAATTGCTGAGTGTGATAAAGTATTGTCTATACCAAACCTTTGAATTTGTAAAATTGACGCGAGTTACCCTGAGTTTTATATAAGTTTTATGCTTTTGTATTCCATGTTAGATGGGTTTACTAACGCTGGTTTCCAGGCTGACCCGGGTGTTACTTTGATGTAATGCTCGGGTAGACCGAGTATTACAGATTTTCAGGAAAGGACGTTCTGGAGATCAGGAGACGAGCTGGATGGTAGGAACGTATGGAGTGTTTCCGCTGTATTATGTTATTGTATATATCTGGGACATGTTGATTGTATCTGTCCAGTGTTTGTATATATGTTGAAACTCTGAGTACAAAAGTGAAATTTGACAAGTACAGTTATCCTTTGTAACTGTTATTTTATGTGATATTATATTTTGATCCGCTGCGAGTGTGAGGATTTGTGTTTCTATCATGTTTCTTCTTCTATCTCTTTTCTTTCTTTCCTAACTATCTGAAATTTTCTGGATTGAAAATTTTGGGTCGTTGCATTTTCAATTCCATCTTAATCCAAGTTATTCAAGTGAAATACAATTCAATTTAAAATACAAGATGTCACTTTTTATACAGCAATTCATAATTGATAGATAATCACATTATCACTATCCATCCAACATATCATATTACAAAGCAATTCATATTAGAGATATTAACCAATCGAAAGCACATATCATCATTCAGTCATTCATAAGCAAGTTTGATCACTTCCGTTAATTACATTAATTAATGATCCTATAATTTCTTTCATTAGTTAATTATTCTTAATTTTATTTAATAATTAACCTTTAACTTAATCAACCTTGACTTACCACAATCAAAAATTAACTTTCCTTAATTACTACATCAATTAAACCAACTCCTTGGTTAATTATATTGATTAATCCTTAAATTACACTGAGTAATTATCACTTAGTTTCTTCCACCAAGTAATTATCATTTAATTAGGTCTCATCGAGTAATTTCTTTTTTATTAATTACATCCAATAATTATCCACTAATTACTTCACTAAGTAGTTACACCTCATTAATTACCTTAAGCAATTATACTTAACCCAATCAAATGATTACCTTTAATTAATTAAACTTAATTAACTAAAATTAACCACATCAACTTGATTAATTACACTGAGTAATTAATCCCTTAATTAATTACCCTAATTAATTATTGCATAATTATTAATTAATTATTCTTTCATTAATCACATTCATTAATTAACTAACCTTTTAATTAATTCCTAATTAATAAATACTTTGATTAATCAATCCTTAATTAATTACACTAAGTAATTAATGACTAACAAATTTATCTTTCAATTACTTACACTAAGTAATTTCATTTCACTAATTATTCTTCAATTACTTACATTAATAATCTTAAATCAACAATTAATTAATTACCAATTTCCAATTCATTAATCTCTAATTCATTAATGACATTAAGCAATTATCTTTAACTGAAGTAATCATCATTAATCAATTACATTAAGTGATTAATCCTTGATTAACCACCTTTTAATTAATAGCTTAATTAATTTAATCACATTAATAAATCAATTTTTTTTAAATTGATTTCATAAATTAATTAACCTTTATTTAATTAGTTATGCCCTGATTGCATAAATAAATTAACCATCCTTAATACATTAAATAATTTGTACTTCATTTAATTACCATTTTAATTCACCTTAAAACATATAGGATTTAACCTATTAAATAATCACTTAATACAATCAATTTGAAAACATTTTAAAACTTTGGAAATTCATTAAAATTTGCTTAGTACTTTGATTAAAACTTGGTTTACATTTACCTTAAAACATACCCATTTGATAAGCTTTAAAAACTTCGACCACAATTTATCAAACCCCAGATCAAACGACTAAATTCCCAAGCCAAACCGAACACTACTTGCGCAACAACTGCTGTAACATCCCGAGATTTATGAATTTAAATTTTAGTAATATATTGGAACTTTTTGAAATAGGATTGAAAAGTTATAAAGAAATGAAATATTCAACAAAACAAGAAATTGTTTAAGCCTAAAAATAATAATAATAATAATAATAATAATAAAATAAAATATAAGTTATAGATTAAATGTTAATAAGTTAAATCTTGAATAGAAATAAAATTTAAGAAAATGTATATTGTAATAAAATCACATAATTATTAAAAGTTAATAACTAAAACAAGTTGCTATAAACACTATAAAGACATAAGAGAACAAATGAACAAATAATTAAACAAATGAATCAAATAAATATGTTACTATACAAACCAGTAAATATTTAAGCAAAAGAAAATAATATAAAATAAAAACAAACTCTTACATTTAGCAAAATAAACAAAACAACACACCTATATATATATAAAATAAAAACAAAACATTAGCTAATAAAAATATAAAACATATAAATTGTACATATAAAAGAAGATGCAAGAGAGTAAAACATTCAAACAAAATAATGTTTATATAAATCAAACAGCACATTTCTACAAGTACACAGTATAGAAGCATCTTAAAACATGCTTACATTAAATGCAAGCATCTACAAAGCAACATACCTGCATTCAATGCTTTTACTTCCAGCATGGTTTATCCTGTACTTGTTTTAATAAACCTCAGTAAACAATCTGTTATAAATAAACATCAACCTGCCTCTTTATTTCATTCAACAAACTTCTGCAAACCTGAAAAAGAAAACATCATATTTCATAAATTCAAAAGCATTCAGGTGATCAAAACAGAAAATAAAAAGAAGTTAAAAACCAAACCAGAGAAGAAGAATCAAACTGCAGTTAAAAAGAAACAAAAGTATTCTCTGTTTCTATATTGTTCAGGTGAGTAAACCTATATTTATTTGAAATATAAATACTTAATCCATGAATTTATGTTTTGTTGTATATAAACAAAAAAAAAATATTGTTCTGCATATTGTTCTGTGTTTCTGGAAAAAACATGTGAGCTCTGTTCTTTAAATGATCATATCTCAGGAGCTAGTTAATTTAAAAAAAAAGATTCAAAGGAACTTCATTTAACATTTTTAACTTAGGATACTTAAAAAAAAATAGGTGGTGTATACTTGACTCACAGTTTAAACTTTTGTTTAAGCTTGAAATCAAAACTTTTGACTCTGTAACATGAATATTACAGTAAAAACAAGATTTTAAGGTAAATTCAAACATTTTAAATCATTGAATTGATATTATAATTTGAACGAACATATGAAAATAGGATTTTTAAAACAGAAATGAAGATTTTTACTTGGGTATCTTAGGAGCAGTTTGTATTTTAGCAAATGTTGCTTTTAAATCAATTCCTATAAATCAAAAGATTTTTGAATGTTGAGATTTCGTGTGGAGCTAGTTTAATACTCAAGAATGTTGGGAAAAATACAAATTAATTTTTCTATTGTGTGAATTGGGAGTTTGAGATCAAACTAGGGTTTTAGTCTCGAAATGTATACGGTCTGGAAACGCGATGTGTACGCCACCTCTGACGCATCGAGTTAGGGGATTTTGAGGGGAATGATGGCATGAGGTGTGGACGTGATGGTGATGAAGTTTGAGCTGCTCCGATGGTTGGAGCAACGAGGGCGAAGCGAATTTGTTGGTGAGGATGGGTTCGAGTTTCGAGCTGGAAGCTCGATTTCGTTGTGGGGTCGTTAATATTAAATTGATCACCGTTTTCGAATAGGGGGATGAAGTGCGATTCGTAGATGGTCACGATGGCCACCGGAGAGGTCGCGAACCACCATGCACGTGCACGGTGGTGGTGATGTGCCAGTGAAAAAAGAAAAATAATAACAGGAAGAAGAAGAGGGACTCGCGAATGAAACAGGGAAGACTCCGGGTTTTTTTTTGAGTTGCCTGAGTTTCTCTCGTATAGTTCGAGCCCTTAAAATTTAAGCTATCTGGTTTTAAAACTTGAAAGTTAAAAGAAAAAAAAATGAATGAAGCAGGGAAGATGGATACGCGAACGAACAGAGAGAGAGAGACTCGGGGAAGAAATGAAAAGGGTCGAGTGTTTACTCGAGTGAACTGAAGATTTGCTCGGTTTGATTTCTGAAACCTGCAAACTAAAAATGGTGTGTAAATTGCTTAAACAAGTTTAAGTGGTAATTGCTGTATGACAATTAAATCAAGTTTCATTACAAGTTAATGAAATAAGTAAAAACTTAACAAAGTTTTCTGGATCTAATTTATATTTTAATCAAGTAATTAATATAAAACTAGTGTTGGAATTTAAATTAACATTTAAGTTCTCAAATTTGTAATAAATTGATTTCAAAAGTTTAAGAGAGATTTCTTAGTAAATATAAATTAGTGAATAATTTATATTTATTGATTATGAAAAAAAAAATTAACTATGAACTAATAGTTAATTAATTAAGTAATTTCGTTAAGAGTTAAGGATTAATCATTGATTAACTAAGAAATTAAGAAATCAATGAATGAATAATTAAGTTTTATTAGGGTATTAATTAATGGTTATGAAAAGTAATTAAGAATGATTTGTAATTAAATTGATTAATAAACAATTAAGTATTTAATTAAATTTGTAATTAAGAATTTGTTAATTTTGAAACAATTTATCGAGTTAATTAAGATTTAATTTATTTATCCAAATTTTTATCATTGATTTAAAAATAATTATTTGGTAAATTTATTAAATCCCATTCACTTGGATTGGTAAATAATTAACTATTGCTATGCACTAGATTGATATTTCTGTTGTGACTGTGATACTGTGTGATGCACTGTGACTATGATTTGTTCTATATTGATGTGAAAACTTGTTGCCGTAAAACGGCATTTAAACTTCGATGCGACAGGGGATCGGATTTCAGTTTGTTATCCGAAACCCACATCGACTCTGTGAATATTTGTGAATGACATCCACATGTTTTGAAATTTGACACCCACTATTCGAATTAGCCGGGAAAGGATCTTTGTGTCATACAACCCATTTCGAATATGTGATTCGACGTTATGGATAGCAATCGAAGACCGGTGTTGAAGACCGGGTATTTGCGAGAGCGATAGGATGATCTGTCGATTGACTCTGCACCGAGTTGCTCCGGTATAGAGTTCTCCATATGTGATGGGGAATCCGATCAGGATTGTGGATATCCGGATTGCAAGGACTTCATTGGAAGTACCTTCGGTTCTGTTCGAGCCCGGAACAGACTTGTATGGATAGTATGTCTGACATTACAAATTGAGATATAAAGCCGATTTCTTTCAAATATATTTCTGTTGGTGGCGGAGAATTTATTCTCTTAGCTTAACACCCTTCTCTGAGACGTACGAGCTCAGAGGTTATGTAGTTGAAGGTTATCAGCGATATGTTCCCAATTTGGTAATGTGGCATGCTAAGTGTTGCTGTGAAATGATCATTGTGTTGATTATTTGTGATAGGATCATTTGTTTGATCGTCTATCTTTGTGATCATTTCTATGATCATTTGTTGACCCAAAGCACGGCTTTTGTATAAAGTGTGTTTTTGTGGACGTGACTTCGTCGGACCTCACACCCCGAAATGGTCGAAACAGGAAAGATGCAGCAAGGTTATTGGGGGTAGCACCCCTTAGGGTATGTGCATTTCCTTCTGGATAGAAGTGGTATCATGGTATGGAGCCCAGATACTTAACTTATGTTGATATCGCAGATATATATATATATATATATATATGATTTTGTGATTTGTTGCTGGGGCCCCGGTTAAAGGTTGGTTACGACCGGGAGATGGCATACTCGTGTCAGTAGTTACCCAGTTAGGGGTAACCCGACCTTGTGTTGGCAGAGATCCGGTTTGGTTCTCGGGGACGTCCTTCCAGAGGCGTTCTCATGTGGCAATGGGAAGTTCCTTGGCCTGACCATTTGTTGGAAATCCAATAAAACAATACGAAACCCTGTACGGTTTTAGTTGTAGAACCTGCCATTTACTTATGGTGGCACCCCACCGTTTAGATGGTAGCTATAGTAGGCATACGATAATGGTCGTATGTTGGCTAAGATTAATATTCTATTTTCAAAATGATTTCCTTCACTATGCACTAGTAATAATATCAAAGAATTCTTTTCTCGTATCAAGCATATTTAACTATCATAAGAAGAAATCTCCTCCAATTCTGCGTTTGCATTGTGTGTGTGGCGGGAGGTCTTATGGTAGTTCCATTTTTAAAAGCATTCCGAAAATTCTTTTATAAATCTTGTTTGTTTAAAATACAACTGTCTTGTTTACTCATACCAGTCCCATGACTGATCCGGAGTTTATTGTTTTCTTTCCTAAACTCTGGGTGCCCATTATTTCCACACGGGCAGCCTAGTAGCAGGTTTCTATATTTTGGAGTAGCAGTATTTTGGAGCTCTTATCTTGGAGATATCTTAGGAGCTATTGGAGATTTCAGGTGTTAGCTTTTGGGAGTTCGTTATCACCTCTTTCATTTGAGGATTTTTGGATATATGATCACTGTTGTATTATCATGATGTTGTATTAGAGATTGTGGTGTATGTATTATGTACTCTGTTGAAGTATGGATATTATGTTGATGTTGTAACAGTGATGTTATTTATGATATTGATTCTGTTCCGCTGTTTTATATTCATCTAATTGTTGTTATAAGCTCCGGCGATGCGAATTTGATGTCGTTTATTGGACATCGTGTTTGGATCGTCACAGCTGCTTCGAGTCATACTCGATTTGTCACGACCCCGACCCTACTTCTCTTCATCCTCACGAATACCACTGACACACAGCGTCTTCGTGCATGTGCACCACCTCATGATCAACCTCCGACCATCGTTACCATCGCAAACAAACCACCCATCCTCTCAACTAGAACTCCGATCACCCAGATCAGCAAACTAACATTAAATTAAAAATCGAGCCAAAAACCCAAAACTGGAACAAAACACAATCATAAAACTACTTCTCGCCGCCGATGATCTCCGCCTCCAGAGCTCATGTCGCTCCTCCCATAGGCGCGCCGTAGCTCGACTTGTCCATTCCCCTTTATGTGATCAAGTCCAGTATCCCTATTGTCGCCGCAACCTCTCGCGAACCAAGACAAAACCACCAAAACTCAAAACCCTAAGTCGAAGCCTCGTCGACGCCTCGATGGATAATAAAATCATCGAACAATTTTGCCCGGTTCATCAACCCTTCCCCTTCGATTTCGACCTTCCCTACCATCTCAGTCAACTGCAAATGCTTAAAACTCATTTACCTTTTAACTCTCGATTACTCGCGATTAACAGCCTTAAAAATCATGATTTACCTTTTGAAAATCTTAGTTTTTGATAACCATTCAGATTTTAATCCTGAAATAACAAATCTTTAAGGTTGAAATTTTGGAAAAAAAATACTGTAATATTCCCATTCCAGTTAAACTATCATCAATTCCTATTTAATATATTATTACAACTTAAATCCTGTTATTTCAAACAAAATTTGTTCAAATACCAAAAGACATAACAAATCAGAGGAAGAGTAGTTGATTTCTTTTAAAAAAATATTTAGAACCTAAGCATAAAGATCAGAGCAAACTTTTTATTCCAGACATGCACATCACTTTCACATACAAATACACCTGCAATCTGGTTTAATCAATCGAGCAATCACATATCATATTTCACTTTAAGTAAATGCTGCATGCATCTAGATTTAACAGGTTTAATTCTTTAGATATAACTGTTTACTCACCTTAGATGCTGGAAACAGAGAAAGCCTGTATAGTTGAGTTGAACTTGAAACTGGAAATTTTTGAATCTCGTCTGATTTTTTATATATTGATTTACTACTGAATTTTGTCGATCCTTGATCTGAAATGCTTTGGGTTGATTTAGTTTTGAAGTTGCTTGATGATCCAGGTAGATGATTGCTTATTAAATTTCTGTTTTGATTTTGTTTACAAGCCATTTCACTGGTTTTCTTATTACAGACTTTTGTTACTCCTTTGCCCTCCTTTTTTTAATTTTTTTTATTTATTTTTTTCTTATATTTATTCACATGGAAACTTTAAATGAGAATTGTTTTTCCATTTATTACTTTTGTTTGCATTTGTTAAATACCTATTTTGCTTATTTAACACTTGTCACTAATAGGTATTTTTATGCCTAAACTCATATGTTAAATTTATTTATAAGTTATGTTTTAAAACTTATTATTTTATAAATTACTTAACTTTATATCTACATATGTTTACATCTACACATATTCTTTGTATTTTACATATATACCAACTATGTTTATTTTCAAGTATAAAAAGAAAAAGTATTTTTAAATTTTTAATAAAATCTTACCTTACAAATTTACAAACCAACCTTACATATATATAAAATTTCCAAAGATTTATTTAAAGTTGATTCTATATATATGTATAAAATTTTATTTTAGCTTTGAAAAGATGAATTTTCCAAATAAATATTTATAAAAGAAGATCATTAAACAAATATTATCAAATGAATATTTATCTAGATATAATAGTTCAAATTCATCTATATACATATCCAGATATATTCTAATTATCAGAATTTCATTTATTAATCCAAATAAAATCGGTATTTCTATTAATTAACCCGGTTAATTATCAATTAACAGATGTCCAAAAAAAATTCGGGTTATCACATTCCTTCCCCCTTTGAATCTTTTCGTCCTCGAAAAGGAACGAATCCAGAATTTATTTTATACCCAAAATCTGATAAATTATTCTTTGATCAATTTTAAAACATTTTAAAAATACTATAGAGTAGTTTTATAAAGATAATTTTATATCTCGATGTCTCAACCAGTCCATCCTTGCTCTTATAGAAATTCGGTCATACGTTGATCAGGCGTAAGACTGAAAATCTATAAGTACTTAGCAGACCTATTTTCAACACCTAGTGAAAATACTTGGAAAATAATTTTTTTGAAAATACCGAAAACATTTTTGGAAATAGAGGAAATATCTTTGGTGAGAATGCTCTGGAAATAATCACCCCCATCCATGGTCGTAGTTAACCCGATGGTTACATTACCATCCCGGAAAAATCCACAAATAACTGTAGGCCTCCGCGCCCCTCTATTATGCCATAAAACCCACTACAGATCGCAGCTACAACCGGGGTTATGTTGCCGTCACAGCAAAAACCCATATAACTGTAGGCCTCAGCCCCCTCGAATTCTGCTGCCAAAAGAATGAAACTTCTCCACTTCACTCGACCATAGATCGCAGTCTACCGATGTTACGTTGCCTTCCCGGCAAAATCAAGCGTAGACCGTTGACACTCACCTCCACACGATTTCCGCTATGGTCCACACAGTAGATCGCAGCGACATCGAGTTACATTGTCGTCACAGCATAACCCAAATGCCTCTGTAGGCATCAGCGCCCTCGACTTTCGCTACCCAATAATCCTCAGGAACTAGTTTGTCAAGACTCCTCACGGGATTAACTTTAGAACCCCCCTTAGGGTTCAAGGCAGCACCCTCCGGTGACGCTCCTGAGAAGTTCATTTCAAGGGAGCGCCTTTTTCCCCAGAGCCATTTTCAAAACATTTTATACTATACACATATAGTATCTTCCAAATCATACACCTAGTATGAATCTCAAATAAATCTTCTTTCTCAAGATTGATTATCCCAAAATCGATAATTCTCAAATTAGGCTTTCTAAATCCAATATTGATTTTACTCAAAAATCAAAAGCCTTTCTGAATCCAAAGGTTCCAAAAACCTTTTCTCAAAATCATTCTCATAAGATCCTTTACATATATATATATAATAGATATATATATAACTTTTAAAAATCTTTGGATCACTACAAACTTGTATAAAACTCCTTTTATACTTTAAATATTTTCAAAAATCCTTTCCTTCTGACGAAAGAGTCAACAAGGGGAGATTTATCTTACATAACAAAGATATATATAACTTCGTTTATTCTAAATCAAATATTCAAATTTGATTACTGTATAAAGTCACGTACCAAATTACTTACTTCCACAAGTAAATTTTTGCCATAGAAATTTCCAGTTTCCACTTTACCTCATCATATATTTCACAAAATATACCTTTCATTTCAAAAACCAATTCACATTTCTTATCCACAAATTCCCAGTATCAATTTCATTCAAATCAGTACGATGTACACATATCATCCATACGCTATACCAATCTGACCGCTCACTCGATCACACAATTTCACTTCCGAACTAGTATCGTCCACTCGACTTCCTAGTGCGGACTCAGATCTAGTTTCTTGATCAGAAACCGTCATTCTCCTTGCATAGCCTAGCTATGATGGAGAATATCCAGAACCAGTCAACAATCCATATCCAGGTTCGCCGTCGAAAATCGAGTGAAAAATCCCAACTCGGATCAATATGCTATCTCGAAATTCTGCGCTTGAATCTGGATCAAATCACTATGCGAATAGAATAATATATGTACATCCTACGTATTTATCTTCATTGATTATTAGCTAAATCAATTTCCTTTTCTATTCACATCCACTTTAATTTCTATCCACTTATTCACAATTGCTTAAATCCTTATTTGGATTATCCCCTCAATTCTTATCTCAAATGGATGTTTGATCATAAACAGTTTGCACTCTGTTCAGCTTATATTTTGAAAATAGCTTGAAAAGTTTAAAATAGATAAATAGTAGAAAAATACTTATTAATTTGTAAAATAGCTGTAAAATAGTTAAGAAATTGTAAAGTAGTTGGAAAATAGTTAAATAATTGCAAAATAGTTGTAAAATAGTAATTAGTTATAAAGTAGTTGAAAAATTGTAATTAGTTTATAAAACAGTTGACAATTTGTTAAATAGTTCCAGAAATAATTGTAAAATAAATATAAGATAATTTGGCTTTAAAAAGAAAGGCTGTATATAGTAAATAGCTTGGAAAATAGATTTAAAACAGTTTACGATAATGTAACTTATTTTAAAAATAGTCCAGAACCAAACTGTTCAATTCCCAATTTCCATTCCCACCAATTCAATTTAAATTTCCACTTCCATTTAAATTGACTCATTTAAATTGACTCAATTCCAATTTAAATAACCTCAATTTCCATTGAAATTGATTAACCCTAATTCAAGTTGAATTAATTCTCAATTTCTTTCCAATTTCAAATCAAATTCCAGTTTGAATTAATCCCAATTCCCATTTGAATTTGAACTCATTCAACTTCAATTTCATTTCAAATTAATCCAATTCAAATTTTCCATTTGAATTTTTAAACTTATCCATTTTCAATCACAATTTCAATTAATTCAAATCAAATTCAATTTGAACTAATTCAATTCAAATTTCAAAATTTAAACCATCCCGAATTATATAAATTCGCCTTTAAATCAAATCAACTTATATCTTTAAACCATTTAATTCTGAATCCAAATTCCATTAACCCCGTTAACCTTACCAAATTTGAATTCTCCATTTCAAATTCTTATAAGTTCAAAAACTTATTACTTTGGATATCACATCTCATTCAAATTTAAAACTCAACATTTAGAGTTTATTTCAAATTATCTTTGATACTATGTATATTTCTCATATATACATATTATTTTCTTTACACACCAAGTTATCCTTAAATTTTAAACCACTCTTGGTTTTTAATCGAAAACAAATTCCTTTAAATCTTCAAACAACTCTTGTTTGAGTCAAGCTTTCTCGTTCAAATAATATTATTTATTATTCCTTTTAATAATTGGGAAACAAATTTCAAATGTTTTTAAATCTTAGGATTCAACTTCACAATTCAGATCATCTACAGTTTTTAATTCATAAGTCATACTTGCTTAAATGTTTTACTTCCCTAAAACATTTCATTTTGCTTACTCATTTATACACATTATATTATTAAACATAACAATGAAAATAACCAAGGAAACCAATCCATTATTATCTTTTCTGAAATTCTTTTCCAAATTCAAGATTTTAATTTCAGTTTGAATCCATTTCAAACTTATCTTTATTTAATTTCAATTTGGTTGTATTTCTATTACCACTTAATTTAATTCCAATAATTTAACAACCAATTACCTTAATATTTATTAGAAAGAAATATTACTTTATATATCAAAATATATTCTTATATAAAGATTGAAAATTTTGGGTCGTTACAATTATTTTGCAGTATACAGTTGCTCAAATCAAAGCTTAAATGCAGAAAACTCTCAAATTAGTACTCGTTTCTTTAAACTACCATTTTGAACTGATGAAGACACAGATACGGAATTTGACCTTGATCTTGATATATTGATAGTAGATAGAATCAGGCTCTGTTGGTAAAACTTACCCTTGGACTTTACAGTTTGAGTAACCCTTCAAGTACACTAAATAAAGGATTCTGATACTTCTATCATTCCACTTTGTTTGCGGATTCAATGTTAATCCTTCCAATACAAATATTATTGGCTTATAGGAACTTGACTAAGAAATCAGAGAATGCTAGACTTGAAATATACAAATCCTTCTAGCCTAATGTGTACCTACATGTGTTGATGTTGTAGCTCCCTATTATATTTGTCAGTCAGTCACTGATAGAAATCTATTAGAAATCAATTTGCTTGACCATTGTATTCTACTTTCAATGGTATATATATGGTTTACAAGAGTTAATATAGGCTACAAATTAACCAACTGATTTTCTAAAACAAAGATAACTATATAAATATTTTACATATAAAGATATAGTCAAATCAGAGAATAAATGCGGGAAATATCAGAGAATAAATGCAGGACATATTAGAAAATATTCTAACGCATAGATATATGTAAAATATATTCTATCACACCCCCTCAGTCGAAGCGAGAGGTTCTCGTATGCTTAAACTGTCCCTGAAATCATTAAATAATATGCGCGGAAGCCCTTTTGTAAAAATATCAGCAATTTGGTAACAGGATGGTACATGAAGCACACGTACTTCACCACGAGCTACTTTCTCACGGACGAAATGAATATCAATCTCAATGTGTTTAGTGCGTTAATGCTGAACAGGATTGCCGGGTAAGTATATAACACTCACATTATCATAATAAACTAGAGTAGCCTTTTGAATAGGGCAATGCAACTCTAGAAGCAAATTTCTGATCCAGCACGAATCAGAAACAACATTAGCAACACCCATGTACTCCGCCTCAGCACTACTACGGGAAGAGTAGGTTGCCGTTTCGAAGACCAAGAAATCAAATTATCTCCAAGGAATACACAATAACCAGAGGTAGAATGACGGGTGTCAGGACAACCACCCCAATCTGCATCTGTATATGAGATAATACGCTTAATATTGGATTTGTACAAGCGGAGACCAAAAGAAAGGGTACCCTAGAGATAGCATATGATACGCTTAAGAGCTTTCATATGCTCATTAGTTGGGGCATGCATATGAAGGCAGATCTGCTGCACGGCATAGGAAATGTCTGGCCGAATGAATGTAAGATACTGAAGAGCACCTACAAGACTACGATACATAGTCGGATCATCATAAGGAGTGTCTGCGGTGACACTTAATTTGGACTTAGTGTCAAAGGAGTAGGACATGAACTGCAGTTAGACATTCCGACACGTTCAATAATTTTTGCAGCATACTGTGTCTGAGATAAGAAAAGACCATAGGCATGACGAATGACAGCAATACCCAAAAAGAAACTCAAAGGACCTAGATTCTTCATAGCAAATTCAGAAGCTAAGAGAGTCATAATATACTTACGAAGACGATTAGAAGAAGCTATAAGTATAATGTCTTCCACATATAACAGAATATAAGCAATATCAAAATCATTCTTGTAGATGAATAAAGAGTGATCCGACGTACTATGAGAGAACCCAATGGTAGCAACAAAATCAACAAATCTTTGGCACCAAGCTCGAGGAGCCTGTTTTAATCCGTACAAAGATTTCTTCAAAAGGCAAACATGATTCAGATAATTTTTGTTACGAAAACCCATGGGTTGATGCATATAACTGCTTCATTGAGATGACCATGCAAGAAAGCATTCTTGACATCCATTTGATGATGGGCCAAGATTTAGAAAGAGCAATGCTGAGAACCACTCTAACGGTGACCGTTTTAACCACGAGGATAAACGTTTCATCACAACCAATTCCCTATTGCTGTGTATTTTCATTACCTACATGACGAGCTTTATAACGCTCAAAAGAGCCGTCAGATTTATATTTATGATGAAAAATCCACATAGACCTAATAACATTAACATTAGACGGCCTAGGCATTAATTCCCAAGTCTTATTGTCAATTAAAGCATTAAATTCATCCAACATTGCATTTTTCCAATTATGGTCACTAAGCGCACTAACAAGATTTTTTAGAATAGGAGAAATATCTATAGTGGTGGTAGTGTGGTAATTAGAAGAGTATTTGGGGTTGGGTTTAAAAATGCCATTTGATGCATGAGTGGTCATGCGGGTTGAAATGGGGTTGGGAGGTATTGGAGTGGTGTGAGGAATGGTCAAAGTGGGGGAGGTCATAGACGGGGTTGGACTATGGAGAAGAGAGGATGGGTCAAAGGAGGAAATAAAGGACCGAGTGTGGGAAGTAGTGGGAGGTGTGGAATTTGGGCATATGTGAGACTGTGGCCCAGATTGAGGAAGAGAGGACGAGTCGTTGGGCTGCGTTGTTGGGTCAAGCTGCATATTTTGTGGTGTGGTGTTTTGAGATAAATGATGTATTAATTGAGGATTAATATTATCACTCAAAAAATCAAAAATCAAAGGTTTTTTTGTGGAGATTGGAGAATGGAAATTCATTTTCAACAAAACGAACATGACGACAAATTATGATTTTACCACTAGACATGTCATAGCATTTGGAGCCACGATGATTAGGAGTCGGACCTAAATAAGCACAAGGATCGACCTTTCTTGTAATTTATGAATAGTAGAAGAGGGGAATAATGGGAAACATAAGAAACCAAAAACACACAAACCCGAATAATTCTGATCACTTTGATAGAGTATTTGAGTGGGAGATTGGTAATTCAATACCTTGGAAGGAAGGATATTGAGAAGATATATAGCCATGGAGAGAGCACGATGCCAAAAGGAGAGTGGCATAGATGCATGAGCAAGAATAGTCCGGATGATATTATTTATGGATTTTATGTGTCTTTCGGCCTTCCCGTTTTGAGGAGATGTATGAGGACATAAGAGACGGAAAAACATGCCTTGTTGCTCAAAAAAATCCTTAAAAGTGCCATTAATGTATTCCGTACCATTGTCATACTGAAAAGTATTAATATTACGTTCAAATTTTGTCTTGACTAAAGCATGAAACGCTAAGAAAAGTTGTTTAACTTGATATTTTTTGCAATAGGGAAGGTCCACAAAAATTTGCTATAGTCATCAAGAAAAAGATCATAATAATAATGGCCGGAAGTACTAACAATAGGAGAAGTCCAAAGATCACCATGAATAATATCAAACGGAAGAAAGTATATGACACTGAATCATAAAAAGGTAGCTTAGAATATTTTCCAAGAGGACAAGAAGAACAAAAAGTTTTACGAACGTTATTACAATCAACAAATTTTTCTACAAAGAGACTTAAGAATAGCATCGCCAGGATGACCTAAACGATTGTGCCGAATATTCGAAGGCAAACCAATAAAAGCAAAATGATTGTTAGAAGAAATGGCTTGAGAGTTGGAGAAAAGTGGATATAAGCCCTCAATGCTATCACATCTCATTAGTATGTTCCCTGTCCGTAAGTCATTAACAGAGAAACCAAAAGGGTCAAAAGAGATAGAAACCATATTATATGTGGTAAATTTACGAACAGAGACCAATTTTTAATGAGCCTGGGAGCATGTAACACATTGTTTAGGGTAAATGGTGGATAAGGTGGAGGCAATGTAGTGCGACCGTGACCAATAATTGGAATTAAATGACCACTACCAACAACAATGTTATGATGCTTATTGCTTGAATTGAAATAAGAAGAGAGAATACCTGCATCCGCCGTCATGTGAGATGTAGCACCAGTATCCATGTAGTAGTTCCCATCTGGTTGAAAGAACGAAAGAGCATGCATAGCAGCCTCAATGTCGGTGGGCATGTAGCTAGGAGCAAGAGGAGCAACTGCTTGAAAGCTTGAGGTCTGGACTAGGCTGCCAAGAGTATGCGGGAAATGGGCAAGGAGGAATAGTCCACCTTCCCCAACCAGGCTGCTGCCACTATGGCGGTGGGGCCTGTTGACGTGGCTGCCACTGGTGCTGCTGATATGGCGGCTGACTAGGACTGGAGCCGTTAGAACTTTGGTGGACCTTTTTCTTTCCATTGTTTTTCAAATTGTTCCTCCTTTTATTATTGTTGTTGCGCTTGTTGCTTGCAGATGAATCAGTGGCAACCATGGCAACACCACTAGAACGACTCACAGAACAACCAGCTTCACGAGCTTGATGAGCCTTGATAGTACGCTCAGCCATTTTCAACCTTGAACGACAACTCTCAAAGGATGGCAAAGGCTCTTGATTTTGTATATAGTCCACCATACCACTATACGCTTCTGGTAAGGACCCGGTGAGACGTAAAACCAGACGACCATTTGTCACCGGAGCATCAACATCTGACAACCTATCCGCCAAAGAATGTAGATAATTACAATAATTGTCGATCGAGTTGAAAACCTCAAAAGCAGCATTTGTAAAGCCCTCCTCGAGATAGGTAGCCCGAGAGGCTTTGTTGTCTTGAAAAAGAACTTCAAGACGGTTCCATGCCTCCTCTGTCGTGTCATTACGCCTGAGAATAGCGAGGTGAAGATCGGAAGAAATGGTGCTGTAAATCCATTGCAAGACAATGACATCCAAACGCCTCCAAAGTGCCGGATCAACGGACTTAGCTTGGACATAGGCAGCCATAGCCTTCTCCTCCGTTGGTGGAACCAAATGATCGTAAAGATCATGAAACCTACCAAGATTGGTAAACAGAGTAGCCCAAGAATGATACATGGCTTGCTCATTATCTAATGTTATGGGAATAAGAGATTTAACATTAGTGATGGTGAGTGTGGGATGGAACTTGGACGAGTCTGCCATGGAAAAGAATTAAACATGAAGAAGAACGGAGAAGAAGATATGTGAGGCTAGGATAAGGAGAACAGTTCTGATACCATGATAGAAATCTATTAGAAATCAATTTTCTTGACCATTGTATTCCACATCCAATGATATATATATATATATATATATATATATATATATGATTTACAAGAGTTAAAATAGGTTACAAATTAGCCAACTGATTTGCTAAAACAAAGGTAACTACATAAATATTTCCTAAATAAAGTTATAGTCAAATCATAGAATAAATGCAGGAAATATCAGTAAATATTCTAACGCCTAGAATATATGTAAAATATATTCTATCAGTCACGTAATTACATACATAGGTACTTACATAAAACATATCCTATATGTCATATACTATCACACTGCACAACGTGGTGAGTACTAGCAAATGACTTCAGTTTCGGCCTATGTGAATGTCCTTCTGAATAAACTACAAAATTTGTCATCACTGCAAAATCAAGTGTGATTGACATGAGTCTACAAGTGCAGTTATTTGTACTTCGCAAAAAGATAGAAATAAAGCTAAAATTTTCTGGTTCAATCCTCACAAACGAGCTAGTAAATAAAAGCTTACATTCTCTATACAAAATACAAAGCAGAGAAACTCAATATTGTTACAACTCGTCAAAAGCTTACAACCACATATATATAGGCCATAATGGATTCAGTAAGGTTGATCAGAGATATCTAGAAGGAAGAAAATCGTCTGAAGAACACTTTATCATGCAGATGTAGAAAAGACTAAAGAACACATACTCGAGTTAGTGGTTTGGCTTTATCATCTAGTACTCTAAGTCAAAAACAAAGGTTTTGGTTACAGTTCCTCAAACATAGCAGGCAACAAAACTTCAAAAGAAAAAAAGAGAAGTGCATCATTAGAGCAACAATGAAGCTTTAACCATACACAGTCTCATTGAAGAGGAGAAAGAGATGCTAAACAGTGTAGGATCAAAGAAGTTACCTTAACAAAGAAGCAAAAATGAAGAGACAGGATGCAGTAAATAGAATAGACAACGAAGAACAACATGATGTAATTTAAACAAGAGTTTGGGTAGTTCTCCCACAAGGGAGTTCAAAATATCATTAGAGCATCTCCTTGAAAAAACTAGGCTTTTAGATATACTAGATGGTTTACCAAGTTCAAATTCGTCATCTACATGAATCACATCTTGCTTGTGTATAGTTTGTCGGAATGAAAATACATGTAAACATGATGGAAGTTTGTATAGGTTTTCACATATTTGCCTGTAATCTTGCATGTGTTAAACCAACACAAGCATCAACAAAATCCTTACCTATAAAATCAGTAGAAAACACTTGCGGTTACTTACTACTTAAATATCAAAGTAATACATGCATTAAATTAAAAAAGAAATGGAGAATATCAAAGTAATACCTGAATGGAACTCCACTACACAAATTTTAAATCATCACCAATTGACCTCCAATCATCAATCGTGACCGGAATATGCACTCGTATAAGCGGTCCTAGGTAAGAAGATAACATTATAGAACCTTCTCCTATTGGTATGACATTCTTATTAAATTCAACGTTAATCCGAGATGCGGCATCCGAAGGAAGTCTTTTCATTTTAGTTGGACCTATAGCTTTTTTTTCCTTTCAACTGGATTTTCGTCTACAGGTTGCATACAAAATCTCATTTTCCATCGCATTATTTTCAATTTCAAAATCGTTGTTTTTAATATTTACTTCCGGTTGCTCATTGGCTTCATAATTTGCTTCAGGCTGCTCATTGGCTTCAATATTTTCTTTATGCTGCTCGTTGGCTTCAATATTTGCTTCAGGTTGCTCATTGGAGTCCTCGGCTTGTTTTTGTTTGCAAATAAGTTTTCCTCGTCTTTGTCGTATCCTGCATTAACAAATCAGATTAGAGCGAGTACACGTTCAAATATTTTGGATTGCAGATTAGAGTGAGTACAAAATTAAAAGTAACGCAGGCAAACAAAGTTATGTATTAACAATCTTATATACTACTAAAGGATGATGGAGTGCAACAAAATCTTTAGTTCTCTATAGGTCCATATTTCAAATTTTGTGTGTGTGTGTTATGGATGTCTACTAGTGGTCCTTTAGGGACACTAGTTCTCAAATAGATAAAATAAGTTGTAATTTTAACTAGTATGAATGATGGAATGCATCTAGTTCTCAAATAGATAATGCCTTTTGGATATAAACAATCACGCGTAAATTCTTACTACATATTTTTGGTATGCTTGGATTATAACCTGCTGACTATCTAGGCCATGTGCTATGTAAAAACAACCAAAGTCCAATAAATATGTAGTGCATTCAAGTAACAAACAAAAGGTAAATCTTTCAATACATAATTTAGTAAATAAATTATAATTTAGACATGATAAATGATAGAAATAATTCTATAGAGGGTATCAATATGATGTGCATAAGTCGAAGCTCAAAAATGATAGTAAATCATTGCTAATTAATAGCGTATATGTTATAGATTGATGCATTTTTCTCCAAAATCTTAACATTGCCTGGTTACTTGTATATTCAAATAACAATAAAACTATCTAAAATAAAATAAAAATTAATGCTGTACTACTGTAATAAACTACTAGTGGTAATGATCTCAGAAATAATTTTAAGCACTGAATGATCCCAGGTTCAAAAAATTAACTGGTCATGAGGCCAGTACCACTCAAAATTTGCAGGACTAATGTCATTTTCTTCCTAATTTAATGCAACTCCAATAATATGTGGTGGTATTTGGTAAGACGATAATCATCAATGTAATATCTTTGGTGGGAAAAAATATGTAAGATTTTTTTTTTTGAAACCCAGGATGGGAATATAATCCCAGCCTATAAACTTAACATTAAAGAGTATTTAAATACATTCATTTATACAACCTAAAACATACCCAGTACATGCATAATTTGTACAACCCAAAATATCACATACCCATTACATATTGACCCACAAAATATTACTTAGCTAATAATATATAAAATATGATATGGCTACATATAGACTAAAAGTCAGTGAAGAAACGGCTGAGAATGTTGGTCAAGTACCTTTGTCACCCCTCTTTCTGCGCACCACTCTTTTGCCAATTGAAATCCATATTCTCCTTAACTCTCTTTTGCAGCTCAGGTAACACAGCTTTCAATTCCTTCCCATAAGGATATGCAAAACCTAGCCAGAAAGAAATATTAGATATTGAAGTTCTAAGAAGCGCATTGTTTGCGCCAAAAATGGTCACAAACACCCAATATCGTGAAAGCACCCGTTTGTCAACACAGCAGCAATAATTAACACAGAACTCAGGTCTAAGAGAAAGTAAATGCAGCAAATCACAAATAACAATAAACAACACAGGATTTATAGTGGTTCGGCAGTCTCCGGCCTAAGTCCACTTCAAAGGTTTTTCTTTTTATTGATGTTCTCTTGATGATTACAGTTGATTATGGCGGATTACATTAAGTTATAGCTCTGATCCTTGATTACAATGGTAGTAGTGAAGTGCAAAGTAGAGTTTTGGTAGAGTCTCAGCGCTTCCGAATCAAGATCCCCCTTTACGAATGACCCGGCTCCATTTATAGGCGTAGGAGGCTGATATTTCTCCTAAAAGTCCGGTAGACCGCTTCTGGCACGTGAGGGGGTCCACATGCCCGGATTCTGGACATCCAGGACCACTTTGGGATCGATTCGAAGTACGTTCGAATCGATCAAGAAAGCATCCAATCGAGATGAAATCTGGCGTGGACATTCTTCAACATGTATGCAACCTTCTGTGAAAATTTCGTGGCATTTGGATCAACGGTTTGGGAGACATGATCGATACGAGTTGGTATGTTTCGGTTGGCTGTGGGGTTCGAATCGATCAAGTCGAATCGATGGCATCACATGCCCAAGTGATGACGTGGTGCGCATGTCCAGGGTCAATCCACTTTTCATTCCGAGTTGGCTGGGTCGACTCCATTATTTTCGCCATTTGACTTGGTGGATTCGAGGGAACGGATTCGAGGCAAAGTGCATTCATGGAGTCGAAGCAGGGGTGTCTTGGATGGATGCGAAGCTCAGCAATGCCTATGGATTCGAAGCAGAGGGAACATGATGGATTCGATTATGTGTTATAGTGATGGATTCGAAGTATAGTTGCTTTACTGACCCGAGGTACTTTGCCCTGATGGATTCGAAGGAAGGCCGTGGGATGGATACGAGGCTTGGCTACCTAATGGATTCGAAGGAAAGGTGACTTGATGGACTCGTTCATGTTGCTTCGGGTGATGGATACGAAGGTGTTGACGCGAAGTCCATGGATTCGAAGTAGGGGGAACTCGATGGATTCGAAGGACTTCCAAGTATGATGGGTTCGAAGTGGATGGAGTCGAACCGATGGATGCGAGCATGACTTCTGGCCATGGATTCGAACTATGGGGTATCCTATGGATTCGAACCGAACAAGGGCTATCTCTCTCAAACTGAATCCATCATATCTTGAGCATATGAACTCGGATTGACTTGAAATTTGGAATGCTAGCTCCCATGACTTTGCTTGCTGTGTCCTATCAGTTGTAGCCTGATCCGGGCTCGGACAAAATTCATTTATATCCATAGCGAAGTGAAGTACAACCAATCTTTGAGACGAACTGTCTTTTGTTTTTGACCGATCTTTTGGGTATCATGGCTTTGCCAAAAAGCGGGATAACACACATCAAAAGGTTTACTTTTATTATTAAAACATCTATCATTCCTTTCACTCCATAAAACCCAAGAGACACTCATAATTATGAAATCAGATAGTATTCTATCAAAATTTTATTAGAAACCCATTTTCTATCCTCTTCCCAATACCAAAATTGATTAAAAAAGTAAGGAGGAGAAATATGAAGCATTTGATAACATTTAATATTAAGTAAGTAGGTGAAAGGACATTGGAAGTGTAAGTGGTTACTATCTTCATCTCTGAAATTACAGAATAGGCATTTAGACTCAATCCTTAGACCTTTATGAACCAGGAGAGCTTTGGTATTCAGCTTGTTGTTAATGGAAATCCACATATGAAGCTTCATTTTAGGCGGTACACACATCTTCCATAAAGCTCTACTGTATTTCACCTTGATACCTCTAAAATTTAGCAATGTATAAACTGATCTAACACTGAATTTTTCATTCTTTTCTAAATTCCAGCTAACATTATCCTTGTCCTTGTGAATGATTGTACCCTGTAACATATTTATAAGCTTCCAATACTGCAAGAGTAAATCTCCAACCAATATTCTATTGAAACTGAGAATCCGTTTCAGCTCATTACAGACTTTGTAGTAAAGTTCACTTATTCTAACATTTTGATTCAAAGAGATGTTATATAAATCATCTTCAGAGGAATGTTGTATATCCAAGAGTTATGCCAGAATAAAATTCTCTCACCATTACCCAGTTGCCAAATCAATCCAGTTTTGAAGATAGGTTCTAATTTGATAATTTCAGACCAATATTTTGGATTTCGATGCAAGTAGAAAACAACAGTGTTAAAATTACCAAAATAATATCTATTTTCAACCCCGGTTTTCCAAAGCGAGCTATTATTTTCGAAAATTTTCCATAACCATTTACATTGAAGAGCACAATTAAATTCCTGCAAATTTATTACCTCTAAACCTCCTTGATCTTTGGATTTGCATATAGTCTCCTAAGCTACCAAGTTCTTTAAAGAACTCCCATTTCTGCATCCTTTCCAAAGAAAATTCCTCCTAATAGTATCAATTTTGTTAACGACCCACTTGGGAAATTTATATAAAGACATCCAAAATAAAGGCAACGCAGTGAGAACTGAGTTTAATAGAATCAATCTTCCTGCTCTAGATAGAGTATGACATTTTTATCTTACTAGTCTTAACCCAATTTTATTAATCAATGGTAACCAATCTTCATGCTTCAGGGCTTTAGGTCTGATAATCATTCCTAAGTAAGATAAAGGAAAATTATCGGTTCTATAATTCAAAGTCAAAGCAATATCTTGGATATTAAAATTTGAGCCACCCACAGCCATAGTTAAACTCTTATTGAAATTAATTTTTAAACCTAATAGATTCTCAAAACCATATAGCAAAAGCTTTAGTGTAATTACAAAATGAGGTTTGGGAGAACTAAATATGATTGTATCATCAGCATATTGTAGGGAAGATATACCACCAGTAACAAAAGAGTTACCAAACGATTATAACACTCCATTTCTAACAGCAACTCTAATTAACCTTGCAAATATATCTATTGCAATGTTGAATAACAAAGGAGAAAGAGGATCTCTTTGTCTTAGACCTCTTTTAGACTTAATTTTCCTGTCTTTCATCCCATTCAACAAAACAGATGAAACCCCACTGTTCAAAAGACCCCTGATCCATCTACACCAAATACTACCAAAACCTTTAGCTTTTAATACATGTAAGAGAAAATCCCAATTCAAAGAGTCAAAAGCCTCTGAAAAATCTAGTTTCATTATTACAGAAGGCAAGTCTTCTTGTATGCAATAGTTGACCACTTCTTGCACCACAACAACATTTTCCATATTATTTCAGTTTCTAATAAAAGCAGATTGACTTAAGAGAGAATTCATCAAACCCCTGAGTCTGTTAGCTAGTACTTTGGTAATAACCTTAGTGATACAATTCAGTAAACTGATAGGTCCAGTAAAACAATAAAAGCATAGTTCATATAACTAAAATCTACGTTTCCAACATAAAGATCATTGAAGTGGGCAATAATATCTAATTTAATGGTAGACCAATATCTTTGAAAGAAGAAAATAGGATAACCATCTGGTCCAGGAGCCTTATCTGCTGGAAGATCTTTAACAGCTTGCCAAATTTCCACCTCTATGAATACTTACTCTAAACAATTCAAGTCCACCTTCTCATTGTCATCAAAAATTAATTTCCAATCCACTGAGGTAAATTTCTCTTGAACGTTACCAAATAATTCTTTGTAACAATCGGAAAACTTATTTAAAATTTTATTTTGATCAAATTCCTCAACTCCCTCAATAATAATGTTATTTATGTAATTAGTTATCCTTTTTTCATTGGCTATTTTATGAAAATATGTTGTGTTAGCATCCCCATGATTAAGCCAATTTACTCTAGATCTATGTTTCCACATGATTTCCTCTTGGTTAATGATTTTCAGTAGTTTCTTTTCCTTAGATTTAAGAACAACAAAATCTTCCTGAGATAAACCCATAGATTCCTCCTTATTGTTAAGAGCCAATATCTCTTCATTCAAGTTTAACTTCTTATCTTTCAAATTACCAAAGTTGCTTTTTTCCCATTGTTTAATACAATTTCTTAATGATCCAAGCTTAAACATTATATACTTAGCAGAATTATCTAGACTGTTAAAATTGGCCCATTTTTCTTTAACAAAATCATCAAAATCATTCTCTAGACACCACATTTTCTCAAATCTAAAATCTTTTTGATTTTTGCCTCATCCTTGTAGTCTAATATTACTGGACATGATCAGAAAGAATTCTAGCATGGCCACATTGCACAGAAAAAGGAAATTTATCATCCCATTGTGAATTGATTAAAAATCTATCTAATCTAGCCATTATAGGATTCTCTGGCCCATTGCTCCAAGTGTAAGCTTTATTGTACATAGGCAGGTCAATTAAACTACATTCATCAACAAAATTACAAAATTTCTCGATTTCCGAGTAACTTCCTTCTCCCTAACTTCTTTCCCCAATGAATCTTGTAACATTAAAATCTCCTCCAATGGCCCAAGGTCCATTAACCTTTTCCAATAAATCAGAACAACAATCTTAGAAAACAGATCTATCATTTTTATCACAAGGGCCATATACATTTGATATAAAGAAATAACTACCATCTCTGTATTCTCTAATTTAATATGAAAAACATTAACGTATTTGTATTCATTTATAATCTTGAATCTATCCCCCCCTCCATCCAACAAACAGTCCACCTTTGCTAGCCATGGCATCAACAACACACCAACTATCGATAAAATTTCCACCCAATGTGCTAAAATTGAAAACAGAGGAATCAACAATCTTAGTTTCTTGAAATAACATTACATCCACACATAATGACTTAACAATGTTCTTAACTCTGGCACATTTCTGGGGAGTGCCGAGACCCCTAACATTCCATGTTAAGATCTTCAAGAATTAGTGGAGACCCTTATTAACTCCAATGACTTGAAACTCTCCATATCCACTATGCCATTTTGAAAAGTAAAACCAATTTTTCTAGCCATTTCAAAGAGTTGTTCAGAAGAAAGAGTGTTTAATGCAGCTGGAACATGAACACTTTCGAAAAAAGGATGAGAGGACTTACTTGAAGAGACAGCTTGCTCCAAAGCTTTTACTCCTGCTCTTTTATTGGCCTTCTTTAGAGTATCCTCCTTCCGACCCAATAATCTGGCACTTCTACGCACATTGTTGAAAGCAGCATCAACATCTTTACTTGAATTATCACTAAGCTCCATAACAGAAATAGGCTCCTTTTCTACTTCAACATTTTCCACATTGGGTTCATCAAAAACCACCTCTTGAACTGTAACATCCTCCTTAGTACCACCTGCTACCACCATTTCAGTGGTTTTTAGAAATTCCCTAATTTCATCTGAATTATTAGCACGAAAAACCACTGCATTGACATCTTCCGAGTCCACGACAGCATCTTCAACATAAACTTTATCCGAATCCACAGAATTGAAAACATTCTGATCACTTGAATCAAAAACAGTCACTTCAATATACACTTTATCTGGAATCATAAATGGACCAACCACATGGGCAACAATACAATTCCCCGAATCATTATTGCTGTCTGAAATATGAGTAATGATAACTTGATTACCATTCACTTCAAGATCAATCAAGTTATTTTTATCTTCCAGTTTCTTATCGGAATTATCTTTTTTCCTCCAAAGCATATTATTGTCAGGTCCAAAGTGAGCGTGACTCCATGCATCAAAATTCAGATCATCTTCTGTAGAAGTCTCCTTAACTGAGACAATGTAACATGCATTTCCAATAGAAATTTCAATTTTACCGGGAATAGGCACATTAATATCTCTTTCAATCTCTACATCCAGATATGAATAATCGAATTTGTCTCCTTCAGCTAAATCCATATTAACCAAGAGGCCAATCCCACTGACAACTTCTTCTAAAAGATCCGGCTCCCAACATATATCTGGTAAATCAATAAGTCGAATCCAAGTTCTAACTGAGTAATATCTTTCAATTTTTCCTTCATTCAAACTCCGAAGCCTCAGCTTGATTGCCTTGTTGGAAAGTTTCAGAACATTTCTTATCACAGCATCCATGGCAAGGCTAAAACTTGGAAAAAGTACCTTAAATTCTTAATTATACTTATTTATTTCCCAATTATGGTTGCCAAAGTAAAAAGTAAGAAGATCGACAATATCTTGGACCGCGAATTTACCTTGAATAGTTGTGATAATTACTCATCTTCTGCATTTCTTGTAGGCTTTAGCAAAAACATCAGAGTTGTCAAGAACAATACCATGTGATTTGTTAACATCGACCCCGTTTACCAAATCAAGTTTATCTGACATTCTAGAAATTTCCACAGATTTCTTCAAAAAAGCATTGTCTCTGAAAACAATCCCTTTCCCTCTATCTTCCTGAGATCTTGCTCGATTGGGGCACTTTGAAGATCGATGCCCAGTTCTATTGCAGTAGAAGCACGTAAGACTATTGCGATAATTTTTCGCTCTATGATTTGCCATTCCGCACCTGAAGCAAAGATTTTGAGATTTGATGTTCGAATTTTTTTTATGGATAGAGATAAATGAAGAGTTATGTTTGTGAACAGGAAGAGTATTTTTAGTCCTAACCACATCGGCATAAGAAGTAGGATAAGGGTTTTGAGATACACTAGAAGAAGAGATACTCGAAAATAATGAAAAGAAAGAATTATTAAAAAAAGAAAAACTTTCTGCCATTTTCTTGAAACTCCCCATTACGTTTTTTAGTAGATGTTTATATTTTAGCGTCCACTTTCAATGTCTGGTGGTTTTTACGTATGATTTTGCAGAAGGAATAAAGCATACGATAGTCCATTATTTCTTAAAGGTCAATAACAGTGAAAAAACAAAATCATTTTAAATTAAAGAGCCATATGAAGTTGTATAACACAGAGATTTTGTGTTACAAATATAATAATCATTCTACCAATATATACCTTATGACTCTTGATTAAATTTCACAAACAGAGTAAAATAAAAATCCGAGCAATAACAAAGTAAACTTCATATGTTATAGCGCATATAATGAGAAAACCACCACTTGAAGCTTTTGAAATTACAAAAATAACCATGATAATTGATTGCTTTAAACTAGGGTCTAGAGGTCTTAGCTTCGAACCCTGAAGACATCAAAATTATATCGCTATCAAATTCCCCAATTTTTTATCAAAAGCTTTTTTGAAAGAAAAATAACTGAAAGTTGCTCTTTTTCTACGTACACGTGCATTGCACATGCATGACTGTTTTCTTAAGTATAATACTTATTAGATAAATAAATGGATATTAATTAACTCTCTACGGTCTATATTTATGTATATAGATTTCTTTTTTTTTTTTTCTTTTATTAACATTGGTTAAATAGTACCAATGAGTTCAACCTGGCTCTCTAAATTAACAATCTATATCCTTACCACCACTGTAATTTCATGTTATAAAATGAATTCATTAACATGAATGATAACAGAATAAATAAGTTTGTATTTCGATGAACTGTGGTTATAAAAAATTCCAGTTTAACAGCAAATATTGATGGTAGGGGAAAGGAAATTGGACGGGAATATAAATACATAGAGGAACTGAAAGAGATGCAAATGAGAGGAATAACAAAGATAATAACATTCCTCTCCTTTATTATTATGTATTAGTAAAGAGATCACCATATAAAGAAAGTTAAAATATTGTGCATTTAATTCTTATATTATCAATGGGCTGGAGATATAATTAGGAATTCAGGATTGCGTTCCATACATGTTTCAAGATGAAATATGGTTGTATAACAAGAAACTTCATCAAAGCAAATACTCTGTAAAAATCAAAAAGCAATTATATCATACATTAAGATATTTTCAAATCAGCCTTCTATTCAAAACTGTTGTTTAGATATGAAGATTCTCCTACAGCTCTCGTCAGTGTGAACCATCATTGCGCATATATACAAATTCTCTTGGGGTAACAAAGCTAGTTGCCTCTGCATTCTTTTCCTATATCTCTGTTTACCAAAGTTGATTGATCCGCATTCCCAAGATTTGAGGGGTAAAAACCTTGCTTTCAAGTATGTTTTTCGATGCAAATAATCTAAATATAGTGTATATTTCCTTCCGTTTTCTTTATTTTGAGTATATTCATGTTTTTTCTGCTGTTGTTGAGAATTTTGATAAAGATTTATTGGTATGATTTGTATCTACCATGAATATCAAGCAAACTAGACCACTAAATTTATTTTTTGTTGGAAATTTTAAAAATTTGTTTTGGGTTTGTTTTTGAAGAGAGAAGAAGATGCAAGAAGAAAGAAGAAGAGGGGTTGAATAGTCATACATCTAGGAAATTAAGAGAATATATTGATTTATATATGGATTTCTCTAAGGAAGGTTATGCATTACCACCACTCGCGTCGCCCCCAACTAACCTACCGGGTTCGAATCTAAAATGACGAATTTGAACCGATATTTTGACGGGTCACTTGAATGAAGGGACGCGGCCATTTGTAATGGTTTCGGACTGTTGGAAAGAATGCAACACTTGACGAATGGACACTTCCTCACTACTATAAATAGTGATGCCCAAGAACCATCACAACAGAGCAATCTCTTTTTTTGTACCTTCTTCTTCCTTCAGATCTACGATGTCCTGAAAGTGTTGCAGAACACTGCATTATCACCACAGTTTGCAACGCCTGTAAGGTGTTACAAACACAGAAGCGTTGCAGATCAATTCTCTTCCTCTTCTTCATTTCAATCTCTACTAAATTGCATCGTCAGAGATCAAATTTGAGTGTTCTTGGTCGGTTCAAAATCATTCAAGTTTTGAATCCGATTACGCTGTTTCAAGGCTTCATTGAATCATGAAGTCAATAGTTCGATAACCCATTTGTACCTGTTAGGTTGAACTATTGTCTAAAAGAATCTACATAGTAGATCCGTGAAGTTAGAAGTACAACAACTATCATCTTCATCATTCTCGAATCATCGACACATTATCAAACAATTTTAGGCAATATTTCAACCATGGATGGTTCAAGTTCAATCAATCTCAATACTCTTCAAGCTATGAATCAGCATTTAACGCGATTGGAGCGGTTTGATGGTGAAAACATCACTCGTTGGCAAGAGATGATGAAATCCTTTTTGATCACGATCAAATTGTTCTATATTCTTGAAGATAACTTAGAGGAAATACCAAAGGAAACTGATAAAGATACCGACGAATTGAAAGCAAAACGTGCAAAGCACAAAGAGGATGATTTTCTATGTAGAGGGCACATTCTGAATGCATTGTCTACTCCTGTCTACAACGCACATAGGACTTTGGAAACTACAGTGGCACTTTGGATTGCACTAGAAAGAAAATACCACATATCCGAGGCAAGTAACAAAAAAATTCCTTATTTACAATTTTATGGATTTCAAAATGGTCGAACATAAGTCAATGGTTGGACAAGTAAGCGAAATTCTACTATTAGTGAATCAACTTAAAGATGCTAGAATAAACCTCCTCGAATTTTTGTCGTTGGAGTTATAATTTCAAAACTTTATTCTTGGAATGATTATAAGAAAAAATTAAAGCATGCAGAGACGGATTATGATTTAGACGGTTTACAGCGTCATTTTCGTATCGAAGAGGACTCTTGAAAATGCAAACTAGATGATAATCTGCAAACTGAGTCTCATTCTAAGGAAAATAATGTTCAAATTACTGACAAATTGAAGCCTAAGAACGATACACAGTTTAAGAAGAAAATTTCCAACAATAAAATGGAAGGTGCTTGTTACTACTGTAATAAGCCCGGCCACTATGCCCAAGACTGCCGTCAGCAAAAGAAACAACAAAAGGTGAATGTGGTTGAAGACTCGCTTGTGGCTATAGTGCAAGAGGCGAAATCGGTTAGCGAAACTGATAGTATTTGGTGGTTTGATACTGGAGCAACCATTCACATTTGCAAAGACCGTAATCTGTTTAAGACTTATGAAGAAAACAATGGAGAAACCGACAAGATTATTGGATCAAATAAGGTTCCAAGCGAAGTTTTGGAGAAAGGCACCATAGAACTTACATTTACTTCTGGAAAAGTTCTTACATTGGTCAATGCATTTTATGTACCTGATATGTGTAAGAATTTGATCTCTGGATACCTTCTTAAAAAAGGGGGATTCAAGATGGTGTATGAATCTGATAAGTTAGTGTTGTCCAAGAACAGAAAATTCATTGGATAGGGATACTCTTGTAACGGAATGGTTAAGTTGAATCTAATAAAGAAATCTTCTATTTATATTGTTGATTCTGTTAGTTTATGGCATGGTAGATTAGGACATGTTAATTATAATTCCCTGAAAACATGCATAAACTAGGATTGATTTCTGATTGTGATTTCGATACTATCTCTAAATGTGAAATATATGTTCAAGCAAAAATACAACGAAAATCCTTTAAATCTGTAGAAAGGAAAACTGGCTTGCTTGATTTAGTGTATAGTGATGTGGGTAACTTAAAAAATCATACCACCTATGGTGGTAACCAATACTATATAACATTTATTGATGATTATACTGGATATGCATATGTGTATCTAATGAAAACTAAAGATGAGACCTTTGATAAATTTAAAATTTACAAAGTAGAGGTCGAAACACAATTAGGAGTTAAAATAAAAGTATTATATTCAGATCGAGGTGGTGAATATTACTCAAATGAATTCACCTTATTTTGTAAACAATACGGCTTAGTTCAACAATGCACTGCCCCATATACACCACAAAAAAATGGTATTGTTGAAAGAAAAAAATAGAACTTTTGTACAAATGGTTACTGTCATGCTCATAAGTTCAAACTTACCTTATAACCTATGGGGTGATGCTATGCTATCCGCATGTTATATCTTAAATAGAGTACCACTTAAATAGAATAATGTTTCCCCTTATGAATTATGGTTCAATAGGAACCTAATCTTACAAGGCTTAAAGTTTAAGGTTGTTTAGCATATGTTAGAAAACCAAACCCTAAATGGCCAAAGTTAGAAAATAACACATTTAAATGTGTCTTCATAGGATATTCACTTAATAGTATAACCTATAAATTCCTAATTCTTAACGCCTTAGAAGTTATAGGATCCGTAGATGTAGAATTCTTTGAAAATCAAACTGTTGAGTTCTATTGAGATCATCTAGTCCAGAACCTAATACGATTGATGATATCAATGATGATGACTATGCTCCTGTTCAAAACAGCATGAAAGTATCAGTACCAAATAATATTACTGAACAAAGGAGAAGTAAAAGAGCAAGAATAGAGAAGGACTATGGTCCTGACTTCATTACATATATTATAGAAGGCAATAAGGATGAAGTCCTTAATGTGACTAGATATGCTATGAACGTCGAATGACCCCAAAACTTATTCTAAGGCTATGAGTTCCAAAGATTCAATATTCTGGAAAGTAGCTATTAATGATAAAATGAATTTCATATTGTTAAACCAAACTTGGGTTTTAACTGATTTACCTCCTAGTGCTATATCTATAGGATGTAAGTGAATATTTAAGAAAAAGTTGAATACAAATGGATCAATTGATAAGTTTAAAGCCAGATTAGCTGCTAAGGGATATAAGCAAAGACATGGAGTAGATTATTTTAATACATATGCTCCAGTTGCTCGCATATCTATTATACGATGTTTAATAGAACCTGCATCAATTCATAAATTGGTCATACTTCAAATGATGTAAAGACTGCGTTTCTAAATGGAGATTTAGAAGAAGAGATATATATGGAACAACCTGAAGGTTTCAAAACCCCAGGCCAAGAAAAGAAAGTTTGCAAATTAGTAAAGTCTCTTTATGGTCTCAAGCGAGCTCCCATGCAATGGCATGAGAAGTTTGATAAAATAGCACTGTCATATGGATTTATTGTTAACGATGCTGATAAATGTATTTATAGCAAATCAGACAACAACGATTATGTTATAATATGTTTATACGTTGATGACATGCTAATATTTGGTTCCAATATATCCTATGTGAATGAAACTAAGAAGTTTCTATCTTCTAAATTTGATATGAAAGATCTAGGAGAAGCTGACATAATTCCGGGAATTAAAATTATTAGGAAAGAGGGGGAGTTGTTGCTAACTCAATCTCATTACATTGAGAAGTTCCTCCGAAAGTATGGTCATTATAATGACAAACCAGCACCTACTCCTTTAGATCCTAGTATTAAATTAGGAAAGAATACTGAACGTACCATTTCTCAACTTGAGCATTCCAGTATTATTGGGAGCCTTATGTATGTTATGCATTGCACTAGACCAGACATAGCACATGTTATAAGCATGTTTTGTCGATTTACGAGTAATCCAGGTTTCGAACATTGGAAAGCTATTTCCAGAGTTTTATATTATTTGAAAGGAACTGTTACCTATGGTTTATGTTATAAAGGATATCCTGTTGTAACAGAAGGATATAGTGATGCAACCTGGAACAATGTAGAATCAAAATCCAAGTCTACGACTGGATGGATCTTTACATTATGAGGTCTGATGTGTCTTGGGTTTCCAAGAAACAGACCTATATATCTGACTCAGCAATGTTATCATAATTGATTGCATTAGCGTATGCATGTAAGGAAGCGGAATGACTTAGGAATTTATTAATAGAAATCCCATCATGGAAGAAGCCATCTTCAGTAGTCTTGATTAACGGTGATAATCAGGCTACAATATACAATGTCTCTAATAAGACATATAATGGAAAGTCTAGACATGTGAGTCTAAGACATCAAATGATAAGACAGTTACTCAAAAGTGGAGTAATAATTGTTGCTTACATAGAAACAAAGAAAAATTTGGCCAACCCACTCACAAAGAGTCTTCCAAAGGCAATGGTTTCTATAAAATCAAAGAAAATTGGACTAAGGTCTGTGAATGAAGGTTGATCATCCTTAACAGAAATCCGACTTATACTTTGAAAAGGATAGACAAAGTTCAACGGGTACCAACAAGTTAAGAGAATGATTAAGAAACAATAAATCAATTGCCCATAATCAGTGTTGGATTCTGCATGAAAAAGGATGGATTAAAATCCTTAATAAGTCCAGTTAAAATCACAAGGTGTATCGCAGAAACACCTTATAAAGGGACTTACCTATATAAGTATGGAAATCGGGTCGTTTCCTAAGAAAGTAAGACCGCTTTCTAAAGTAGACTCATGAACTCAGGATTTAAGCACATGGCCATTAATGTGTTGAGCATACAGAACACTCTATATACGGAAATCAGTATGTATGACTGTTTCGGTACCATCACTAAGGGTACTTGGTTCAAGATACGTTCAGCATAGACCTCGATAGAATTTTGAGTGGTTTACACTAAGTGAAAGTTCAAATCCAAAAGATACCTATCATTTATGTATTAGTTTCCAAAATGATGCAAAACTTGATCTTGGAACTACATAGGCTTGATCCCAATTGGGTATAGGTAGTCACCCTAGTGATGCAAGCCGTCCATTTTATTTATCTTAGTTATTTTGAAAATGGTGGGAAATTGTTGGAAATTTTCAAAATTTGTTTTGGATTTGGGTTTGTTTTTGAAGAGAAAGAAGAAGAAAGAAGAGGGGATGAATAGTCCCACTAGAAAATATATTGATTTATATATGGATTTCTCTAAGGAAGGTTGGGCCCTTTGGGCACCCAAAGCTTTGCTTTGATGTGAGGAGGGAAGTTATGCATCATCACCACACGTGCACACCGCAGTCGTCCGTCCGACCGACCGGACCGAGTTCGGGTCTAAAATGATGAATTAATTTTTGTTAATAGGCCGGATCCAAAATTTGAACGGATATTTTTGGTGGGTCATTTGAATGAAAGGACGCGACCGTTTAGTAACAGTTTTAAACTGTTACGAAAAGGCGCGACCGTTTGTAATGGTTTTGGACTATTGGAAATGATGCAACACTTAACGAATGGACACTTCCTCACGACTATAAATAGTGACGCTCAGGAATCATCACAACAGAACGATCTCTTTTCTTTGTATCTTCTTCTTCTTCCTCTAGATCCACGATGCCTAGAAAGTATTGCAGAGCACTGCATTATCACCATAGTTTGCGAAGTCTGTAAGGTGTTGCAAATGCAAAAACGTTGCAGATCAGTTATCTTCTTCTTCATTCCATTCTCTACTAAATTGCATCATCAGAGATCGAATTTGAGTATTCTTGGCCGGTTCAAAATCGTACAAGTTTTAAATCCGATTACGTTGTTTCAAGGCTTCATTGAATCCTGAAGTCGATAGTTCGATAACCCGTTTGTACCTGTTGGGTTGAACTATTGTCTAAAATAATCTACGCAGTAGATCCTTGAAGTCACAAGTACTGCAGCTGCCATCTTCATCATTCTCGAATCATCGACACATTATCAAACATTGTTTATCTTGATTTTTAATGTTAGTACTCGGTATATGATCACTTTTTGAAGTGGCTATTATTACTTGTCACCTTGAAAATTATAATTATATTCAAAAATTATAGGAGTGTCGTTTGTGGATATTGTTTGAGATACCAAAATCTCTCAGAATATCCATTAAAGTTTTATGTTCTCTGGTTCTACATTGAATTGTTCTCGATCTATCATTTTGTTTATTTATCATTCACTAATTCTTATCACATCTATTTGCTGTGTTTTATAATTTTAGTGATAATCAAATCCAAATTCAGATTTAACAAATTAACAGGTTTACGTATGTTACCTATAATCCAAATCCAAATTCAAATTTAGCAAATCGCTACATTAGTTTCATATTTGAGTCATTTAATATAACAACTGTCATCAAAATTTACATAATCACCAGTTCCATTCCTATCGTAGAAAAGAAGAAAATGTAACCTCGGTAAAAAGAAAATACTACTATTAATATAATAATACTTCTAATAAAATGCTAATATGTTATAACACATTCAATTTTCTATTAGTATTGCTCTTATCTTTGATCATGTTGGCCCCTGCCTATAAATTGATTGTAATGTTATAAATTTAATCACTGCATTGCCATCCATTGCAGAAAAAACGAGCAACTTTTGTGAAAAAACACAGATGTTTCAATGAGCTAAAAAGTAATACAACTGAGCTTAATTATGGTAGTACCACTAAGGCGGAAGTTCAAATTGGAGAGGCACGGCGCGGATGTAGGGTTCCAGGCGGTTGTGATTGGAATGCGACAGAGGTTAGGGTTTCGCCATTCAAAAGATGATCGACCGTTGATAATAGAGGTTACAGTTTTGCGATTCAATCGAATCAAGGATCCGGCTCCATTTGTTTGAAGCGCTCAATTCTGAATCCTGGTTGCCGAAGTATAAAATGCTGAATCTTGAATGTTCTAAACAAAAAATAAGCACTAAAAAGTTCTGAATTATTTTGTCTAAATGGAACACTGATAAAAAACAAACAACGTACAAAGTCCTGGCGACTAAATCAGAACATGGATTCAGAACTTTTTATTGGAAAAAAACGCCGCCTTAGTTACTATTTTCTGAGGACAAAGGAAATGGGATGGTGTTGTCAGAAAGAAGTGAATAGGCATATTTTTATTCCCGCATAAAATTAATCGTTTCCCGCCTTTCGAAGAAATAGCAATCTTATTTACTTCATAGCATCGTCAACCCTACGTTGAATAGCGTTGAAGGAAGATATGCAGAAACGCTATGTATTAATATTTTTGTAGTGACTTTATATTACCCAGTTGATCAACGGGATATTGTCGGTTTAATCGGGTAATGTTGCTACAATTTTTCGGTAAGTATAAATTGCAGGCCAATTAGCACGCTCCAAGCTAGCCTAGCACATCTTAGCGCGGCCAGGGCATGTCGGCACAAAAATAGTCTAACCCTAAGATAGTTCACCTCAGCAACCCTCCAGCTTATGGCCGGTCATCTTAGTTCAAGATGGCTCCAACAGCCAACTCATCAGACAAGACCAACTCAAACAGTACTCATCGTTGGCCCGGCTTCATCACCTTACTTTCGATCGATTCCAAGCAGCCCATCTCGTTATCTTATATCCTACTTGGCAACCCCTTGTAACTTGGTCCTTTGCGGCATTCAACTTTCCTCAGCAAACTTCAGCAGCAAACAACTGACCCAATCATGGACGTCCGCATCCAATCCGACTATAGCCCAGCCTATCAAGACCAGCTCAATTGTTGCCCATCACAACTCAAGATGGCTTCAGCGACTAACTCATCTATCAAAATCGGCTTAAGCATGACCCGTCTCTGGACCGACATCACCACAGTCCATCCCGTCATATCACATCCAATCCGACACATTCTTTGCACCTTAGTCCTTTATAATATTCAACTTCCTTCAAGCATCATCAGTAGCTGATTAACTCCCATTAGTTCCCAATGATAATTAAAAAACTAATTGGGAGTAACGGGAAAAAACTAATTAAAAAACTTAAGACCCCATTAACTACCAATAATAATAGGAATTGTTAAAGGTATTCCAATTGTTGTTAAGTGTAGGATAATTTTATAATGGTTTCAATAGAATTGTTTGAAGGGAAGGGGATTTAGCAATAAAACCTCCCTATTATATTTTATTCTCATTTTAAATTTTATTTATTTTCATCTGCCTCCTAAAAATGCAAAACTAGTGTTTGTAGAGGATGGAAAAATTAGCAATATTCAGGTGCAAAGATAGTAAATATGAAGAACTTAAAGCGCAATAATGATTCTGACCCTTATCTTGTTCATAAAATTATGATGTTATGAAAACAAACTTGTATGTAATGGATGAATTTAATTTAAAGGTTGACCGGAGGTTAATAACATTTGATAGTAGAGTTGACAATCCTGTCAAGAATTGAATAAAAATTCTACCCTCTGCCACCAATGATGGTTCTTACCACTTAAAAGTAAATTGAATGAGTAGCGTATTTAGCTTACGTACAAAACAATGTTGGATGGTTTGTTATATAGTCGTTCGGGATTCTCCAAAAACTAGCAAAATACAATATGTACCCATCAAATTTTAATGTTGAAAATTATAAACCTTAAAACCCTAAATGGTGAACAACTAGCGATACAGATAAAAAAAATTGGTTACGGAAACCCTAAACTATGAAATAACATTGAAATAAAGGGTGTGTTCACCATCTTATTTTGGCCATTTTACGTTGGTGTTTATTTAGACGCGTTTGACGTAGGGTCCACCAAATGGATTGTTTGGGCCAACCATTGGAAAAGCGAGGGTTGGCGTTAGAATTGGCAAATGCGTCTGACGTCTCTGACGCTAAAGGCTAACTCAACAGTTAACCTATTTTCACCTATAAATTACCTCACTCTACCTTCCTCCTCATCCACCTCCTCGCCATCATTAACCCCAACTTCATTCATAATCTGACAAAAGCAAGCGTGTGTTTAGTGATATACTTATCTCAATCTCATTTTCGTTTACATTTCATATTTTCTAGAATTTTTTTGTTACAGAATGTCCAAAAACGTTCGAAAGAACTTCTGCAGAAGTCCATATAATTGGTTCGAACAAGCCACCGTGTTATTCCTGCATTGTGCCACTGATGCTTATGGATCTTATGGAACTAACAAAAAGGGCATACATAAGAAAATTGCAGTAGCATTGAATGAGGCATTGGTGACTATTTCGAATGAAATGTCGATAGCGGATGATCAAATTCGCTATAAATACGATAGTCTGAAGATACAATGTCTGTATGGTCCAGTTTGTGTAACAAAACGGGTGCATGATGAGATCCAATAAAGGGAACAGTTAGCGGAAGCAAACAATGGTGGGTTGATCGTGTGAAGGTAAATTTGAACTATTTTCGTTTATTTACGTGTAAGTGCTCAATTTTCATTTTCTTTTCAGGAGTTCAACTCTATAGTTTTGAATTATAAGAAACAACCAATAGCTCATTTGGAGTAAATGTAGTAGATATATCAAGGGTCTATCGCAATGATATTAGGTGCATTCACACCTGGTGCTACGAAAGGCAAGTGCAGTCTCCTCCTCGAGATCAAACCACCAACATGCCGTTTGATAACATATGATGAATTGATGGATTTCATACTCCACTTGAAAACGTCAACATGCAATAATCACCATAGCTACCACCAGTGTATGATGGAGGTCCATTTTCCAAAGTTCATGGTAATAGAACTCGAATGGAGAATGAGAAAAAGATGAACGGTATTATTAATATGATATACTAAAGAAATTTGAAGAAATCTCATTATGAATATAATAGCCCCTCCTCTAATCCCAGTCCTCCCCTATTATACTTCCTTCCCAAGTGTACTATAAAGAAACTTGACGATGGCCTTGAAGGATTCCATTGATTGTATGAAATAGTTTGAAGTAATTCAACTTTCTGAAGTAATGTCACTACTAAAGATTCAAAATAACATGGAAGCATTTTGTTTTTTGGAAGATGACGAATACCAAAATTGGCTGCAGTTGAAGATTGAACATTCTCAACACGCAATCAAATACCAATAGTTATGATGGGGTGTCAATCTGCCTACCACCCATAATACCCACCGTCAGAGTTTTAATTGTATTCCTGTTAACCCAAAAAATGGATCAACACCCAGGATCAAGTGTGAAAGCACCAGTGCAGATAATCAACAGCACAAGTCTCAGATAAACAACAAATTAAAAGAAAAGTAAGAAAAGAGATACATAATTTTTAAAGTGGTTCGGCTGACTATGGCCTACGTCCACTTTAATCAATTTTATTATGATTATACTAGTTGAATCTCTTTGGATCTAAACTAGTTAGTCCTTAGATCTAAGTTACTGTGAGTTAGAATAAGTCACAAGTATAAGGGCTAAATGGAGAATCATAGTAACCCCCTTGATGACTATTGTGAAGGAGAAGAAAGTTGAATAAGTGAAGTAATTCTAGCAGAGTAATGGCAGCTCTCTCTTCGGAAAAGATCCATCTCTAGTTGCAGGTAGGTGAGTATTTATAGGGAAGTTCAGTGAGCATTGAGTCAGAAGTCCAGGTGCAGAAGAGTCCAGTTGTTATGCCAAGTCATCACCTAAAATCTCAAATCAATATGAGTCATTTCTATGAATCTCTAGCTATCCATAGGGGATGGATCGCTAGCTATCCATTAACTTAGCATATTTTCTACCAGATGCCTTTACTTATAGCTACGAAGGAGCTCAGAAAGTTTGAGGGCGACCCAACCTATCTTGATGGATCGCTAGTTATCCATAGGGGATGGATCGCTAGCTATCCATCTACTTAGCATATTTTGAGTGATCTTTTTTTGGTTGTCTTTCTATCTTATATTTCAGTGCCTTGTCCAAACATCTAGTCATTTGAAATTAGTTTGATCATCCATTTTTATGGGTCATTTGGTCTAGAAGAATCATCCATAACTCTTAACAATATCGAATGAAACTTCGCAAGAAGCTCTAGAGGGTGTCGGAACCCACCATAAAAATTTGAGGTGGTGGGGCCCACTCTAGATGAGTCACTAGCAATCCATCTAGATGGATCGCTAGTGATCCATCAAACCAACTCTAAACGACTTCATTTTTTGTGAGTTTTCTAAATGTTCTCCTAAAATTTCAAGTCAATCCGACTTCGTGTGAGTTTTGTAGGTCCATTTTAAGTTAGCTAATTCTGGCCAAATAGCTTGAATATGATGAGTCTTCACTTCTCAAACTAGATTGTTTGGCATGCTATGAAACTTGGCAGGCATGCTATGAAACTTGGCAGGCATGCTTAGAAATGATAATGAATCATGATGCAAGAGGTTTGGAGGGTTCATGAACAAGCCTTATGGATCGCTAGTGACCCATATGTGTATTGGCTCATTTTGGCATCATTCCTATTGGGTCTTTCTCTTCTTATTTTTTTAGTCATTTTGGTTGATTCTTGAGATATTCTGATGTAGTCTGAATGTTCTAATTTTTACTGAATTTTGATGGGTTAAAAACCCAGTTAACACTTGCCCCCCCAAAGTACGCCTTTTAAATGAAAGGTGTGCTTTGTTTAAGAACAAGTTCATGTCTCCAATCTTCAGTAATTGAGATTTTTAGCTGCTTTAGCCTTGGTGAATCATCTAGTTCCTTCGAATTCTCTCGCCAATCACAATTCGTTCCAAACCAGTTACATCTTAAGACTCTAGACTTTACCAAAGTGTAATATGAATATCACAATCATTCTGATTTCATTCAGAGTTATTACATCACATATCTCTAATTAAATCACATGCTTCCAATTACATCGCATATTTCCAGTTACATCACATACCTCCATTTACATCACATATCTCTAATTGTCCCATGTTCATTTGGGATTTACATCATTATTATTTTGCTTCTCATTCAGAGTTGTCATATGGTATATCAAAATCACATTATATATCAAAAATCACATCATATATCGAGACCATCCTGTGTTCATCCAGGATTTATTAGTTTTATTCTATTTATAAGGCATTCAAGTCCTTTTATTAATTTGTTTTAAGGCTCGATCTCTCCGGATCATTTATGTTTAATGTACGATCTCTCCAAAACATTTAATGTTTTAAGTTAAGGGGATGATCTCTCCAGATTGTTTTTTTGTTAAGTTAAGGGGGATTAAGTAAGCCTATCCGCTCACTCTCCGGTGAGGAGACTTACTTCTTGCACTCCGGTCCCATCTTTTCGGTTGGAACTCTAAGGCGATCAATATTCTACAAGTCCATTCACTCGCTCTATGACAAGGAGACTTGCTCCCTACACTCCGGTCCCGTCACGGGACTCTAAGACGATCAATATCAGTCGTCACAATCAATGTGGATTTTTCAAAATTCAAATATTCAAATCAAAACAAAAATCAAATAAGCATGAATCAAAACAAGTAGAAACCCTAAATTTTCACCTCGGACATCCGACTCAGAGCGTTCCTAGAGACCAATTTGGGTCTCGTACTCATCTTAGGCATCCGATCCAGAATGTGCCTGGGGACCGTTCAAGATCCCTTACACATGTAAGCGACTTAAGGTTATTATTATCTAAACACCAACAGAAAAGTGTGGAAAAATAAACAAAAAAGAAAAGCATAGGAGCCGGATCCGATTCCCATCTACCCCAATCATGGGATAATTTGTCTTGGCTTAAATCCTTGGGTGTTTCTTGATGCATTTGCATCGGATGATGGTTGTTCTTGCAATTCTACCATAGTTTTGTTCTTCACACAGCTGCTTGTTCCGAACCAGTTCTTCAATCAGATAACGAAGGTGTCGGCACTCGTTTGTTTCATGCCCATTCAGCTCATGGAAGATGCAAAACTTTCCAGATCTTTTCTCTCGATCAGTAGGCTCCCCTTCTAGGTGGCCTCCAGTAGAGGTTTTGCCACCTAGTATTCAAGTATATCCTCTTTGGGGTTTCAGCCAAGTCAGTGTATAAAGAGAATCTCGGCTCCTTCCTTTGTCGTTTCGGCTCCTCGAAGTTGTCATCAGTTTTCCTTTTCCCTCCATCTTTCCCAACTCCAGCTCTAGATGGTCCCTTGTCCTCCATGGCATTTATTTCAGTATCCACATCCTCATCTTCGGCTTCAGCGTCTTCCTGACGCAAATATCTCTCAACTTCATAATAGAATTCTGCAAGATCCCTTTTCAATGTGGCTTTGAAATCAGTCTTACTCGCGACCCTAGAAATTGCTGCCATTAGGATAAATGATGGATCCGGTTTGTCAACCGTAGCTGCCGCCGCATTGAATCTTGTTAAATAACTTCTTAAAGACTCTCCAAGCTTTTATTTTACGTTTGAGGGCGTAAGTACATTCCTCGGTTGTGAGACATGAACTCTGAACTGTATCAAGAACTTGGTCACCAAGTCATTCCATGTGCTTATGGACCCATTCTCCAACTGTCTGAACCACATTGCAGCTAAATCCGTTAAGTAAAATGGAAAGCACTGCCCCATTACCTCCTTAGAAGCACCCAACACCTCCATGTTTTGGATGTATCTCATCATATGAATCAACGAATCTATCTTTCCATCGTACATTTTCAATGTCGGAAGCTTGAAATCTATAGGACTTCTCGCATTTCGGATATTAGCAGTAAATGGATTTCTGATCACGTCTTTCAAACCCTGATCCGAGTTTCTCCTCTAATGAACCTTCGTACCAGTTCAACAATTTGGTTTTTACCATCCAATGAAGGTCACTGTTTTAAAGCAATACTTTGCCCCCCTGTTCTGGTGGAGGTATCCCGGGATGTACTCTTCTGCCGTATACCTGTGTTCTGATTCATAACTCTATCTTCATTCAGACCTACGTTCCTTCGAGGAAGTTCTGGTACATATTCTTTTGTCGGTTGCATCCTAGTATTTAGATTAGCTCCAGTACCACCAGTTCTTGGTGTTCCAACAGTAACTCTGGCATGGGGATTGATTCCCACATTGATTCCATCGTTGCACTTTAAAGTTTGATTCTTATTCCCTACAGATCTATCCATCCAATGCTGCTCCATCATTTGGAAGAAACCATTCATCATCTCTTGTTGTCTAGCTAAGATACCATCTTGCATCTCTTTCATCATCTTTTTCATCTCCTCTCTAATCACGTAGTTGGGTTGATGATAATTTGAAGACACCTCCTGGCCGTTCTCAAGCTTCGATTGACTTGATGTAGCTCTAGATCTAGTATTAGGCCTACTCGTCTTCTTTAAATCTTAGATTCAAACTTCAAATCTTTAAATCTCGTTCAAAGTTCTCAGTAAAAGCACCAAAATGTTAATCCAAAAATGGACCAACACATTGGATCAAGTGCGGAATCTCCAATGCAGATAATCAGCAGTACAAATCTTAGATAAACAACAAATAAAAGCAGAAATAAGAAAAGAGATACATATTTTTAAAGTGGTTTGGTTGACTCTGGCCTACGTCCACTTTAATCAACCAATCTTTATTATGATTATACTAGTTGAATCTCTCTAGATCTCAACTAGTTAGTCTTTAGATCTAAGTTACAACGAATTGGAATAAGTCACAAGTACAAAGGTTGATTGGAGAATCACAGTAACCCCTTTGATGACTGTTGTGATGGAGAAGAAAGTTGAAGAAGTGAAGGAATTCCAATAGACTAACGACAGCTCTCTCTCTCTGAAAAAGATCCATCTCTAGTTGTAGGTAGGTGAGTATTTATAGGAAAGTTCAGTGAGTAATGGGCCAGAAGTCTAGGTGCAGAAGAGTCCAGTTGTTATGCCAAGTCGTCATCAAAAATCTCAAATCAATCTGAGTCATTTCTATGGATCGTTAGCCATCCATAAATGATGGATCGCTGGCTATCCATAAGTGATGGATTGCTAGCTATCCATCAACTTAGCATATTTTTCTACCAGAAGCCTTTATTTAGTGCTACGATGGAGCTCAGAAAGTTTGAGGGTGATCCGAGCTATCTTGATGGATTGCTAGTTATCCATAGGAGCTGGATTGCCAGCTATCCATATGGGATGGATCGCCAGCTATCCATCCAATTAGCATATTTTAGGTGATCTTTGTTTGGTTATCTTTCCATCTTCCATTTGAGCGCCTTGTCCAAACATCAAGTCGTTTGGAGTTAGTTTGATCATCCGTCTTCATGGGTCATTTGGTCCAGAAGAATCATCCATAACTCGCTCAAATCTTAACGATATCAAATGAAACTTCGCAAGAACACTCTAGAGGGTGTCAGGGAACACACCATAAAAATTTGAGATGGTGAGACCCACTCTAGATGGGTCGCCAACAATCCATCTAGATGCATCAAATCAACTTTAAATGATTTCATTTTTTGTGAGCCTTCTCCAATGTTTTCTAAATGTTCTCCTAAAATTTCAAGTCAATCCGAATTTATATGAGTTTTGTAGGTCCATTTTAAGTTAGCTAATTCTGGCCAAACAGCTTGAATCAGATGAGTCTTTACTTCTCGAGCTAGATTGTTTGGCATGCTATGAAACTTGACAAGTGTGCTTAGAAATGATAATGAATCATGATCAAGAGGTTTGGAGGGTCTATGAGCAAGCCTTATGGATCGCTAGCGATCCACAGGTGATGGATCACTAGTGATTCATCACCTTAGCTTATTTTGGCATCTTTCTTCCTGGGACTTTCTTTTTTTCTTTTTCCGATTCTTTTGGTTGATTCTTGAGTTATTCTTACGTAGTTTGAATGTTCTAATTCTTATTGAATTTTGATGGGTTAAAAACTTAGTTAACAATTTCCGATGTACTTCTAATTTTATTTGTGTTTTCATTTCAATTTCTAGCAATTAATGCAGTTGTATTCCATTTTATTTCATTATTTAACTACATATTTAACAAATTATTAAAACAAAATTAAAACCACAAAAGTAATTAGCTTGAACAAAACAATTAAAATGTCTCATTCGTACAAAAGAACACATTCTTCTTTCATGAACAATTTTTTTTTCGTGTTTCTTTTAAATGTCACTTTCATGTATCCTTTTCGTGTCGTTCAAGAACACATCCAAAATGTATTAAGATTTAAAAAGTAATTTTGGTTAGTTTTACATCGGGATTTTATTATGAAAAGACCTATGGACTTGCCAAAGATCAATTCCTCTATCTCGAAAATCGATGTGGTGTCTTTTTTGAAATCCAACCACTTATCCAAATAATCGATCACTGTGATTTGCTGAACAATCGAAGACGCACGGCTTAGGACAACTTGGGGGCAGTAATTGAAGTGTGCTTCCCATTATCAAAATTTTCAAGAAATGGCCCACTTCAACCATAATCGCTTCAGCCCTCGTAATGGTTCAGCTAATAATCTCCCGTTCCCTTCCCGCTTTTTACAGTTCCACTACCACTGTACACCAAATTCCAAAATAAAATGTCAGTGATAGTACAAAAATTGGCAGAAATGACTTCCAGCGGAAGCGACTATGCTTATCTGCCGATAGAAGCCACCAAAAAATTGTTTAACATGAAAGTCAATCTCTGCGCGAGGATTTGTGAAGTTGGGTTGCCGGACAAAAGCCGTGGATCCGGTTCGTTTTAAACCCTAATCTCTCCTTTTTTTTTTTCAAAATTTTATTTTATGATATACTTACATTTTTTATTTTAGCTGTATAACGATGGGTTGGTAAAATGCTATTTTGAAAGCTTGGAAGGTTAAATATTTGGTATTTTGTACGCCTTTAGAGTTTTTTTTGCTCTTAATCGTTTGGTCTGGTACCAAAATGCTGTTCAGAAGAATGATTGTTTTTGTTTATTTTAGAGGTAAAATCTCACACATTCTGGATTTAGAGATTTAAGAATATCAGAAGTAAATTATCATAAAAAACAAATTATAAATTATTATGTTACAAGTAGTAATAGCTAGATTGCACGTGAGAGCCATTTCATTGTGCTTGTTTGCGGAGCAATGTCACTTTGAGCTTATTTGGTTGGAACAGATAAGGGAAATTGTCGTAGGGACTCCACTTTTGGATAAAATGGCGGGTTTTGAATATTCTTATAGTTTTTATGAGAGATACAAGAATATTTTGCTCTTTCATAACAAACTAAAAATAATTCTGTTATTACACCGTTACGCAATTTATGATTTTCTTTTCGATCAAACCTCTCCGAATTTAATTTTTGGTGGATCATTATTGTTTTTCTTTTCATTTTTCGACGTGGTCTTGCCGAATTTGCTTTGAATGAAGGTAATATAGTAAATCGTTTGATTTGGTTTCATTTATCATGTCCCTTCCATAACAATTTTATTTTAGGATGGATTCCCTCTAAAATTATACCCCTTATTTAAAACTGGAGTTTCTTTAACAATGCAGATAAACAGTCAACATATTTTAGGATAAATTACACAATGTCATTGAATGTTAAAGTGTTCCTATGAAAAAGTTGTTCTAGATATTACAGGTTCATGTTCATAAATTCTTATGAGCTCAAGCTGTTTACTGCAGATTATTTTCTTTTATTGAAGATCATAGACTTCTCTTGCCCAACCGCTGCTTACTCGGTGAACATTTTTCATTCACATAAAGAGAATCTGCCAAGAATTAAATCTGTTGGAGATGTGATTTGTCTTCACCAAGTTTTGGTAGTTGCTAACATCTTACTATTATGAATTGCGCACAAGCATTGTTTATTTAATTGTTTCCATTGCAGCAAGGTGCCCGATGCAGGTTCAACTCGCAGGCCAACCAATATTTCTTCTGTTTGTTTACTTTAAGCTGATATTAGTTATTTGGGGTTTGCATAAGAGGTGTTATTAGTTTTTTTTTAGTCAAAGAGCATGGTTCATACTCATTAATTTCAATGTGTCTCACTAACTTCTGTCTACTTAATTGGCTTTCATTTCTTATGCCAGTTCTTAGGGATAGACATCCCTTAGGATTTACCATTTACGAGCAAAATTTGGATCATGCGTCTCCAAAAAAAAGTTAAATAAATTAAAATTAAAATTTGAAACCAGTCGTCTTTTGTAAAAGCTTTAGATTTTGATTATTCTCAACATGTTAACACATAATTCAAAGCAATTGCAGTATCATAAAGCTTTAAACCATTATAATCACAGAGGACATCTAGCATATCCTTGTTCAATTGCCTTTCTTATCCCAAAACTTTTGATGATCTAAACATGAATTGTTAATGTTATATTCAGAATCGTATGATGTTTTATATGTGTGATTATCTTTAATAATAGTTGTAATACTTTTGGTGTCACACTTTTTTGGTGTAAACGTAAACTTCTTAAAATATCTTTTTAAATTTAAATTATACCTCAAATATACTTGATACGCTTCCACCTTAATTAAGATTATAATATTTATATTCTATTACTTGGTCAATCACTTTTATCTGTTAAATAAGATTTCTTCTATCTAAATGAAAACATAAGTTTTTCATCTACTAAAACTAAGTCAATCGGTTTTATACCTAAATTCGTTCATGCCTTAATTAAAATGCAATATTTTCGTTAGTGAAAAAACTAATTTTTATATGTTATAAATGAGTCAATCAATTATATCTTTAATAGTAGTAGTAATACCTTTTGGTATCACGCCTTTTCAGTGTAAAAATAAACTTCATTCTTATCTCTTAAATAAAATTAAAATATTTATATTCTATTACTTGATCAATCATTCTTACCTTTTAACTAAAACTTCTTCTATCTTAATTAAAATATAAGTTTTTCGTCTACTAAAAATTAAGTCAATCAGTTTTATACTCAAATCACATACTTCACTCTTATCTTTTGACTAAAACATCTCCTATCTTAATTAAAACATGAGTTTTCATCCACTAAAACCAAGTCAATTGGTTTTAGTAAATCGTGTGCCTTAATTAAAATGTAAATTTTTCGTTAGTGAAAATATTAATTTTTTTTATATGTTATAACTGAATCAATCAATTATGTCTTAATTAAATTTTAAATTATATCTTAACGTCGTGCATTTGTATAAAATAAAATTCAAGCGCAAAGCACATGCCATAATGCTTGTTACTATATTCAGAATCAGAGTTGTGATATGAAGCAATGAAAATTTGTGCAAAGGTGGATGTATATATAATTTCGGAGGGACTTGACCATCAAAATCTCTATAAAACAAATGTGTAGATTAGTGTACTATGCATAAAAGCGATGCACTTGATCATCGAAATCTCTAAAAAAAGTTGCGTATAGATTAGTGTATGCATAAAAGCTATTGCACAGGTTTGAATTAGTGTAAAAGAAAAGGACATTTTAGTGTTGAGAAAGTAGAAATTAAGGCGAGGAAAAATAGAATAATTATTTTAAACTAATTTAAGTAATCTTATTAGTTTTGTTTATCTTCAATATTTTAGTTGCAAGGATATTGAGCTTTTGTAAATGATCTTTGATAATAGTAAATCAACCTCTTTTTAATCCACCCACACCCACTCACATAATAGTGTATTTAATTCGGTTATGCATTCTATTCAAATTTGAGGTAAATATGGAACATGAAATGTACAAGCTAGAACATGAGTATTATACAGTCATGTCATTGTGCACTGTACATACAAAATTACGTTTGAGCTATTTTGTTTTTGAAAATGTGTATTTTTAAGTTAGAATTCAATAAGTAGAATAATCAAAAAGTTTCAACGTCTTTAGTTTTAATACTGTAACCTTAGTATTATATCCGTGATCTGCTTTAAATTTGTGCTTGTTATCATCTTGAAAGCATGCTCATAGTTTCTTAGTTGAACCGTAAATCCTTAGCCCTAGCCATAGATAAGATGACAAATGCCTATAGCCTAGGATTTTACAAGCTCTGATGAGAGTTTGAACATACTAGCATTAAAATTGATTTGGATTGTGTTAAATATTGAAAGAATTAGTTCCCAAGATTTGATGGATAATTCAACATTTATTGTACTGAAATAACTTGGCTTTTATAAAAGCCTTTACAAATGCAGAAAATTAGAAACTACAGTCACGTTTCAATCCTAATAACGCGGCGAATACAAGAAAGTGCCAAAAACTAAAATAAACAACAAGCTCTTAACAAGCAGGAGTTACCGACTGAGCATAAAAGAAAATAATACCCTATCAGCAAAGCAAACTTTATTTTACTGACAATTCCTCTTCTAAACTGAAAGTGCTAAAAGTAATCAGTTTATGTTTCCTATCATTCGAACACCAAGCTTTTTGCAAAGCCTCACAAAAATCTTCAACTTCAAAGCTTTTTTCGTTATATCTGCAATTTGTTCATCTGTGCCACAATGTACCAGCTCCACAACACCTTTTATGAGATCACACAAGAAATGAAACTTCGCATCTATATGTTTGTTTCTTCCGTGTAGCACTGGATTTTTTGATAATTTAATGGAAGAATTATTGTCACAAAACACTAATGCTTTCGCATTGAGTATGTCCAAGTCTATCGAGTATTCTCTTCACCCAACTACACTGACATGCACAAGTCACAGCTGCGATGTACCCAGCTTCAGTTGTAGACAAACTCACCACTGGTTGTTTCTTTGAACTCCATGCTACAACTCCCTTATTCAACATAAATACATAGTCGAACACACTTTTTATATCAACTATATCACCAGCATAGTCACTATCGGTGTAAGCCCTTATACATCTTCAGCTCCTCTCTTGTAGAACACACCCATCTCTAAAGTACCCTTCACATAACTAAGTACTCTTATTGCAGCTAGCATATAAGCCTCCTTTGGATTGGACATAAATATGCTTATCAAACAAACATAACACATCACATCTAGCCTAGTAACCGTTAAATACATAAGGCTATCGACCAACTGTTTGTACATTGTTGCATTCACGTCTGCACCTCCGCCCTCCTTAGTTAACTTTGTACCAAACACAATGAGATTTTTTTTATCGAACTACGTTCTAAATCTTTCAAGCACTTCCTAAGCATACTTCTTTTGACGCAAGTGAATGCCTTTAGAACTTTGTTAGACTTCAATGCCTAAGAAATATCTCATTTTCCCTAGCTCTGCCATATGAATTTCATGGAACTTTTGAACCTTTCACCTATGTCCACATCATTCCTTGTGAAAATTAGATCATCCAAATAAAGACTAACAACCAAGAGTCTACATTCATCTTCAATTTTAACAAAAAATGTGTGTTCATAGTTGCATCTTTCAAACTCCACCTTGGTACAATATCCTTCGATTCCGCTGTACCAAGCTCTCAGAGCCTATTTTAATCCATACAAAGCTTTCTTGAGCTTATAAACCTTATTCTCCTCACCTTTTCGAACATAGTCCTCTGGTTGCTATATATACACATCTTTTAATTCACAAGGAATGCACTCTTCACATCTAGGTGGAACACTGACCATTCTTTTTGTGCAGCTAAGGCTAATAGCATATGTATTGTGTTCCAACGAGCAACTGGTGCAAACACTTCATCGTAATCAACTCCATGCTTTTGCGCGCATTCCTTAGACACCAAACGTGCTTTGCACTTATCAATTTTTCCATTCTCATTCAGTTTGGTCTTATACACCCATTTAACATCAATTTCTTCATTTCCATTGGTAGGCTCACCAATTCGCATGTTTCATTTTTTTCTACGACTCCAATCTCCAAATTCGTCTCATTTCGCCATTTTTCCTTCTTAGCGGTCTCCTCAAAACAAGTTGGATCACCATGTGATATAAACAAAGAATTTTTTTGCATGTTTTCTTCCTTAGATAACCCTTATCTACCGACGTAATCTTGCATCCATGTCAGTGTTCTATTTCTTCCTTGTGGTGAACTTTGTGCACTTTCTTCATTTGAACTAGACGAACCTTTTTCTGATAAGTCGCTTGAAGTTGAAACTTCTCCTTCTTGTTGTTCAATTATACCATTCTCATCCTTTTCATCATAATCATTGACTTCCGCATCATTCTGATCACCACAATCAAGAATGTCAAGCTTCGTCTCCTTACTACTACTTCCTCGATTCCAACTCACTCATCAAACACCACATCTCTACTTGTAATCACTTTCTTTGTAATTGGATCATAAAGTCTATAAACTTTTGATTCATCACTATCACTGATTCCGAGAAGCACACACTTATAACTTTTGTCTTCCAACTTCAGTCGCTTGTTATCTGGAACATGTACATGGACTATGCATCTAGTTTTTTTTAAAGTACTCAATTTTAGGTTCAGTCCCACTCAACACTCTTCCAACATCTTGTCTTTTACAGACAAGGTTGGACTTCTATTCAATACATGCACAGTCCAACAAGCTGTTTCTGTGCAGAAAATCTTTGGCATTTGTTTTTCTGTCAGCAAACATCGAATCATGTTCATTACGGTTCTATTCTTACGTTCATCGACTCGATTTTGTTGTGGAGTGTAGGAAGTTGTAAGTTGTCTTTTTATGCTTCGAGTTTTGTAGAAATCATTGAATTTTTCTGAAGTAAACTTACCTCCCCTGACAGTTCTCAACCAGCATATACCACTCCATGTCTCATTTTCAACACAAGAGTTAAAGTTTTTGAACATCACAAAAGCTTCACTCTTTTCATTTGAAAAAAAATCCATGTTTTTCTACTAAAATCATAATAAAAGTTAAGATGTATCTTTTATTACCATTTGAAATAGGAATAATAGAACCACATAAGTCATCGTAGATCAACCGAAGCTTTTGAGATGCTCTCCACTGACATTTATTAGGTATGACTTCACGATGTTGTTCCCCAGTGTTACAAACGACACACTCTTTTCTTGTAGGCTTGAGTTGAGACAGTACCCTACCGAGTTGCTTACATTGCAAGGATTTGAGGCTTTTCTTGTTTAAACGATTAAACCTTTGATGCCACAAATAAGTAATATCTTAAGCAGCTGCTAAAAACATATTGATGGTTGAGATACAATTGTAGCAAACAAAAAAAACATCCTGTTGGTTGTCATTAGAGTATGCGTTATGAGTCCTCTTTTAGGGTGAAATATTTTGCATGCTTTGTTTTGAATTAATACCGCAAGTCCCTTCTTTTGAAACCGACCTATGCTCAACAAATTGTTTTTGAGCTCGGGTGTAAAACACACCTCTCACAACCTGAGTTACTCCCTCGACTTCGAGCCTGATGTTCCTCTTTCCAACACCAACATTCGAGTATTGTTCCTTAGTTTCACAGAATGCCCAAATTGATCATCGAAATCAACAAACAACTGCTTGTTTTCAAACATGTAATTGGAGCATTCTGAATCAAGAAGCCATACACCTTCCCTTTTGGCATTATTGCTCTCAATGTATGACATTAACAAAATTTCGTCGTCTTCATTTAACTCAGCAGCTTGTAACTTTCTCCCAACTAGAGCATTCATATTGAAAATATCCTAGTTTGTGGCATTTAAAGCATTCAACAGTTACTTTATTAAAACCTTGCCTTCCTCTGCCTCATCCTTCCCTAAAAGCACATTTGAATCGGCCTCTACCTTCTCTTTCTGCTCCTTCTTCATGTCTGACTTTCAGAACTCGTTCTTCTTCTCGACTCCTCATCCTTTGTTCATGTACAAGGAGGGTGCTCTGCAATTCATCAAGAGTCATTGTATTAAGGCTATTGGCTTCCTCAATAGAGCAGACTACATAATAAAATTTTGAGGCTATTGATCTTAAACTCTTCTCTATACTGATGTTTTCGCTCATACTTTCACCACATGCCATCATCTTGTTGACTATGGTTAAAGTACGAGAAAAATAAGCATTGACAGTTTCTCCTTGGTTTATGCGCAAAATCTCAAAATCTCTTCGCAAAGCTTGCCGTTGTGCCCTTTTAACCCTAGTCGCACCCTAAAATTTTTGCCTCATTGAATCCCACATCTGTTTGAATGTGTTTGCATTTAGAATTGTTCTAAGACATCACGGTCTAGTGCTGGATACAAATAGTTTTTGACCTTTAAATCCTTCAGCTTTTGCTCTTAAATCAGCTTGTGTTGTGCTTCTGTAGCTATTGATCCTTGTGCTACCATCGATATCCCATTCTCTTTGAGACTCCATGCGAAGCGAAGAAAGTTCTCCATCAATTTAGCCCAAGAAGTGGCTTTGATACCACTTTTAAATATTGAAAGGATTAGCTCTCAAAATTTGATGAATAACTCAACATTTATTGAACTGAAATAACTTAGCTTTTATAAAGCCTTTACAAATGCAGAAAAGTAGAAACTGCAGCCACGTTTAAATCCTAATAATGTGGTGAATGCAAAAAAATGCCAATACTAAAATAAACAACATGCTTCTAACAAGTAGGAGTTATTAACCGAGCTTAAAAGAAAATATCCTATCAGCAAAGCAAATGCTATTTTACCGATATATTGTTCTGAATCTATAAGGTGGATTGAGAAGAATGATATTATATTCTTTTATAGACCCACATCGCTCTGATTAAGCCACATTCATGTTTTTGTATTTATAAAATTATCGTTGAAAATGATGTTAAAATTGCTGTAATTTTTTTCCAACCATTATCAAATCTAATATTTTGTGAATGTTAAATGTTGAATGTTGAATCTATGATACTCTAAAATGATATTCAAAAATTTGGAAAAAATGGCACTCAAATATTTAGAATAAATTGGTGTAAGTGCAGATATTTAATGCAAAGTCTGCAGTGTAATATATTAGCACTACAAATATTGACATTACAAATATTTGCATTGTAATTATTAACTTTTTCTCGTCAAATCAACATTAGAGCAAAAAATAACATAATATAGTTGATGCTTTTAGATTTTGCTAACTTATAAATTCATTTGAACGCTCTAGTCATTAAATAATTCTTTAGTTCATTACGGTTTATACTGATAACAATGCATGCAAGACTAGATGTGTGCATGGTTTTAAATCTCCTATAACTTGCCCGAGATCTCCTTTTCATACCTAAACGAAATGAGACATCAAATCTCATTCATATCACCCTGACATTCATCACATTCAAAATATTCAAATCTCAGCCAAAATATGGATCAAAACCTCAATTCAAGATCTCATCCGAAATTATATATATCTTTTCTTTTACGTAATATTTTTTATTCTCATATAGCTTCAAAAAAAACTACATAATCCAATAAACACATTTTTTTTACTTTTTATCTAGAAAAGTCACAACAACAAGGTTTTCAAAATGAGATTTAAATTGTAAATCGTAAAATTCAAACTTTAAATCAAAACGGGATTCAAATTATAAATCGTAGATTCAAATGATTTATATTTTAAGTTATGCAGACTTTTGAAATTGATTTTGATGTTTGAGCTTCTACAACTGAACTTAAAATATAATTTTATCTCATATTCCAATTTTATTTTGTTTTTAAAACATTATAACTAGAATTATAAATTCAAATAAGTATACTAAATATGTTTGTCCGAGTTGAATGTTTTTTGAATTGTGGTTTTAACCAAGGTTTGAGATTTCGTTCAGCATGCTGGACGGCCATTTCGGCCTGGTTTCGGTGGTGGGCGGGATGGAATTTCATAGATAATCCGGTTTCGGGTATTAACAATAAAAAATTACCTTCTTCGTCGAGAAGGAGATGCAGTTGACGTAGAAGATAAAATCGAGCAAGATGAAGTCGTCGAGCAGGTGGAAATGAGAAAAATGCTGCAAAAGGATCGTTTTTGGTCAGTGTTCTCCGTCGTATTCTCAATTTGAGATTATACGCTAGGGCATGAGTTTGATGACAGTGAAGAAGCATGTGACAGAGAAAGAGTTTGGGAGGAAAGAATTTTGTTTTTAATAATTAAATGGGCTGGGCTCATTTTATATAATAATTTGTATTAAATAAACCGCATAACTGATGATTTACATGGAGGATTAATAAATTCTGCGAAATAATTTTATAAATGGAAGTCATGCATTTTGCATTCATGGATTTTATATGTAATTTAATATATATATTTTAATTTAGGTTAGTATTGAACATTTATCGTCATATTTAGCCTACTTACGTAGAAAAAAGTACCGAAATTTTCAAACCGGAATTAAAATGGAATTTCCAAAATAATCGAAACAGAACCGAAATTTCAAAAACTACCTATGACCGGAATGAAAAACGAAAATTTGAACCTTGGTTTTAACTAAGTTTGATTTGAAATAATATCGAATCGTAAAAAAGAGATCCGATCCGAGTCGGGATTTAAATCGTAAGATTTTAAGATTTTTGACAACAATGCACAACAAAAGACTTCATTTCTTTTTTATGTTCAAATAAGAGGATATTATTTGATTATTATTAAATAAATTAAGCTAATCAAGCTGCTACTCTTTTTTAAAATGTTACTTTTTTCTCTGCAAATCAAGCATATTACAATTTTTATGTTTACTTTGAAAATTATAGTTGTTGAATAAATTATTAAAACATCAATATTAGACACATAAGTTACCGCGAGATGTACTTTAAGACCTGAGATGTACACATGAGATATACTCATTTCATCCGAGATCTCCTCCGATATGAGAACTTGTGTGAAAATTTCGAAACGAAATATGACCGAAATCCGAGATTTAAAACCTTAGATGTGGTTATCTATTAAATAATATTAAAGTAGAAGAATTTGCGATTCTCTCATTAATTCAATGATTTTTTTCTTAATATTTTATTTTCAAATCTCTATAATTTACTATCTTTACAGTTTTTCATTATGTTCTAATTCTTTCCCACTATTTTACATTACAGTACCCGCATTTTATAATTTCAACAATTATTCATAAAGTTCTTCCAAATTTTCTCGTATTATTTTACGTTCAAATCTTTATATTTAAAGCAATCAATGCATCCAATTAAATAATATTCATTAGCGAGTCCAATAAATCCTAAAATAGTGATAAATTCAGTATCGATAACATTCATGTTAAAAAAATGGTAAATCTAATATTTCATTCAAATATAAATACAACGATTCCAATAAATCCTAAAATAATTATAAATTTAGTATCGATAACATTCATATTATTAAAACCTAATTTTCCATTCAAATATAAATATATAAACACACATAAAAAATTACATACAAAAACAATAATAACGGGTTTGTAATACATTAATCTCAATAAATTATCCGCCATAACAAAAGTTTATTCCAACAAAATTTAAAGTACAAATAAAATGTTATTACAATATTATGTGTGCAAGCATGGTTTATACACTAGCCTATTAGGATAGCTGGATAACCTTTTCTGTTTGAAGCACTCTTGCAATATATTTCACATTGTCTAGATTTTTTCTGGCTAGAGCTATATAAGCATAGAATCGTCTTTCTCTAACCTTCTTAAAATGATATTAGAATTTTATTTAACTGTCTAATTACAAAACTTATTTACTGATGAAAGCTTTTCGAATAGTTAAATAATAGTAGAAAACTGCTATTGGAAATAGGAAAAGTACTATGAGTAAACGATAACAGTATTAATTCAAACAACTCAAGCATTCAAAAATCATTTTCAAACAAGATATTCATCCAATAATCCTTTCATGATTTTCAAACTAATAATTGTCACTGATAAATAAAAAGAAAAAGAAAAACGAACAACAATGTAATAGCTAAAGTTGATAGCAAATGTTGACCTCTATGATAACGACAGCTAAATTGTTTGAAAAGAAGACAATGAAATCATAGAAGGGGAAAATAATAAATTCTGGCTGCTCTTTAAACTCTATCCCTTAAAAAAGAGCAAATATGAACAGCTAAAAGTTGGATTTAAAAACAGCTAAACCGAAACTTGGATTTTGGTTAACCAGACATAACGCAACTGAACTTTTGGAGCACCATTTGTTTGGTGGATCATATACTCTGTGTTTGGCCAAACCTGCTTCTGTTCAATTCTTTGATTTTCTTTTAGTCGCTATTCTCATCTTCTCTTCTACTATTTTTCCAAGTTTTTCCCCACATGGTTTTAATGTCACACAGAGTTCTAAATCTCCTTCTTGCCCGACACCCTTGCTGATCTCCTTTTCGCTCTTGGGCAAGATGAAAGTTCAAACATAATTTTTAGCTTATTCGATTCTTATCTCACTCGAGATATTAAGATCTTATGGATTGAGATATCAGTTCGATATCTGATCTGAAATCCTAAATTTGTAATCTTGATGTCATAGATATGAGTATAGTGAATTTCCGAATGAATTTATACTGCTTTGTTACTTATAACCTGTTAAAATTTCCGTTTTCATCTTATTGTCAGCTGTACTACTTTAACCTTCCAAATTTGACAGATTATTTATTTATTCAGGTGAAGATGCATAAGAAGAACACTTACTTTCTTTTCAACAAGCGGTTTTCTTCTTTTGGTCTCTACCATGGGGGCAATCAAATGGGAATTGATCCGTATCTTAAATCCATCAATTACTACACTACTGATCGTACGCACGAATTGGTAGTAAATTTAAGGACATTGCCTCTTGAAAATTCGGATGTTTTTAGTTACAGTGCGGCAGGTAGTCACTATGCAAAGTCCTTGGTTAGCTTCCTTTTATGTAACATGCCGTAAAACTGAACGAATGTGATTTTTTCTTAGTTGTAGTTGCATGCTTTTGAAACCGTGTCACAATATTGTGAAGATAGATTGGTTTTTAGTTTTCTGACTTTATTTGCATTTGCTTATGGCTGACAAAATAGATTAGCTAGTGATGTATTCATGTTACAGATGTTTAAATTTAAAGGATATAGTTGACATTAAGAGGTTAGGCTGAGGAAAAACCCATTGACATATATCATAACCAATTAACAATTAGGTAAATAAATAAATAAAATATGGAAAGTCTATTTGAACACGAATTAGTGACATAAAATCTGACACGAGATCTCAACTATTGAATCTTCCCCTGATTTCCACCTCCTTTGTAAAAACAAATGAATCCAATGGTTTGTCCTTGTGTCAAATTGTGTTTTATTTTGTGTTCCGATAGCCGTTCACACTAAAATATAATAAAAACCAAAACAAAAAAACCTTGAGGCTTTAATTCTTTGCATAAAAATTCTTAAAATGGTCAAGTTGTTACATGTAGCATGTTATCAACATTTTTCTCTGTATTTTGTATCTATTAGCATGTTCATTTTACTTCGTGCTAATACACCTTTTTGTTGCTCTTTCTGTTGACTTTGGTTTAGTAACCTCTCGCGTCTTCTATTATGCAAGGTGAAGTGGCAACTCTCTCTTTGTTGAAGGATATTGAGAGTGAAAAAGTTGTTGATTTGGTATGCAAGGTAAACATGGTGTGTATTGGTTAAATAAGCGGTATTTTGTTAAAATAATTTAAATGATAACAATAAAAATAAACTCCTTTTGTGGTACATGTAGGTTCTTTATGTTAAAAGAACTTCTGCTGGTGGGTCTGTGCTTTTTATATGGGATGGAACTGACACCCCACCATCCACTTTTCAATCAGAGTATGTGTTATCAGTTCATCACTATATATACACTTGTGCAGAAAATTTAACCATCATTCTTATTTATCCAAACAGTTCAACATACATATATTGATCTAATATGTAATTGACAATTACCCAAAAAAATGTTCTGCCATTGTTGATTCATATTTCCCCTTAATTTGCTTTCAGAAGTAATATTGGTCCACACAATTGTATAATAAAAATAATAATTTAATTTTCCATTTTTAGTATGTTATTTGAATTTTTTCTCTCTCATATAAATAATCCCCATGCTAACTGAATTATCAAATTTAGCCCCCATATTTGTTTGACTTAACCCCCCTTTTCCAACAGTCACAGAAGGGTTGGTTTTGTAGTCAAAACGAGGGAAGTTGAGTCTAATAATACAATTAGTGTGGGTTATGTTAACAAATCCTGTGTCGTGTTGTCAAACTTAATTAAAATGGACCAATCACCCGAAACTTGATGATCCTTTTCTGATGACAGCTTAGACACGGAGCTAAAAAATCCAGTCCCTTTACACCCGGATGCTCTTATGCTAGCACAGGAGATATTAGTCTCATTTCCATGTGTAGGAACTGTCTTGAGAGTTAATTCTGACAAGCTGTTTGAAGATATCCGATGTGGGGACTGCTGGTTCAAGATATACAATGTGTATATCAAGCTTCAGTCAGATTTTTGGACAGGTTCAATGAATGATTCTAGTAAACTTTTCTTCTTGTCTGATGAAAATGGCAATGCGAAGTTCCGAAAGGAGTGGGTGTTTTTCATATTACTGTTTTTTTATTTTGTCGTATTGTATCATCATGCTCCTAATTAGTATCATCATGCTCCTAATTAGTATCACCATATGCAGACTTTACGATGAACGCCATGCATCTAAGGTATACCGAATGCCTACAACTAGCTTACTACTTAACAGGTTTCTAACAGGTCAGCTTTCTAGCATGTCCGTGTCAATTTCATAAACTGGACTTTCTTATATCTGTTTATTTTGAAGCAACATGACACGTTTGTTATATACATAAATTTTAGAATTATAATGTAACATGAAAGTAAGTTTACGACATAATGTGTGTGGAATCTGTGCAGTTTAACCAAGCTGATTCGATTAGATCAGGTTACTTATGTGAGATAATATATATTCTTATTTGGAATCTTCAAATAGCAAAACAAGCAGTCTGATTTGTCCTCTGTTTTCAAATTTTATAGCCATAAGTTGGTCTGTGTGCATTGATTACATTTTACGGTTTTACATAAGGAAGTTAGAGTGTATGCAATAGATATAGGGTTACGACTTGCAGATGTAACCTTTCGTTGGTTGAAAGATAAGCACATATTTTTCAACATTATTGAGTTTTAGATGCATTCAATAATATTACTGTTATTCTCCTATCAGATTGATTTTCCACTTGAAGAACTTCTTATTTTATATTTGTTCTTACAGTGTGAGGAAACAAGACCACCCTTTGTAAAACTTATTTTGCATAATTTCGTAGCTTTGATTATACTATTAAATTAGAACAGTGGTCAAAGATGAAAACGTTTGCTTGTAGTTTCTCAACTGACCAAATACAGAATTATTTGAATTATCTGTGGCATTTGAAATTTTTTCTCAAACAAAAAGAGTTTATATCATGTTTTGCAACATATCATGAAAATGTGAATCTATACTGCTGCTGGAGTAACCAAAAGCAATACTATATTGTGGAATTTCAAGCTCTCTTAAATTCCATATAACCCACATCCTAGCCACATCATTCTTTGTAAATTTGAAAACTTGTTGAAAATGATGTTGAAATTGATGTTATAACCTTTTTTTCCAGCTATCGTTGAATATTATGTTTTTTTGAGAATTAAATGATTGTCGAATATTGATCCGATGTACTCAAAATTGCTTCTCGAATTTCGAAAAAAAACCGAAACTGCTACTACTGCAATGCAAATATTTTGCTGTTCAAATGTTTGTTGTGCGACAACACTAAATAAATATTTGCAACAAACAAATATTTCAAATATGTTACTCATTTAGAAATTCAAGTATTTGGTACAAATATTCAAATGATATTTCCACGAAAATGCTAGCTGTGCAACTATTTATGGTGCGGTGCAAATATTTAGAGTAAAAAAACAAGATTTAGAAAATAGAACTAAAACGGAATGGACTTGGGAATATATTCTTTTACTAAAAGAAGTAGCTGGACAGAGTTTCTACATATTATATTGTATTCAAAATCATTGGTAAATTAATAGTGGATGACTACTACGATAAATTAATTTTGTAATATCATAAAATTCTTTATCTTGTCTTTGTTTCCTCTAAACTTTCAGATACCGACCATAGAATGGCCCCATTTGCAACATTGATGGATTCCTTAACAAGTTCTCAGGTTCATTTTTTATCTTATCTCGTACATCCAAAATAGGAGATACTGTTTTCTTACTATGCATGCAAGAAAGTAAATCAATATAACCATTTGAAGTATTTTGGAACAAATACAACCGTTAAAATCAACATCCCAATTAGAGGAATGTTAATTGTTTTTGGTTATGATAATGATTTATGTGTGATATGGGGAAAATAAATTTATTTTTTTTATATTCTGAAATCTTATTTTGACAAGCTATATAACCTCCTGTCAACTTTTTACTGGACAGATTTTACCAAGATACCCTCAATTCCAATTGACACTTGAATAATATAGTTTCTGAACTTACCAGCTATGTAAAATTGAAGTAACTATTGGACATCTCTTTTTCTTTAAAACCATTTCTTATATCTCATCTACTATGGCTTGACATGCAAAAACATTTACGGTGCAAACCCAATTGAACAAATCGTTTCAGTTTTTCTTGTTTTTCTAATGTAAGGAGTGCTTATCTTATAGATTCCTCACAGAATCAAGTGCGTGGTTCGAGTGGCAGCAGCATGTCCTTGGCGTGGTGTGGAGCTTCGATCTCCAAAAGATGGCCACTATCGTATTAGGTTAACTCTTGAAGATCACACCACTAGGGTCCATGCATATCTTTTTGGGAAAGAAGCGGTACGACAATTTATCAACATTTTTCATTATTTAGGATATGGGATTAGTAGAAGTAAATAGGATAATTACCCATCTCATTTTTTGGCCATGACAGTTAAAGCATATACCATACAAAGAAGATAGTATAGACACATGTAGGAAACTAGTGAATGATAATGTCAAATTAGAAAGTGGGAAAGGTACTAAAAATAGCATCTATAAATTAGCAAAATAGAGAAAGTAGACTTAGATTTTATTGATACATACAAATAAGTAGACAAACGCATTGATACGAAGATGAGATGATATTCACATAGAAGGGGGGAAAAAAGAAGCAAAAGAAAAGGTCTAAATAAACATGGAAGAAAGTATAAAAATGATTTTAATAAACTATTATACTTAACTAAAATTATGATTCAAGATAGAAACGTCTGGAGAATGAAAATTCATGTGACTGAGCCTATTCAATTATGAACACAACAATGACGACGACGACGATGAAGAACTACTGTAACAAATCACAATTTCTGCAAAATATAGAATTTCTCCAAAACAATATTCATCATTTGTCTACAACAGATGAAGTTCTTTGGTGGATTTCTTGAACCTGTCGACTTGGATAAGAAAATAAGAAGGTTACTAGGCATCGACGATGACAAACAAAAAGAAGAGAACATAAATATTGCTATAAGGAACCCACCATGGATTAAATGTATCTTATCCGCTCAATGTAACAAATTTGGAAGCAGAAAGTTCTATGTATCTGGTACAATGCTAATCGACTAGAAGCAATTGAGTGTTTGTAGAAGGATGTGTTGTAATATATTTGCTTACCGAACAATTCTGCTGTGGAGATGTTCTATAGGTTATGTTCATGTTCATGTTTTTTATGCCATGTTTTGCTTTTTGCTGTCGTCATGGTGTTTCTTTTCTAATGCTTTTTTTTTCTAATTGATTGTCATGCTTTTTGCAACCTGTTCTCAAGTCAAAAATGAAGCTGGGATCATTCCCAACACGGTCTTAGTAGAACTATTTCCTTTTTCTTTCTTCTTCTTCTTCCTTTTTCCTTTTATTTATTTTTATTTTTATTTTTTTTAACTACTTCAAGGAGCGAGGCAAACATTTTTAGGAAAGCATGCATCAGCTCAACTTTTGTTTTTCAGGTTAATGTTAATTCTAATTTCAAAGATGTAATTTCCCATTTCTACTGCAAATTATATTTTTCCATGTTGCTCGTTTACCATGGGAAAGTATTTACTTATAAGTTGCTTGATAACAGAAGAAATATGGGTGGTTCCAAACAGGAAAGTTTAGATTACAAATATGGTTAGGAGGAAGATGAAACTTGTTATTTTGATCGATTGATTTTTCAATATCTTGGCTTCAATAATTCATTGTTAGTGGATAACTAAAATATCCAAATTTCGTTTCCACATGTATCCAAAATAAACTATTCAGAATATGAAAAAACTAATATGAATAAGAATATGTTATCTCCATTTGAAAATTATTCGACTTTCTATTAAGATAATAGTTTATTTTATATGTATACTTAGAATGATTGTCGATTATATTAGATGATTATTTTATATTATGTGCTTATAAATGACTATTCGTTTCTCCAAGCTATTTTTATTTCATTCCATGTGGAACAGTTTTATGTTGAAATAAAATTTTCTTTATTCTTAAGATTTATCAATTGTGAACGAATAGATAAATATTTGATATCCGTTCACGTCCACTGATGCAGATATTCAATGTTTGAAAATGTTTGAAAATGATTTCGTATTCAGAAATGACACCTTACATCGACTATTAGCACATCAAAATTCTTATTTTATACATTTCTTGCTCCATTCAAAAAATTCATTTTCACGATTCCTTTAATTTGTTCTATAACTATTTAGGCGAATTTACAATAAACAAACATTAAAATATATGTTAGTTACTATAATCATAACTGTCATATTAATTATTATTTTTGAGAAGAAAATCGATACTCGTTCAAGCAAAGCACTCGTTTTGATATATCGGGTTCAAATTCATAAACTCTAGAACCTCAGTAAGAGTTTTATACTAATTGTCACTTGAGCTACTGATACTTAACTATCTATTAATTATCATTTTCATTATGTTAGTGACAGTGATGACACATTTATAAGGATTCTATAGTAGTGACTCTATATTAATTAAATTTTCGATATGTATGAGCCTCTCTACCATAATTTTTACTATCACGTTTTTTCTCTATGAATACTTATCAGCTCAAAGCCATTCAACACGTTCACGCATATACATTATCGTTAACAAAAACTAGCTAATCTTCAGCTCCATTAAAAAATAACATACGCTCATATAAAACTTTCTTATCTCTGTCTCCATTTAGACCATATCTTGATATAAAATCATTATTTTTCAAAATTTGTTTAGAAACGTGATTCATCAAGTTTAACTCGTTGTTCTATTGTGGTAGAAACAAAGCATAAGAGTGTATCCTCGAGAATAGACCAAATTTGGCATAGAATGAGATATCAATTCTTAATGGAACATCAATTTGCTCATATCGAAGTAATTATAGTCACTCAAGGGAAGAGCTTCCTTGCTTCAATTAGGTAAGCATTTCATGTTGATTTTGCTTATTTGGTTATGATGTATAATAATGGTAACAATCAGGATTTTTAACATCTATATGTTTAAATGATTAATTTAGATATTAAAAGGTTAATTTGATCGAGCATTCCAAAAGTCAACTTTTGGAGACAAAGAAATTAGCAATGCTCTGCCCCTATACCCATACATGTAAAGAATATTATTAAGTAACACCGTCTAATTGTACAGAGAATGAGACTATAATGAACACTCTGTCATACACATTCTTTTGGGCCGACATGAATACATGCTAACCATATTAAAAATAATCACATACACGTATCTCATCTCGATACTAAACAATGGTACGAGGAGTTTTACAGAACAGAACAATATAGAATAATAACATAAATAAAAATACCCATCGCATGAATAACGAAAGCAGATAAAATATAATATATAACAACAACCACAGGAGTGTGTGTACATTCCAAAATATATCATCCTATGTTTACATACAACACTACTACAAAAAGTGATACATATACGTATCTTGTACAACCACTTGTACAACAAAACTTCATACCTAGAGACCACTTTCATTGTTCTCATAATACCATTTTAGACCTTTTTGAGTATAAACATTGATATGTTTGGAATAGCGGATTTCGAGCTAGACATTGAAAATTGATTTATAAATGACCCAAAAGCTAACTTTTGAATAAGAATGTAATAGGATTTGGAAACTTATATATTTTATCCGGAATCATTTTTAGGTGAATAAAAATATATAATACTTATGTGTTTAGGGTAAGAGGTTTTAGATGCGAAGAAAATGAATTTCGTAAACCGAATGAAACATATATTATTGGGCCAAGGCCTAACCTAGCATATATAAGCATGCTTTCCCCTTCTCTAACTTAGACGTTTCTTCTTTTCCATTATAATTCCTCTCGAACCCTTAATCTACCCAAAAATCCATGAAATAAATTCCTATGAATCAAAATAAAATTGCTACAATTCATTTCAAGGCAAGAGCTAAAAACCCTTTTTGTTTAGGAGCACATAATGGGGAAATTTTCTTAGGGAAAGAAGAAAAGGAGACCTAAAATGATGGGTTCTTGCTTAGATTTGATTACCATGCCTTGCTATGGTGAGTGAAATGATTCCTTTATCATATATATATGCAGACCTATATTCATGCGTATTAGATTATTGTGTTGTGTAAAAGAGTTAGTACGTTATAAGAGCATTGTTAGGCTTACGTAGATTTTATAAACTGTTTAAGATAACCAGTTTGTTTTTTTAAATCATGTATATGACATCTTGAATTAAGCTAGTAAGCTAAGTTGTTTGAAAGCATTATGCTTGATCGGTTATGGTTTGAAGGCCATGTTAATATTTAAAAAACATAGACATATGATAGTATATTTGATATGAGATAGTAATAATGATATTGGAAAATCTAATAAGCACTAAAAATGGTTAGTAACTTGATGTAGGTTGTAATGTTCATTATATAAAAAAATGACTATATGAATATGTTAGTCCGTGAGATGATGGTTTTGACGACAACAACCTTAGAATAGATTGTAAAATATAAATACTAACATTATTGTTTAGAAATATATGTATATGCAGGATTTAACTATGCAGGTACCAAGAATGAAGACTGTACAGTATAGAGATTCAAGATATCAAGATATCAAGATTGAAGACTCATGAGTATCAAGAATATCAAGATTATCAAGAGTTCAAGATTTCAAGTAATTTATTTTTTAATTAGGAATTTTGTTAAAACTCCTAGAAAAACACTGGTATCTTAAAATACAATTTATTCGTGGAATGGAATCCACTTCGAGTCCGTTAAAAGGATGGAATCCTAAGTAGGATGGAACCTACGAAAAATCTAGTGTAACATTGTTTTGTATCCGCTAACTTTTTATTCAAATGATTTTACAAAATTATCTTGTTTTCAAAATGATTTCAAAACCTTCCTTTTAAAAAGAATCAAAAAACATCTATCCTGATTTTAAATATTTTTAGCCTCAAAATAATCTTTATTTTCCAAACCAAATTATTATTTGTTTAAGAACTATCTCTAATAATAATATATTTAACTTTTAATATTTATATTTTGATTTAAATATAAAATTATAGTAAAATTATATATATATTATTCTCTATATTTATTTATGTATTTTAACTATATTCAAGTATATTTATAAAAGTTTAAAATAGTTTTAATATAAGATAAAAGTTATTTTCAAAGAAAAGCAAACCACCAAAATTTCCTTTGGGACGTCGACATACTCAATATATCCATGTCGACATAGTGTCAGTTAATTTCAAATTTCAAATTTCAAAAGAAGTGTCTATTCGTCATATCTCTTCACGAATGGACATGACTGTTGTTCTTCTATAAATAGGGGTTGTTTTCAATGAATTTTCAATTATATTTTCTGGTTTTCATTTCTCTTCTTCTTCCACATTTTTTATACATATTCCTACCATTACTCTGCCGAAATCAACATTGAATCTAAGTAGATTATCTCTGGTTGACTCTCTATCACTATCTCAAAAAGATCCTCAGTGTTATTCAGAGTTGTAGGCTTCTTTGTAATCAATTAAACGAGAAAAGGTGTGATTGTAGCCTTGGAAATCAATCAAGCGAGAAAAGGTGTGATTGTAGCCTTGGAAATTAATGGGTGAACTTGTTGCCCGTGAAATCAAGTATCTCTACCCAGAGGATTATGAATCTGGAGGGTGTATCTCGTTGCCTTGAAATCGAGGGTGTAATTGTACAATTGCTTTTGAAAGGTTGTGTGCGGGACTGGATGTAGGGTAACTCTGAACCAGTATAAAATCCGATGTGTTCTTTCCTTTACTGCTTTTACTTTATTTTTGCATCTGTGTTTGATTCTGTGATCATATCTGTGTCTGAATATTGCATACATTTGTGTTCAAATTAGCAAAAACTCGAAAAGATTTAATAATTCCTTAAAACACTATTCACCCCCTCTAGTGTTTATCCCAGCCTTAAGATCCGTAATCCGCATATCTCACATTTGGTATCAGAGCAAGATTTTCAAAGTTTCATAACCTGAATTTTGAAAAGTTTTTCAAAATGGCTACCAACACTGGTACTGTTACTAACACTAGTATCCCTGTCGCTACTTCATTTGTAGAAGGTGAGTCTACTGTCAGACCACCATTTTTTAATGGCAGTAACTATGCGTATTGGACAGGTAAGATGAAAATATATTTACAATCTGTAGGATTAGACACTTGGAATATCACACAGACTGAATATTCTGAACCCACAACTGATTTTGCACAGTGGACTGCTGAGCAAAAGACTATTGCACAAAATAATTCTAAAGCAATGAATATTATGTTTTGTTCACTTAATAGAAATGAGTTTAATAGAGTGTTAGTTTGTAAGTCTGCATATGAAATCTGAAAAACTTTGCAAGTTACTCACGAAGGAACACGCAAAGTTAAACAGACCAAAATTTTCATGCTCATAAATCAGTTTCAATTATTTAAAATGAATTCTAAATGAACAAGCAAAGTTAAACAGACCAAAATTTTCATGCTCTCAAATCAGTTTCAATTATTTAAAATGAATTCTAATGAGTCTATTTCAGATATGTATAGTAGATTTTATGATATTGTGCATTCTCTAATATCCTTGGGAAATGAATTTTCGGAAGTAGATCAAGTTATAAAAATTTTAAATTCTCTTACTCCAGAATGGGATCAAAAGACACTTGCGATCGAAGAGGCAAATGACATAAGTACCTTAAAGATAGAAGAATTAATTGGAAATCTAATGTCGTTTGAAGTCCAAATGATTGGGAGAAGAGAAAGCAAAGCATATGAAAAGAAATCAATGGCATTCAATGCATTGACCGATGGATCAGACTCAAACAGCGATAACGATGAAGAGATAACCTTTATGACCAGGAATTTTTGAAAATTTATGAAATACAGAAAGATGAATAATCTCAAGAGAAATAACTATAAGAACTCTGGAAATCAGAATGTAGTTCCAAACAATGTCAAATGTTTCAACTGTGATGAACCATGCCATATCAAAAGAGACTGTCCGTATCCAGATAGGGAAAATCCTCATATAAGCAATGATTCAGTAAAGAAATGGAAGCGTGAATTTACTGCTACTCTAGATGACTCAGACTCATCCTCAAGCGATGATGATCAGAAGACAGATAATTCAAATTTGTGTTTCACAGCAGTTCATGACTCCGACGAATTCAGAGAAACGGACTCAAAAAAAGGTACACATTTACAATACAATTGGTTGAAATTGCATGCTAAGAATTAGATGCTTGATTGATTTTGAATTGGTGTGTTATTTGAATTTTAAATTTTTACTATTATTTTACTATTATTTTTATTTTTAATTTTAATAGTATTATAATATTTTATAGAATATACTATAAATTCAGAATTATTCCAGATATATGTATACACTTTAAAAATAATATGTATATATATATATTAGAATACTTAGGAAAAATAAATCATAGAAATTCAAAGACACATGTCGACATGGTCCCTACCATGATGTCGACATAGGTACAAAATTTGAAATTCAAAATTTGAATTCAAATGGTTGAATTTCCCTCCATCTTTTCACTTCATTCAATTCTCTGAAAAGTCATCTTTTGACCAGAAAACATGTCCTTTAAGAATCTATTTATTCACTATCTTTTATCACATCTTTTCACTCTCATTTTCAAATTCAAACCCTCTCTTCAAAACTTCAAGCTCTCTACTCTCTACTCTAATGGCTTCTTCAAGCAACCCCTCCACCATGAGAATTTTCAAAAAGATAAAAGAGCAACTCTTCAATGATCCGGAGGCAATAAAAGCATACATCAATTATGCTAACTACGCAAAAGTCTATCCTGGAAAGTTTGCTATATTTCAAGATTTCTCTTCTTATGAAATTGATTCTCTTTTTGCAAACAATCAAATTCTTAGTCTTGTTGATGCTTCTCAAAATGATTTTGTTTGTTATCCAAATCTTGTTAAAATTTTCTATGCAAATTTAAACCGTGGATTTTATATTGGAAATGATGATGAAATTTGGAGTAGTTTCAAAGGCACTAGAATTGTTTTGAATTGTGAACTTTTGGGTACCATTCTCAATTGCAAAAGCACGGGAATGGATTTTTCTAATTTTAAAATCGATGAAAATGATCGTGAGACATTTCATCACATTTTCGAAGGAAATGATGATTTTTGAATTCAAAAATTGAAACTTTCGACCAAAAGCTAGAATTGTTAATCTTCTTTTACAACATACTTTGACCCCAAGATCGGAAAATTTTAACAATCCTACCTCAAAAGTTTGCAAAGCACTTTTTGCTATTTTTGAAAATTATGATATTAATTAGGCGCAAGTTATTTTGGTTGAACTTCGTCCTAAAAATCTTGAAATGGGTGAGAATACTTTGTATCATGGAATTTATCCCACTCGGATTTTTAACTATTTTGGAGTGGATTTCAAAGGAAAAAATTTGTTTCTTGAAAAGTTTTCAATCATTCCAACATTTCGCTTATGAAAATTCCATTTGTTTTTCAACGTTATGAGACTGTTGCCGAAAAGGAAGAGCGTTTGGCTCATAAGGAGATGGAAGAAGAGGAAGAGGAAGAAGAAGAAGGGGATGAAATGGAAATTAAAGAAGAAGGTGAAACTTCTTTGGAAATCATTGATTATCCTCCTAATCCAACTAACAAAACCCTTCTCAAAACCAAAAGACCAATGTTGAGAATCAACGGATTCTTAAATGATCCGTTAGTAAGTAGTTGGACAAAATTTCATCCAAGATGAACAAGTTTATTTCCAAAGTCAGCAAGAAGCTTGGATTATCTTCACCGTCATCATCATCTAAATAGTTCTACCTTTTCGTATCTCGTTGTATTAGTTTTAGTTTATTTTGATTTGAATGTTCGTGTAGTTCTTTGTGTTTAATCTTTGTATCGTGTTATCATGAAATGAAATTGAATTTCTTTTCTGTTATCTAGCTTATCTTATCTCTAGAGTAAATGTTAGTATATTATATAAATACACACACACACACAATTATTCACAAAATCAAAATAAGTCATCAAAATTCACTGGACTATGCCGACATCCCCCCTATGACCATGTCGACATGTACTGGTCAGAAGTAACATTTCATTTTGAATTTGAAATTTGAACAACTACCTTATGTCTATTCATTTCAAACGAATTTCTACACCTATAAATACCTATTTCTTCCAGAATTCATCACTGAATATTATTTCTTATCCACTTTGTCTCTAATTCTTCTCACAAACTCGAATATGGCCAATCCAATTCATAAGTTATCCGAGAATCTTGAAGAAACTCTTAATTCTTTCAAGAATATTCTTTCGTTCGTTCTTTGTAACCAGCGACACTTAGAATCGAGTCAAATGCAGATGATTAAAGAGCAAGAGAGGCATTTCGATGCAATATGATGGATGATTTCCTCCCTGCACAAGGATGATAACAAAGCACATCCTCCAGTCTCTCTCGCTAATGATAATGAAAATTGGGATGCCATTAAAGCAGACCCTATATTTGGAGAAGAAGGATGGGTGGAAGTTCCTCGTAATGTTTGATTTGATTGGTTTGCTTAATTTGGTTTGTTTGATTTGAATTGTTTGATTTGATTTGAATTGATTTGATTTGGATTGATATTTGGTGTGAAAACATGTATAAATATGCATTGATATTTAGATGATCTTTAATTAATTATCATGTCTATCAGTATAATTATCTCTTAATCTATCTATTATATACTCCATTGTATAGTTTATTAATGAAGATACTTTAGTACAAGAATGAGGGGGGAGTTATATAGTTTGGAGTTATATATTTAGAGTTAGTTTTTGTTAATGACAAAGGGGGAGAAATATAAAATAGGATAGTTAGACATAGATTAAGGAGGAGTTATTAGGATAGAAGTAATATTTTATAAACAAAGGTTGTCATCATCAAAAGGGGGGATTGTTAGTCCGTGAGAAGATGGTTTTGATGACAATAACCTTAGAATAGGATTATAAAATATAAATACTAACATTATAGTTTAGAAATATATATATATATATATATATATATACATGCAGGATTTAACCATGCAGGTACCAAGAATGAAGACTGTACAGAGAGATTCAAGATATCAAGATTGAAGACTCATGAGTATCATGAATATCAAGATTATCAAGAGTTCAAGATTTCAAGTAATTTACCTTTTAATTAGGAATTTTGTTAAAACTCCTAGAAAAGCACTGGCATCTTAAAATCCAATTTATTCGTGGAATGGAATCCACTTCGAGCCCGTTAAAGGGATGTAACCCTAAGTAGGATGGAACCTACGAAAAATCTAGTGAAACATTGTTTTGTATCCGCTAACTTTTTATTCAAATGATTTTACAAAATTATCTTGTTTTCAAAATGATTTCAAAACCTTCCTTTTAAAAAGAATCAAAAACATCTATCCTGATTTTAAATACTTTTAGCCTCAAAATAATCTTTATTTTCAAAATCAAATTATCCTTTGTTTTAAAATTATCTCTAATAATAATATATTTAACTTTTAATATTTATATTTTGATTTAAATATAAAATTATAGTAAAATTTTATATATATTATTCTCTATATTTATTTATGTATTTTAACTACAGTCAAGTATATTTATAAAAGTTTAAAATAGTTTTAATATAAGATAAAAGTTATTTTCAAAGAAAAACAAACCACCAAAATTTCCTTTGGGACGTCGACATACTCAATATACCCATGTCGACATAGTGTCAGTTAATTTCAAATTTCAAATTTCAAAAGAAGTGTCTATTCGTCATATCTCTTCACGAATGGACATGACTGTTGTTCTTCTATAAATAGGGGTTGTTTTCAATGAATTTTCAATTATATTTTCTGGTTTTCATTTCTCTTCTTCTTTCATATTTCTTTATACATATTCCTACCATTACTCTGCCGAAATCAACTTTGAATCTAACTAGATTATCTCTGGTTGATTCTCTATCAATATCTCAACAAGATCCTTAGTGCTATTCAGAGTTATAGGCTTCATTGTAATCAATTAAACGAGAAAAGGTGTGATTGTAGCCTTGGAAATCAATCAAGCGAGAAAAGGTGTGATTGTAGCATTGGAATTAATTGGGTGAACTTGTTGCCCGTGAAATCAAGTATCTCTACCCAGAGGATTGTGAGTCTGGAGAGTGTACCTCGTTGCCTTGAAATCGAGGGTGTAATTGTATAATTGCTTTTGAAAGGAAATTCATACTTGTGTGTGGGACTGGATGTAGGGTAACTCCGAACCAGTATAAAATCCGATGTATTCTTTCCTTTACTGCTTTTACTTTATTTCTGCATCTGTGTTTGATTCCGTGATCATATCTGTGTCTGAATATTGCATACATTTGTGTTCAAATTAACAAAAACTCAAAAAGATTTAATAATTCCTTAAAACACTATTCACCCCCTCTAGTATTTATCCTAGCCTTAAGATCCGTAATCCACATTTCTCACAGAATAGCTTATTGAGTTAAAGTTAAAAACATGCCATTTTGGAAAAGCTAGTAAGCATGAAAATGGTTAGTAACTTGATGTAGGTTGTATTGAGTTCTGTTAATGATGTAGAACATGTATATATAATTAGCTTTCTGATATGAAGCTAAAAATATGTTATTTTCTATCTGTTATATGCTTCTTATAATATGTTATAATTAATTAATTATTTAATTTAAGTATATTTAACAAAAAAAATACATGAGTGTCGTTTTCTGGTAGTAATTATAAATAGTTATAATCATGAGTATTTCATCAAAATGTAATAGACACATCTCTCTAAATATTCCTAATCAAGATGTATCGAGCTTATACATCATTGCATTCATTGGGATTAGAATATTTAACGCTCTCCAAAGGTTGGGCGGTGTATTACTTATAACTGATGTGGCTCCAAGGGGTTGCGTATTGATAGTTATTGTATAACTATGGAATAACTATCTCAAAAGTTTTCAGTTAGTTGATATAACAAAGGTGCAACAAAAAATGTTGATGTGACAATATTACATGGTTCACTTAACTTGAGAATACTGTTGATTTTTAATATGAAATATCTTCCTTGATCATGGTTAAATCATGGCATGACATCTATAGAATAGCTATAGTTGGATCAAGTGGTTGTGTTATAAGTGAAGCACTATTCAATAGAGGATTCGTTTCCTTAGTTATATGATGTTAGTATCATGGTCAACTAAATCGATCAAAGTCAAAATCTCTGGCCATGGTAACGCTTAAATAAAGTAAAATTGGATTTTATTGATGCCCAGCAAGCAATAAATTTGGCTCTAATATTGCAACATATGCTAAGTGAAGGGTGATCGTTAATATTCAAATTATTCGATATTAATCGCTGACCGAGTTTACACGTAAGAGTTACATAACTGAAACGTTGAATACTCCTACTACCACCCGATTTAATTAAATTATAATAAATTAATTAAAGTAATCAACATTTATGAAATATTAATTATAAAATTTTATATGGTATGTTTTGATGAATATTGAATAGTGTGTATATATAATAGTTATAAATACTCTAAGCGATATATGATACTGATATGCGTCTAAATTGGATTTAAATATGCTAATTATTAATCGGGCTTGAAGTGAATTGGAGGCCCATAGAAGGGACTATTATAGGTGGCTATACGGGGGAGCAGTGAGGTTGACCATATGATGGTGTATGGAGGTGGAATTTTGAATTCAAAACGAGAGAATATGTGAGAGAGAAAGGTGGATCTAAATCCTACTTTTACTCCTTAGACTCTCTCCTATTTAAGCATCTCTAACCCTCAATTTGCACTTGATTTTGTGCTCTTTCCAACCAGCATAGGACGGCCATTCCCCTGCCTATTTCTCAATTTTCAAGCTCTAAAACATTTTATCAAATAAGATTCAAATACCGGTAGTAGCTGCATTCAATCTGGTAGTGCTTTCTAGGTTCAGGACATGATTAAAGTCGTCAGATTCAACATTTCTAGCTATATCAATTAGGCTTTGGTGAAAGGTGGCAATCTATTTAATATCATACATCAATGTATAAATAATGTTTATTATGTCATATATGTGATTGAAAAGCCGTTGAATATATAACGAATCCGTATATGTCATTGCCATCAACACTTGGAGGAACATGTTTTACTATATATACATGTAATAAAAAATGTGTGCATATTGCATTAGGGAGCAAAAAACAGAGAAAAAATTAATATAATTCATTTATTCAGATTTTTGAAAATAAAAGATAAATATTATTTAAAACTGATTAGTTAAAAGCATTTACACAATGTGTGTGTACTAAAAGTACGTATAAATATTATCTACATATTTTCATAACATGTTTTTGGATTTAAAAAAATTAACCGATTTTTGTTTTGAAAATGAACCTATATATATATATATATAATATAAATATGATTAAACGCAAAACTTATGTTTTACAATATTTATATATATCTATAAAGTAAATATAAAATATATAAAATTTTATGCATCTTTAATGTTACTTTCAAATTTTTTTATTTTAAAATGATTTTCATGCGGAAATCATAACAATAATAAAACATTTTAACATCAAAGCGAAATAAATTCTTTAATTGGACGAATGTATATAATATATTATATATATAATTAATTGTTATTGTATATCAAAATGAATTTATGCACATATATTTATATTTATATAAAAAAATAATTTTCGATATGTATATATATATATATATATATTAAATATTATTATATTAATATAAATTTGAATTTATTATATTTAATCACAATATATATTATAATATTAATTAATTAATTAGTTAATTAATTATATATATATATATTTATACACACATATAGATATTTATACTAAGTGTACATGTTTTACAATTGTCTTTTATAATAAGTATTTATATATAAACATTTACGCATATATACAATTATACGTTGGACGATAAATATGTATACAGGTGGGAGGATATGTCCGTGACATATATACGACTATATTAAACAATGCACACCATTTTATATTGCACGTGCACACACACATGTGTATGTATGACACACATATCATATTATATAATATAAAATTAATATTAATTTAAAACTTTATTAAAAATGAATAAAATATTTATTTTATTTCAAACAAATTTTAAAAAGATCTAAATAAACTTAAACTTCATACGCCAAATAATGTCCAGTTGGAAGAATTGAAACTTACCCATTTACCCCACTGAATGCTGGTCCAGATCCAGCGATGGTCTCAAAGCCCAATAGCCTATGTGGTCTAAATTAGTCATGTTAGAGTTAACTGATTGAGCTTACAATCTTGTTAATAGAGTGTATAGAAAGGTAGTGTCAAAGGCTTGGGTTTGGGTTGTCAAATACTCTACCCTACCTGGCTATCGGCCTGGTCCATAAAGTTATGTGAGCTAAAGGTTACTCCTAATAGAAAAGGCCTAATTTGAATGGGGCCTTGGGCTAGGTTTCAAGTGTTTTGATAATTAAAAATAAAAGTTCTAAATTTAAGATAAGAAACATATAATAACATTTATAATATAATTTTCAAAAGTTTTTATGAAATTATAATAAACAAATTTTCAAAATTTTAATTATTAATAAGATTAATAAAATTAATTAATTAAATAGATAAGTTAATTAATTAAAACAAACATACATATATAATATATAAAGATATATGTTATGTTGTCTTGAATTGTTTAAGACAATGTAAGTATATATGTATACAAATAAAAGAATTTTCAAAATTAAATCATTTAATTAAAATTATTTAATCAAATAAGTTAATTAAAAGTTAGTTAATAAATTTATCCTCTACCATTTATATACGAATAAATTACTTGCATACTCTCTAGTGTTGAGAAAACTCAAGGTAGAGATGTTATGTGTAGTATTATTAATACATAGAATAGATGAGGTAAGATGGCTGTATATACTTGTTGAGCAAACGCAAGGTGTATATACTATACTTAGGTTGCCACAAAATGGTAGGTATGAGTGAATAATCTCTTTGATTTGTTGAGAAAACTCAAGGTCGAAATGAGATTAGGATGAGGAAGCACATGTTAGATATGATACAACCAATAAGAAGTTATCCATCGTCTATGGGGCTATGACTTGTTGAGAAAACTCAAGGTCAGATCCTAAGTCAAATGAGTCCTAACACAAACGAGTTAAGTCGGAAAGGCTTCTATGTTTCATCTTAGGATATGAAGAAACATAAAGACTAGTGGAGCTTATTATAAAATTAAACATAAAGTTTAAGCTTACTAATATTATAAGAATGTAATGACCCTAATTTTGACTAACACTATTTAGGACATTTAATTAGATAAATAAAATAAAACAATGTAGATGATTAAGGAATTGAGATTTTTTAATCAATAAGGAGGGCCATGAAGTAAGTAGGAGGAATATGATAAGGGCAAAATAGGAATAGTCTTCATTCTTATACCCTAAACCCTTCTTACCTTCATTTATTACTCATTTCAACATTTACAAACAAAACCAAACACTTATAAGCTCGGCCGACCATCATTAAGAGAAATCAAAAGTAAGATAAGCTAGGAAACAAGTAGAAAGCTTGAAGGGGTTAATCAAAGTACAAATCCCAACCTTCTTAACATCAAGCTAAGGTGAATAATTTGATTTACATCTCACTTTTGTTGATAATTTCGGTTCCAAGGTTTAACCTGAATTAATTTTGCAAAGAATATGCCATGTTATGTTGTTTGAATGGATATACATACATACATATATATATGTTTGTTGGTTATTTATGGTGTTTCAAATAGATTTTATGGTAAATTTTAGATTAGAAAACCTATTAAATGACTTCCAAATTATTTACATTTTCGATATATGGTCAAGAATAATATTTTAGCAGTGGGTTTCAAGTATCATAATTTTCTAAGAAATTGTGGGTTTTTACGAATTTCCTATGAAAGAAAATAGCTAATATTAGGTTTAAATTAATTACGGCAATTATATATTGATATTGGGTCTGTAAATATGTTAGAAACATATTAGAAGTGAATTATGGTAATTTTTGGAGAATTTTCTTAATTATTTTACTATGAAAATAAAATTATATCAGCTAAGGGACTTAAATTTTTTATATGTTTATTCAAGGAGAAGGGCTTACTTATAAAAGCATTTTAAATTGATAATTTTTGAATTCGGCAACACTTTTAGAAAAAGAATTTTGAAAAAGAATTTGCAGCCAATTACATGTTGACAAATAAGGCAAGTAAGCGAAAAGAATTTCATTTAAGGGCTAAAAATTAGATTCACTTAGATTTACTACTTCGCCACTTCCATTTGGTGCCTTCGACACCAGAGCTCTGCTAGAGAACCTATTCGAAACTAATGCACATGGTACTAAGAAATTAATAGATAGTGCATTGGTGAAAGGCGTAAGGTGTAATGCTGAAACCTTGCTTTCAAAGGGGTAGGAGCTATTTTTACTAACTTTGAACTATTTTGTTTATAAATGATGCCATCGAAGGGGTTGTAGCCAACTATCTTAGCTTTTGACATATTCAACTTGCCTTTGTTTAGAAAAGAACTTCAAAAAGAGTTGCCGCCATTTTTGCTTTAAAAGAAGCTTTCAAATGGATAGTAGCTTTGAACCTAATTGATACCCATGCTGCTGCATTCTACCTTTCAAACTAATTAAGGCTGTTTTTCCATACAGCCTTAAAACAATGGTATTGAAAGGGTGTTTTTTCCTTCTTACCTTGAAGCTGCCTTCTCAATACTTTTGAAAGGGTCATGTAGCTGTTTTGAAAATGGTTTACGAGGCAATGGTTTCAAAAGGGTTGGTTTCAAAATTATCCTCTTTGTTTTACTTAGGATAAATGCTTTCGAAAGTAATGTTTTACCGTTTGTTAATTAAAAGTTAAACCCAATGGTTTCGAAAGGAATAATTATTAAAGGTTTCGAAGCAATGTTTCCATGATTCTTTACTTGAACCCAATGCTTTCGAAAGATATATAAAGTGTGTTTCGAAGGGGAGATCCCTAAAGTATTCGAAAGGTTTATTTTGAGTATTTTAATGGAGGGTTTCTAATGCTTTCAACAGACAAATTTAAATGGTTTTAAAAGAGGATGTCTAAGGTTTTAGTAAAGCTTTTGAAAGGGTATTTCTCAATGATATCAAAAGGCATTATCTAAAGTTTTTATACAAGGGTTTCGAAGGTTTTACCTTGGCTTCATGGCCTAAAATATTTTTAGTTAAAAAAAGGGTTTTACTTACATTGAAGGGACAGATAATCCTACTGATAAGGTTTCATCAACATTGCTCTGTGTAAGGTATATATCATGGCATAAGTATTTTGAGTAAAGCAAAGTATATGGTTTTCTTGTTTTATAAAGGTACGATTTCAGGGGTAAATCATTTATAAAGATTATTTGCACGGAAATGAAATTTTAACAGGGTAGTTAACCCTAAGATAGGAAATGAAACATGCATAATAGTCTACCCTAAGTTTATGACTCAGATATTAGAAGACCAGATGGGACTGGTGTAGGGTTGCGTCCTATACTTTAGCTATTAGCACCTAGTTAAAATAAGTCCAAAATTATAGTGTGTAGGGCTTATCACAGGTGGGACTAAAATGAGGTTACACATAAAAGGGAATATACAGAGTAAAGTTAGGTTATTGGTGAGCCCGTAAAACCATTAGGTCCAGTTGACCCTAGATAGAAAAAAAGTTAAAGGTAGTCAGCCCAGTATTGTGTCTAACAGAATTTGAATTCTTAATTATGTCTGGTAGGCTCGAGTCAGCTAATGGTTAATAGTTAACTAGATAAAACTACAGTAAGGACAGATAGTCCATTGATTTCCAGATTTTTATGCATATATGTATTTGTTATTAATGTTATAATCAGTTTGATTGCAGGACTTTGATTTGCAATAGATATGCTTTTAAAGGGATATTAGTGAGGGGAAACCCTTCCACTTAGCGGCATGGTCTCACTTAATATCAGTAAATCGAGATGTAATAGTATTATTCACACTAGGCTTTATGTCCGACTCGAAATTTATGTTTTCCCCTTAAACTCTTGGGTGCTCAAAATTTAATTTGAGTAGTTTGAGAGTTAAGGTTTTTTAGGTTTAGTAGGTTGGAACAATAAGCTTTTGGAGACGGAGGCAAAGTTAGCTATGTAGGAGCTATTTAGTTTTACTTTCGCTATGATGTATTTATGACTAATATGTCTATTTAGTACTCTGATTATCCAAGTGGGCATCTTCATATGTTGCTCTTGGCGTAATTTGTAATAATTATATTTGATCAAAACTTGGGATCCGTTTTGGGTTTATGTAACTGAATATGAAATATGGATTTGAAATGTAATCAATAAAATCTATCATTTTATTTTATATTTATATGCTTCTAATATTATGGATACTATTAACATTACCATTTTTTGTCACTGAAAGTTAATAGTATAGATGACTGTAACATCTGTAGCGCTTAGCTTCGGGTCTCAAGATAAGGGATGTTACAACTTTGTATCAGATCATAAGTTTATGAAAAATTTAAAAGAGATTTTATACTAATAAGATTCTAAAAACATAATCCAAAAAATTAGAGAAAAGGTTGGGGGTATAGGATAATGTTATAGTAACGTACTTATATTTTCTATATATATATATATAAGTATATGCTTTATCTATATTCTTTCATCTCTCTTAAGCTATTCTTCTATATCTTACAAAGACTCGAATGCATATTTTAAGGACGTAAGATATGGATGCTGGGAGTGGAAGAGTTAACATTGGTGGAGGAAGCACCACAACCAATGGGAATTCCAGACCTAGCACTAGAAGGAATCCAAGTCGGGGACTAGCTACTGATGGGGATACTAGAGTGCCGCAAGCTAATATGGGAGCTATGTATCAGTTCTTCGTGATGCAGGATGGAGTTACTGTGGATTTAGTTGGAGGAAATGCTGAAGGAGGAAATCAACGAGCTCTGATAGTTAATAACTATGCATTATTGAGTAGAGATTATGCCAAGCTTGGAGGAAAACCATTTATTGGGATAAAGGATGCAATTGAAGTAGAGAATTGGATACTTCATTGCGAAAGAATTTTTGCTGATTTAGGGCTTATTGATGAGAAGAAAAGGAGACTCGCTTCTAGACAGTTGCAAGGAGTAGCACTGTACTGGCGGAAGTGTTCTGTGGGAGTTAATGAGAAGACCATGACATGGGTTGAATTTACAAGGAGGTTTGAGGAAAGATTCATGTCAGAGATTGCTAAGTCAACTTTACTCAGGAAGTTTATAGAGTTGGAGCAGGAAGACATGATAGTGCTTGAGTATGCAACCAGACTTGAGGAGCCATCGAGAACAGATATGCTACAGTTGATAAAGTTATCAAAAGGAATAAGAAGTTCATCCGTGGACTGAAACCTGAACTAGCTAAAGCAATTTTGCCATATATTAAAGTTTCGTATGATGTAGTTGTTGAGATGGCTTTGAGGCAGGAGGAGATGCTTGCTTTTCATAATGGTAACAAAGCCGGTGAAGCTCAAAGTTGGAAGAACCAGAAGAGAAAGTTTTTCCCTAAGAAGGGTGCTAAAAAAGAATGAGTTACCAAGAAAAAGAAGGTCGATGTAGTTTTCTATAAGTGCGACAAGAAGGGACACCATGCTCACGAGTGTCGGACCGGTAAAGGGAAGAAAGCCTTTGATAAGAAAGAAGTGAGGTGCTTTAACTGTGATTAGATTGGACATTATAAGAACCCGTGCAAGGAATCAGCTAAGGATGGAAAATGCGAGATGTTTGCATTGGAACCAGCTATCTCAGGACCAACCACCAATGAGAAAGGAAAAGCTGTGTTGGAAGGTATGATTTTAACTCATAGTGTATCAATTGGAGTTCTATTTGATAATGGTGCATCACATTCTTTTATATCTCATTATTTGGTAGATAAGCTTAACCTAGAACCCTCATATCTAGTTACTTCCTTAAGGATTACGAAACCGATAGGAGGATATGTAACTCTTGGGATGAGATGTGACCACTTAGAGTTTGAATTGTTAGATCATATATTTGCTTGCAGTTTGCATGTATTTATATCATACATTTCGGAATTATTTTGGGTATGGATTGGTTAAGTAAGTAGTGATCAGATTATATACTCCGTAGAAAAGCCTTGTTTTGAGGTAAATTCTTTATTGGGTGTTATGGAGGAAGAAGACGATTCAACTGAGTTTTCGTTGTTAGAGAGTTCGCAGATGGTTTTGAGCCTATAGTTGGACTACCGTCGAAATGAGCTATTGAGTTTCATATAGATTTAGGAGCAGAACAGGTGAGTAGACCGCTAAGCAGAATGATACCTACCAAAATGAAGAAGCTAAAGGTGCAGCTGGCGGTTTTAAAAGTAAGAACTTTATCAAACCAAGTAGTTTGCCTTAAGGAGCACCCATAGTGTTTGCAAAGAAACCAAACGAATTGTTAAGTTTATGCATCAATTATCGTAAGTTGAATGAGAAAACCATAAAGAATCGATCCGTTACCAAGAATTGACGATTTATTCGACCAGATGAGTGGAGCCAAAATATGTTTCCAGTTGGATTTGGCAACAGGGTTCCATTAGCTTAGAGTAGTAGAGGATAGTGTTCCTTTGACGGTGTTTAAAACAAGATATGGATCGTACGAATGGTTAATAATGCCGTTCAGACTAACCAATGTGTTAGCATTTTTCGTGGACTTGATGAATAGAATCTTTCAGGAGCATTTGGACAGATTCATATAGCGATCATAGACGACATCTTGATATACTCTAAAGATGAAAGAGAGCATGAAGTTCACCTTAGAGTGGTGCTTGAGACGTTGAGGCAACATTAACTGAAAGCGAAATTTTCGAAGTGTCATTCTGTAAGAAGGAAGTAATTTTTTTTGTTTATGTAGTCTTAGAGAAAGGGTTGTACATAGATCCGGCTAAGATCGTAGTGGTGAATAATTCGAAGGGACCGGAGACAGTGACTGAGGTAAAGAGTTTTCTTGGATTAGATGGTTAACATTGGAGTTTCATTAAGGATTTTTCATGTATAGTAGTACCGATGACTAAGCTAATTCGGAAAGAGGTGAAGTTCGTCTAGACCGATAAATGCGAGGAGGTATTCCAAAAATTGAATTAGTTATCGACGAATGCACCCGTGTTAGTTGTTCCGGAAGGGAACCGGGATTTAGTGGTAAACACGAATGCATGTGGACCGGATTAAGAGCTGTGTTGATGCAGAGAGGTAAAGTGATTGCCTATGCTTTTCGTAAGCTCAGGCCGCATGAGGTTAGATATCTAACTCATGATTTGGAATTAGCTGCAGTAATTTTTACATTAAAGGTGTGAAGATATTACCTTTTGGGAGAAAGATTCGAGTTGTATACAGATCATAAGTCACTGATATATTTATTTCTCAGAAGGAGTTGAATATGAGACAACAGAGGTGGTTGGAGTTCTTAGCCACTTATGGTTTTGGAATTGGGTACACAACAGTGAAAGGTAATAAAAATTACAGATGCACTTAGAAGGAAACATCAGAATGCAGTTTGGCAATGATAGCTAAGTGGAAAGATTTAGAAGCAATGACTACATGTAGAATATAGTGGAGATCCGAAGCCAGTTCTAGTAAGGAAGTTGCTATGTTGTCATGTTTAGAAGTTCGACCGGTAATGATCGAAAGGATTGCTTCTAAGCAAGGTGAGGATCCATGATCAGTTGAACGGATTAGAAAACTAACGAATGGAACGAAGATCGATGACATAGAGGATTTCAATCTTAACCCGAATGGATGGTTGAGGAAGAAAGGAAGATATTTTGATTTTGGGAAACATTAAGAATGAAGTTCTTGGAGAATGCCATCGTTCAAAGTTCACCATTCATCATGGAGGAACTAAGACGTATTAAGATATGAAAAGGAGTTTTTTCTAGGAAGGTATGAAGAGAGATGTAGGCTTATAGGTGAAGCAGTGTTTGAACTGTCAACAGGTAAAAGCTGAACATCAGAAACCAAGTGGGTTACTTCAGCTTTTGAATGTTCCAGTTTGAAAATGAGATTCTATCTTAATGGATTTTATAGACGGCTGCCAAGGTCAAATCGAAAAAATGAAAGTATATGCGTCATAGTGGATAGGTTAACCAAGAATGTAATGACCCAGAATTTGACCACCTTAAAATATACTATTTAAATTGATTTTAAATATAAATTAAGTAAGGTTATATGATTCAAACAATATTAGATAGGATTTTGAAAGAGAAGTATACACAAAAATAGTAACATTTGCCTATATCGACAAAATTGACAAAATGCTGATTTTAGAAAAGTAAGTTTCAATGGTTAAGTGAATTATTTTAATTTATTTATGAGTGTTTATATTTTTAAATAACATTATATAAATTTATTTTTAAATTTGGTTTACATAAATAAATAGTTTAACAAAAACGTCAAAATGTGACCTTAAAACATTTTGTCGAAAATCAATGTTTTGTCGATTAAAAGTTATCGCAATGTCGTCGCATCTTTATTTTCTTATATATGAACATATATTCAAATAGTGTAAGTATTAATTAATTCACTAATCAAATTTACTTTTACAAAACATACTTAGAAAATTCTAGAATATAATTAAGAAAAAGTAAGCACAAAAAGACAAACATGCCATTTCAAAGCAAAAAGTAAACATCAAACAAAATCAAACCAAACATAACTATAATATTCCTTACTTACTACTTAAGTGAAATTGACATAAAGTAATGATTTGAAATTTGATGTTAAGTGTGTTGAAAAAATAAGGTTGCTTAAAAAGTAATTAAGGGTATTTTGGTCTTTTTACAAAATATTATTTTAATCTAAATTTTTTCTATAAATAAGCATCCACTTTCTCACTTTTTTACACTTCTTCATCCTTTTTCAAGCTTTTCTTCCACTCTCTAATGGCTTCTTCTCTTCTCTTTCTTTACTAACTATTCTTAAAATCATATTAAATCAACTACAAATATCACCAAACTTTGCCAAAGTTCTTATATCATCATCAGAATATGATTTAATATCTAAGAAGTAAATAAATGATGGAGGAAGAGGTAGAATAGGGCAAGGCCGATCCATTCGGAAGAAGGAAAGCAAGTCTTGAAGCTCCGGAGCAAGAAAAAGAGAAGGAGGTGCTGTCGGATCAAAAGGAAAGTCTACGAATTTTTTTGGTGGAATGGAACTAATCGGGAGTACTCATATTTTAAAGTTACTAATTTTTAAAAATATTTCAAGTTAATTATATGAAAAGTTTGTTATATGTTGGATGATTTAATGGATGATAACTTGGTTGATATTATGATTGATTTTATGTTTGTGATATGGATGATAACTTGGTTTGATAAATGATAAGGGAAATGGTTAGTAAGTATAGTTAATTAAATGAGAATTAAATCCATATAAATGTGCATATGCAAATTATTTAGCCTCTTAATGATTTCAAAATATCTAAAAAGATTGAAAATGGTATTATAATAATATAATATTACAATATGAAATGAAATGAAAATGAGTTTGAAATGATGAAAATATTGCTTTAAATATGTTAAAATAGTTTAAATACGGTTTAAAACAAATTTGAAGTGTTTCGGACAAATTCCAAAGCAATTCACAAAATTGGTTAAAATAGAGCTCCTCGCGTAGCGATAGTTCGTAAATTCGATCCGTAACTTCAAATTAGCGTATGGAATGATTTATAAGTCAAATTTCTTCAAAATAAATTTTTTTTGGTCCACAATGATAATAGTTTGCAATCGAAGAAAGAAAATCAAGATTTCATTAAGTAGATTTTGAAATATATCCAAAATAATTTTCTAAAAACATCGCTGTTTTGTAGTTCAGAATCTAAAAAAGAATTTATTTATAAATGATATTTTTAAATGATTAAAAATATGAAATAAATTCGATACATATATTAAAATGGTTTAAAAGAGATTTGGAATGGAAAATACGAATTTTCAAATATTAAAAAGTTGTTTAATTCAAATAAGCTTATATAGCACTTTACGCAGCACTTTTATGCTGTGAATTCTATAACCTTTTGAATATGAGTTTAAATTTAACGATATTTCCTAGGATCAATTATGAATGTTTTTAAAAGGAAAATTAAGAGTTTAAAAGATAATCTAGAATCTTATAATCAATTCCAAAATAAAGCTAATAATTGAGTATGCTGAAACGACTACTATATTTGTCTCGTCTGTGAGATCTGGGAAGATAAAACAAGGTGTTTAACTAAGGTTCGAGATGGAGCTACCAGTGCCTTGAACTTACCTGGCCTATGTTCACTTTTTTTAGGCGAGGGGTGTAATAGATCGAAAGGAAAGCCCCAATGCTTTAAAAGATCATATTTAAGTTTTTTCAAGATAAAAGAAAAGAAATAAATTCTTTGAATGTTAATTAACCACTTAATATCTTTTATTCAGTGATTGGTACGAAGGAACCGAGATCAGATTTGGGTGATTCCTATCCAAAGAACCGGGATTAGATTTGGGTGATTCCTATTCGAAAACCCCTTCAAAATTATTTTCAAAATAAAACATATTGATGACAATGACCTTCATGATGTAGGATTATTTGCCATTAGTCTCTGGAGGTGAAATTTACCATATCCAAGGTGGCAGTAGTGCTCTGTTATGAAAATCTTCGATTAGCAGGAATATGATTTGAAGTTAAGAAGGAAATCTTTGACTAAGATTTAATAAATGATTTGGGAATATTTTCCCTTAGTTAAACTTTATAACTTGAATATAAGAAGTCTATGAATATGATTAAAAGAATGATTTGGAAAGGTTTTCCTAAGTAAAAGGGAAGATGATTTGGAATTAATCAAGGATTTAAGAAAGATTTAAATAGACTAAATGATTTGATAAACGAGGCTTAATGATTCCATATACTCTTGAATAGAAAATGGAATAAATTGAAAAGAATATATCTAAGAAAGATATTTGATTTTATAAAAGATGAAGTAATTGATTGATGATTGATATCCATATATGAACTTAACATCTTTTAAATCGATAATTGGATTTCGAAGGAACCGGGATCGTATTTGGACGATTCGTATCCGAAAACCACTTCGAACCAATGTATACGTTCGAATGTGAAGACCTGTTGAAGATGATGATTATTGAAGACCGTGGATCTTCATAGCGTAAGGACTGCTTGTTGACATGCTCTAGGTAGCTCCCATTTTAGAATTATTTATAGCAGTGGTCTCCTCGTTGTGGAGATTTTTCGAATTGCAAGGACTACTCGCTACTAGTGGTAGTAGAAGAGTGCCTTCGGTTTGTCTTATTCCTGGACAACTTGTATGGACGTTTGTCTGACATTATATTTCTAAAGATCATGTACATTGATTTTTACAAACGTACACCAGTGGTGGTGGAGAAGGCAACTTCTCTTAGCTTAACACACTTCTTGAGACGTACGGGTTTAAGGGTTGTATTTTGTGGATGGAAACTGGTAGTCAACGGAAATGGCCGTATGGCATTCAAAGTGATGTGATATGTGAAAGGGTAATCATTGCCTCATGCCTCATCAACCGAAAATGACCGAAACGGGATTAGATACAGCAAAGCTAAGTGGGTCATTCCTAATTAGGGTATGATCATTCATTTCTAGATATATTTCTTCCTGCTATGACATTCAGGATGTAAATTAATATGGTTTTTCTACTCGTGCCCCCGGTTTAAAGGTCGATAATGACTGGGGGAGGACATATTCGGTACTATCTAGTTATAGAGATAGGCCGGTCTTGTTTTGGTAGAGGAGCTTTGTGATGGTTACTTGGGACATCCATCTAGAGGTGTGCCCATCGGAAGGTAGTCCCTTCACCTGTCATTTGAATAGAAATACATCCTCCAATAAGAACCTACAGTTTTGTTTGTAGAGCCTAGTATGCTAGAATTTAATAATGGTAACAATTTCAGCTAAGATTAATAAGTTTATTTGCAATTGTTTTCAAAGAAGTGTCATTAAAAATGATATCAAATGTTTTGATATACAAAATTATTTTAGTTATCATAAGGTAAAAACCCCGTCCGTGTTTATGTGTGGGCGTGGTCTTATGAGATACTCTTTCTTTTCAGAAGATTTTATTTAGAGGCTAATGTATGACACCGTCATTCATTATTGAGTTCTCTCACGTTGGTTTATCAAGCCTGATCCGGGTGTTTTCAATACTTGGGTCAGATCCGAGTAGTTTCAGGTTTAGTCGAAGAGGGTTGAAGTTTCAAGAGGAGAGCTGGGGATATTCATCTACGAATTCTATTATCCACTGCTAGTTGTTTTGTTTGATGTTGGTCAGCCATTGTAAGGGCATATGTTTATAACTATCCAAGCTAAATTTAGGTTAGACTATGATATATGTATTTAAAAGTTTTTCGCTGTAAAGATATTATTCAATATCATATGTTATTCCATTCGTGTGAGATTCTGTTCTGTCTTATTTTCTTTATTACCCTTGGTCATCCATACCTCCATGCGACTTGGGTCGGACATGAGTGGATTATTGTCGGCTCAAGGGGTATGGAAAAATAGGCCATCACAAAGAGTGCCATTTCAGTCCAGTTAAGTCAACCAGGATGGCACCTGTTTTGGCTAAATTATTCATGAAGAATATAGTTAGACTGCATGAAATTCCTAGTAGTATAATAGGTGATAGAGATTCCTTTTTCACTAGCGAGTTCTGGAAGAGTCTATAGAAGAATTCAGGTACCAAGCTCAAGATGAGTACTACTTACCATCTGTAGACAAATGGACAATGGAAAGAGCTAACAAAGTCTTAGAGGATTTGTTAAGAGCTTGTTTGCTAGACATTGGAGGATATTGGAAAAACCACCTTCTAGTCGAGTTTTTTAGATAAAACAGTTATCAGACTAGAATAGGGATGGTTCCATTTGAAGCTTTATATGGAAGGCCATGCAAATCTCACATTTATTCATTAGATACCAAGGATAGGCTAGTTCTTGATCCCTATTTAGTTAGAGAAGCTGTAGAAAAGATTGAGTTAATTCGAGCTATAATGAAGGAAGCTCGGTCTAGCTAGAAGAGTTATACTGATAGGAGACGGAAAAACTTAGAGTTCTCAATCAGAGATCATTTTTTTGTCAAGATATCACCAATGAAAGGTGTAATCCGATTAGGAAAATCAGGAAAACTGGCACTGAGATTTGTTGGACCATTTTCTATTATAGAAAGTGCGACGACCCGAAAATCCGTACCCTTTGAATCGACAATAACACACACATGTCCGACCCAAAAAGAAAAGACTGACAGAAAGTCAAGAGAAAGAAAAGGGAAGAGAAGAAAGAGAGAAGACAGAACCAAAAAGAACAATATAGAATCTCAAATCGCAGCGGAAAACATATAATATCATATCAATGATCTTTACAAAATAGAAACTGTACATATACACATCAATTAGAGTTCAACAATCAATCAATAGTTATCAACTTGAATAGTTATAATAACCTATCCTCACAATTGCTGATAATATAAAACAACTAAGCACAGCGGATAATCAATAATCAAAACAGATACGTGTATACGAAAATGAAGATCTCCAGCTCGCATCAAATCTGAACCTGTAAATATACTCGGTCTGACCATAGCATTGAAAGGGAAGAACGCCCGGATTAGTCTGGTAAACCAGCATGAGAAACACACTCAACTGAATTTATTAAGTTACCAAAAAATTTTCTTTATCAAAACAAAAGTATCTCGTAAGACTAGTCCACACATAAACACGGACATGTTTTTACCTTACGATAACTAAAACATATTATATCAAATCCTCTTATATTATAGCAGTGTCTACTATATACAAATAATATTAATCATAGCCGAAATTGTTACATTGATTAAATTCCAGCATATAGCCCAAAATGGGTAATACAATCAAAATGGCAAACACGTAGTGGAGTTTGGATTTCCATACAAATGACCAGGTGAAGGGACTACCTTTCGGCAGTACATCTCTAGAAGAATGTACCGAGAAACCATCACAAAGTTTCTCTACCAACACAAGACCGACCCACTTCTATAACTAGATGGTACCGAATATGCCATCCTTCGGTCGTTACCGACCTTTACCGACGGCCCTCTAGCATACAAACCACAATAATCAGGTACACGACGTCATAGCATGCAAAGATATATCTGGAAGAGGATGATCATATCCTACTTGAGAATGACCCACTTAGCCTTGCCGCATCTAACCCTGTTTTGGTCATTTCCGGTTGATGAGGCTAGAGGTAACGATTACTTTTCACAATCACATATAACATCACTTAGAATGCCACACGGCCATTTCCGTTGACTACTAATTGCCTTCCACAAAAATACAACCCTTAAGCTCATACGTCTTAAGGAGGGTGTTAAGCTAAGAGAAGTTGCCTTCTCCGCCACCACTTATGTACATTTGTAAAAACCAATGTACGTAATATTTAGAAATGCAATGTCAGACAAACATCCATACAAGTTGTCCAGGAACAGGACAAACCGAAGGTACTTTCCTACCACATCCTATCGGAAAATTCCTAGGATTAGTAGCAATAGTCCTTGCATTGGATATTCTATAATGAAGAGACCACTGCTACTGGATGTATATTGGGATTTTAACCCCAAACGATCAACAAGCAGTCCCCTACTATGAAACTCCGAAAATATCAATATCATCGCAAGCAACCTGCACAATCGTCGCATATACGTTGGTCCGAATTGATTTTCGGATAAACCGATCCCGGTCTCTTCGCACCAACAACGCAAAAGCGTTTCTCAACCTCACATAGAAACTAATTCTCATAGACTTATCACGTCTTTAACTTTCAAATTGCTATCCTTCGGGCCAAGAAGGAAGCTCGATAGATTGGAGTAATACTCCGCACTATACGAATCAACATCCTCAACACAAACGTTAATCAAGCCTACACAGAAGGCTACTACTAAGTGTACGACTAAATTGTTCCCACAACAAGTCGAGGAACTAAAATTTGGCTAAGTCTTATAGTCGGTTATTTAACTATCAAAACAAACAAACAAATATTCAACACCATAACAATCACTAGGCCCTTTTGATTAATCTTCTATTCATTAAATCATTTGCCAAATATTCACTTCAAATTATCTCTAAAAAGATATATTCTCAAAATCATTTCAACACTGAAAAACATTTCCCAATACTTATTTAATAAAAAGTAATTCACAAATCAATTTATTTTCATCACTAAGAAAATATTCAATATACTTAAAACTGGATTAAGTATATATTTTATTCTTTAAGGAAAACATTCTCTTTAAACACATTTATTGGATCAAAACGAATGTTAGGTAAAACATCGTTACGACAACCCAAATCAATAGTATATGGATTCGATAATAAGATAGATATATAAATCCCAATGCTATACAAAAACATCCTTTCGGAAATCATTTACTATAACAACAGTGTTATAGTCCATCATTTCCTTATACTTTTCGAAAACGTCTATTTCAACAACGAATGTTGAAATCTATGTATTCGATTTTTAACACATTTTTAAAATATCTATAAACCATTTTACTCCATTTAAAAGTTTACTTTCCAAAAAATTTCTTTAATATATTATTCATTGTCCAAAATCGTGAATATACTTCTCTTATCCAAATTCAATACTTCTAACCCTTTTAACTAAAGGATTATCCACTGTCCAAAATCGTGGATATAATTCCTGACCAAACTCTTTATTATTACAACATTTAATTTAAAGGACGATTCGCTGTCCAAAATTGCGAATATATCTCCTTTAATAAGCTTTCATATTTACTTATCAAATTCAATTGATTCGGAATTATAGAACAATGCTTATAAATTCCGTTCATATTTTATTAAAACTTCAATTTGTAAATTCTCTTATTAACAAATTCTACATATATCTCGTTTACAGCCAAAATCCAATTTATAAGTTAATTCCTTATAAATTATTTATTTACAATTTTCATTCTTTTATAATTTCACAAATTCACAAATCTTAATCACTTATAAGATTCATTTATAACTTCATTTTAACACTTATAAAAACTCATTTATAATTCCATTATTCCGATTTATAAAAAATTCAATTTTATAAATCTTATATATAAAATAGTTTATAATAAATCAAAAATCTAAATTTATACTATTTCACAAAATAGTTAATTTCATATTTCAAAAATCTCATTTCAACTATATTTCTCAAAAATCATAATTTTTATAACAATAAAAATTATAACTATTTATTTAACATAAATTCATTTACTTACAATTCAAAATTCAATAAAATGTATATTTCCAAAATCATTTAAAAATCCTTTTACATTTGGAAATCATCACTTTAACATTTTTAAAATTTCAAAAATAGGCCCAATGCTGCAACAGCACTAAATACAACAATCACGACATCCAAAACATCATATATCATATGATAACAAAATATATAACAATATCTGTAAACAAATCAATAATGGTGAGGAATCCAGTTGGATCCCTCCAACCTGTCACTTGCAACACATATACATATTAGAATATGCGTACAATGTCCGCTTCAAGGCAGACACGCGTACAAAGAGTCATCCGCTCATACACGGGAACGTATAGTGTCATCTGCTGCACTGGGCCGGAATATATCCAAATACCAATAAATATATCATATATCATCCAAGCAATCATCAATCATCATATAATAAATTATTTTTCACTTATATAAAATATCAGCGAGTCAGAAAGAGTGAGTTGTACTCACATTGCTTGTAGTCGTCGCGATAGCGATTTATTCCGATTAAAATTAAACGAACGTTTAATTTCAACCAAAATTTTCACTACCTTAAATAAATCCCAATCTAGATCCATAATATAGAGCTCGTCAATATGGACCCAATGCAATTCATTTTGTCAACATTCGACCTCATATGACAAAGTTACGCAGTTTTAAACATTATACGAATTTTAATATATATATATATATATATATATATATAAATCAATTTCAATTTCATTTTTTTATTTCAAAACCTTAGAACAATCTGGGCCGTGCATTTCAATATCCTAGAATCTTGGCCGCTGATTCCTTCTTCTCGTCCCTTCGTTCCTTTAGACGCAAAAACCCATCTTGCCGCCTTCTTCCACGAATTTTTTTGCAACCCCTACGATGCATTCGAAAACGATCGGCCAATGCCACGACGTTGCCCATCGTTGACACTACCCACAGCCAAACTATGGTTGAACTTCGTTGCCCCTTACCCTCAAAATCACGCACGCAACATAGATGAGCGCTGCCAAAATTCGTTGTCGATGTTGAGCTTCAAGCGATCACAGCCGTATGGATTCGAAGTACTCACTTAGTTGTAAAATGTTCTAGTTGGAAGATTATCGAATAGATTTATGGATTGAAAGAGATTAAGAGGAGAAGAGGATGAAATTCTGGCCATTGGAATTGTTTGTGGCAGCTTGCCCTAGCTTGTTAGGGTTTTGATGAAAATAGTGAAAAATTATGGCCTTTTATAGAAAATGTTGCGACACTATTCATCCGATATTTTTCCAAACTTGAAACGAAGCGTGCCACCTGGCGTTTATAATGTTTTACCCCTATTTCGAACGCAATGGAATATATATCAGAAGCCAATTCGATCGTATTTGAAAGATAGATTTTCGAATCGACTATTTAAATTTAAAATTTCACTTAAACAGATTTCTATGCGTTTTAGCTTGCCCCGGACAAACCGTAAATCGAATTGACACGAAATTTAAAATCTTACAATAATATAACATTATGAATCCGATGTAACTGGTTTCGTCGAAATCCGAGACTTTTTGAAAAATGGCAAATTTCACTTGTCAATTAAATATTAAAATATTCAATTTTTACAATTTAACTTTTAATTCGACTTTAAAAGTTATGTAACATCATTTTAATTCAACTAGGATTTAATTCAACTTTATAAATCATTTTCATTCACATTAAATTCAAATTCCAATTATTTACACAATTTCAATATTAAATTAACAATTTAATTATCCAATTAAATTACTATATTCAAAATATAACTTATTCTGCTTATTAAATTTATTATGAATATTTAAAATTAATTAAATAAACGAATTTCAAATGATTGAAATTCTGGGTCGTTACATACTCCTCTACTTAAAAGAATTTCGTCCTCGAAATTACCAAGTACGAAAAAACCATAAAATCCATTAATTCTTCAAAAAAAATCGTTTAAACTAGATTTACCAAATCTATTTATCCATTTAACTTTTTTTAAAATCCAATAGTTAAACTTACAAAAACTTTTCTACGTTTTCAAATCCATATATAGTTATCTTTTCAAAATCAACTAATATCGTTTAACTTTTGACTCAAAATCAAAAAAATTCCCTATTTTCTCAAAATTTTCTAATGCCTCAAATTTTCAAAAAAATTCGTCTGCGTCTCCTTTGCGCGGTTCGATCGTAGTAGGATCACAACACACACACACACACACATATCACAAATATACATCTCATCTACGAGGATGAGGCATCTCGAAGGAAAAAAGGGTGTAAAAGTACGATATGTAATCCAAGATATGTACCTTATATATTATTAGCGAGCATATACTGCTAATATAGCGCGAAAGCGAGCTCCAAATGCAAAGCAAGCGCCATCCGCGCCTACTAAACACTCAACAATAATGAGAAACATGTATATATGAAAGTAATATCAATATACAACATGTACCAATACAACTACTATATATGCCAATATAGCAAATGCAACAAAAGCAACAAATCCAACTATTATCCAACTAACATCCAACAAACCATATCTATCAGTCAATTCAAAATCAAATCAATATACCTTCACTTCTTATTAATATCCATTGGATTGGTTTTCAATTAAATCACATTTTATTTATTAACATTGGATTTTACTAACATTCATTCGTTCATTTTCAATTAGTTTATATTCACTAATTAACATTCAAGTTAGTTCACTTCCAAATTAAATCAAAAAATTCAATTCTATTTAGATTCACTTAACTTCCCATTTGAATTCAATTATTTAGCTTTCAATTTTATTATGAATTTCTATACAATCAACTAACAATCATCTAACAGCCAATGTATAACCAGCATAACCAAATCAATTTACTTCACTTACATTCAATTTGGTTTAACACATTTAATTTCAAATTGGTTTTATTTCAATTGACTTTCATTCAATTATTCAATTCACAATTTCTAAATAACAACATTTTTAATGCTAATTCATTTAACATTTCTAGAGGAATTTCATTATATAACCCAAATTTATATTCATTTAATTCACTTTATTAATTTACTTCGATCCCAAAATCAACTTGATTCAACATCACTTAAGTTATGTTTCATTTCAATTTCGTTTACTTTCACTTTCACCATGCAACTTAAGTTCATCTTTAATTCATTTCAAATTCTATTTTATTTACCTAATTGCTAAATTCAATTTATTTAACTTTAGTCACAATCATATCACCATTCAAATTCAAATTTTGTTTTGCCTAACCAAAAATATTTAACCATTTTAACAATTAGTTTTACTTACCTTTTCACATTTTATAAGTTATACAACTTAATTATCTAAATTTCCAAATTCAATTATATAATCACTTAACCACTTAACTAATCCAATTAAAATTCAACTCAATTTAACATTCCTTAGTTAAATTTCAAATCATATAATACACTTACTAACTCAAATTCCTTTCAACTTTACTAAAGTAAATTCTTACTTCATATTATAAGTCCAAAGCTCATTTTACTTATATTTATCAATTACAACTTGGATTTTAGATCAAATTTGTTTATCCAAACAAAAATTCAATTCCAGTTTACTTTGATAGCAAATGCATCGCACAGAAACTCGAAAATGATACTGATGATGCTGCAGTCATCACAAAGTTTCTTTACCAACACAAGACCAACCCACCTCTATAAATAGATGGTACCAAATATGTCAACCGACCTTTACCGGGGGCCCTCTAGCATACAAACCACAATAATCAGATACACGATGTCATAGCATGCAAAGATAGATCTAGAAGAGGATGATCAGATCCTACTTGGGAATGACACATTTAGCCTTGCCGCAGCTAACCCTGTTTTGGTCATTTCCGGCTGATGAGGCTAGAGGTAACGATTACCTTTCACAATCACATATCACATCACTTAGAATGTTACACGGCCATTTCCGTTGACTACTAATTGCCTTCCACAAAAATACAACCCTTAAGCTCATACGTCTCAAGGAGGGTGTTAAGCTAATAGAAGTAGCCTTCTCTGCCACTACTGATGTACGTTTGTAAAAACCAATGTAAATATTATTTAGAAATGCAATGCCAGGCAAACATCCATACAAGTTGTCCAGGAACAGAACAAACCGAAGGTACTTTCCTACCACATCTTGTCAGAAAATCCCTAGGAATAGTCGCGAATAGTCCTTGCATTGGATATTTCATAATGAAGAGACCACTACTACTGCATGTATATTTGGATTTTAACCCCAAACGATCAACAAGCAGTCCCCGCTCTATGAAACTCCGAAAATATCAATATCATCACAAGCAACTTACACAATTGTCGCATATACGTTGGTCCGAAGTGGTTTTCGGATAAACCGGTCCCGGTCTCTTCGCACCAACAACGCAAAAGAGTTTCTCAACCACACACAGAAACTAAGTCTCATAGACTTATCACGTCTCCAACTTTCAAATTCCTATCCTTCGGGTCAAGAAGGAAGCTCGATAGATTGGTGTAATACTCCGCACTATACGAATCAACATCCTCAACACAAATGATAATCAAGCCTTCATAGAAGGCTACGTACTAAATGTACGACTAAATAGTTCCCACATCAAGTCGAGGAACTAAAATTTTGCCAAGTCTGATAGTCGGTTATTTAACTATCAAAACAAACAAATAAATATCCAGCACCATAACAACCACTAGGCCCTTTTAATTAATCTTCTATTTATTAAATCGTTTGCCAAATATTCACTTCAAAGTATATTTAAAAAAATATATTCTCAAAATCATTTCAACATTGGAAAACATTTCCCAATACTTATTTAATAAAAAATAATTCACAAATCAATTTATTTTCATCACTTAGAAAATATTCAATATACATAAAACGGGATTTAGTATATATTTTATTCTTTCTGGAAAAAATTCTCTTTAAACACATTTATTGGATCAAAATGAATGTTACGTAAAACATCGTTACGGCAATCCAAAATCAATTGTATAGGGATTCAATAATAAGATAGACATATAAATCCCAATTCTATACAAAAACATTTCCTTCGGAAATCATTTACTATAACAACAGTGTTATAGTCCATCATTTCCTTATACTTTTCGAAAACGTCTATTTCAACGATGAATGTCGAAATCTATGTATTCGATATTTTACACATTTTTAAAATATCTTTAAACCATTTTACTCCATTGAAAAGATTACTTTCCAAAACATTTCTTTAATATATTATTCACTGTCCAAAATCGTGAATATACTTCTCTTATCCAAATTCAATACTTATACACCTTTAATTAAAGGATTACCCACTGTCCAAAATCGTGAATATAATTCCCGACCAAACTCTTTATTATTACAACATTTAACTTAAAGGATAATTCGCTGTCCAAAATTGCGAATATATCTCCTTTAATAAGCTTTTGTATTTACTTATCAAATTCAATTGAGTTCGGAATTATAAAACAATGTTTATAAATTCCATTCATATTTTATTAAAACTTCAATTTATAAATTCTCTTATCAACCTATTCTACATATATCTCATTTACAGCCAAAATCCAATTTATAAGTTAATTCCTTATAAATTATTTATTTGCAATTTTCATTCTTTTATAATTTCACAAATTCACAAATCTTAATCACTTATAAGATTCATTTATAACTTCATTTTAACACTTATAAAAACTCATTTATAATTCCATTATTCCGATTTATAAAAAATTCAATTTTATAAATCTTATATATAAAATCGTTTATAATAAATCAAAAATATAAATTTATACTATTTCACAAAATAATTAACTTCATATTTCAAAAATCTCATTTCAACTATATTTCTCAAAAATCATAATTTTTATAACAATAAAAATTATAACTATTTATTTAACATAAATTCATTTACTTACAATTCAAAATTCAATAAAATGTATATTTCCAAAATCATTTAAGAATCCTTTTAAATTTGAAAATCATCACTTTAACATTTTTAAAATTCCATAAATAGGCTCAATGCTGCAACAGCACTAAATACAACAATCACGGCATCTAAAACATCATATATCATATGATAACAGAATATATAACAATATCTGTAAACAAATCAATACTGGTGAGGAATCTAGTTGCATCCCTCCAACCTATCACCTGCAACAAATACACATATTAGAATATGCGTACAATGTCCGTTTTAAAGCAGACGTGCGTACAAAGGGTCATCCGCTCATACACGAGAACGTATATGGTCATCTGCTCCACTAGGCCGGAATATATCCAAATACCAATCAATATATCATATATCATCCAAGCAATCATCAATCATCATATAATAAATTATTTCTCACTTATATAAAACATCAGTGAGTCGGAAAGAGTGAGTTGTACTCACATAGCTTGTAGTCGTCGCGATAGCAATTTATTCCGATTAAAATTAAACAAACGTTTAATTTCAACCAAAATTTTTACTAACTCAAATAAATCCCAATCTAGCTCCATAATGTAGAGCTCATCAATATGGACCCAATGCAATTCGTATTGTCAATTTCGACCTCATATGACAAAGTTACACAGTGTTAAACATTATACGAATTTTAATATATATATATATATAAATCAATTTCAATTTTATTTTTTTATTTCAAAACCTTAGAACAATCTGGGCCGTACATTTCAGTACCCTAGAATCTAGGCCGCTGATTCCTTCTTCTCCCCCCTTCGTTCCTTCAGACGCAAAAACCCATCTTGCCGCTTTCTTCCGCGAATTTTTTTGCAACCCCTACGATGCATTCGAAAACGATCGGCCAATGCCACGACGTAGCCCATCGTCGACACTACCCACGACCAAACTATGGTTGAACTCGGTTGCCCCTTGCCCTCAAAAGCGTGCATGAAACATAGATGAACGCGGCCAAAATTCACAGTCGACGTTGAGCTTCAAGCGATCATAGCCGTATAGATTCGAAGTAGTCATTTAGCTCTACAATGTTGTAGTTGGAAGATTCTCGAATAGATTTATGGATTGGAAGCGATTTTGAGGAGAAGAAGATGAAATTCTGGCCATTGGAATTGTTTGTGGTGGCTTGCCCTAGCTTGTTAGGGTTTTGACGAAAATAATGAAAAGTTATGGCCTTTTATAGAAAATATTGCGACAGTATTCATCCTATTTTTTTCGAACTTGAAACGAAACGTGCCACCTGGTGTTTATAATGTTTTACCCCTATTCCAAACGCAATGGAATATATATCGGGAGCCAATTCGATCGTATTCGAAAGATAGATTTTCGAATCGATTATTTAAATTTAAAATTTCACTTAAACAGATTTCTACGCGTTTTAGCTTGCTCCGGACAAACCGTAAATCCGATTGACACAAAATTTGAAATCTAACAATATTATAACATATAGATCCGATGAAACCAGTTTCGTCGAAATCCAAGACTGTTTGAAAAATGGCTATTTTCACTCGTCAATTAAATATTAAAATATTCAATTTCGACAATTTAACTTTTAACCCGACTTTAAAAGTTCTGTAACATCATTCTAATTCAACTAGGATTTAATTCAACATTATAAATTATTTTCATTCACATTAAATTCAAATTCCTATTATTTACACAATTTCAATGTTAAATCAACAATTTAATTATCCAATTAAATTACTATATTCGAAATATAATTTATTCTGCTTATTAAATTTACTTGTGAATATTTAAAATTAATTAAATATATGAACTTCAAATGACTGAAATTCGGGGTCGTTACATAAAGGATTGAGAAAATCATGTATAGAGTAGAGTTACCAAATAATTAGCAGAAGTCCATAATGTTTTTCATGTTTCTCATCTAAGGAAGTCTATTCGAGATCCACATACTACTATTGCACTGATCATGTTAGATGATTTAGTAGTGGAACCGAATTTGACTATAGTTAGAAAACCAGTTCGTATAGTTGCGAGAGATGAAAAGAGACTAAGAAACAAGATGGTCGGATTAGTCAAAGTCTAATGGAGTGACGACGAGAGAGAGCGTACTTGGGAAACCAAGAGAAAGATTAGAAATACTTATCCTAACCTGTTTCATGGTATGTTTTACCTTTATGTTTGATTGTTATGAGTACCTTATCGTAATTTCGAGGATGAAATTCTTTAAGAGGGGAGGTCTGTAATGATCCTAGTTTTGACTTAAATTATTTAGGGCATTTAATTAGATAAATGAAATGAAATAATATAGATAGTTAAGGAATTGAGATTTGTTAATCAATAATTAGGGCCACGCCTTAATTAATATACAAACAAAAGAGAACTAAAAAGATGTAAGTAGGAGGAATATGATAATGGAAAAATAGGATTTGTCTTCATTCTTATACCCTAAATCCTTCTTACCTTCATTTCTTACTCATTTCAACATTTACAGACAAAACCAAACACTTATAAGCTCGGTTGGTCATTATTAAGAGAAATCAAAAGGATGATAAGCTAGGAAACAAGTAGAAAGCTTAAAGGGGTTAATCAAAGGAAAAATCTCAACCTTCTTAACATCAAGCTAAGATGAATAATTTGATTTACATCTCACTTCTTTTGATAATTTCGGTTTCAAGGTTTAACCCAAATTAATTTTGCAAAGTATATGCCATGTTATGTTGTTTGAATGGATATATTGTTTGTCAGTGATTTATTGTGTTTCATATAGATTTTATTGTAAGTTTTAGATTGGAAAACCTATTAAAAGACATCCAAATGACTTGCGTTTTTTATATATGGTCAAAAACATTATTTTAGAAGTGGGTTTCAAGTTTCATAATTTCCTAAGCAATTGTGGGTTTATTATTAATTTCCTATGAAAGAAAAAAGCTAATATTGGGTTTAAATTAATTATGGCAATTATATGTTGATTTTAGGTCAGAGATTTAAATATGCAAGAAAACATATTAGAAGCGAATTATGGTAATTTTGAGGGAATTTTCCTAAGTATTTTACTATGATAATAAAATTATTTAAGCTAAAGGATTTAAATGTTTTATATGTTTATTCAAGGAGAATGGCTTATTTGTTAAAACATTTTAAATTGATAATTTCTGAATTTGACAGCATTTCTAGAAAAATGATTTTGAAAAAGAATTGGCAGCCAATTATATGTTGACAAATAAGGCAAGTAGGTGAGGAGAATTTCCTTTAAAGACTAAAAAACAGATTTACTTAGATTTACTGCTTCGCCACTTCCATTTGGTGCCTTCAACACTATACCTCAGCTAGAGAACCTATTAGAAACCAATGCACATGGTCTTAAGAAATTGATAGATAGTGCATTGGAGAAATGCAAAAGGTATAATGTCGAAACCTTGCTTTCGAAGAGGTAGGAGCTATTTTTATTAACTTTGAACTATTTCTGTTTATAATTGATGCCATCGAAAGGATTGTAGCCAACTATATTAGCTTTTGATTTAATCAACTTGCTTTTGTTTAGAAAAGAGCTTTCGAAAGAGTTGCCTCCCTTTTTTCTTTAAAAGAAGATTTTGAAAGGATAACCGCTCTGAACTTAATCGAAATCCATGCTGCCGCATTCTACCTTTCGAACTAGTTAAAGCCATTTTTCCATATAGCCTTAAAACAATGGTTTCGAAAGGGTGCTTACATCTTTTTACCTTGAAGCCACCTTCTCAATGCTTTCGAAAAGGTTCTCTAGCTGTTTTTAACATGGTATCAGAGGCAATGTTCAAAAGAGTTGGTTCCAAAATTATCCCCTTTTTTTAGTTAGGATAAATGATTTCAAAAGTAATGTTTTACCCTTAGTTATATCAAAAGTTAAACCCAATGGTTTTGAAAGGAATATTTATTAAATGTTTCGAAGCAATGTTTCCATGATTCTTTACTTGAATCCAATGCTTTTGAAAGATATATAAAATGTGTTCTGAAGTGGAGATCCCCAATATTTTCAAAAGGTTTATTTTGAGTATTTGAATGGAGGGTTTCCAATGCTTTCGAAAGACATGTTTAAATGGTTTTAAAGGAGGATGTCTAAGATTTTAATAAAGCTTTTGAATGGGTTGTTCTCAATGATTTTGAAAAGCATTGTTTAAAGTTTTTAAACAAGGGGTTTGAAGGTTTTACCTTGGCTTCATGGCATAAAATATTTTAAGTTGAAAAAAGAGGTTTTAACTTACTTTGAAGGAACAGATAATCCCATTGATAAGGTTTCATCAACATTGCTTTGTGTAAAGTATATATTATGGCATAAGTATTTTGAGTAAAGCAAAGTATATGATTTTCTTATTTTATAAAGGTATGATTTCAGGGGTAAATCATTCGTAAAGATTGTTTACAAGGAATTGAAATTTTAATAGATAGTTAACCCTAAGATCGGAAATGAAACTTGAATAGGGTATAACCCTAATTTTACGACTCAGATATTAGTAGACCAGATGAGACTGGTGTACGGCTGTAACAACTCTGGTTTTAGCGATTACCTGAAAATATTAAATTATAATGGAAGTTATAATTTAATAGTGTAAATTAATAATTAAAGAGAAATTTAAATTGTTTATTGGGAATAAACAATATATTTGAGAATAAAAATGAGAGAATTGAGTTTTGGAGACTTTATTAAAATGGTTTGAGATAATAAAATGAGGAAAATGTGTTTTATTTAGAGTTAATGCAATAATTTTGTTAATTATCGTTATTTACTTCTTTTAATGATTCTTTTATAATAAAAAAGTAATTAATTTTAAGATGAGATATATTTAAAATAATGATGGACTTGAGTTTAAAAATATGATTTAAGTGTAAAATTATATTTGAAATGGGTTATAAAGTTTTATTAGACAAAAATATGATTTTTGTGTAATTTATAATGTTAATTATAATGAGATTTGTAATAAAGATGTAAATTTGTTATTTACTTTAAAATAGAGAAATACGTTAATAAAATGTTTTAAAAATATAAATAATCTTTTATTTTGAGTGTAAAACATTTTATTATCATGAATATAAAGTTTTATAATTTTTAGAGATGAAATGTAGCTTTAATTCATAATTTGATTTGTGAGAAAACATTGTTAATATGTAATTAGTGGCCAAATTATGAAGTTAAGCTAATTTTCTTTTAATTTGGACCTTAGCTCATTAACTAAACCTAACTTAGCCTGCTAACCTAAGAGGTGAGAATGAGAAAATAGAACATGTACGTACATTTTTTTACTTTCTTCCTCAAGTTTCCAGAACACAGAATAATAGCTGAAATATTTTCCTCTTCAAATCTTATGAAAAACCAATCAAATTAAAAGAAAAATTGATGATCTAAAATGAGATTCTAAACTCCAAACTCAGGTAATCGATTTCTAAAACCCCTCTCCATATCAACATCTAATTTACAGTGATATTTGTTAATTTTTCTTCTCTATTTGGTTTGCATGTTTCTTTCTTTAGTTTTGTCAGGTTGTAGAAGCTTTGTACATGGCTAAAGCTTGCATCATTGGCATTTAAATCGTAGTTTAATCTTCATGAAGGCAAGATGAGTGTAAAACTCACAAACCCTATCTCTTTATATGATCAATATGTTATAATCAGTGAATTACTGAAGCTGAAAGTAAATTAGCCATAACTTTCTCGTTTTTAATCTGATTTTGATAATTTTAGATGTTTCTGAAAGATTAAATCATGTACTACAACTTTCATGTATTGAGTTTTATGTAATTTTGAGGTTTGCTATATCAAAATCGAATTTTTCTACTGTAATCCCGAGAGCAAAACCAATATTTGCTCTGTGCTTAAGGCTGAAAGTAAATTAGCCATAACTTTCTCATTTTTGATTCGATTTTGATAATTTTAGATGTTCCGGAAAGCTTAGAAACTAAGCTACAACTTTTGTTTTATTTATTTTGCCTGATTTCGAAGTTTTCTATGCTAAAATTGCAATTGTTGGTCGCTGTCCTGCAAATGCATAAGTTCAGGCTAAGTTTGATGATTTTAGTAAAATGATCATAACTTTTGAACCAATGATCGGAATTCGATGATCTTGGTCATTCTGGAAAGCTTAGAAAGCAAGCTACAATTATTTTTATTCATTTTACCTGATTTTGAAGTTACCTATGCTATTATTGCAATTGTTTGTCACTGTCTTGTAAATGCATAAGTTCAGGCTAAGTTTGATGTTTTTAGTAAAATGATCATAACTTTTGAAACGTTGATCCGAATTCGATGATCTTGGTCATTCTGGAAAGCTTGAATTATATGCAACAACTTTCATTCAGAGTGTTTTAAAAATTTTCAATGTTTGCTAGATCAAAATAGCAGATTTTATCCGCTATCCTGTGTTTCGTTTCATGTTGTTAGTGCACTTATTATTTTCAAACCACTTGAAAATTGTTTTGCATCCATGAACATGTATATGCATGATCTGGATTAGTAATTATGGTGTTAAATATTTTATTTTAATATTTTTAAGAGTATTTCTAAATAATAAAAGTAGATATACTATATTTATTTTATATAAAAAGTAGAATTTTAATAAAAGGATTTCTTTGGGTTTAGAAAAATTAATTTTAAAACCCGGTTACCTTAGCAAATTATTACGCAAAGATCATAAACTATTTTTTTCCTTCCAGATGTATAAGAATAAGAATTAAACGATTTAGTAAGGATATATGGTATGAGACATGTGTTCTTGCTTTATCGCTTAATATCGGACTTCTACGACCGAAACTAATTTGAATTATTATTTTGAGATGATTTAGAAGTTGCCAAATTTTAACAAACATTATTAGTTGGAGAATTACTCTTTTTGAGTACGTTTGATGACGTACCAATCTAGATGTTTTTACAATCGCTGATGAGATGAGGCGACCAAGACGAAAATTTTCCGTTTGGAGAATTATGATTAGAAACAACCGTCATGATGTTGTTTTACTTACCGATGAGACGAGGTAAGTCTATTTATGAAGTATTCATGAAGTTAAGATGTTTATGATGATTTATGAAGTTAAGATGGTTATTATAATTTTTACTTATCGATGAAATGAGACAAGTCACGATGGAACCATTACTCGTCGATGAGAAGAGATGAGTATGGTATTATATTAACTCGCCGATGAGATGAGGCAGAGTGAGTTTTATGATGGTTCTGATGTTTTACGATGTTTTCTAATGTGGAACCAACTAACGATTAGTATAACATTAGGTAGAACGTATAGTATGGGATATACGTTCTCACCTTTTGGGTTCCTATTCGAATAGTTGAGACACATTCAAGATGTTACTAGTACTAGACCGAGTACGATTGTAGTCACCACGATGTTCACGATGTTATTACCCAACTCCAATCACCACGATGTTTTTACTCGGATTTGTGACTGGGTGTCATCAAGATGTTTCGACTAGTCAATCACGATGTTATGATGTTATGTGACCCCAAGTCATCACGATGTATGGTACCAAATTACTAGTACTAGTCAAGATGTAAAGCACATGCTGTTTTCCATGAAGTTTAGATGTTCCGTTTTCACTGTTTTGATGATGATGCTTTATTATAGACTGATGTAAGAAAAGAGCTTATTTATATACATGGTTTTATGATTATTTCGAATATGATGTTTTGAACTCTTTCCGGGTTCTATTAAGATGGATTTGAGGCATTTTATATTTATATCAATGAGATGAGGTACAAATTATGGAAATTCTTTTATAAGGAGTTTTAATAGTGGATTTGAGATGTATTTATATTTATACCGATGAGATGAGGTATAAATGATTATGAGATTTTTTTTGATAATAAGTTTTAGTGATGGATTTGAGACGTAACTATATTCATACCGACAAGATTAGGTATGAATAAGTATGATGCTTCTTTTATAATTGGGTTTTATATTTCCATGAATGATCCTTGGGATGTGCCAATGAGATCAGGTACTTTCATATGCGTTTTATTCTATGTATGAAGGATATGTACCTTTGATGTATTGTTATTTTGACAACCACTTCTAAGAAGATAGTTGATTCATTTGAAGTCATTATCCATATTCTTTTATACCGCCGTTGATACGAGGCAAAATCGATGTTTATTGAATCTTATCTTTAAAATTTTGCTCGCCGATGTTCCATTTGCTTAAGTGTCTGTTACGCCACTTAAGTATGACTTTATCATCATTATCTCTCCTTCTTGCCAAGAAGAGATGTTGTCCTTTGATATGATGTTGAAACCCTATTTGGAGCCTGACCCGTGTGTTTTCACTCGGGTCAAACCGAGTTGTTTCAGGTATCATCTATTGGACTTAGTTTGAAGTTGATGTTGGATATTAACTCTTCTTTCTCTTGAGTAGTTTTTGTTATTTCGCATACTTTGATGTAGTTATATTTGATTCGATATTTATGGTGTGGTCGAGTACCACCTTTATTGTATTCATATTGTATTATACTAAACATGTATCAGTGTATATGTATATATATGATGTTGGTTACTGTTCTGTGATGTGATTTACATTAAGTTATATTATTTTGTTCTGATAGATCCGTTAGCCACCTATAGTTTTGGATTATGCATTTACTGGGTATGTCGATCCACTTGAGTTGAAAAAAATTATATTGCATTTATCGACGTATTCAATAGATGTTTAAGACAAAATTATAGATGGTCGCCCTTAACCAGCCCTATTCTCCGCTTTAGTAGACAGAATTACTTGTTAATTCTCTTTGCTAAGGTGGGTCTCGGGGTGGGGCGTTACAACGACCGCTCCGTATACTTTAGTTATTAGCACCTAGCTAAAATAAGTCCAAAATTCCAGTGTGTAGGCTTGTCACAGCTAGGATTAAAATGAGCTTACACATAGAATGGAATCTACAGAGTAACTATAGGTTGTTGGTGAGCCTATAAAACTATTAGGCTCGATTGACCCTAGAAAAGAAAATGTTAAGGGCAGTCAGCCCAGTATTATGTCTAGCAGAAGTTGGATTCTTGGTATGTCTGGTAGGCCCGAGTCAGACAATGGTAAATAGTTAGCCAGATAAAACTATAGAGTGGATATATAGTCCATTGAATTCCTGTTTTTTATGCATATATGTATTTTCCATTAAAGTTATAATCTGTTTGATTGTAGGACTTTGATTTGCAATAGATATGCTTTTAAAGGGATATTAGTGAGGGGAAACCCGTTCTGCTTAGCGGCGTGGTCTCACTTAATATCAGCAATCGAGATGTAATAGTATTATTCACACTAGGCTTTATGTCTGACTCGAAGTTTATTTTTTCTCCTTAAACTTTTAGATGCTCAAAATTTAATTGAGTAGATTGAGAGTGAAAGTTTTTTAGGTTTAGTAGGTTGGACGAATAAGTTTTCGGAGATGTATAGGAGGAAAAGTTAGCTATGAAGGAGCTATTTAGTTTTATTTCTACTGTGATGTATTTATGACTGTTATATCTATCTAGTACTCTGATCATCGGATGAGGCATCTTCATATGTCGCTCTTGGCGTAATTTTTAATAACTATATTTGATCAAAACTTGGGATCCGTTTTGGGATTCTATAACTGAATATGAAGTATGGATTCGAAATGTAAACATAAAAGCTGTTTTTGTGATCTATGATTTTATTTCATATTCATGTTCTTATGATATTTTGGATACCATTAACATTACCGTATTTTGTCATCAAAAGTTAATACTATAGATGACTGCAGCATCTGTAGCGCTTTGCTTTGGGCCTCAAGTAAAGGATGTTATGAAGAACATCTACTATGATATTGTCCTAATATGCTAATTTAAAGTTGTAGAAAGTGTCTACAACAAAACCATTTTTCGAAAGCGATAAGCTTATCGAACCTAACTATATATCATTTGGTTAAGAACAATTAAGATAGCATTGCCTTACGAGCATCTTTGGTCGTCTATTACCTATGATCCTAAAGAACAATCCATCGATGACGCGGACCCTGAAATTAGACATGCTTATGAGAAATTGGTTTTAGACCTAGAGAGAACTTAGGTTTTCATGCTATCTACATTTGACAAGCCGTTGTAGATGCAGTATGAAAAGAGTCCATCTGTGGGATATTTGATAGTATCGAGGCCATGTTTGGTGAATAGTCATGTTCCACAAGGTACGACCTTATGAAGAAGTTGTTCAATACCAAAAGAATGTGGATGATTACATACTGATGATGAAGGGCTATGTTAATAGGCTTTCACTATTAGACATAGTGATAAGCAATGAAATATAGGTTGATTTGATCCTTAGTTCTCTTACGCCTTAGTATGAACCATTCATACCAAATTACAATATGAAATAGTTGAATGTGAGTCTCGTGGAGCTCCTCAATACGCTAAGGTTGGCCGAGTCTATATCCAAGGATTAAGGGACTGTTCTTGCTGTAAAGGCTAATGTGCGATCTTCGAAAGGTTCGAAGAAGCGAAAGAGGATTACCAAGAAAAGTAACCTACAGGCAAGGGTGAGTGTCATCATTGTCACAAGATAGGTCATTAGAAACAGAGTTATCCGAAATACTTGAAGATTGTAAAAGAAAATAAATAGAATAGTTATTTGCACTATCAGGTATATTTATGATTTAAAATTGTTTAATCGATAAATTTTCTTGGATTTTTTATACTGGATATGGAACTCATATTTGTTATTCGTTATAGGGGCAGAGGAACTAGTGTTACATGGCAAAGGGAGAAATGAGGCTTCAGGTCGCTGATGGATCTATTGTAGATGCAACAACAGTTGGAGACTTTAATTTGAGCTTGCCGAGTGGATTTGTGTTGAATTCAAATAATTGCTATTGTGTTAATGACTTTATTTTTGGAGTTATGTCTATGTCAAGATTTTCTAAGACTAGTTATGTTTTTCATTGTGTTAATAATATTATGAAAATTATTTTAGATGTTAAAAAAGTTTGTGATGGTATTTTAGAAAATGTCATCTATGCAACGAATACAAATTATGTTTGTTCTTTGAGTAGTTCTTCTAAAAATAATGTAAGTAATAATTATCTTTGGCATTGTAGGTTATGTCATTTAGGTGAGAAATGAGTACACAAATTGAAAACCGAAGGTTTTCTCCCATCACTCGGATTTGAATTATCTAACAAGTCTAAGTCATGTCTTAAAGGAAAGATGACCAAGCACCCCATTAGGGGGAGCAATGAAAGAGATAATGATCCCTTGGGCCTTATAGATAATGATGTATGTAGCCCGATGCCTATAATTACAAGGATAATATTTCTTACTTGATAACATTCACTAATGATTTCTCAACACTAGGATATAAGTATCTTATGAAGAGCAAATTCGATGTCTGTAAGAAATTAATTGAATGTAAGAATGAGATAGAAAACCAAGTGAATCATAAGATTAAGATTCTTCAATCCGATAGATGAAGTGAGTACTTTAGACAGAAACTCCAACAGTATTTAAAAGATAATAGGATTATCTCTCATATTACTCTACCCTATGCTCTGTGACACAATGGTATGTTGGAGCAAAGGAAACAAATTATATTAAACATGGTTCATTTCATGATGAGTAAGGCTGAGTTACCTATGTCCTATGGGGGATATGTATTGGAAACTACAGCGCATATTTTAAACTTTTTTCCTCCAAATATATGCCTAAAACACCGTCTGATTTGTGGTGTAGAAAGAAACCCTAACTCAAGTATTTAAAGGTGTGGGGTTGTTCGGCCTACACTAAGAACATTGGTCAAAAAAAACTCAAGGCAAGACTGGTATGTTATAAGTTTAAAGGATGTCCCAAAAACTCGATGGGATATATATTCCAAATAATAAGGACCAAAAGGTCATTATTTCTTAACACGTCGTCTTTTTGGAAAAAGAATCTCTATCAAAAGAAATTAACGACGAGGTTGTAGACTTGGACAAGATCCAAGTAGTTAACACTGAGGCTGAACCAATGGGAGAACTAGGTTCACTGATATACAAAAACATGCAACCTATTAAAAGGTCTAATAGGAAATTTCATGCACTAGAGAGATACCATTGTTTTCTTGTGGTTGATGAGAAGGAGGACCGTGTCTTAGATGCTGACACTCCTCTATCATTCCAAATAGCACTGTAAGATAAAGACTATTCATTCTGGCTTGGAGCGATGAAATCCGAGATGGATTCCATGTACAAAAAGAAAGTTTGGACTTTGTCTGATGTTGTCGAAGGGATAATACCTATTGACTACAAACGGATTTTTAAGAGAAAGCTAAAGGTAGATGGAAAAGTGAAAACTTATAAGTTTAGGCTAGCTATAAAAGGATTTTGTCAAATTCAGGTTTTGATTACGATGAGACTTTTTCTCCCATAGCCATGCTTAATCCCATTCGGATTATGCTTACCATTGCTGCATATGACTACATAATATGGAAAATGGATGTAAATACGACATTTATAAATGTTGATTTAGAACAGACTCTTTATATATAGTAGCTCGAGGGTTTCGTTGTCAGTAGGATTGAGGGAAATGCTTGCAAGTTGTTAAAATCCATTTATGGACATAAATAGGCTTCATGAAGTTGGAACATGTGTTTTGTTAAAGTAATCAAACAGTTTGGTTTTTATTAGAACATAGAGGAAGCATGTGTATATCGAATGAAACATGGAAATGCTATTGTATTCTTAGTCCTATATGTTGATGATCTTTTACTGATTGGCAATGATGCCATGTTATTGCAATCAGTGAAAGTTTGGCTTTCCAAGAACTTCTCTATTAAGGATTTGGGAGAAGCAGTCTATATACTCGGTATAAAGATCTATAGGGATAGAGCTAAAAGGATGCTGGGATTGTCCTAATCTCTGTACATAGATAGCATATTGTAATGGCACACAATGTAGAATTCTAAATGTGGAATTGTTCCAACGTGGTCATGAATTGTCCTTTTGGAAGGATGCTCCTCAGATTGATAAGGAGAAAGAGTGTATGAAGAGGATTTTGAATGCTTCATCCATAGGGTCCATAATGTATGTAATATTAAGTAACAAACCGAATGTGGCATATGCATTAGGATGCATAAGCCGATACTAGTCTAATCCTGAAGAAAAGCATTGGATAGTTGTAAAATATACACTGAAGTATTTAAGAAATACTCTGGATTTATTCCTAAATATATGGGAATAGTGACCTCCTTATGAAGTGTATATCGACTCTAGCTTTTAAAGTGATGACGATTATAGTAATTCAGTGTTGGGTTATGTTTTTACACTTAACGATGGGACTATTAGTTGAAAAAGTTCCAATAGGAAGCAGTATCTGATTCCATGATGGAGGCTACGTACATCGTTCTCAATGAAGCAGCTAAAGAAGCAGTCTGGATGCCCAAGCTTTTGAATAAGTTTGATGTAATTCCCGATATAAGGAATCCGATAGCATTGTACTATGACAACGTATTGTAAAAGAGCGTAGAGCACACAAGAAGTCATGACGCATTCTTTGAAAGTTCAACCCCAATGGAGGATTTGTTAAGAAGAAAGAACTCATGATACAAAAGGTTGATGCTAAGGATAATATAGCAGATCCATTCACTAAGGGTCTAGCTCAGTCAGTTCTTGAGAAGTTGATCGAAGGAATGCGATTGAGATTCCACAATTGGCCCAACATGCAAGTGGAAGATTAATAGAGTTTAGGGTATGCCATAGGAGTACTTCTGTAATTTATTGTGAATTATTATCTTTCTAATTAATTTTGTTCGTAATAAAAGGTATTTTCTTTCTGTTATATGCTTCTTATAATATGTTATAATTGATTAATTATTTAATTTAAGTATATTTTGCAGAAAATCAATAAATGGTGCATTTGTGGTAGCAATCACAAATAGTTGTTATCATCAGTACTTTATCACAATGTAATAGACACATCTCTTTAAATATTCCTAATCAAGATGCATCAAGACTTGATATTGATACATTTGTTTAGACTAGATTACATATTGCTCTCCAAATTTTGGAAATGTATTACTTGTACTACTAGGGGCACCAATGGATTACATACTTGTAGTTATATGATATATATGGAATGACTCACTCGATAGTTAGTTAGTTAATATAACTAAGGTCAAATAGAAAATATCGATATAACAATATTACAAAGTTTTCTTAGCTTAAGAATACAATTGATCTTCAATATGAAAGCTCGGTTTTGATTATAGTTAAATCATGGCACAATATCCATTGAATGAATATAGTTGGTTCGAGTGAAAGTATTGGAAGTGAAACACTTTTCAAGAGAGGATTCGTCTCCATAGTTAAATGAGGTTAGTATTACGGTCAATTAACGTCAAGTCAAAGTCAAATTCTACGGTCAGTGTAGTTTGTTTAATAATAATTGTTATTATTAGACCAAGGACTTTGTGTTTAAAGTATAAAGTTGATATTGGAATTTTGACCATTACCAAATTCTAAAAGTCCTAATATGATATAGTTTTGATGAAGAAAATTGGTGTAAATAATTGTTATTACCGGGTAATGCTTAAATAAAGTAAATTAGTTTTTTACCGCAGCTAAATAAGCGATAAATTTTTCCATAGTGTCATATCACCTATTAAGTGAACTGTGAGTGTAAATATTCAAAATGTTTGATATTAACTGCCGACCAAATTCACACCTTAAGAGTCACACAACTGAAACGCTAAATACTCCTACTTCCACCCGATTTAATTAAATTATAGTTGTTATAAATTAATTAAAATAAATAATATTTATGAAATATTAATTATAAATTTTTTATTTGATATGTGTTGATCAATATCAAATAGTGTGTATATAATAGTTATAAATACACTAAACGATATATAATATCGATACGCATCTAAATTGGATTTGCTAATTATTAATTGGGCTTGAATCGACCTAGAGGCCCATGAAGGGGCTGTTATAGGTGGCGATATGGGGAGTAGTGAGGCTGGCCATTTGGTGGTGTATGTAGGTGGAATTTTGAATTCAAAAGGATATAATAGGTAAGAGAGATAGGTGGATCTAGAGGCTACTTTTACTCCTTATACTCTCTCTTATTTAAACAATTCCAACCCTCACAATCGCACTAGATTTTTCTTTCTCTCCAATGTGAAATGGTTGGACATTCCCCCTCTTATTCTCTCATATTTTCAAGCTTTAAATTTCAAATAAGAATCAAACATCGGTGGAAACTACATCTAGTCTGGTAGTGCTTTCTGGATTCAGGACTTAATTCAAGAAGTGATCAATTTCGATGTTTCTAAATGTATGAATTAGGCTTTGTTGAAAGGTAATAACCTATTTAGTGTCATATATTAATGTATATATAATGTTTATTATGTCATATATGTGATTGGATGGCTATTGAATATATAACGAAACCTATGTATCATTGTCGTCAACATTTGGATGAATGTGTTTTGTTATATATATGTTATATAAATTAACATATGTACCTATTACATTCGACAACAAAAAATTAATATAATTTATTTTTTATATTTTTGAAAGAAAAAGATAAATATTATTCAAAACTGATTTAGTTAAAAACATTTAAATAATGCATGTGTGCGTGTGTATGTTAGAGTACATATAAATTTTATCTATAATTTTCATAATTTGTTTTAGGATTTAAAATATTTATTTTAATCGAATATATACTTAATATATAAATATATTTGAAAACGAAACTTATGTTTACAATATTTATACATATCTATAAAGTAAATATAAAATATATAAAATTTATATAGTAAAATTTTATACATCTTTAATTTAGTTTTAAAAAAATTAATTTCTTTTGCTTTAAAATGATTTCCGTGCGGAAATCAAAATAAAAAACAATTTGACATAAAAACCAAAAAATTCTTTTGCTGGTGAAATGTAAATAATTTCTTATAGACATTTTTAATTATTAATTTATATCAAAATGAATTTATGTATATACATATATATTTTATTGTATATATATATTTTCATATATACATATATAATTCAAATATTTTAATATGGATAATATACATCTATAATTATAAAAAAAAATCAATTCTCGAAATATATATATTTAAAATTATTATATTTGTATAAATTTGAATTTAGTAGATCTAAATACAATATATATTACAATATTAATTATATATACATAGATATTTATATTAAGAGTACATGTTTTACAATTGTCTTTTATAATAAGTCTTTATATGTAAACTTTTACTCATATATACAACTGCACATTAGACGAAAATATGTAAACAGAGGGGCAAATATGACCGTTATGATGTAAATTCTAACATCTATATACGGGCATGTTAAACCATGTGCACCATTTTATGTTGCACGTACTCGTACACACATATGTGTAAATGGTACACTTCTCATTTTATATAATGTAAAATTAATATTAATATAAACTTTATTAAAATGAAATAAAGTATTGATTTTATTTAAAACAAATTTTCATAAGATCTGAATAAACTCAGACTTCATTGGCCCAATAACATCCAAATGAAAGATTTTTTTTTTGAAATTTACCCATTTACCGCTACATGTTGACGTAGATATAACAAAAACAACACTAGGAAAAATGTTGGAATGCAAAATGCAGGTGGTCAAAAAACCACCATAGAATCAACCAAGCATCATAGAAGATCCGAAGAAGTGACTCTCCCAAAGACAGGAGCCTAGACGTCATTGAGCGAACAAAAACCATTTGCAGAGTCAAACATTAGGGGTTGTCCTATCAATCATTTTCTAGACTACTTGCCAGTGGGAATATATTACAGATATGGTGAAGCACTGGTGAAAGAAAACCGATGGAGGATAAATGAAGAGTGGGGTTCTGCACCCAGGAGAACTCCATTCACGGAGATATTTTATGGAAGAAATATTGCAAGTAAGTGGTGGTGCTTACGATTCCATTGTATAATGGAATATGGATCTTAGGAAGCATTTGTTGAAGTATGAGCGGCACATGGATGGTGCCAAAGCAACAAATATAGTAATATGTGGGTGGTTTCCCATCTTTTTGGATGGAATAGCTTCGATGCGGTTTACCTGACTCACAACGAGATGCATATCAACATTTGATGAACTAGAAAAGAAGTTTATGGAGCAATTCAGGCTCCAAACTGCCTGACTGAAGGATTTATTTTCCTTTTCGAATATCAATCAAGTTCGAGAGAGATTCAAAATGGATTTTTAAGTAGATTCAGTATTGTTATAGCAGAAGTAAATAACCCAAAAGAGGATATTGTGCTAATGACATTGGTCTAGGGGATACATCCAGACACGGACTTTGGTAAATGGTTGAAGATGAAACAACCATCTATCATGGAGGAGTTCTTTCGAAAGGCCAACCAATATCTACACTTGAAAGTGGTGGATATGGTTGCTGAAAAGACTACAACTGTACCATTAAAAGAAGTAGTGTAAAGTAATGTGGCTATTAAAGAAACCGGTGAGAGCGCCTGTAATGTTTCCATAAATACGGAAATAATAATAATAATCATAGGAAAATAAATCAAGGCATATGTGGTAAAAGAAATGATGCCAAGAAGCGCCCAAGATATCCAAGGCTAAAAGAATACACTCCTTTGAATGACATTATAGAGAATATGTACCCTTCCACGCAAGGAACAGAAATGTATAAGAAGCTGCCTCGAAGGGAGGCAATAGAAGCTGAACGACGCTCTAGGAAATATTATTGCTTCCATGACACTCATGGACATAATATCCATGAGTGTCATCCCATGAGAGATGTGATAGAAAAATTAATATGAAAGAACAAATTACAACATCATGTGAGTGGTCAACGGGATGGTGGAAAGGGTGCTAGACCTTAGCACCAGAATGCTTAGGGGGATCGACCTAGGTCCAATGGAGAGAAGCATAGGCAATTAGTTATTAGGATCATTATGAAAGTCTAGTGAATTGTATCTAATTTGACTTGTTTGTTAGTATGTGAGTGTATACTAATGTATGAGATAAATACAACAATATAACAAAGTAGAAAAAGCAAAGTATAAAAACGAGCACAACCAATTTTTTATAGTAGTTCAGATCTCCCATCCTACACCCAATCTTAAAGCTCCCCTTTAGTATTTCATTAAAAAATTACCCTCGTTTCTCCTAAAGGTATAGGATGATACAAAAGTATTCCTTTGATAATCTTGTGTTCAATACAACACGGATATTTACTGCTAGTAGAATTCTTGTTATAATCTCCTTTTAATGATAATGAATGTGAGTTGCTTGGATTTGTAAGGATAATTTAACCAAAATATATAAATTTTGGTTAAAAGTGATTGAGAATATGGCTATAGAAGTTGGAGAATAATAAATCAAGTTAAGTTAAAATTTCAATCGATTGAAGTATTTGTAGAATCAAAGAGTTGTATTTAAAAAGTTATGACTTCTTGAAAGACTACTCTTTGATTAATGATTGCAACTGTTGAAGGAGGAAGAAGTTTGTTCAAAGCAGAGAGAAGTATCTATTCAAAAATGACAGTTATGGTTTTTTATTTACAGGCGAAGACAGTTCACAGACATCTGTCATTATATCACAAACATTTGTGAATCTCTAAAAAAAAAAAAGAAAAGAATTTTCACAAAAGTTTGTGACTAAATGACAGATGTCTGTCATATTATGAATTATAAAATTAGAATAGTTTGTTAGTAAGATTTGTCAATCTAAATTATGTGTGTTTTTGATCATTCAAGGAGATTGTACAACATATACCTATGACTATATACAAAAATATGACCTTACTTTTAAATAATATGATCCACCTTCCTTCAGTTGCCTGTAAGCCATAATTTTGTTGTGCACTGTGATCTTCTTCTTATATATATATATCTGTAATATGATAAGGTATATTCTGTTTATGTGATTGTATATTTATTGTCATTGAAATGCAAAATAGAAGTTCTAGCATTCACCCTCTTTTTGACGATGAAAGCTACACATTGGTTAGTAATAAGTAATAAAAAGATAACTCCCCCTAAATGTTACCTCCTACTATGTAACCTGAATGTTATCTTCCCCTATGTATATGTATATTTATCTTCCCCTTTGGCATTAGTAAAAAATAAGAATAACATAAATGAACTAAAAACAAAGCCGTAAATATCATAAGCAATAAAAATCAAAAAATATTTAGGGAAATAACAACATCAGTACTAGTACGAATGAACAATAACGAACAGAAAATAAAAAAGCCTAAAATTGCAAGGAACAGTTATTGATTGCCACGATAACCGTAATTATAGAAATCATCATAATTATCAGAATAGTCATGGTGAGTGTATAATGTAGAATAATTGTAACGCTCCACCCCGAGACCCACATTAAAAAAGAGAATCACATAGTCATTCTATCTGCTAATGCGGAGAATAGGACTGGCTAAGGGCGACCAACTATAATCTTGTCTTAATTATCTACCGAACATGTCGACAAATGCTATTTTTTTTCAACTCGAATGGATCGGGATATTCAATAAATAATCAATAAAAAGCTATAGATGGCTATGGATCTATCAAAACAAAACACCATAACTAAATGAATAACTCATCACAGAACAGTAACAGATATATATATATATATATACATACATATGCAATGATACATCAAATATAGTGCAAATATTACATCAATGTGGTATGACGACTACTCAATAAATACAAGTCAAGGGATAACAACTCAAATGCTACACAAAAGAACAAAACATCTAAAGATGGAGATTCAAGATCCATGGGGAAGCGTCAAGCAATAACAAGTCCAATAAAGAAGACTAAACCTGTAACAAACTCGGTGTGACCCGAGTGAAAACACACGGGTCAGGCTAGCTATTATCATCAAGCTAAAATCATCCGTTAAACAGAATAATCGATAAGGATAAGTAGGTGAAAGATATGGTATCCTTTTTCTTAAAGGATGCCATGCCCTAAACAGGGTTTCCACATCATAAGAAAGGACAACATCTCTTCTTCGCAAGTAGAAGAGATAATGATGATAAAGTCATACTTAAGAGGAATAACTGACACTTAAGCAAATGGAGCATCAGCTAGCAAAGTTTTAAAGATAAGACTCAATAAACATTGATTTCGCCACATTTCATCGACGGTATAAAGGAATATGGATAATGACTTCAAATGATTCAACTATCCTCTTAGAAGTGGTCGTTAATATAACAATACATCAAAGGTACACATCCGTCATACATAGAATAAAACGCATATGGATGTGCCTCATATCATTGGCACATCCCAAGGATCATTCAAGCAAACATTAAACCCAATCATAAAAGAAGCATCATACTTATTCATGCCTCATCTCATCGGTACGAATATAGATACATCTCAAATCCATCACTAAAACTCATCATAAAAGATTCTCCATAATCATTTATACCTCATCTCATCGGTATAAATATATAAATACATCTCAACTCCATCTTAACATCAAGTAGTCTATAAAATCATCAAATCATCAATCCATAATGCAAATAACTCAATCAAAGAGTATCATCATAAATGATTTCACCATATATGTATACATGTCATCTGGCACTAGACTATCAATGTAATAATCATCTAAAGACGATGAAGTCTAAAACATCAAAACTTAAAGAAATCCTGGATTGGCCAGATCCTTGATTGCATGCCGAAGCAATGCTGCTCGCACTACATCATGACTAGTACTACTATTTGGTACCATAAACATCGTGATGACTGGAGTCAAATAACATCTTAACATCATGAACATCGCGAATGACTACAGTCTATAACATCATAATGACTCCCGATCACAAAGACCCGAGTTAATAACATCGTGATGATCGAAGTAGCAACTACATCGTGATGACTCCAATCGAGTACTCGTGATCCGTAGTACTAGTAAACATCGTGAATGTGTCTCAACTTCTAGGATAGGAACCTAATAGGTGTTAGCGTATGTCCCGTACCATATGTTCGTACCTAACAGTTTACTAGCCGCTAGTTGGTACCATACTAGTAAAGCATCATAAACATCATGAAAATATACTCTGCCTCATCTCATTGGCGAGTAAATACAATACCCTACTCGTCTCATCTAATTGATGAGTACTAGTGGCATCATGACTGGTCTCATCTCATCGACAAGTAATAACTATCATAATACATCTCAACATCGTAAAATCATCATAAAGAAGCTTACCTTATCTCATCAGCAAGTAAAAATAACATCTAGATGGTTATTTATAAACATAATTCCAAATAGGAAGTTCTAGCTCTTAATTCACCTTATTTCATCGGTGGTTAAGAAATACATCTAAAAATGGTACTTCATCAAATATACTCCTAAATTAGAGTTCTCAGACTATATAATCTATCCAAAATTTAATAACAGCTTAAATCATCTCAAACAGTTCATCGAAAGAGTTTCGATCATATAAGTCCGATATTAAGCGATAAACCAAATCCATGTGTCCCATACCACATGTTTTACTTTACCATTTAATTGTCTTTCTCATACATCCAAAATTCATAAAAATAAGTAATTTAAATCATAAAATAATTTTATTAGAGAAAACAGAAATTTAAAAATATTTTTCGAAAACGATTAACCAATATTTGAAATTTCTTTATTAAAGGAAATAAATATATCTTTATTAAGAAAAATAGTTTAAAAAATACTGCACAATAATAATTTGAAATGTCTATGTATTTCAAAAATGGTTTAGAGAAAACCGTTCTTGAAAGAAATGAAAACAAAGAGGGATATCTCAAAACCGATAACTTGCATTCAATACGAATTCAATTCTAGATTAACCCATTTTGCTCAATGATTGTTGTCAATGATTTTTGTTGCTAATACAATTCTAATGTCAATGATTGTTGTTGCTGTCATTCTGCTCTCAAGACAGCAATATACAACCATAATTTCGACCAAGAAAACTTCAAAATTCTAGAAAACTCAATGAATGAAACATGTAGCAAATGATCTAAGCTTTTTAGAACATCCAAAATTATCAAATTCGGTTTAGAAACGAAGAAGTTATGGCCAATTTCATTTCATTTTCAAACACAGAGCAAATATTAGTTTTGCTCTCGAGACAGCAGTAAAAACTTTGATTTTGACGTAGCTAACCTCAAAATTATTGAAAAATCAATATAAGAAAGTCGTAGTATATGAATTTTTTTGGAACATTAAAAATTATCGAATTCCGATCACAAATGAGAAAGATATAGCTCAAACAATATCAGATTCAAACTTAGGAAATTCTGTCAAAGACAGAACTATACTTCTGTTTTCAAATCCGTTTCAAGTCAATCAAAGGGTAAAATATCAAAATGTAACATGATGTGAAATTATTCCGTATTGAATCTAGTTTTTAACTAAATTTTTTTGACCTAAATCAGATAAGAAACGAGTAACTTATGGCTAAAACACTTCTCAAGCCTGTGATTGTTATTGCCGTCAATATGCTCTCGGGACAATAACAAACAAGCATAATTTTAAGCAAGAAAACATCAAAATTTTGGAAAACTCAGAACATGAGACTTGTAGATCATAATCTAAGCTTTCCAGAACATCTAATATCATCGAATTTGGTTAAGAAATGAAAGAGTTACGGCCTAATTCATTTCAGCTTCAAAGATGGACAGAATTCAGTTTTTGGGTTGAGCACAAAATATGATCAAAACTTGATTTTTATAGCTCCAAACATCCAATTTTTCACTAAATATGAATAAACAAGATAATTTACAGCTACCATGAGTGAGATTACTCACCTTAGGGCTTGTTTACAGTGAATTAAATGATTTTGCTTGCAAAGAAAAGAGCTTTGGCCTTGGATTAGTAATTAAAAACCTGTAGAAGTTATAGAAACAACATGCAAGCAAGGAAAATATAAAAACTCAATTATAGTGAGTCAAATCCAAGAATTGATATGGATTTTGAGATTAAATAGGTAGGAGATTACCTTCCCTTATGTTTGTAACTTGAATTAAACCTTGAATTTGCAAGAAAATGAGTGAATTTTGATTTTTCTTCATATGAAGGCCATTATTTAGAATATTGAAGCCATTAGAAAAATAGTGTTTTGCTGTAAATAATAGTCAGATAGAAATGAATGTATATCTCTATGAGCATTCTAGAAATTAAGTTTGTGGGCATAAAATAACCCTATAAGCCCAATTCTCAAATTTACAAAAATATTTAGAGTAAATATGCATATGGGTTTTAGTAATTCACACGTAACTTTCGCATAAAATTTCCAAATCACATGAAACAAGTTGCATTGTTCATGTTTTAATAAAGGGAACACGTTAATGACATGGAAAATTTAATTTTCCAATTTAAATTATTATTTTCACCATATAATCCAAATTTTTAACAATATTTACCAATATTTTATTTTTAGTGAAGAATCACTATTTTCAACCATTTCAACCAAATAAAATTTATTTTTAAGTCTAATGAAGTGTATTAAAATGTTTCAACATACTTTTAACATTAAAACATCATTTCAAGCCTAGTTACACTTCTAAATTTTATTTTCTTCACATTATTCCTTTTATTTTACAATTAAAGGCCAACGTTGGAATAAATTTCCAGTATTACTAATTAACTCAAATTAAACCATCACAATTATTTGTTTCCAACCCAAATCCATAAGTAAAATTTTACAAACTTTATTTTCATTCATTTGCACTTATTTCAACCATCAAATTTTGAAATAGGCTTCAAATAAAATATACGACTTGTTTAAATTTCAAATCCTAAATTATATTCATCAAGACATTGTTAATATAAAATAAACAATACAATCCCTCATTTTATTATCCAATTCATTTTTAAACACAATATTAAATTATAATTTGCATTATAATCTAATATTAACGGTAATCTTTAAAATTCTAGGTTGTTACAGACTTCCCCTTAACAAAATTGCGTCATCGCAATTTTTAAAGGAAAAAGGCTGTAAACAACATATCAATTTCATTAATGGAACAAAATCTAGAAAGGCATGAGACGAAATTCCTCATCTCTTATTTAAGATGAAGGCAAAGAAAAAGGAAATTGCTTGGTTATTCTATAAATTTTCCCGAACATCTATATAGGGATAACCGAATTCTAGAAATTTTCCAAGCAATAACTCAAAATTTTGAAGGCCCTCACCTTCGAATAAGAATGCAAAGGTAAAAATACCTCACCAAATCCGTTAAAAGAGAAAGATCCTAAAATTTTTCTTGAATTAAGTTGAGATTTAGCACAACTTTACTTCAAAATCAAGTCATCAAACAAATCATCAACCCACTTTGTTATATTTCACAACGGAAAAATCACATCGATAAGAGAAGAACATCAAGAAGGATAGAAAAACTCAAAAGAAGGTAGTTTCATCAAGAACCATCGACCTCAATGACCGCAATAATGCGAATCATTCGAGTATTGCACTAAGGCAATAGAAGCTCAAAGAATCAAGATACCCTAGAAAGATGCGTATGAACAAAAAAAAAACATAGTTTAAGGATTCGTTACTTAGAAAAATAAAATCTCAATTTTTTGCTTTACTAGAAGACTTCTTAATCTTTTAACATAGCTTCTCAATTAGAATTAATTTTAATCCAATATTCTCTTACTTCATAAAGATTAATTTTCGCAAACAATTCTTGTAAGTCTAACTCAAAATAAAGTTTGAATCTTGTTCCAAATTTTCTTCAATGCTACATAAGTCATTCAAATAAAGCTTTAGGCTCCAATAGTTAAGGTATTTCAATCTTGTTAACTTATCATCATGTCTGATTATCTCATCCTAGCTTTTAGGAAATTTCTATCGATAAGTTGATTAAGCACATCGATCAGAATTCTAAAACACTCGATGGACCACCCAACACGAAAGAAAATCATTTTCTATAAAAGAAATTCTTTCTTATAGTTCTCAATTCATTCCTTTTATCAAAAGTTAGAAACACAAAAAGAAATCGTCGAGATATTCTCGGAATACTCGACTCAAAAGTTGATAGAATAACTTGAATGTTCATCATTTTGCACGGTATAACAAACTACTAGGAGGATTAATCGAGTATGGGATATGGTATAGACCATGTTATCTACCGTGACTCATAGTCTATGGAAGGCAACGTAAGGTCAAGCTAGAGTAATAGCCCAACACCTCTCATAGATCGAAAGAAGCCTATGATTTATAAAACAAAAGCTAAGCATTGACTTCAAAAGAGAAGAAAGGACCCAAATACAAAGATCATTACTCCAAGCGAAGTAATGTTATAATGCACATCCACATATGGATATCCAAGGGGAACGTATCAAAGGATACTTGAAAGGCCTCAAATGAACAATTCAATCTATTATCTTATTTCCTTAGCAAACATTCTCGAGTAAGAATGACCGGAAAAGACTTAGGAGACAGAAATGAGGACAACACATCATTTGATTACCCGGTGGGTGACAATCTCAAATGAACTCTAACAACAAAGTCATCAATATAAGAACTCGAGATATTTCAACTCTATCTCGATACTCATGAGTAAACTCAAAGGTTCGGAATCATAATCAATATTCCAAAAGCAGAAACACAAATTAAAAAATATTAGGATATCAAAATGTAATATTCGATAAAACATCAAATGGGGTTTGGCAATAAATTTGCCACTCGTAACAAACATCAAAAATTGCAGAAAATATTCTGGACAGAAAACTTCTGTGCTTATTTGCACGAAAAGACTAATCATAAGGAATAAATCCCATGATCCTCAAACATCAAATCGAATATTGTGGATTCTCAAAATCGGATTCGCAATTCCCAAAGATTAGTCAAGATAAAACATCTAAGATCGTCCACAACTTCTTCAACGCGGATGAGTGAGAAGGCTCAAATAGAATAATTTCGAAGAATTATTCTTAAGATAAGACATCAAAAGTTAATTTGGAATACTATGGAATAAATATATTCCTACTCCCCACGAATCAAAGAAGGATAAGAGCTCGAAGATAGAGGATTAGTAACGCTCATACTATATTTGGATGTGTCATTATACATGCTCCTATTCTGTTTTTATCATATTTTATTCTAAAAACCCGCTCTAATACCAAAATGTAATGCCCTACCCCGAGACCCGCATTAATAAAGAGAATTACATAGTAATTTTGTCCGCTAATGCAGAGAATAGGGTTGGCTAAAGGCGACCAACTATAACCTTGTCTTAATTATCTACTGAACATGTCGACAAATGCTATCTTTTTTTTTTCAACTCGAATGGATCGACATATTTAATAAATAATCAATACGAAGCTATAGATGGCTATGGATCTATCAGAACACAACACCATAACTAAATGAATAACTCATCACATAATAGTAACAGATATACATATACATACATATACAATGGTACATGTTTTCTGAATTGCATGTTTTCTGTACTGTGTCCTCTTGGATTCTAATTTTTAATATTTCAGTTGGTTGAATTCTTTTGTTCAGTCGACTGAAATGACATAACAACTATATTTTTGAAAAGAATATTTGCTTCATCGAATGGAAACAGCCTTTGATTCAAGAGTTGTCTCCGTATCTTTTGATCGCTACTTTTCATGATAAGTTACAATACTTTAACACTATATATAACCATCAATTCAATTGTTTTAATCACCAATTTCTGATTTTATTCACATATTTTCATTATCTAAAATATTCTGCCATTTGCTTTCAAGTTCAAATCACTTGCACATTCAAGCACAACATTCATTTGTGATTAAATATCTTCTAATCTTCATGAACTATACGGTATATCACAAAGGAGAAGATTATAGGAAGGGTGTACTTAATTAGCTTATCAGTGCTATTCAAGAGCATATTCAGTCAGAAACAACTTTACTATTTGTATTGGAAGTCCTATTCGGTTGCTCAAGCGGTAGAAGTCCTATTCGGTTATCTAGGCGGTAGAAGTCCTGTTTAGTTGCTCAGGCGGTGTAATACCTGTTCCTTCGGGTTAAGAGAGAGCTGATTGTTAAATTTCTAGAAGGAGTCTGGGACTAAACATAGAATGGGAGTTCGAACAAGTATAAAAATTGACCGTGTGATCTACTTTACTATTTTTGCTGCATTTACATTGTTTACAAATGTTGGCCATCTTTGATCCTGTGCATAGCAACTTTCACACTGTATATGTATATATTTTGTATCAACGTTGTGGGGATAGGCAGTTATAACTGTCCCTGGCTGAAGTTGGTATTAGTGTAACTCTGATGTTCAATTTAGGAATGATGTATTATCTTATGTTGACTTTTATATACTATTCCGTTACATTGTGAGATTTTGTGTTTTTCTTTCTTTTTGTCTTTTCTTTTCTTTTTACCCTAACAGCTTGTCTTTCAAACACCTAGATGATCGGGATATGAATACTATGGTGCATTAAGTATCGTCTTCGGGTTTAAGAAAGATAGATAATTACAAATTACTTTGATTGGGCACTGTATTTATTGGTTATTGCATCTAATATAAATAAAGTCTATTTTAATGTAACTGCTATGCTAAATATTTAATGTGTGTGTGTGTATATATTTATTTAAAAAACTTTCATGTTTTAAACGACAAAAGGCACAGATAGAGTGTAAATTTGTTTGTTGCGTTGTAAACCCCAACACCTAAACAATATTCACATTAATTATGTGCACTTTTCATATGGTGCACTTACACTATACACATGGGTGCATTTGATACACTCACCATAATATACACTTAATTAAAATTAAATTAAATAATTATAATAATATGAAGAAAATTTTGAAAGGAAAAATTAGAAAATTTCTAAATAAATTTAGACTACATAGGCCTAACAAAGATCCAATAGATTTTTTTTTTGGAATTTACCCTATTATCTCGCTTTTGACTGGCCGTTACTTCAATGGTACTAGAGCCCAATAATCTATGCAGCCTAAATTACTCATATTAAGGCTAACTAATTAAGCATGCCCACTTAGTATGGTTTCTAGAAAGGTAATGTCTAGGATTGGAATTGAGTAATCAAGTACCCTATCCTACCTAGTTACCAGCCTAGCTTGAAAGGTAATACAATTTCAAAACGCTTGAAAATTTAAAATTTAAACATTAATTTTGAAAACTAATTTATTTATAAGATTAATAAAAATTGATTAAATGAGTTAATTAAGTTATATATATATATATATTTATGCATGTATAATATATATATATATATATATATATATATATATATATATTGATATGCGTTATGTTGTCTTGAAATGCTTAAGCCAACATAATTGTACAAGTATGCACATAAAATATTTTTTAAAAATTTATATAATTTAATCAAAATTTGTTTAATTAAATGAATCAATTAAAGGTTAATTAATAAATCAATATATATATATATATATATATATATATATATGATATAAGTGTATTACTATAAAAGTAATAGTATATAAATATTCAAAAAATATATTAAAATTGAAAAATAAATAATTAATTAAAGAGTCAATTAACTAAATTAATTAAACATGATTTGATTAATATACTGTTACATATAAGATTGTTATATAAGCTAACTAAGATATATAAGTTATACAATGCTGAAACTTATATAATACGAATGTTCAAATTAACAGTGAAACGTTATAGAAAACCAAAATAGTCTTAAGGAATAAATATATACGTAATACAGATGTACCATGGTTTTTAATATGTCCGACACTTGAATCTTGAGGGTATTTCATAAGAAATACATTATTCCATAAGTCGATATCTGTAACACCTGCAAAAAAATAACAAGAAATTTAATAAAAGAATTGAATTTAAATATAAAAAGGGTAGAAATGGAAATTTAGCAAAGTCCGAACATGTCTATGAAACTTGCACCATTGCATTTGTAGCAATTTTCTGGAAAATTTTCATATGTAATGTTTTGTAATCGAAGCTAGCATAAAAAATTATCAATGTTTGAAAATTTGGAACCGTAATTAAATAATTAAATTAGGAAAGAAATATTTTAATAAGGAAAGCTCCATCGGTCGACACCGTGGATTGGACTGATCGATCACTGGTGGTTGACCTCTTTAACCTAAGTGGTTGACCAATCGATGCTTCAAAATTAGGGTTTAGTTTGGCCAAACGGTCCAAATTACATAATATCTGATCGAACGACCGACGTTAGTTTCTACTCTATAAATAGAACCTTAAGATGAAGCCAGAACCGTAATTAGATCTGAGCATAATAAAACTCTGTATCTCTAGAACTCAACCCTCTTTATGCTCAAAGCGAATTTATTCAAAAACTATAGCAAAACCAAATATTAAAATCAAGAGATTGAAGAAGGAGGAATCAAATGGAATCAAGGAGAGTCCCACACCAAGCGAAGGGGATTTCAAGCGAATTAAAAGGGGATAATTTTATTAAGGTTAGTGGGTTCATAATTAGTAAGATTTACATGTAATTAACTTTGTGAAACCCAAATTGATCTAGAATTTTTTTAATTAAAATTGGAAACATTGTTTATTTAGTTGGGAATATGACGATAATTATAATCCATATGATCATGATCCCTTTCTTTTAATCTGGATCTGGTTAAAGCAAATTTATTGGATAAGAATTGATTTAAGTTAAGTACCCTTTTTTGTTGAATTAAAAATAGATAGATATGACCCTAAATTAATTTTATTTACTAATATTAAATATGAAATTGTATATAGGATTAAATATGAAATCGAGAATGGATATAAATCGTAGATTTATAGGTTAGGGTTTGCTGTAATCTTGACAATTGTTAATTACTAGATAAAGCGAATGATAATTAACGAAAAAAATAATAAAACAACACCAACCGGTCAAAGTGCTCACTGGAGCTGGTTAACAACAAATGATCGATCGCTCTAGCGAAAAGCAGTCGATCGGTTATTGCATTGCAGGTGCGATCTGAACCACGATCTAAGGCCAAGTTATAACTTTATTTGTATATTATATAAATATATGTATGTGTGTGTATTAGTATAAGTAGGGAAATAAGCTTCCTAGGTTTGCAACTCTTAGACGTTACGGGACTAGATAGATGTGTATAGCAGTTGATCGATTATCGTATTGTAGGTGCGATTTGAACCATGGTCCATGGCCCATGTTATAACTTTATTTGTATATATATTATATAGATGTTAGTATAATTAGGGAAATTAGCTACCTATGTTTGCGACACTTAAACATTACGGGACTAGATAGATGTATATAACAAAAAGGGGCCTAGACACTATTTATTCAGAGATGTCGATATTTGATTGGGGTGATTCTATCACAAATTGCACTCACATGAGGCTCCATGGTGTATGCACAACACTGACAACGATTCCTTGAGAAGTGTGTGGTGTGACAACTCTAATTTAAAATAACATTATTCAAGATATTTAATTAGATAAATTAAATAGAATAATGTAAAGAATAGAAAGATATGGGGATTGAGATTTGAAAACTAATCAGGGTCATGCCTTAACTAAATGGGTTTATAAAATGGTTTTATAAGTTAAACACTAAAGAGAATAAGGCAAGGATAATATGGAAATAGCCGTATATAACTCTATAACCCCTAAACCCTTACCTCATTCTCATTTCTTACTTTCATAAAACAAAAACTAAGGTTAACTAAGGCCGGCCATTATCCTAAGGGAAGAAGAGCTCAAAATCAATTAGAAGCTAAGATTCAAGCTAGGAAAATTAAAGCAAGAACAAAACTTAAGTTCCTTATCCAAACAAGGTAAATAATAATCTAAACCATCTCTTATATATTTCTTAATGAACATTTTAATTTCAGGTTTAAGTTTTTAAAACCATTTGGATGGATTGAATGATGATATGCTTCGATTATATGCCATATTTAATTTAAACAATTTTTTTGTGTAAAGGTGTAATTCGATTTTAAGGTAAAATCATGTAAAATGGGCTTCGAATGCCACGAGGATTGAATATGTATTGTAAAACATTATTTTAGAGATAGGTTTAACTTTTCATAATATTCCAAGTTAATGATGATTTATTAGGAATTTTAAACGGAAGAAACAGATAATATAGGATTAAAAATTAAGTATGACAATTATATACTGGATTTTGTAACGGATGACTTTTAGACCCTCGATTGTCGAACTAATACATCACGTATTCACATGCTGAGCAGCCAAGTGTCAGAAAGATCGAATGTTAGGGTAAAATAAAAGAAGAAAAGAATAACAACAAGAAAGAAGAGAACACAATGTCAGAATCTCACCATGAAACGGTGAGATATAATGTCAAAGTGATACTTTTGCAAAGGAAAATTGTATAGATACAATAATTAGAGTAGACTAACCTATCATCAGCCTGGACAGTATAACTACCTATCCTCACAATTGCTGATATAAAAATAAAAAAAGCAATGTAGTGGAAATAAAATCTGTGGTAGGTAATCATCCAGCTCCTCTTCTAGAGCTCCAATGAATCATCAACGATATCTAGAAATATACACGTGCTGGCTTGAGTATTATAAGAAGAATAACACCCGGATCAGTCTAATAAACTAGCTTGAGAAAACTCAAGCAATTTGAATGACTATATTTGTAAAACCCTTTAAAGAATAAAAGTATCTCTTAAGATCACGTCGCAAATAAACACGGATGGGTTCTTACCCTACGACAACAAACCATTTTATAGAAAAATTAAGTGATATTATAATAATATCTAGGGAGTTCAATATAAATATAAATCATAGTTGAAATGATTATATTGGTTACACTTGAAAGCATATTTAGGTATACGAACAAAACCACTAAGGGACGTTCGTATCAATGGATTTTTCCATCGGAGGGTCCTCGGTATCTCGAGGCAAGTTTCCTAACAAGGGTCAGAAAGTACCTTCCGAGCGTCGTATATCTCTAGATAAAATATAGCAAATAAGGAAGTCATAGCTTGTTCATGCAGAGAATGTATCCCGAATATGATCAACTCCTTCTAGCAAAACGATGAGCATACTCTAGATAAAAGAGTTGATCAATACCCTCTAAGGTTAGCTAAACCCCGTTGGCTTGAGCCTACTCTAAATCACGTTCGGCATCTTTACGTGAGTTTTCAACAAAACTTAATCACATAATGAATCCCATATGGATTCCGACATCTCAACAGATTTCGAAACCACACAAGGATTCCATCATTCCACTTCCAAAAGATAGAACTTGTATCTCAGCCTTGAAATAGTTTTCAATAAGTAGAACAATTACCAATTCCAGTCTCTGCAAGACCAGGTCGATGGATTTGGTCTTATTCGACAATAATGAGAATGATAGCATAAGGGAACTAAGTCCTGAATACTTTCTCATAAGCAAGTAAACATACTTGCACTATCATTTCATGTAAGGTATGGTCGAGTCACATAAAAGACTTTTAATCCCTTTTTAACTAATTTATCTTTCATTAATTAAAACCATTCTTATTAGGAAAACATCTTTTTATCTAATAAAACTTCTTTTATAATTCGACACTTCATTAATTAATACTCCTTTATTAATTAAAACTTCCTTATACACTTGTATGAATATATTGGATTTCTCTTTCTAAATAATATATACTTATCTTTTACTATTCATTTATTCTTTTAATACTTCGAAAGTTTTTATATACTTATTCCAATGGTATAAGTGTATTCACAAATCTTACAACAAGTTTTACTTACTTGAAATATAATCAAAGAGATTAAAACAATTACTACCAAAACATTATTATACTAAATTCCTTTTCTTTTATAAATTATACATATAACATTTCCTATCTCTTTATAAAAGATTTCAATACTTGTTATTATCTTTAAACTTTCTTTGTTAAAGATTTATAATATTTCTTCCAAAATATAATTCAAGGGTTTAAAAACAAATGTTGCTAAAACATTGTTTACTACAAATAAAAAATCATTTCATTAAATCACTTTCTCTAAAACTCTGCTTTTAAAGGTTTAATTACATTTAAGGGTTAAAGAAAAGTGTTGTTAAAAATAATTGTCACAACAAACTCAAACATTTCATACTTTGAAAATAGTCTTCTTTAGAACTCCCTTCTTAAAATATTTATTAATATTTAAGGGTTAAAGACAAGTGTTTCTCCAAACATTTGTCATAACATACCCAAAAATATTTACTTATATTTTTTCTACTAAATCACCATTAGCAAATATCTAATTATATTACCAAGTACAATTATTATTAATGGTTAAAAACAAGTGTTGTTAAAAACACTGTTTCAACAACCCTAAACTATTTACTTATCCATTAATAACTTTAAACATTGATCTAAAGATCAAACCATATCCACACTATTAATTACGGCAATACACTTTTAAGTAATTCCTTAAAACCGTTTATTTTAACTTAAGTGTTAAAATACAAACTTCCTTTATTATATTTATAAAATACTTAATATTTAAAACTTATATATATATATATATATATATATATATATATATATATCAAATACTTATTAATACATTAAAATACCTCTAAACTACTTAAAATGTATAATAATTATATATAGCATGCTATCTAAATAAATAGAAAAACAAAAATAAACAAGTTTTATTTTTAACAGCCATTTAGCTTAGAAATTCATAATTAATTGTTAAAATTATATTTAAACTTGAAATTAATATTAAAACAGTCTTTTATAAGTTAGAAAACAACCCTAAAAAGAATAGAGCAAAATATATAATTTAAATATCATTTTTAAACAATTTATAGTTTCAAACAGAAAAGATAGCCTTTTCGGAAATGCTACAAAATAATTCGCAACAGCTCAAAAGTGTTTCAGAAGCAAAGACAGGATTATAGGAGTGCAACCAAAAGTCCTGGGTTGTCGTTTAAGGTGAATTTACTACAACTTTGCGTCGAGATTTCAACATCTTCACAAATTATGTTGTATCCATTCTTTTTATATTTGTTAGTATTCTTTGGGTACTTGAAAACCATGAAGAAACATCCCAAAGAATAATTCAAATTATTTTAGTGATTTTCCTAAAAATAGGGTATTTTATCGAACTGCACTTATAACGACTATTTCGCTCTAACCTTTTGCATTTCATTGAACTAGCTATCAAATGACATAGGCTTCAAATCTTTCCCAATAAGAATAGTATATTATTTACTCCTATAATATAAAAAGAAAACTCCAAAGAAGTTTGTAGAATAATATCTTTATTTCGCTAAATAAAAAGAATCATCATAGCGACCTTTTTACTTCAATATTTTGTCACTTTGATTTACTTCTTCTATAACTTTCCAAAACATATTCTTTACTTTCTAAGCACTTACATAAGTGTAAATAATAACCAAACAAGTTATTATTATGCTCTGTCGTTAAATTTTCATTTTTGTAAGTTATACTTCAAGGGATTCAAAGTGCGTTTATAACGTATATCGCTGTACAGACAACTCCATATCCAATTCAATATCTTGTTTCATTCTTTTTTATTCACATATATGATTCCAAATTCAAACCATATCACATCCTAAATACAAGTTAACATATCCATTTTAAGCATTCAAATGCACTTATTTTGAACTATACCTCCCAATGGTTTAAAGGCAAATGCTTTAGTAATTTTATATACTTGAATAAGCACATAATTAAGGGTTCTAACTTTAAGTAGTTAATGTCTATTATTATTATAATAGCAAGCAATTAAACAAGAAACTTTAACTAACAATTAGCAAGTTTATTAACTTCGAGCTAAGTGAGATTAACTCACTTTTCTCAAACCAAATCTCTTCCTACCAACATTCAAACAAACAGCCACTCCTCCACTCACTTCCACTTGCTCCTATCTCATAGCCAAGCCTTCCCTCTCCTCTCTTTTGCCCATGCCTATGCCTAGAGAGGAATTATTGCTCATGGTCTTAAGGGAGGGTCTCCTAAAATCCATCATTTCCTCACTTCTAGAAGCTAAAGCGCGTTCTAATGATGGTCTAAGACCTTTGTGAAAGTTTGGAAGGGAAAGAAGTTGATTTGCATAGACTTGTAGAAAGTTAGAGAGAAGAATACATGAAAAGAATGTAAAGTTTGGAAATTTTGGTTTATGAATAAATGACTGTGTATGCATGTGTATTTATAATGTTGGGAAATGGATGGATAATATGAATAAACCCATCCATAGCCATTAAGTTAAGCATCTTATACCATGCTCTTACACAAACATGCTTTCCATGTTTGGTGCGTTGATTTAAGGGTCCTTTTAGTCCTTATGTTTCCATTCACTTTTGCTAATTTATACTTTAGTTTTGTTAATCTTTAGCTTAAGAGAAGATGTGTTTATTCTTATCTTACATTTACACATGATAACTATTCAAGTTACAATATGTTTACACAACTTATACTGAATAAAAAATTGATTTTTAACAAAATGTTTTCCGGTCACATTTTTAGTATTTACTCGAAGTGTATATTTTTGTAAACATGTTTCAAAAATATTTTTTCTAAAAAAGTGTTTAATTAACTATGAATTCATATTTAATCACATTAAATCTTGGATTCAAATATTTAAATAATTATGATATTTAAATACGACGTGTTTGAAATACCAGGTCGTTACATTCTCCCCACCTTAGAATATTGCGCCCTTGAAATTCCGCCACAAGCAATCAAAGAAACAACCATATATTAATACTAACCAGTATTATAATCAATAGCAATATAGATTATTGTTTTCCTAGGTCAAAATTTTCTCATCGCATGAGGATGATAAATAACCTATTAAGTGTAGATTTTGTTCAATAGCCTCAGGTTATTACTTAGTCGATTATTCATACTACCTTAAACAATTCGATAAGTCTTTTCCCAAACTTTACACAAGCAAAATAACACAGTATGTAATTATACTTAACCTCGTGTGATGGATATATACTATCTTTATGCAATATTGATCTAACCACTTCCTCGATCACATAAATTTCACTTCCGAACTAGTATATCACAATTGACTTTTTTAGTGCGGACTCCGATCTTGTTCCTTGATTGGAAACCTCTGTTCTCCTTTCATAGCAATAAACTACGATAGAAAACTTAGGGATCATATCAAGAATCTAGTGAAAAATCCTTGTTCGGATCGGTGTATATCACCTTGAAATCATGTACTTGAATCCTAGATCAAGAACTGTCATGCGAATAAAATTATCCATGTACAACTTATGTACTTGATCTAATTAGTTACTTAACCACACCAATTTCTTTCCAATTCTCATTTATTTACACAAAATCATTTCTTATGTAATATTAAAATCATTCATGCAACATTTCTTAAAACTATATTCAAGTTTATAAAAATTTCATACAGAATTATCTTTATAAAGTATTACTTAATTACATAATCATTCCAAAAACCATAACTTTATTAAGTAATATTCATAAAATATCAACTAAACTTTTTTATAAACATATTTATAGCAACTTAACTTTATTAAAAGTATTTCTTAAAACTTAATGTATATTAAAGCATTTCAAAGCTTCGGTTCATTATTTCTACAACACTCAACTATACCTTACCAGTATATGCAAAAAATTCTTTTACATTTTGCTTCCTAAAATTTTGATGAATACCAAAAATAAATTTTGATCTTATAATTGAGTCAACTATCTAAACTTCTTTATCCATCGGGTTAGGCAAGTAGCTAGGTAGAGTAGGATTCTAGTATCCAAACTCAAAACTAGAGTCTACTTTCCTTGGACAATCCTAAAGTAAAGAAGTTTATTAGTTGGCCCAATAACATCGAGTGTTCTCAACAAAGATGCACAACAAATTTTGAACTTATTTTAATTTACTATCCTTTTAATTTAAGAGCCATTAAATTTTTACTTTTATATCTTCATAAAAATACTTAAGTTACTTACATTAATTCAGAAGTTTTCGATACTCCATAATTGTCGAAAATTTTATTTTATTTCAATAATTTAAAACTAATAGCATACTATAACAAGATGCACAACCAACTACTTAATGCAAAGGATACATGCAATCATATATATCTTTATTGAAAACTTAAGAATTTAAACTCCAAGTTTTTTTCAAGTTATTTAAAATAATAATATTTACATATATCTTTCAAATATAAAATCTTACTTTTCGAAATTAAACCAAAATCATTTTCAAAACCAATTTCCAAAATATTTTCTTTTAAAATCCATGGAAAATATTTATATAGATCGAGTAAAACCAAAATGATGCAAGGAACTAGATTCTACCAAATAGTATCATTTATCCCCTTTTACTAAGAAGGGTAATACTTAAGAGAAGTGATTTCAATTCGAACGCATCTCCTGCTCAATTTTTATTCACTTCCGAGCCATTCGAACTAGCTAACATAAAAATACTTTGTTTCCCAAATCGATTTGTTGTTTCCGACATTAATCTTGAACTCGAACAAATCTTAAAGCTCTTTTAAAAACATTAGTCCTTTAGAATAGTTTCAAATCATGCTATTATTATTTTCTCAAAAACCCATAGAAACCATTTCTAAAAGCATCGGGATTTAAGTTCACAAATTCTCAATTTAAATCCTTTATAATTCATATTTATACTAACCATATTTATATGAGCCAAATTTATATAAACATATTCATATAAATCATATCTATATAAACCATATAAGTCATATCTGTATAAATTTACTTTCTTATATTAAATCATTTCATAAGCGTTTATTTTTTTAATGTCTTACCTTCTTTTGGATTATGCTAAGAACCCTTTGGTAAAGTTAACCTTTTTAACCAAACATTATCATCGAACACCTTATAGTTAGATTGTGAAACTTAATTCACAAGGACTTCATAATACCATGTCTGTTTGTTCTGCATAAGTGTTTAGGAATCCTTATCGATAACGCTGATCAGACGCATCGACCAGAATCCATGAGCACTCAACAAACCAATCAACATAATATAAAATATTGTTATAGCACTAACAAATATGCTCTCATATGTATAATACACTCAAACTCATAATAAGGCACTCCCTTCCCTATCTCTTAATGAGTTACACCCAACCAAAGCCAAGGTTCTCGCTTAACCTTCAGCTCTGATACCAAAATGTAACGGACGCCTTTTTGGCCCTCGAATGTCGACACTAATACATCTACGGTATTCACGTACCGAACAATCAAGTGCCGGAAAGACAGAACATTAGGGTAAACTAAAAGAAGAAAAGAAAAGGAAAAAGAAAGAAGAGAACACAATACCAAAATCTCCTCATGGAATGACGACATATAATATCAAAATGATACCTTTACAAAGGAAAACTGTATAGGTATAATACTTAGAGTAAACTATGCTATCATCAACCTAGACAGGGCAGTTATAATAACCTGTCCTCACAATTGCCGATATAAAAATAAACAAAGCAATGCAACGAAAATAAAATCTACGGTAGGTAATCATGCAACTCCTCTCCTAGAGCTCTATTGAACTATTGACGATGTCTAGAAATATACACGGGTTGACCCAAGCATTATAAGAAGAATAACACCCGGATCAGTCTGGTAAACCAGTATGAGAAAACTCAAGTAATTTGAATTACTATATTTGTAAAACCCTTTAAAGAATAAAGGTATCTTGTAATAATGTCTAGGGTGTTCAATATAAATATAAATCATTGTTGAAATGGTTAAATTGGTGACATTTGACAACATATTTAGGTATACAAACAAAAACCCGCCAAGGGACGTTCATATAAATAGATTTTTCCATTGAGGGTCCTCAGTACCTCGAGGAAAGTCTCCTAGAAGGGGTAAGAAAGTACCTTTTGAGCACCATATATCTCTAGATAAAGAATACCAAATAAGGAAGTCATAGCTGGTTCACGTAGTGAATGTGTCCCAAATATGACCAACTCCCTCTAGCAAAATCGATAAGCATACCCTCGATAATAGAGTTGATCAATACCCTTTGAGGTTAGCTAAACCCAGTTGGCTATGGGCCTACTATATTTTTAACCATTTTGGACGTCGAGGTCACGTTCAGCATCTTCACACAAGTTTTCAACTAAACATAATCACATAAACGAATCCCACGTGGATTCCATCATCTTAATAGTTTTGGAAACCAGACATGGATTCCATCATTCCACTTACAAAAGATAGAACCCGTATCTCAGCTTTGAATTGTTTTTCGATAAGTAAAACACTTACCAATCCCAGTCTCTCCATGTCTGAGTCAATGAATTTGGTTTTATTCAATAATAACGAGAATGATTGCATAAGAGAACTAAGTCTCGAATACTTTCTTATGAGCAAGTAAGCATACCTGCACTATCATTTCATGCAAGACATGGTCAAGTCACATAAACGACTTTTAATCCCTTTTTAATAAATTTATACTTTATTAATTAAAACCATTCTTATTAGAAAAACATCTTTTTATCTAATAAAACTTCTTTTATAAATCAGCACTTCATTAATTAATACTCCTTTAATAATTAAAACTTCCTTATATACTTGTATAAATATATTGGATTTATCTTTCTAAAAGATATATACTTGTCTTTTTCTATTCATTTATTCATTTAATACTTCAAAAGTTTTCACATACTTATTTCAGTGGTATAAGTGTATTCACAAATCTTTTTTTCAGGTTTTGCTTGAAATATAATTAAAGAGATTAAAACAATTACTACTAAAACATTGTTATAATAAATTCCTTTTCTTTTATAAATTAAACACAGAACATTTTCTATCTCTTTATAAATGATTCCAATACTTGTTACTATCTTTAAAATTCCATAGTTAAGATTTAAAATATTTCTTCCAAAATATAATTTAAGGGTTTACAAACAAATGTTGCTAAAATATTGTTTACTATAAACCCAAAACAATTCATTTAATCAATTTCTTTAAAACTCTCCTTTTAAAGGTTTAATTACATTTTAGGGGTTAAAGAAAACTATTGCTAAAAAATTTGTCACAACAAACCCAAATATTTCATACTTTGAAAATATTCCTCTTTAGAACTCCCTTCTTAAAGATTTATTTATTTTTAAGGGTTAAAGACGAGTGTTGTTCAAAACATTTGTCATAACAAACCCAAAACCATTTACTTGTATTATTTTCCTACTAAACATCTATCAGCAAATTTCTAATTATATTCCAAAGTATAATTAATAATAAGGGTTAAAAACAAGTGTTGCTAAAAACACCGTTTAAAACAACCCAAACTTTTTGCTTATCCACTAATAACTTTAAACATTTATTAAAATATCAAAGAATTTCCACACCTATTGATTAAGGCAATACACTTTTAAGTAATTCCTCAAAACCGTTTATTTTACCTTAAGTGTTAAAATACAAACTCCCTTTATTATATTTATAAAATACTTAATATTTAAAACTTATATGTATAGAATCATCTTTACAATACTTATTAATATGTTAAAATAATATTATATAAAATAAGAAATTTCAAAATAAATAAAAAATAAACTAGTTTTATTTTTAAAATTATTTTAAAAGCCACTTAGTTTATAAATTCATAATTAATTGTTAAAAATATATTTAAACTTGAAACCAATTTTAAAACACTCTTTTATAAGTTGGAAATGATCCCTAAAAAATTAGAGAAAAATATAAAATTTAAATATCGTTTTTAAACAATTTATAGTTTTAAACAACAAAGTAATTTTTTTTGAAATACTACAAAATAATTCGAAACAGCTCAAAAGTGTTTTCAGAAGCAGAGATACCACTATGAAAGTGCTATTCTTAGGCTGTCATTTAAGGTGAATTTGCGACAACTTTGTGCCTGGATTTCGACCTATTAGCTAATCATTTTTAATCCATTCATTTTACATTAGTTAGTATTCTTTGGGTGCTTGAAAACCATGAAGAAAATCCCAAAGAATAACTTCCAATTATTTTAGAGACTTTCCAAAAAATAGGGTATTTTATCGAACTGCACTTATAGCGACTTATTCACTATAGTCTTTTACATTTCGTTGAACTAGCTATCAAATGAATTAGGATTCCAAAATTTCCCAATAAGAATAATATACTATTTACTCCTTTAATATAAAGAAACCTCTTGAGAAGTTTGTAGAAAATATCTTTATTTCTCTAAATAAAAAGAACTGTTATAGCGACCTTTTTACTTCAATATTTTGTTACTCTGATTTACTTCTTCTATAACTTTCCAAAACACATTCTTCGCTTTCTAAACACTTATAGAAGTGTAAATAATAACCAAACAAGTTATTATTAAGCTTTTTCATTAAATTGTCATTTTTATAAGTTATATTTCAAGGGATTCAAAATGCTTATAACGAATATCGCTATATGGACAATTCCATATTCTATTCAATATCTTGTGTCGTTCTTTTTTGCACACATGTATGATTCCAAATTTAAACTATATCACTGCTAAACATGTATTAACCTTTACAGAAGTTAACATATTCATTTTAAGCATTTGAATGCACTTATTTTAAACTATACTTCTCAATGGTTTAAAGGAAAATGCTTTAGCAATTTTATATACTTGAATATGCATATAATCAAGGGTTCTAACTTTAAGTAATTAATGTCTATTATTATTATAATAGCAAGCAATTTAACAAGCAAATTTAACTAGAAAATTAGCAAGTTTATTAACTTCAAACTAAGTGCGATTAACTCACTTTTCTCAAACCAAATCTTTTCCTACCAACATTCAAACAAACAGCCACTCTTCCACTCCCTTTCACTTGCTCCTATCTCACGGCCAAGCCTTCCCCCTCCTCTCTTTTGCTCACGCCTATGCCTAGAGAGGCATTATTGCTCATGGACTTAAGGGAGGATCTCCCAAAACTCCATCATTTCCTTACTTTTAGAAGCTAAAGCACGTTCTAATGATGGTCTAAGACCTTTGTGAAAGTTTGGAAGGCAAAGAAGTTTATTCGTGTAGAATTGTAGAAAGTTAGAAAAGAAAATGCATGAAAAGAATGTAAAGTTGGAACTTTTGGTTTGTGAATAAATAAGTGTGCATGCATGTGTATGTATATTGTTAGGAAATGGATGGATAAATGTGAATGAACCCTTCCTTAGCCATTAAGTTTAGCATGTTATACCAGGCTCTTACACCAGCATGCTTTCCATGTTTGGTGCCTTGACTTAGGGGTCATTTTAGTCCTTATGTTTCCACTTACTTTTACTAATTTATACTTTAGTTTAGTTAATCTTTAGCTTAGGAAAAGATGTGTTAATTCTTATCATATGTTTACACATGATAACTATTCAAGTTGCAATATGTTTACACAACTTGTACTGAATAAAAAGTTGATTTTTAACAAAATGTTTTCTGGTCGCATTTTCAATATATACTTAAAGTGTATATTTTTATATACACATTTCAAAAATAATTTTTCTAACATTAATTATTAATTAAAAAGTGTTTAACAAGGTTATAAAATCATACTTAACCACATTAAATATTGGATTTAAATATTTAAATAATTCAGATATTTAAATACGAAGTGTTTGAAATATCAGGTCATTACAGATTTCATGTCTGAAATTTTTATATGTAAGAAAACGTAATAAAAGTGAATTATGATAATTTTTTAGGATTTTACTAAGTATTTTAATATGGGTATTAAATAATTTAAATTGAAGGACTTAAACGTTTAAATGTTTTATGGAAGGGAATGGCTTATTGGTTAAAATAATTTCAATTATAAATTAGCAAATCGATAGCCTTTTTAGAAAAGGATTTTGGTAAAGAATTTTGCAACCAATCATGTTTTGAAAAATTTGGTAAGTTAGGCAAAAATGAATTTTTTGAAAGGCATAATACCAGTTTTGTTTTAATTTACAACTTTGCCACTTCCATCTGCTAGCTTTCATCACCATACTTCTGCTAATAAACCCATTTGAAACCAACACACATGGTATCAAGCCATTGATACGTAGTGTATTGGAGAAGGGCGGAATGGACTGTGTCAAAGGTATGCTTTCGAAGGGGTATAAGTCATTCTTATAGGCTTTCGAATATAATACTTGCCTTTGTTTTTAGAAGATGCTTTTGAAGGGTTTGAAGCTTTCAAATTAATCAAATTACCTTTATTCAAAGAGACGCTTACCTTTGTTTTTAAAAGAAGCTTTCAAATGTGTGACGTTTGATTGTTTAAAAAAGTAGCTTTCGAAAGGGTAGTTGCATTTTTAACCTATTCGAAATCTAGCTGCCGCATTCATGTCTTTCGAATTAGTTAAATGCCGCTTTCTTTATAAGTTAAATCAATGCTTTCAAAAGGGAAGCTTTCGCCCTTGTAAAATTTAAAGCCGCCTTTCCAATGCTTCCAAAAGGGTTTTTTTAGCCTCTTTTATCAATATTTTCGAAAGGGTGGTTTCGAAGCTATCCTTTTCCCTAATTCTTTTATTTGAAGATCAATGCTTTTGAAAGGGTTACTTTCGCATTTGTTTTCTTTGACCTAAAAGTTATATTTAATGTAAAACCCAATGGTTTTTGAAAGGAACATTTTTAAATGATTTTGTGAGGCTTTCGAAGGGAATTCCTTAAGTCTTTCGAAGGTTATGTTTTGGGCATTTCAAAAGGTATGCTCCTAGTATTTTGAAAGATAAATTTTAAGTGTTTCTATGACGACCCGACTTCTTATCACTAGGAAATCACATCATCTTGAAGAAAGAAAGGGATAGAAGAAGAAAAGAAAGAGGAAGAAGAAAAACAACAACATCAGAGAACTCACAACGGAACGAATAAAATATAATATAACACGTAAAACATTACACAGTATCATAATACATCAGAGTACAAAACTATACAACACATATTAGACAGTTATAAACATCTGTCTAATTCATACAACTCAAGTATATAAGATACAGATACCAACCAAACACAGCGGAACCAATATATCTACACGTGGAAGCCTCCTGCTCCATTACTCCTTCAAAATTCGTCAAGCTAACCTGAATCACTTGACTACTCGTACATAATATGAGTACCCAAGAGTTTAATAAAACAGAAAATAAACACTCGGGTCAGACAGGGGTCTGGTGTGAGTAAACGGGTTAAAATTGCCAACTTTAGGAAACCTTTGAAAAGAAAAGGTATCACGTAAGACTTCCCACACATAAACATGGAAAAGTTTTTACCTTACGCTAACCAAAACATTTGATAGGAAATCCAGTGATATTATAATAGTGTCTAGGGTTTTCAAGTAAATATGAAATAGCCGAAATTGTTACATTCATTAAATTCCAGCTACTAGCCACAAAAGTGTGTAATACAAACAAAACCGTAGGGTCTCGTAGGAAGAATGTGTTTCCATCAATGGCGGGGCTACTGAGGTACCGCCCGTCACAATACGTGGCCTAGATCAACGTACCGAGGAGCCACCCTAACTCCCCTGCAACACAAGGCCGGAACCATTCCTTACTGAACAGTCCCAAACAAGACAACCCTGGCAGTTGTCCGGATCAACCGCCCCACACAGCCGAATAAAAAGGGTCTTCTAGACAGGAGTAAATCTTGCTCTCCAGTAGGAGCTACCCACGAAGCCTTGCTGCACCTCCCCTGTTTTAGCCATTCCCGGTTGATGAGGCTTGAGGCTGCGATTACCTTATAGAACACATCTATCTTAGAATGCTCATCGTCCACCTGACGATGTGCTGAAAGCATTCAATCCATACAAGTTTGTTCCAGGTTCGAACGAAACCGAAGGCACTATCTCGTTGCACTCATATTGGAATCACCCTCAGGGTCAACGACTATAGCCCTTGCTCTCTAAATCTCCATCTCGAACTTATAAGTTCTATTCCGTCAAACTCATTACGGAATCACCCATAGAGTTATACTGACGTATAGCCCTTACACCTCGAGTCTTCACTTGCTCCACTTGGATTTACGACCTAACATTTAATTGGAATCGATGTGGTTTTCAGATATCCAAATATGGAAACCCGATCCCAGTCTCATCGAAACCAAACGCCATTTTAATGTCCAAGTTGTACTTAAGGGTTTTAAACAATTAACTTATATTCAGGATGATATAACACATAGATGAATAACATTATCACAATAGATAATTCATATCAACATTCATCTCACAAAGAAACATATCACAAATATCATAGTCATCCAAATCATCCAGTATCAACCAATCACCCAATATCAACCAATCACCCAATATCAATCATCCAGTATCATTCAACATCCAATATCAGTCATTCAATATTAATCAATCACCCATAACAGAATTGATTAACTCTTAATCAATTTAATTAATCTCTAATTAAATTAATTACTATCCTTTAATCACTTGGATTATTGATTTATTACAAATCAAATTCATTATCATCTCTTAATGATCTTCCTTAATTAATCTTCTTCGATTAATTATCCTTTAATTACATTCAAGTAATTATCCTTAACCATATTCAGTAATTAACCTTTAGTTACTATCATTAATTACAATAATTAATAATCCTTCATTAATTAATTAACTATAATTAATTACATTAATCCTTAATTAATTACAATTAATTAATCGTACTTAAATTAATTACTTCATTAATTATATTAATTAATAATCTTTATTAATTAATAATCCTTTAATTAATTAAATAATTAACTTGTAATTAATCATCTCGTTAATCATAAGCAATAATTAACAATTTGTAATTACTATCTTAATTAATTAACTTCTTAATTAATTATATTAACCCTTTGATTAATTACTTTAACTAATAAATCTTAATTACTTCATTAAGTAATTATTAAACAATTAAATTAATAAATAAATCCTTAATTAATTACTTTATTAATTAATTACAATTTTAATTAATTACACTTAATAATTAATCTTAAATTAATCTCATTCATAATTAATTAATCGCATTAATTAATTAACTAAATTAACTAAGTAATTAATTATTAATTACTTACATAAGTAATTATCTCTAATTACTTCCTTAATAAATCTTAATTACTTCTTAAATTAATTACTTGACAAATAATTAATTCCATCATTAATTAAATCTTAATTAACAAATTAATTACTCCATAATTAATTATCTTCAAAACAATTAAGTTAATCAATTCCATAATTGATAACATTAAGTGATTCCATTAATCACTTTCATTATGAGTAACTTCCCTAATTACTTCCCTAAGTAATTAACATTCTAATCACATTCAAAAATTAACCATTGATTACTTTATTAAGTAATCACACTTAATTAATCCATAATTAAGTGATTATTTAAAATTAAATAAACAATTAACTAATTATTTAAAATTAATTAAAATAAATAATTAATTAATTTCTTATATTTCAAAATCCTTAATTAATTAAGAATTCATTAATCTTAATTAACAAATCATATTTATTAAGTACTCTCAAGTTCATATCAAAATAATTTAATGTTATTTATCTTTATAAATAAGTTATTTGAAATAAATCAAAATTTAACAACTTAATCAACTTATCCTATTGGGTTTTCAAAATTATAATAATAACTTTAAAAATAACACATTTTGGAAATCAAATTAGAAATTTTCAAAACACATTAATTTTCTAAGTTAAACTTATTCATTTAAAATAAAATTTGAATAGTTTGTTTTTAAAACATTACTTTATACTGTACTTAAACTTTGATTTAATAATTAAATTCAAAGCACTCTTCCTAAATTAAAATTCAAACTTTAATTAAGTAAAACTTCTTCAAAGAAATCTTCTCACACGTTTTAAATTTGAAAGTAAATTCAATTTACATTTTAAAGTTTGATTAACTTAATTTTCAAAACAAACAAGTTTAACTTTGAAAATTCTTTTTCTTTTATAAAGCTCAACTTGATATATATATATATATATATATATATATATATTTTAAAACAAGTTTAACTTGTAAACTTAACCTTTGCATAAAAAACTAAGCTTCAGGTTGGAACAGAAGTTCTCTCAGTCAAACCCGAGTAAAACACTAAAACTACTCGAGACAACCCCGAAGCAACTCGGCCCCCATCTTCTTCGAGTCATCCCCGAGTACAACTCGAACACCTACCCGAGTTTCCCTTCGTCTTCTCCAACATGACTTTCCAGTGCACACACATTTACACGGTGCACGTACACCGGTCCCTCCGGCCAACGTTGATCGGTGCGACCATCTCCAACATTCCCACATTCACAAGCGAACTCAAAAACAAACCCACTTCGATCAAGCAACACACGAGGCAAAAGTTAGATCATCAGCACGAAAACGCGGCCACAAAATCACCGGAACGCCGACGCCACGACGACATTCGACCCTCACCGTCCCCACCTCAGACACGCCACCACATTAACTCCATTTTCCCCCATATGCGCATGCCTACGATCAATCACTTGCGACGAAAATCCCAAGACAGTTCAAGCCGAACCCATTACCAGTAAAAACCCTACTTCACTCAAATTCGAGAAATTTACAAAATGTAAAAATTCCTAAACATTTTTCCTATAATCTATGATCCACAAACAAGCTAAGATTAGAATTTCAGATCATAATATTGAATGGATAATTAGTAATTCATCAAAATCACATTTTCAAACTAAACCTAATTTCGCACAAATTACCTAACTAAAAATTCCAAATTTCACATCTAAATTCATCATTTTCTATCATTAATCTAGATGTATAATTCAAACTACAAATTGCCATGATCGGTTTTTAACCCAAATTTGATTTTCACTGTTAATTTTATTTAAACATGACTTGTTGTATTTAAAAATCCTGAACCTATTTTATAACCTTCAATATACAATTACAAACAGTTTTCCTTCAAATGCTTAAGCTTAATATGGATTATAATTGTAGATATTGAATTTTTCAGCAAAACATTCACTATAACCAACAGAGAACAGTTTGAATGTAAGTAAACAGGCAAGCTCACTACACATTCATACCATTTCATTAAAATTCAAGCAAAAGAATTTTGATATAAGTAAATATCATCACATGCATGGCAATGAAACCATATCAAACTGTTTTTAAAATTGTTTACTCACCAGATTTAAGTTTGCAGAGCAGGTTGAGGTTTATAGATTGGAGTTGAGAAGAACTTTGATTTTGATTTTAAAATCTCAGGTTTGTAAATGAATTTCTGATTTTAGCCATTGATTGAAAGAGGAAACAAATTTTCTTCATATTTTAAGTTTATAAAAATTAAAGAGAGTAAGATTTTAAAATAAAGACACTTGTCACATAAGTATTTAATCTTCTTACATTTGTTTATTAAAGAAGTTTACATGTTTACACATGTCTTTAAGTATTTTAATAATTTTTTTAATCTAAATGTTAACATAAATTAACATGTTTAATTTACTTTATCAATGAATACTTACATATGTGATTATAAATTTACTTTTTAGAGAAAATATTCTAAAACTAATAAATACAAATATAAATATACATCTTATACATGTTATTTAAAATATAAAACTTTTATATTTACACATTTATAATCATTTAAAATTTAAGAATTATAAAAAGAAACAAAACAAAGCTTGTTTAAATCATTTTTAAACTATCTTATTTAAAATAACAATTATCTTATATTTTTGGAAACAGATCAAATTAATCTTTAAATTATCTTTTGAAAAACATTATGTTTTAAAACAAAGCTTCAATTACAATATTTATTCATATATAATTTATTAATAGATTAAGATTAAATTTTCAAAACAATATCAAATTATAACATATTCTTACATATATTACAATTTGAAAATTCAACTTTAAATTTAAAACAAAAGATATTCTCATTCACAATATATATCAAACATATATGTTATAAATAGAATAAAATTTATTAGCTTTTGAAAAACAATTCTAACCAATTTTTAAATTGTTAAAAGATATTGATCATACTTACCAAATTAAATATTTATTATCCTTAATGAGATTAATTTCACCAATCTAAATTAAAATTATAAAGAAAATTTATCAAACCAATTTAATTATTATTACAGATTATTAAATCGATATTGCCCAAAATTCCGGGTCGTTACAGTTTCAAAAGGTATATCTTTAACGGTTTTAAAAAAAGGTTTGAATACTTTCGAAAGGTATGTTTTAATGGTTTTGAAAGAAAAGGCCTAAGGTTTTGAAAGCCTTAGTATTCAAGCAAGAAACCCAATCTCATTTTTAAAAAGTAAGCCGATGGCAATACGAAAGAGTTCTAAAATAACATTTGACTGTGGAGTTTGAAGAAGATTTCCTTAACAAAGATAGTGGGTTAAAAGTATTAACCATGTTTCATTTGAAAATGATTATAAGGAACCGAAACCATAGATGTTTATATTATAATGTTATGATTAGTTATCATGTATGCTTCTTCTACAAACATATTCACTTTATAATTAACCATAACTGCATTTTTGGTGTTAATGGTAGAATAAACAGCTAGGTTGACCCATTAGTGAATATATATTGAGCCCACTCCTGTGTGAGTACAATTGCATCCAGGAGGTCAGGTAGACCAGAATGTAAGATGCCCAAGGACTAATCAAAGAATTATTGGTTTGGACAAGTTCATAGTAAGCCCATGAAAACTATGTATGGAAATTGTATTAGCAGGAGCCAATAAGTTCTTAGTGATCCCACGAAAACTATATTCGGATTAAGTTTTTAAAAGAGATCAATATGTTCATAGTCGGCCCATGAAAACTATGACATGTGAGAAATTATTAGAGAACCCAATAGGCGCATAGTGAGCCCATGAAAACTATAATTTGATGAAGTTATTGGTAGATACCAATAGGTTCTTAGTGATCCAATGAAAACTATGAAACTAAACAGATAGTCTGTAAGCTTTTAATAGGTTATCAGTCAGCCCATAAAAAAACCAATAGGTTAATTATGTGTAACATCCCGCCCTTTTGACCGCCCCCAGTCGGTAATTAAACCAACTTGAAACTTTTATACAATGAATCTTTCGCAAAAAATTAATCTTTCCATTTTCTTACAAATATCGAGTTTATACAATGTATTGAATTTATACAACGGAATATTTCTTTAAGTATAAAATCCCCGAACTAAAGTGAGCGTTTCCCCCCTCTCTCTAACTTCGCTGCCCGAAAACCTTCAAGCTGTAAAACACTCTGCCTGACCCGAGTATTACGTTTAAAGAAAATAATACACGGGTCAGTCTAATTCAAACTTAGTTATTAGTGCATAGAGGCAATAATAATCAAATAGACGACAGTCACAATAATTCTCGTCTATCCGACCCTTTTAATAAAGAAATCGGATAACGGTAAATATAACACTTAATAGTGTTAAACAACAAATCAGCAGAATCAAATCATCAACAAGATAAATGAAAAGATTATCAATGAAGATAATTTAGAAAACAACATAATTGCCTAAACGACAATTAACAACAAAATCATCAAATTAAAACAAATCAAATTACAATTTCAAAACATATTGAATTGAATAAACGAAACAGTTCAAACAATTGAAATATCAATTAAAACGCCAATTCTGATTTGGCTGTAGTACACGCACGCGTGCACTGCATCGCCAGTACAGTGATGAAATACATAAAAGCCCAATGAAAGTTCACAAACGAGTACAAGGTCAAACCCAAGCGTTTAAGCTGAATTCAACTCAATGTACAAATTCAATTGAAATGGTCAAGACATACAACTCAAGCCTCGACCATAATCCAAATCAACTAACAGAAAACAGAGACTGCAACATCTCTGACCAATCTATAAAATTCAATATCCAGTCAAGTTCAAGCATGGATATAAATACAACATAGCAATGTTCAGACTTCGAGATGGCACCGTATGAATACATGGGTAAAACTGCAACAAAACTGTAGCCACCACATGAATGAAAGGGTACAGCAGATACAAACTGCAACAATCAACATGTTGCAACTGCACTTGAAAATAATGCATGACATACATATAAAGGAATAGCATCAAGGCGCAAAGGCAATTATACCAAAACAAGTGCACAAATGAAGTGGTGCACTAGACATGATGACCACAAACCAAGTATACATGAATGCACATATATACATGATAATGGAATGCCTAAGTGATACAACAGTTCAGTGAACAAGTAAACACAAAGGCTACAGGTTCGAAATCACAAGGCACTGGCAACATAGAACATACCCGAATGAGAGTAGTATCACTGCAACATGCACCAGTGATGCTTGTTAACAGCAGCTACAGGATGATAGCACCCAAAACAATTGCAACATGGCAATTCCAAATGTAAACTGACTTACAAAAACTCAAGCAAACCCAAGTAAACAAAGTAGTTCGGGCTTGATTGCTATCAAGTGAGCAAAATACAAACTCAAATGAGTGAGTGCACGAGAGATATGGATACACAGTAGCAAAGGCCAGGCAGCAAGCATGTATGAAACAAAAGTGCTAATTGGCTCAAATATCACAAAACACAGCAAACAACAATGGATGCAATTGACGTATGGTGCAATGTACAACATATATAAGGTTCCAGAATAGCAACAATGCAGAAGATAATCAAGTTCGAAGCAAAAAGATGTCAGGTGAACATCAAAATGAAATTCTCTATACACAATAGTGGCTCAACACATAAAAAGGCACAAGCAAGGCTGATACATGGTAGAGCAGCCACATCAAATTCACCTGCATTAAACTACATGAACCAGAATCGACAAATGACCAAAGAAACAGAATTCATCAAGATGAACCTGATGGAATTGCAACAGGAGGAATGATTTTCAACATGTATGCCACAGTAGCCAAGTAGCATGTGACAGTATCAAGTGAATTCACCAAACCCATCACCAAAAATTCAACATACAGTATGCAGTGACATACACAGTAGGAAAGTGACTCAAACCAAAGAGTAAAATATGAACCAACATGGTACACTACAAGTGCAATAGTGGTATCGAAATGATCAAGACCAATACCACTGGTTCAAGTGAAATCAAGACAAGTCAGTGCCAACAATGAAGTACTCCAACTAACCAGTAAAAGTGGAAACAATCACAAACATAAATACTCAAGTGTATCTGCGTATTAAAGATGCAAACTGAAGTTGCAGTTAATCTACAAAAATGCTCAAGCCCAAAAACACAGTACACGATAGTGCACAGAGTACAAACTGATCCAAACAGCAAATGCATAAGGGATTTTAAAAAGCATAGGTGTGACATAGCCATGGCCATATGCAATCATCTGACAGATATCAGGATATACACAGCATCAAAATGAATCATAGAAATGAACAGCAAGTTCCAAAAATGACCAATGTCAAATACTTAAAGCAATTGCAAAGTCAAAATACATTCCCATCTAAAATACTTTCACAAAATTAAGCTTGCAGTCGAAGACAACTGCGGGTCGAATCAAGACCGGAGCAAATGAACAAGTAGAGAATAGCATACACAAAGTCAGATGACTAAAGTCAAATGAAATCATCAAGCCGTGGATTACAAGGAATCAGAAATTTCAAAAATCCAATATCACCAAAGTTGAACAGGTCATAAATCGAAACCGTGGCGATTACGAAAATCACACCATACAATTAAATTTCAAATTACGCTTAATAGAAAAAGACAGTGAAATCATCAACAAAAAACAAAAGCAAACTACCGAGCATAGTTTAGAATTAGATGTGAGTGAAAGAAATTCACTCACCTTCGTCGAAGAACACGATTTGGAATCGAAGTCGTGGCACTCGAGAATCAAGCGGAGACAAACCCTACTTTTTGTTGGAAGAGACGAACGATTGACGAAGCGAAGGAACGAGAATTATCTTCTCGATCGAACAACAAGGACGACGTCTTAGATTCTGAAAACCCTAATTTGGAAAAAAGGGACGAACAAGAGTGAGATGTGAAGCCGCCATTTTTTTCTTTTTCAGAGGAGTTTGATTTTAAATGAAAAGAAGAGGGGCTTTGTATTTTATGAGGAAGGGGGAGCGTGATTCCAGGCTGAAACAAAGGAGAGTTGCGTGATTTAAGGAATGGAAGCAGCTAATGTTGACTAGTACGTGAGTATATAATTATAATTTTAAATAGAAATTTCCGATATAAATTTTCAACGCATTTATACATCATATGCTCACATAACAACTCCGATCAATACGAAATTTGAAATCCGATAATAATACAATATTCCGGATCCAATGGAACTGGTTTCGTCGAATTCCAAAACTGTGCCTCGGGAGGCTATTTTTTAAATATCGACTCAAACGATATAGTTTCAAAACTGATCAAATCACTTTCAAATTCAATTCTAAAGCTTCCATTATCTCCAGCATTGTCAATATATATTTTACAAGCCTTTGAAATATTTTTAATCAGGTTAAAACTGAAGATTCAAATTATTATTCAACTTTCAATAGATTAAATTTTAAAATTTAATTGCCAATTTCATTCTAATTTGAAATTCAAGTCAAACCATCATTCAAATATTTAAAATTAATTAAATATTTTCAATTAAGTTGTTCAAAATTCTGGGTCGTTACAACCTTCCCCCCTTAAAAGAATTTCGTCCCGAAATTACAAGTTAGGAAAAATGGTCCTTCACTCGTCTACTATTTTTCACAATCCAAATAGTTTTGTCAACTTACTAACCTAAATCTTTTTATTAAAGATCCATTATCATTTCAATTAACTTTCTATCTTCAATTATAAGTTTCAGACAACATTGTTTCCTTCTCAATTCAAATTTAAATTTAAATTCAAATTTTAAACTTTCAAAAATTTTCTAACACTTTAAATTTTCGAAAAATTTCGCCAGCGTCTCCTTTGCGCGGCTAACTCGGTATGACTACAAAATGCCACATCGGGCCCCCAATTTCAAAAAGAAAAGAAAAAGCCAAGCGGCTAGACAGGAAAATCATCAAATTTCATAGTGAAATTGAAATACGTACTTTTTTGTCGAGCAATTTAATTTTTATCTTCGAATCAAAAATTTCCAATTCCTTTTATACACCTGTATATCCTGCTAGTAGTAGTATCCAACTCCAACATTCAAATCATTTGCCAATTCCATTACAAAAATTTTCAATATATTCTTCTTATACACTTTTTTTTGGGCAAAGCCAGCGGGGTTAGAAATGGACCCCTACCATTTATTGATATACCAAGAACGAAGTACTACAAGGAAAAACATACCCACCAAAATAATAGGCGAGGAAGAACTCAGAAACTAGAATACAAGGAGAACAGGCATATCAACAGAAATATAAAAGAAAAAACAAACACAACACAATATAAAAACCACTTAACAAGATGAAAGGGCCGTCAGGAAGCGAGATTCGAAACGATGACTCGAAGCAGCAATCCCGAATTTCAAATTCCCAATGATACAGTCTTTCATTTACTTGAAGGTCTTTCTTTTGTCGCTGAATATGACAGCATTTCTCTCCTCCCAAATTGTTGCAATGAATATTTTAAGCGAAAATAGCAGTATGTACGTTGATTCACCTCTCCATCTTGTAGCCTTGAATATGATATCCCATTCTTCCTCGCCGTCGTTCGCAACTGACCTTCCAGAGATGATGGAAATGATCCAGCACCATAAGCTGTGAACAAAAAAGCAGCTGAAGAAGAGGTGAAGAGTGTCCTCGACCTCAGCATTGCATAAACTACATGTTGCATCAACGATTAGTCCATACTGCCTCAGCTTAGTTTTTGTCTTTAATGCATTTCCAAATATCTTCCATAACATCAAGTTCTGACTTTCAGAATTGTGTTTCAACCATATACGTTTGTACCAACACAGAAGGGAAGAATTGGATTGGCAAATTAATTTCTTGTACATAGCACCAATCATGAAAGTGTCACTGCAGCACGACCATGATATACCATCATCAGGATAGATAATAATTTTAATTCCATTTAATTGGTACCAAAGATTTCTAACAGTCAGGTTGCTCGAGTATGGGAGAACAACTTTTCCATCATATATGCAGACCGAAGCGAGTGCAGTAGAATTAATTCCAAATTGAATTTGTTCGTTGACTGGAAGACAGTGACTAAGTATAGTTCCTTTCTTGACCCATGGGTCATGCCAGAAAGATAGTCGACCATTAATACCAATATTACTTCTAGCATATGGTAGAATCTGAGATCTGATTTTGAGCAAACTATGCCATGTCCAACTACACGACTGAGGTATATCCATCGTCCAGAAATTTTTGTTACGTATAATATATTTGTAAGACCATTTCACCCATAAATAGTTTTTATGGTTCAAAAGATTGTCAATGTACTTCACCATAGCAGCACGATTCCATAGAAGTAAGTTTTTAATACCCAGACCACCACACGATTTAGGTCTTTCAAGTTTGGAAAAGGCACATGGGGTGAACTTCCTGGCATTAATAGATCCATGCCAGAAGAAATTGGACATAGCAGACCTTATCATTTTGAGAAGCTTGGATGGAAGAATAAAGGACCGAGACCAATACACTGACATAGAGAAAATAATGGAATTAATTAGGGCGAGCCTGCCTGCTTGACTAAGCAATCTATTAGTCCAGATAGAGAGCCTGGCAGTAATTCTATCATATAATGGTATGCACTGAGCTAAAGAAATTCTCGATGTTGCTAATGGAATGCCAAGATACATGGATGTCTTAGTTCTATGCGAGATTGAAGTGAAGGAAGTGATATGAGTGATTAATTCCGGGACCACACCAGCAATCATTAAATCAGATTTGGACAAATTAATGGCTAATCCAGTTAATTTGTAAAATCTATCAAGACCATCCATGATAGATTTCACAGTCATCATATTAGGCTTGAAGAATATAACCAAGTAATCAGCAAACATCAAAGAAGTGACAAGCGGATTCTTACATTTTGGGTGAGTCAAGAAACTACCATCAGCAACGAGTTGGATAAGAATTTAGGTGAGAATTTCCATTACAAGAATAAATAGGTAGGAAGACATCGGGTCTCCCTGTCGAATGCCCTGTTTCCCCTGGAAAAAACCAACATTACTTTTGTTGGCCATCAGAGAATACCTTGGAGTTGAGATGCAACTGTAAATCCAAGAAACAAAGTGTTTGGGGAAATTCATTAATCCCATGATTCTGACAATTGAGTCCCAATGCAAGGAGTCGAATGCTTTCGAAATATCAAGTTTGAAGGCTGCTCTGGGAGAAACATGGGATCGATTATAACGTCTCAACAATTCATGTGACATCATTACGTTGTCAAGAATACTTCTACCTTTAAGAAATGCAGCTTGGTTGGAAGAGATAACTTTGTCAAGAACCACTTTGAGCCTATTAGCTATTATTTTCGAGATGCACTTATATATTGTATTACAGCATGATATTGGCCTAAAGTCAGATACTCTACATGCATTCTTCACCTTAGGGATAAGAGCAATGTTAGTAGCATTGATGGACCCAATCATTTTACACTTGTTGAAGAAATTGTGAATTTCCTTCAAGAAGGTTTGACCGACGATTTCCCAGGAAGTGGTAAAAAAATATGAATTAAAGCCATCCGGACCTCCAGTGGAGTTTGTATTCAAGGAGAAAAGGGCAGATTTGATTTCACTGTCAGTGATAGCAGTGCATAGGAAAGCATTGTCTTCTGAGGAAATTCTAGGAATATTTAACGAGTTCAGTAGCTCAAGAGAAGGTTTGAAATGTTTATGGTTACCAAGCAAACTACTGAAATGATCAAGGAGCATATTATCATTATGATCAGGGCCCACAATATACTCACCGTTAACGTCAATAAGAGTACTGATTAACTCTTTAGATTGTTTGGCTTTGAGAGAGGAGTGGTAGAAAGCAGAGTTTCTATCTCCATCCTTAAACCACTGAAGCCTCGATTTCTGCTTAACCATATCAGCCTCTAACCTTAAAGCATCAAAAAGTTGGGAGGATAATGCAGCCTCTTTGGCCGCCAGCTCACTATTAGCAATGTCATTCATCATGGACTCCTGAATTTGTTGCAGTTCCCCAGAGAGAGTAGTGGACGCCAGATTGCCATGACCATATTTTCTCAGAGCCCAAGCCTTTAATTCAGATTTAACAACCTTCAGTTTGCTCTGCAAAATAAACATGGGATTACCAAAAAAATTGTAGACCAAGCCCTGCTAACAATTTGAAAAAAGTCAGGGTGGAGAGCCCATGCATTAAAAAATTTAAAATTTGTTTTTCTTTTCCTTACAGCAGTTCCAAAGGATATAATTTGTAGTGAATGATCAGATAAGCCCGGCATAGGGAGGAGATTAAACATATTGGGCCATTTGTTTAGAGCATTGCGATTTGAGAAGGTGAAATCAATTTTGGAAAAGGTACGTGGGGATTGTCTACTAGAATTATTCCATGTGAATAGGGCACCGACAGAGTTTATTTCAATCAGGTTGGAATGGGAGATAGCACAGCTAAGGGGACTTATTTGACGAAGAGACAAGGGATTCCTGCCTTGTCGATGAGATAATAGGTTGGAGTAGTTGAAATCACCTATGACTAACCATGGATGAGATTCTTGACGCAAAGATGGGAGAAGAGAAAGATATGATTGTCTTGCAGTAACAGAGTTATGTCCATAGATGATAGAAAGATAGAATGAAGTTGAAGATGAAAGGTGAATACAGTGAAGGTGGATTAGTTGAGAAGTTGACAAGATAGAGTTGAGCTGGAAGATAGAGGGGTTAAATAATATAGGGATTCTACCATAGGGAGCATCAGAAAGATTATTAATCATCTTCCATGACGGGTTAATGAAAGAAGCAGCCTTGGTAGATAGAGTAGCATTTAGTTTAGTTTCCAGAATAGCAATAAGACTCAAAGAATGAGTTGAGATTATTTGCTTGCATTGAATTATTTTAACTTCCGAGTGAGCACCACGAATATTCCAAGCTCCTATGTTGTTCAACATTGATCAACCAGTTGTTTTTGCTTAAGTTTCTTCTTACCGCCTCTGGTGAGAGGAGATGATTGTACTGTAGTTACGGGAAATAGAGAGGAAGATACCATTCCACCGGGGGGGGGGGGGGGTTGAGATCTAGGTCAGTAAGTTGAATCGATTCAGTTGCCTTACTGGTGTTTACTGGAGAGTTACTAACTTTTTGTATCACTAGTTGGTTTGAATTATTGCTGGTAGGGCAAGAAGTGGAAAGGAGCAATGAAGGTGGAGGGGGCACCCATGCTTGAGGAGCTGGTATGTGATCATAGGGATGATTAGTTTCAAATTCTGAATCTCTAGTAGGATGAGAGAAAGTTGATTCTGAATTACTATTAGGGACATTATTGTTGTGCACGTGCACAGGGGAGACATGCACAGGCATAGCATGTGTAAGAGGAGTTTTTAATAGCACACGAGGGATCATTGAAAACTGGTGATGGAGAAGAAGACAAATTTGATGCAGGATTGACATTGAAGAGTGGAGAGTTATCTTTGCTATTGGATCGAGGGATTGGGATTGAGTTGGTGTTGGAACCTGTTAATTTGCATTTATCAGTGAGAACAGCTTCAGTTCCTCCTCCAACAAATAGGTTTTGTGTGATTTTCAGTTTAATTTGATCAGTTTGTTTTTGATTTATGGCACAGGAGTTATCTTTGGGTAAATTAGCCAGAGCAAAAGGCTGGACTAGGTTTAATGGATTCATGTCAAAGCAGATGTTATCTTCATATTTGTTGTTCCCTGTTTGAGATGGGATTGAACTACAACTAGTAGATATGCATTTAACTGGGCATGCTAATTCAGTGACCACATCAGCAGGCTGCAGATTAGATAAACACATAACTATGTTATTTGGATGGTCAATAACACCACTTCCAATCTCATTCTCAGTTATGTCATTCCCACACATCCCAGATAAAATATGAAAGCCATTATTCATCAGTATTTCACTGTTTTCATGAATGGCAAGTTCTCCCTGTTCAAATGTCTTAATTTCCCCTTCCTCAAGTTCTTTTCCATCCAACCTATTCTTCAACCCAGTGATTTCATCTTCCTTCTCTTCCAACAACTGATCTTTCATTCCAGCAATATTGGACTTATGTTTTCTTGACTTGCTCACTGTTTGCCTTTTTTGTTTTCTTCGCCTAAACATCATTCCATTATCAGTTCTAACCTCCTTTGAACTATGTTCTTTCGCATCATTAGGAGAGTTGCACTTCTCAACCTTCTTTAAAGAACCTGTAGACAAGCTTTTTTCACAGTTGGACTCCAAATGACCAAAAATGCAGCACTTTGAACAGATGTCAGGTTTCCACTGATAATCAATATGAATTAATTGAGTTCCTCCATCAAGAAGTTGAACAGGAAAGAAATCAAGAAGACACCGATCATGTTTGATTTCAATTAAGCACTTGGCAAAAGACAGTCTCTCCATTTTTTCAGTAGATTCATCCAAACAAACAAGCTTCCCTAACCTGCTTGCTAACCAATTTATTCCACAATGTGACCAAGCAAACAAAGGAATATTAGATAATTTGACCCACACTGGCACTGACGAGATAGAGGCACAAGCATTACTGACATAAGGATCCCATTGTTTAATTATAAATAACTTATTACGCATAACAATTGGGTCTCCTTGCAAGATGCGGCTCCTATCTTCATCACAAGTCAGGTGAAACAAGAATAAAAAACCATTGGAACGAACTTTTATCGCTCCTTTCAATTTCCAGAACTTCTTCAGGAAAGTTATAACAACAGAATACGGCAGTGGCTTGTCAAGAAAGAACCCAACAAGGTAGCTACTCCAAACTTCATTACCGACTGCAATGACACATGAGGGAGGGATCAATATCTCGTTCACTAACTCAGGGGCCATCTCAACTGGAATGTACTTCCCCGCGTTACTAGGTTTACGCTTGAAAAAGGAAGTCCATTGCAGTTGAGATGGAGGAACTGTTGCTGGGAAGGAGGAAGAAGAAGGGGGATTATGTGGCAGGGATGAAGATGAGTCAAGGAGAGAAGACGAAGTTGGAAGCGGCGGTGGAGGGGGGTCAGGTGTAGGACGAAAGGTTGGAGAAGACGTTTGAATTGAGGATGACAGGGGAGGGACGGGAGGGGATGGTGGAAGGACACTAGGGGATGGTGGAACTTCCATGAATTTTTTTCTTTTACTTCCCTATTGAAGTTATATGTTCATTTTCATTCAATTTTACATTTCAAATTTCATTTGAATTCAATTCACAATTTCAATTCTATTTTATTTCAATTTATCTTCCGAATATTGAATTTTATCGATTAACTTTCATTTACTACTGCACTATTTTAAATTAGTTCCAATTACTAATTCATTACAAATTCCAATTCATTTTATTCAAATTTGTTTTTAATTCACTATTTTGGTTTATAACCACTCATATTTAAACTTGAAATTCTTCATGTTGGAGATTTGCATATTACAACTTTTCCAAAGCTGTGGACTTTCAAAACATTTTAAAGATCTTCTTCCTTAGTTTATTAGGTTGGAATTATATAATTTTAATTTCAGACTATTTATTTGCTATTTAAAGTTTTGAAAATACTTACTAACTCGAAATTTAACAAGTCTATCGTCGTTCTTACAGACATTAGGCATACGCTGGCCAGGCGCAAGACTTAAAATCTCCAAGTACTAAATATAATTGCTTCAACTCCCAGTGAAAATACTTAAAAATCCTTTTAAAAAAGGATATGGAAAGCACGTTCCCCCATGGATCACAGTTACTCGACGGTTACGCTACTATCCCAGTAGAATCGCTTGTAATATGTAGATTTCACATCTCTTGAATTTCGCCATGGTTATTGCCATTGATCGCAGTTCACACGGCGGTTACGCCACTATCCCAGTGGAATCGCTTGTAACCATAGGCATCTCGCCCCTCGAATTTCGCTAGGGCATCTAGATCGCAGTTTACACGGCGGTTGCGCCACTATCCCAGTGGAATCGCTTGTAACTGTAGGCATCACACCCCTTGAATTACGCTAGTATACATCATCATCAATCAACATGATCCCATCACGAGGGATTCCAATTTAAATGGACACTCCAACTTACAGAAATTCTACGTAGCTACGAATTTCAAATGGACACTCATACCGAGTTCCAATACCTTTACAAATTTTCAATGGAAGGTACTTTTCCGTATCCTCAGTTTAGAAAACATAATGTCATATATATAATACTTCATTTCACTTTTCGTACATATCATACCTATGTAAACTTACATAAGATTTCCATAACAATTACTTTTCAAACTGATGGTTTTCGAATTTACTGCATTCATATATAAGTTCCGAAAACCTCCGTATCCCATACCCATAACAAATAGAGGATTCCTGAATTTTTCATCTCTTTATCAATTTAAAATTTTCCTCTAAATCGATTTGGAAGTTTAAGGTTATCTCAAACCCAATTCATATTCATAATTCAATTTATTATCGACTTCACAGTCGGTTACATTGTCAATTCTCAACACATAATTGATGTCTACCGATATATAACCTCTGAGCTCGTACGTCTCAGAGAAGGGTGTATATAGCTAAGAGAATAAATTCTCCGCGGCCAAACAGATATATATTTAATAGAGATCAATTGCTATGCCATCAATTCACAATGTTAGACATACAATCCAAACCGACCATCCGAAATTCAAAACTCAACTTATATTGTTTTTGGTGTCGAAGTTAAACTCAATTTAACTCAAGATTCAATCTTTTTGAAAAATTTCAAGTTGAACTAATTGTTCAAATTTCCCATTTAACTTTTTCAACTTCGACTTAATTCATAGTTTTAATTCCGCATACTTTTGACAATATTAGTTTTAAACCGACTTCAAACTTTCCAATATTAATTTTCCACTTAACTTAATTCTCTGCACGTTCACATTCAAATTCATCACTGAATCTATTATCTATTATGGATCATCATGTTGACAAACTTCAAATTTGAAATCTAAATCCCATTTGAACCTTGGATTTGCTTTCTATTTCCAAAAATAATCAATTAGTTCTTTAGTAAGCCATTCATCGACTTGGTTCCATTAGATTCATATATCCACATTAACTAGATGTTTTCGATGTTTCCTATTAAAATTTGCAATCCCTATTAGCAAAGGTTGGATTATTCAATCATTTCCCTAAGACAATTTGCAAATGTACATTATCCTGATATATAGGATTATTATTCAACCAAACTTGAGATTCAACTCCGGATTTTATTTCAAACATTTGAAATATACATATATATATGCATACTTGCGTATCAAACCTTGCTTGAAACATAAAAACAAAAATTATTTTATTTTATTATTTTCAAAAATATTTTGAAAAATTACTTGAAATTTTTTTCCCTGTATATACTACTAGTATTGTTCTTCAAAACATTTGAAATCAATGTTTAAAAGAATTCAGAATCAAATTCCCAAGTTATAGTTCAGTGATCCCCTTGGCTATAACTAAATTGACATGTCATTTTATCTCCCAATTATTACTTTGGAGATATTCAAAATATTTGATTTAAACCAATTCATTAATTCACTTAACTTATATTTTATTTTTCATAAATCTCAGTAATTCGATAATGGATTTTCGAATGATCGGGACTCAAATCTAAGGAGACCTTACCGAAGAGAAACTATCGTAAACCTAAATTTAGAGAGGGGGATTTCCGAAAAGGATTTGAATTTTCAAAATACCTTTTATTTTTCAAAAAAAAACAATTTTATACTTCTTTAGATTTGAAAAACGCTTTCTTTAAAGTGATCCTAGTGACTATTCATATTACACGTCATAAACTAAGCTTTGTATAAACCAAAGCTCTGATACCACTTTTGTAACATCCTGCCCTTTTAATCGCCCCCAGTCGGTAGTTAAACCAACTTGAAACGTTCAAAATGACGGATTGTTATTTAGTTTATAGAGTTTAAACAGAATCAGCCACAGAAACACAAAATAATAATATTTCACAAAAAAATGAATCTTTCTATTTTCTTACAAATATCAGAGTTTATACAATGTATTGAATTTATATAACGGAATATTTCTTTAGGTACAAAATCCCCGAACTAAAGTGAGCGTTTTCCCCCTCTCTCTAACTTCGCTGTCCGGAAACCTTCAAGCTGTAAAACACTCGGTCTGAACCAAGTATTACATTCAAAAGAAAATAATACACGGGGCAGTCTAATTCAAACTCAGTTATTAGTGCATAGAGGCAATAATAATCAAATAGACGACAGTCGCAATAATTCTCGTCTATCCGACCCTTTAAATAAAGAAATCGGATAACGGTAAATATAACACTTAACAGTGTTAAACAACAAATCAGCAGAATCAAATCATCAACAAGATAAATGAAAAGATCATCAATGAAGATAATTTAGAAAACAACATAATTGCCTAAACGGCAATTAACAACAAAATCATCAAATTAAAACAAATCAAATTACAATTTCAAAACATATTGAATTGAATAAACGGAACATTCAAACAATTGAAATATCAATTAAAACGCCAATTCTGATTTGGCTGCAGTACACGCACGCGTGCACTTCCTCGCCAGTACAGTGATGAAATACACAAAAGCCCAATGAAAGTTCACAAACGAGCACAAGGCCAAACCTAAGCGTTTAAGCTGAATTCAACTCAATGTACAAATTCAATTGAAATGGTCAAGACATACAACTCAAGCCTCGACCATAATCCAAATCAACTAACAGAAAACAGAGATTGCAACATCTCTGACCAATCTATAAAATTCAATATCCAGTCAAGTTCAAGCATGGATATAAATACAACATAGCAATGTTCAGACTTCGAGATGGCACCGCATGAATACAAAGGCAGTTGTACCAAAACAAGTGCACAAATGAAGTGGTGCACCAGACGTGATGACCATAAACCAAGTATACATGAATGCACATATATACATGATAATGGAATGCCTAAGCGATACAACAGTTCAGTGAACAAGTAAACACAAAGGCTACAGGTTCGAAATCACAAGGCAGTGGCAACATAGAACATACCCGAATGAGAGTAGTATCACTGCAACATGCACCAGTGATGCTTGTTAACAGCAACTACAGGATGATAGCACCCAAAACAATTGCAACATGGCAATTCCAAATGTAAACTGACTTACAAAAAATCAAGCAAACCCAAGTAAACAAAGTAGTTCGGGCTTGGTTGCTGTCAAGTGAGCAAAATACAAACTCAAATGAGTGAGTGCACGAGAGATATGGTTACACAGTAGCAAAGGCCAGGCAGCAAGCATGTATGAAACAAAGTGCTAACTGGCTCAAATATCACGAAACACAGCAAACAACAATGGATGCAATTGATGTATGGTGCAATGTACAACATACATAAGGTTCCAGAATAGCAACAATGCAGAAGATAATCAAGTTCGAAGCAAACAGATGTCAGGTGAACATCAAAATGAAATTCTCTATACACAACAGTGGCTCAACACATAAAAATGCACAAGCAAGGCTGAGACATAGTGGAGCAGCCACATCAAATTCACCTGCATTAAACTACATGAACCAGAATCGAAAAATGACCAAAGAAACAGAATTCATCAAGATGAACCTGATGGAATTGCAACAGGAGGAATGATTTTCAACATGTATGCCACAGTAACCAAGTAGCATGTGACAGTATCAAGTGAATTCACCAAACCCATCACCAAAAATTCAACATACAGTATGCAGTGACATACACAGTAGGAAAGTGACTCATACCAAAGAGTAAAATATGAACCAGCATGGTACACTACAAGTGCAACAGTGGTATCGAAATGATCAAGACCAATACCACTGGTTCAAGTGAAATCAAGACAAGTCAGTGCCAACAATGAAGTACTCCAACTAGCTAGTAAAAGTAAAAACAATTACAAACATAAATACTCAAGTGTATCTGCATATTAAACATGCAAACTGAAGTTGCAGTTAATCTACAAAAATGCTCAAGCCCAAAAACACAGTACACGATAGTGCACGGAGTACAAACTGATCCAAACAGCAAATGCATATGGGATTTTAAAAAGCATAGGTGTGACATAGCCATGGCCATATGCAATCATCTGACAGATATCAGGATATACACAGAACCAAAATGAATCATAGAAATGAACAGCAAGTTCCAAAAATGACCAAAGTCAAATACTTAAAGCAATTGCAAAGTCAAAATACATTCCCATCTAAAATACTTTCACAAAATTAAGCTTGCAGTCGAAGACAACTGCAGGTCGAATCAAGACCGGAGCAAATGAACAAGTCAGAGAATAGCACACACAAAGATAGATGACTAAAGTCAAATGAAGTCATCAAGCCGTGGATTAAAAGGAATCAGAAATTTCAAAAATCCAATTTCACCAAAGTCGAACAGGTCATAAATCGAAACCGTGGCGATTACGAAAATCACACCATACAATCAAATGTCAAATTATACTTAAAAGAAAAAGACAGTGAAATCATCAACAACAAACAAAAGCAAACTACCGAGCATAGTGTAGAATTAGATGTGAGTGAAAGAAATTCACTCACCTTTGTTGAAGAACACGATTTGGAATCGAAGCCGTGGCACTCGAGAATCAAGCGGAGACAAACCCTACTTTTTGTTGGAAGAGACGAATGATTGACGAAGCGAAGGAACAAGAATCATCTTCTCGATCGAACAACAAGGACGGCGTCTTCGATTTCTGAAAACCCTAACTTGGAAAAAGGGGACGAACAAGAGCGAGATGTGAAGCCGCCATTTTTTCTTTTTTCAGAGGAGTTTGATTTTAAACAAAAAGAAGAGGGGCTTCGTATTTTATGAGGAAGGAGGGAGCGTGATTCCAGGCTGAAAAAAAGGAGAGTAGCGTGATTTAAGGAAGGGAAGTAGCTAATGTTGACTAGTACGTGAGTATATAATTATGATTTTAAATAGAAATTTCCGATATAAATTTTCAACGTGTTTATACATCGTATGCTCACATAACAATTCCGATCAATACAAAATTTGAAATCCGATAATAATACAATATTCCGGATCCAATGGAACTGGTTTCGTCGAATTCCGAAACTGTGCCTCGGGAGGCTATTTTTAAATATTGACTCAAATGATATAATTTCAAAACTGATCAAATCACTTTCAAATTCAATTCTGAAGCTTCCATTATCTCCAGCATTGTCGATATATATTTTACAAGTCTTTGAAATATTTTTAATCAGCTTAAAACTGAAGATTCAAATTATTATTCAACTTTCAATAGATTAAATTTTAAAATTTAATTGCCAATTTCATTCTGATAATTTGAAATTCAAGTCAAACCATCATTCAAATATTTAAAATTTATTAAATATTTTCAATTAAATTGTTCAAAATTCTGGGTTGTTACATTGTGACTTTAGAAACTATAACTTGAGATAAACAGTAAGCTAATTGGTGATGGAAAATCTAAAATATATTTCTTGTTTACTTATCATCATCATACATTTTATTATGTTGTCTTAACCATTGTGGATGCATGTGCACAGTATATGGTTATTATAAATTGAGTTAAGATACTAGTGAGAGGAAAACCTGTTCCGCTAAGCGATGTGCTCTCATTAGATATCTGTGTTGTTTGGGATGGTAGGTTATTATCCACACCAGGATTTTTGTCTGACTTGAATTTTATATTTTCCCCTTAAACTCTCGGGTACTCAATTGATTTTGAGAAGTTTGAGAGTTAAGGTTTTCTGGTTCTCCTTTAGACAAAAAAGCTTTCGGAGACGTGCAAGAGGTAAGCTAGCTATTGGGAGTTCTTTCTGTTTGATTCCGCTATGTTTTGGTTGTAAAGACAAAGTTGTCTATTGGCTATATTTAGACTCTAGACAACCAAGTAGGCATCTTCATATGTCACTCTTGATGTATATGTAATAAATTGTAATTTCTCTGAACCTAGCTTATGTATGGGATCATGTAACGAATCTGAAACATTATTTGTAATAAAATGAGAAATTTATTTTAAATTGAGTTTTAAATTTTCATATTCATTTTTCTAGAATATCAATGTGTCTAGCATTATTGCATTTGGTTACCGAGAATTAATAACTATGGATTACTGTAGTATTCATAGCAGTTATTTTTGGGCCTCCAAATGGGGATGTTACATGTGGCTCGACACTAACGGGAGTTTCCTTGGTATGCATGGCATAGATGTGATACTGTGTTGTTAATTGATCCAGATGCGTTACGATAAGCGGTGTTACATTACCATTAAGAAGTAGGCATAGATGCAACAACCTTGTGATGTCTGTGGTGTAAGTTGATATCGTGGGATACCCTTCAATGCATAAATATGATACGTGCGGTCGTTATCTAGGAATCTAGGTTGATATTGTAGGTGACCCTATGTTGAAGTAGTTCCAGTAGCTAGTAGCCGATCAATAGTTATTTTGAGGAGTCAATTAGTTGTTTGGTCCTATGTATAGGCCTACGTAAGGTGATCATGTAGGTGTATTTAGAATATACCCTTAGGTTAATGAAAACTACTGTAGTAAAATAGTTCATGTAAGTCCGTGAGATGATGGTTTTGATGGCAACAACCTTAGAATAGATTATAAAATATAAACACTTACATTATAAGTTTAGATATATATATATATATATGTATATGCAGGATTTAACCATGTAGGTACCAAGAGTGAAGACTGTATAGTATAGAGATTCAAGATATCAAGATTGAAGACTCATGAGTATCAAGATTATCAAGAGTTCAAGAATTCAAGTAATTTATTCTTTAATTAGAAAATATTGTTAAAACTCCTAGAAAAGCACTGGCATCTTAAAATCCAATTTATTCGTAGAATGGAATCCACTTCGAGCCTGTTAAAGGGATGGAACCCTAAGTAGGATGGAACCTACGAAAAATCTAGTGGAACATTGTTTTGTATCTGCTAACCTTTTATTCAAAATGATTTTTCAAAATTATATCTTGTTTTCAAAATGATTTCAAAACCTTCCTTTTAAAAGCAACAAAAACATCTATCCTGATTTTAAATAATTTTAGCCTCAAAATTATCTTTAAATTCAAAGTCAAATTACTCCTGATTTTATTTTAATATAATATATTTAACTTTTAAATATTTATACTTAGATTTAAATATAAACTTATAGTTAAATTCTATATATATATATATATATTATTCTCTATATTTACTTATGAATTTTAACTATAGTCAAGTATATTTATAAAGTTTAAAATAGTTTTAATATAAGATAAAAGTTATTTTCAATGAAAGTCAAATCATCATAAAATGCTTTGGGATGTCGACATACTCATAGTGACCATGTCGACATGGTGTCAGTTGAGTTCAAAATTTCAATTTCAAAAGAAGTGTCTATTCGCCATAACTCTTCACGAATGGACATGGCTGTTGTTCTTCTATAAATAGGAGTCAGTTTCAATGAATTTTGCATCAGATTTTCTGGTTTTTCACTCCTCTTCTTCTTCCACTTTTCTTAATAAAAATTCTTATCATTACCCTGTCAAAATCTACATTGAATTGAACTCGATCATTCGTAGTTTGATTCTCTATCACTATCTCAACAAGACCCTTAGTGTTATTCAGAGTTATAGGGCCTTTGTAATAAACTTAGCAAGAAAAAGTGTGATTGTAGCCTTGAAAATCAATCAAGCGTGATAAGGTGTGATTGTAGCCTTGGGAAATCAATTGGGTGAACTTGTAGCCTGGAAAATCAAGTATCTCTACCAGAGGATTGTGATTCTGGAGGGTGTACCTCGTAGCCTTAAAATCGAGGGTGTAATTGTAAAGATTGCTTTTGAAAGGAAATCCGTACTTGTGTTGCGGGACTGGATGTAGGGTAACTCCGAACCAGTATAAAATCTGGTGTGTTCTTTCCTTTACTGCTTTTTATTTTATTTCTGCATCTGTGTTTGTTTCTGTGATCATATCTGTGTTTGTATATTGCACACATCTGTGTTTAAATTAACATAAATCCAAAAGATTTAGTAATTCTTTATAAACACTATTCACCCCCCTCTAGTGTTAATTCTAGTCTTAAGATCTGTAATCCGTATTTCTCATAATTAGTATCAGAGCGAGGTTTTCAAAGTTACATAATCTGATTTTTGAAAAAGTTTTTTTTTAAATGGCTATATTTGTTAATACTAGTTTAGAAATATTCAAATCATCATTGTTTCATGAGTCTGCATATAATCAACATTCAAATTCAAGTTATCTACCAAAGTTGTTTAATGTGCAGGAATCATGCTCTATGGCTGTTGAGGAATAAATCCACAACGGACAATTTGTGCAGATCAGAAAGAACAAATGGATACTTGATAGTGAATGTTTTAGACATATGACTGGCAATCTAGATATACTTATTTCAAATTCAAGTGCTTGTGATATTATGTATACCATTAACATTACCATATTTGGTCATCAAAAGTTAATTGTATGGATGACTGTAGCATTTGTAGCGCCTAGCATCGAGCCTCCAAATTGGGGATGTTACAACTATCCATGCCAAAGATCGGTCAAATCAACCATCATCAATAATGATGAGCACTAACCACTCTATAGTGGTTAATGCCAACTACTTTGGTCATATATTTAACCAAAAGTGGATAGGCACAAACCAAATAAAAACTTTCGGCGTCCCTCCAAGTCCATCGTCAGGTCAGTCGGTACACATCCTTGTACTTTTCTACAACTTATCTCATTCATTTAGGTTTTCATCAGTTGGCACGATAATATAACGATTGGAATATTGCTTAATGTTGGATTGCCAACAAATCGGTATTTTCAATCAAAACAAGCAAACTAGTATATGTGCAACCAACAAGCATACATACATCCAATATAGTATACGTACAACACATATAATGGATCTGCATCAACTAACAGGAAATTCATGTAAGAAATGGCCTAAAACTAGTAAATTTCTAAAAAAAGCACATCAATGGCAAAAATATAATATTCAATTTAAAGCCATTTTTATAATACTTTTAATTTATTTTATAAAAATCAAGTAGGTGTTTATGTATATTAAAATCACATTTAAAGATAGAAACCATTTTAAAATACAATTTTCATATCATACTAACAATCATATTATCGTGAGATGATGTGTACGTAAATATGCATATTTTTACCACCATATTTAATATATTTAAATTGAATAAATGATCATATTGGGTATTTTAACTTGTTTTAACCAAAATTCAAATTATTTGAAATTGTCACATTTTCATCGTCATCCATGGGCAAAATGGTCATTTTTGTGCATATATCAAATTGAGAAAATTTAATGGGAAATTTCTATATTATTTTGTAGGAATTTAAACTCAATACAAGTGGTTTCATGAAGGAATATGCATGCACAAAGATGATACAAAAGAATGAAGATGGAAATAAATCAAAGTGAAGAACATGGAGGACCCCACCTACCCACCTACCTTAATGTACAAATTAAAGGCTAATACACATGCTTACGGAGTTAATGGTTTCATGTACACTTAATGGGGGATTAAGACATGTTAATGGTTACTTGGCCTCCACACTTCCTAAGGGGCATTTTGGGCATTCCCCAAAATATGAATTAGGGTTTCATACATGTATAAATACCCATATGTTTCATGTAGCCTCCCATCTCTTCTCTTAGTCTCTCTTAGGCCTCCTCTCTTCCTCTTCCTCTTCATTAGTTTAGATCAAATAAAAGAAAGCTCTCTTTCTCTTTTCATGGCTACTTAGCCATTTTTATTTTCATGTAATTTTTATTTTTTTTTATGTTATTAATACATGCTCTTTCCTTTTACATGCCTCTTTTTTATGTTATAGTGTAGATCTCTTTTCTTTTATGCAAGTTAATTAGCTTATCTTTTCATTTTTCTCTCGTTTTCCTTTTCATTTTGCTTTCATGTTGTTAGCTACATTTGTTAATAAAATGACAAATATGAGAAGCTAAACCCCTTCAATTTAGGGGTAATCAAGCTCCCTAATTAATGTAGCTTCAACATTTTGTTAGTTCATGCTCTCTTTTTGTGCTTAATGATGATGATAGAAGTGTTTTTATTTGTTGTTTTTGCCTTGAATTTGATAATCTATATTGTTGACACCAAATAGGCTATGCTTAAACAATCACTAACACAAATGCCTCTTCATCAATATATGATTATGGCATAAGAAAGTGATTTGAAATTAAAATTTGATGGTCTATGTTTCTAATCAATAGTTAATAGGCCATACTTAAAATAGATTTCATTTTCATTTTCTTTGTCAAGTTTCATGAAAATTAGTAAGTGTTTTAAGGGGTGTGTTATAGTTTGATGGCTTATGTTGGCTAATCATTAGCTCAAATATGTCATACTTATGATAAACACATCAATTAAAACACTAATGACCATAAAAGAGAGACCATGATTTCATGTGTTGAACTACATGATCTAGGGAGTGGATTTATTCTCTAAATTGTCATTTAACTCTCATATTTGCATTTCTTTTCTTTTTGTTAGTTAGTTCATTTTCTCATTTTCTAGCTTAAACACATTCTCGACTTTGGTATAATTTGATTGAGTAGGAAATTAAAATCATCAATTCCCTGCGGATCGACCCGTTATTCGCCGCGTGCTACATTCGTACACCGTGCGCTTGCGGTAATTTTTATTTCAAAATTCGTTCGACGGTTTTCTAACTCGATAGAATTTCTGTCGACGAACAAGTTTTTGGCGCCGTTGCTGGGGATTTGCTTTGATTTTGATTTTCTATTCTTCGGATTATTTTTTTGTTTGATTTTTGTGTGTATTTTGTTGTGTGCTTGTTTTTCTTGTTTTTTTTTGCATTTGCATTTCATATTTTTTTTAAAAGACATCAAAATTTAAAAAAAATAAAATCATTTTATTTCTTTGCCAATTTGCATTTTCATTTTATTTACAATTTACATCTTACAATATACATTGCCTTTTATTTCATTTTTCTATGAACTGTGCATATCTCACTGTGCATCTGTGTTCTTCATACTGCTTGCATCACTTCTGTTGCCTCCCTCTACTTCATACTTCTACTGTGTTGCTGCCCCTTCACCACAGCCTCGACAGCAGACCAATATCCCTGCATAACCACTCCCACATATCATTTTACAGCAGCATACAATAGTGCAACTGTGCACATATATCAGTGCACCTCATCTTCACAACTTCATCAAATACAACAGCAACCCACTTCACAACATACCTGACTTCCTCTTCACCAATTCAACATCTTCCCATTGTTAATCACTCTTTCTTCCATAACACTCCTCGAACCAACCATCAACCCCACCAGTCTGACCAGACCCCAAACCTTCAACACTTCCATCCGTTAATATCAAAACAATAACAAACCTACCCAACTATCAACACATCAACACCAAGCTTCACTTCACAAAACAACCCATCAACTAACAAAGCAGTTACAAAACCCCGACCACAAATCAATTTCCACATTAATCACCACTTGCTGTTCGACTGTACCAAACTCCTTCAACCTCCCCCACCATCAACTTCCCTCCAACACCAATCACCGAACCACAAAATTCCAAGCTTCACAAGCCCAATCGAACAAACTGCTGCAACAACACTCCATCCCATCGCCTAACCACAGTTCAAAAAAAAAACACTTGCTTCATAAACATCTCCTTTGACAAACCACTCTCCCTCTCTTCAACTTCCAACTCCTCAACTTCACGTCTACATACGACCACCCTCGACTACCAGAAACCACTCGCACTTCAGTCAAACAGCACCATCTCCAAGCCTCCATCGGTCACCACTGCCTTTTCAAACAACTTCCTCAATCAATACCAAATCACGAATCGCAGGCAAAAGTCACTCGACTAGAAAAATCCAAACTTTCCATCATATTTCAAACTGCTATCGATCGCCTCCTACAACCACGGCACCCTCCTCATTCACTCGCCTCAAGATTCAAGACTAACTACCACCAGCCACAAACCATCCACCTCTGACAAGCAACAATAACCATCACCGCCTGACATCAATTCAATACTCCCTGCACCAAAACAGCCTTCAACTTCACAAGACTTCACATACATTCCCCAATAACTACAAACAGTATCACTTCATCGCTGATACTTGCTCCGCCATCCTCTCTGTCACAACCATTTACTTCACTGAACTACATCATCACAGCCTTCATTCTGCCTCCCGCCACAGCCACTCACAATACCTACTTCCTCTGTCATTGCTACAACTCCCCTCAACTGCAACACCAATTTGCTACCAATTGCCAGAAACTCCTTATCCAACTTCCTCCACAAACAACCAGTGCCTTCCCCTTCATCACCAACATCACTTCACCATACACTTCTTTCCAATTCACCCTTTGCAGTTCTTCTCGACCAAACAACTCCTAGCAAACAATCTTTGCTTCCGCCTACAACTGCTCCACAGTTTCAAAGCTTCACTCCCCCACGTCATCTTCAAATTGCTGCCTTCCCTTCACTACAACGCCTTCACTACACCCCTGAATTCCCAAGTCGACGCCGCCTCAACCAAATCCATCACCGCAACCGAAAACAAAATCAATAAATGCAGTCGCGGTTGAAGGCAATTACTTGGGTTTTCGATTTGCAATTCGCAACATAAATTTCATTTCAAAAGTACCCCTTTGAATCTTTGTCAAGGATTTCGATCTCTTCCTTGAAAATCACCGTTGTTGCGGTTGAAGGTGAAGTGTGATTTGCGATTTATGGTATATGAGGAGTTTTGAATTTTTGATACAAAGTCAATTGAAATAATTTGTGAAACTAGAGTAATTTGTCTAATCGTTGAGTTGCAACTAGTTTTTTTTGTTTTTTCCCCCCTCTTGTTTGGACCGGGCCGGGTTGATTTCTAGTTTCTTTTTTGTTTTTTTTGTTTTGTTGTTTTTTTGGAGAATTTTGGTTAGCCTTGGGTAGTGGGTTTTGTTTAAGGTTGTTTTCATCTTGTTTTGCAAATTCATGTCTTAAAAAAAATTGTCTGTTTTAAAAAAAAAGTTTACATAAAAAAAAAAAACCAAAAACAATTGTTCTATTTTGTTTTACAAAAAAAAAACTTTAAATTCAAAAAAAAAATTGTAAATATATTTCTTTTATTCCAGGTTTCCAAAACAGATTGAGGAAGGAACCGCTGCCAAAAAAATAAATAAACTGCTTTGCTTGCTCGCTTATAAAAAGAATTGCTGTTTTTATCCTCTATCTATTGTTTTTATTTGCCTTGCATTGTTGGGTGCTTGCATTTAAAAAAAAAAATCAAAAAAAAATTTTCATTCGTAGTTGCATTGTTAGTACACGTTTATTTTCTGCTTTGCATTTCATCTTAGAATTTGATTAATAATAATGGTTAAACATCGATAACGCTTAATTGTATATTAACAATTTGTCTTCTTTGGGTGTCTAGACTACGGAAGAATAATAACCATTTATAAATATTACGGTGATTCGTAAATGTTATAGTGGTTGTTCCTCTAAAGGTACTTAAATCTACGGCTGCATTGCTACGGTGATTCGTGATGCACAGATAAATCCTGTCCGTTACCTGGTTGAGAACTATCTTGTTTATCTAGGACAATTTGTAATTATACAATTTTGGGTTAACTTAGGATAAATCATTTGTAATTAACCACTGCATTCATTTAGTAGCATTAGTTCATGCATAGCTAAAAAAAAACAAAAAAATTCAAAAATCCAAAACTAAAAGAAATTGTAAATATTCCTTTTATTTTTCTTTGCAATTTTTAAATCCTTTTCCTTTGAAAGTTCAAAAATCCAAAAAAATATATAAAAATTTTTATTAAAAAAAAGCCAAAAAAAATTTGAAAATCCAAAAACAAAAAAAAAAAAATCAATTTTCCATTTTGAAAATTAAATTCTACTTGTAAATATTTTTCTTTATCAAAAAACCAAAAAAAAGCATTCTTGAAAATGTCCGAGTTTCCCCACTTACGTGAATTTTACAATACTTGTGAAAATGAATATAATCCATATGATTTCACTCCAAATTCATATGGATATTTTAACAACAACTATTCTTTAAACAATTCGAATTTTGAACAACAAAGTTTTCAAAATTACGAGCAACCCTCGAATCTCGAAAATAGCATTTCATCTTTACTTGAACTCTCTACACAACAAAATCAAAGTGAAAACGATTTGTGTAACTCATATTTGTGCAATAGTTCAAGTCAAAATAATCAAAATTTGAATTCACTTCAAAATTCAAATGATTTCGAGTATAATCCATGCCAATTCAATTTCGAGCTTCAAAATGAATTTCAAAATCAAGATGAAAATGCGAACCAATTTTCAAATAATTTTGGCAATGGAAATAGTTTCAATAAAGATACAATTGAAAACTTTGGTTATCAACAAATTCAAAACGAATATTTTCAAACTAATAATCATGAATTTGATTTTGTTGACCAAATGGAAAAAGATTACGGGGATTTACTACTTGAAAAATACAAAACTTTTCGTGAAAATCATAATCAAATCTCAACCCACGAAGAATCAAATAATAATCTACCGTTTATCGAAATTGACAATTCTTATTCTCAACAGGTCCAAATCGAAAATTTTCAAGTTAATAATTACAAATTTGACTCTGTTGACCAAATGAATGAAATTTACGATGATCACATGAATTTATTGATTAAAACATTGGAAAATTTTTGTGAGAAACAAAATCAAATTTCAATGTGTGACGAGTCAAGTGATAATCCATCTTTTACCCAAAGCGATGATTTTCAATTAACAATTTTTGAATTTGATAATGACAATCTTAATCAAGTTGTTGAAAATACGGTAATTAAATTGGATTTCAATTCTTTTGAGGATGAGAAACTCGATATAAATTTCGATCTTTTTTTTTCTGAAAATTTGAATACAACAACTTTGGATTTTGAAATGGATATATGCAATGAAGTTGTTGATAATCCAATGAAGAAAGATGAATTTAAAAAACACGAGTTTTATGGACTTTTCGAAAATGAGTCATTAAAATATGATGGGGAAGATTTTGATCACCATGATTTTGAAATCGATACTTTGGAAGAAATTGAACTTCAACCAATTTTTCTATCTACCCCAAAAATCATCGAAAATAAAACAACTCGTATGATTTTCAATAAAATGACTTTCGTTTTTCCAAATCCACATTCAACTTCGAAATCTTTTACGATTTGGTTTTTCGTGCTTAAGCTGTGTCTCTCACATTTGACGAGACAAATGAATCAGTCTTTAGAAGACCGTTTCATTTACTTTTTGACTATATACTTTCTCATCTCTTGTAAATAATAATCTTTCATGTAAATATAGGATTTTTATTTTATTTTTCTCCTTCCACTTGGGTTGACCGTGGGGACACAGTCAAAATCAAGTGTGTGGGGGGGGGGAGGAGACTCATCTTCAATTTTTTTTTCTTTCATGGTTTATTTTCTCTTTAAAATATCAAAAAAAAGTAAATAAAAAAAATCGCAACAACAAATTTTCTTTTGATTTATTATTAAAGAAGCACTATAGGAAAAATATATGGTTTTGGTTTACTAAATTGAAATTTTTGAAAATTTATTCGTCTTAAAAAATAAAAATGAAGTTTTATTACAAATAATAATGGTTTAACTGGTATATAGGAAGATTCATACGTGTTAATTATGAAGTACATCCTAATTGAAAATTTTAGTTTTAAAAAGTGGTTGATTTAAAGTAAAGGATATAACATTTTTTTTGCCTTCTAAGTTAAACGGTGCTAAGATGATTTTGCAAAACTCTCTCTCTCTTTAAAAAAAATATAAAAATAAAAAATAATGACATCCAAGTATTCACTCTCATTTAAAAGTCCTCACGGTTATGCATGGGTGAATTACTTGGAATCTATGATTATGTGCTTTCATACTCATTTAAAAGTCCTCACGGTTATGCATGTATGGAGCACATGTAAAAAAAATAGATTTAATAAAAACCACCTACAGTCGATAGGTGTATGCACGAAAGTGTGTGCACTTGCCATGCTCTGTACTCCCTCACATAAGCCCGAAAGGCAGTGCATGGGTGGTATATCTGGCCTCGGTTTACCTGAGCTACGTGTGTAATTTTTCTTACAAATAATGAGAGAGCAAGCAATTGAAATCCTATCACTATTTTTACTTATTTGATTTGAATTGTTATTGAAAAGAAATGAAAATACCACTTTGATAAACTTTGATAGTCAACTACGGATCCATTTCATAGATACACTTTATCAACTGAAACAACGAGTTAAACTATTGTCTATTTGTTATGATAACTTTATTTTTGTTGGAAATTTTGACGAGGAAATGACATAAATTTTCAAGATAATAACCAAAACCTATATTTTACTAATTCGTGTCGATTTAAAAATAAATCCTTCATTTGTAAATATTTCAAAAACTTGCATTATTCTCTTTGTAAATAAATCTTACATTTTGTAAATATTTTCATCCTGCATTTGGATTTTGTGGGTAGTATCCGCTGAAAACCCTCACGAGACAACACTCGTCCTACTGGGGACACCCAGAGGTTCAACAGCTTGTTGCATACGCTCAATGCAATCTTGCTCCCTACGAAAACGGATTTATCTTAGTTTTTCTTTATTCGAGGACGAATAAAAAGATAAGTGTGGGGGTATTTGATGTGCACGTAAATATGCATATTTTTACCACCATATTTAATCTATTTAAATTGAATAAATGATCATATTGGTTATTTTAACTTGTTTTAACCAAAATTCAAATTATTTGAAATTGTCACATTTTCATCGTCATCCATGGGCAAAATGGTCATTTTTGTGCATATATCAAATTGAGAAAATTTAATGGGAAATTTCTATATTATTTTGTAGGAATTTAAACTCAATTACAAGTGGTTTCATGAAGGAATATGCATGCACAAAGAAGATATAAAAGAATGAAGATGGAAATAAATCAAAGTGAAGAACAAGGAGGACCCCACCTACCCACCTACCTTAATGTACAAATTAAAGGCTAATGCACATGCTTATGGAGTTAATGGTTTCATGTACACTTAGTGGGGGATTAAGACATGTTAATGGTTACTTGGCATCCACACGTCCTAAGGGGCATTTTGGGCATTTCCCAAAATATGAATTAGGGTTTCATACGTGTATAAATACCCATATGTTTCATGTAGCCTCCCATCTCTTATCTTAGTCTCTCTTAGGCCTCCTCTCTTCCTCTTCCTCTTCCTCTTCATTAGTTTAGATCAAATAAAAGAAAGCTTTCTTTCTCTTTTCATGGCTACTTAGCCATTTTTATTTTCATGTAATTTTCCTTTTTTTTATGTTATTAATACATGCTCTTTCCTTTTACATGCCTCTTTTTTATGTTGTAGTGTAGATCTCTTTTCTTTTATGCAAGTTAATTAGCTTATCTTTTCATTTTGCTCTCTTTTTCCTCTTCATTTTGCTTTCATGTTGTTAGCTACATTTGTTAATAAAATGACAAATATGAGAAGCTAAACCCCTTCAATTTAGGGGTAATGAAGCTCTCTAATTAATGTAGCTTCAACATTTTGTTACTTCATGCTCTCTTTTTGTGCTGAATGATGATGATAGAAGTGGTTTTATTTGTTGTTTTTGCCTGGAATTTATAGTCTATACTGTTGACACCAAATAGGCTATGCTTAAACAATCACTAACACAAATGCCTCTTCATCAATATATGATTATGGCATAAGAAAGTGATTTGAAATTAAAATTTGATGGTCTATGTTTCTAATCAATAGTTAATAGGTCATACTTAAAATAGATTTCATTTTCATTTTCTTTGTCAAGTTTCATGAAAGTTAGTAAGTATTTTAAGGGGTGTGTTATAGTTTGATGACTTATATTGGCTAATTAATAGCTCAAATATGTCATACTTATGATAAACACATCAATTAAAACACTAATGACCATAAAAGAGAGATCATGATTTCATGTGTTGAACTACATGATCTAGAGAGTGGATTTATTCTCTAAATTGACATTTAACTCTCATATTTGCATTTCTTTTCTTTTTGTTAGTTAGTTCGTTTTCTCATTTTCTAGCTTAAATACACTCTCGACTTTGGTATAATTTGATTGAGTAGGAAATCCAAATCATCAATTCCCTGTGGATCGACCCGTATTCGCCACGTGCTACATTCGTACACCGTGCGCTTGTGGTTATTTTTAATTTAAATTCGTTCGACGGTTTTCTAAACTGATAGAAATTCCGTCGACGAACAAGTTTTTGGCGCCGTTGTCGGGGAAAAAAGAGATCTACACTACAACATAAAAAAGAGGCATGTAAAAGGAAAGAGCATGTATTAATAACATAAAAAAAAGGAAAATTACATGAAAATAAAAATGGCTAAGTAGCCATGAAAAGAGAAAGAGAGCTTTCTTTTATTTGATCTAAACTAATGAAGAGGAAGAGGAAGAGAGGAGGCCTAAGAGAGACTAAGAGAAGAGATGGGAGGCTACATGAAACATATGGGTATTTATACATGTATGAAACCTCAATTCATATTTTGGGGAATGCCCAAAATGCCCTTTAGGAAGTGTGGAGGCCAAGTAACCATTAACATGTCTTAATCCCCCATTAAGTGTACATGAAACCATTAACTCCATAAGCACGTGCATTAGCCTTTAATTTGTACATTAAGGTAGGTGGGTAGGTGGGGTCCTCCATGTTCTTCACTTTGATTTATTTCCATCTTCATTCTTTTATATCTTCTTTGTGCATGCATATTCCTTCATGAAACCACTTGTAATTGAGTTTAAATTCCTACAAAATAATATAGAAATTTCCCATTAAATTTTCTCAATTTGATATATGCACAAAAATGACCATTTTGCCCATGGATGACGATGAAAATGTGACAATTTCAAATAATTTGAATTTTGGTTAAAACAAGTTAAAATACCCAATATGATCATTTATTCAATTTAAATAGATTAAATATGGTGGTAAAAATATGCATATTTATGTGCACATCATGAGACAATATCACTCAGCTCAATAAAAGCTATCTAATCTAACATCAAGTTGTGGAGCTCTCTTTCGTGGGCGCAATGCAAGAAACCGTGACCAAAATAGACCTTGTATGTAAAAGATATGGGTAGTATAAGAATCGTGATTAAATAATAATTAATTAAATTAAATAAATAAATAATTAACTTAGCTTAATCACCTTCATTAGGATTAATCCTTCTTCTTCCTTGTACATGTACATTAACACTAAACCTATATCGCTGCATGCTTCAAACTCTAAATTTCTGCACAAAAATTTATGATTTGAAGAATCAATGGCTCCTATGCATCGTACGATGCATGTTCTACATAGTAGTCCCAAAGTTGACAACCCAAAGCCCTAAGCCAAATCAAGATTACGAGCCCCTCCTTTCGACGTACAATTGTCGCACCCTTTAAATGATGTTCGATGCAGCTGAAATTGCTTAGAGGGGTGAACGTTATCACGCGAAGAATGATAGGCCTTCATTTCTCCTATCTCCTCATGTTGATCAACAATGTTGAACCCTAGTTCGATGGCAAGTACGGCCTCAAAATGTCGAGTGCCTCAGCAACGAGCGCATTTCCCAAAGCATATGGGTACAAAGCTCTCTTTAATATAAGCGCAATGGACATGGTCTTGGAAATTTTCATGGTCTACCTCTCTTTATTTAATTATTTGAAATATTTGGGAGGAGGTGGCCATTTCTAAAATGGAATAGTAAATAAGTATAGAGTGGGAGAAAGTGTTTTGTGTGAGGGTTAATTTATATTAATAAAATGTTCGATTTATTTGATTTCTCGAACAAATGGTGTGCGTCTCAAAATCATACGATCACACAACGCGTCTGATCCTAATAAAACTCATTAGTGCATGTCACCTTATTTTGCAGTCCCATTTGGTATAAATTTCGTCGCTATTGGAAACGGTGCTCCGACATGATAATTTCACGCTTTTTGAGATTGCCCTAGCTATCACATCATCTGATCTCCAAATAGTGATGCTTATACTCATTTTTATTTGCAATGTTGGTACGAACTCAATGGAAGTGGTCTCTAGTACTAATTTGACTGTATGCTAAAACCTTATTTTTAGGACATTGAGTAATTCCTGATTCAATATTTAAATCCATTACTTAAATATTCAATCGTTAAAAATATGGGTCACTACACCATATTTGGCAAAGTTTTATGTGATGGAGGTTATGAGACTACATGGTGTTCCCAAAGCCATTGTGTGTGATCGTGATCCATTATTCACCAATATTTCTATAGGAATCTTTGGTCAGCCTTGGATACCGAATTTTAGTACTACATATTATCCGCAAGATGATAGTTAGATGGAGCGAATCAATTTGACGTTTGAGGATTTTTATTGTTCTTAATTTGGAAGGTAGCAAGGAGGATTAAATCTATTTGGTGGAATTTGCTTAAACGACAGCTACTAGTTCAACAGCGACATAGCACCATTTGAGGCTCTATATAGTTGAGTATATTGTGCACAATCTTATTCACTTAAGACTTTAGATAGATTTTTTCTTGGTCCTGATTCAATCAGAGAGGCTTCCGAGAAGATGGATTTGAATAAACTGAGGGTGAAGGAAGTCCAGGATCGGCAGAAGTCTTATGTAAATTGCATGAGGAAGAATATCGAGTTTGATGTTAGTAATCTTGTCTTTGTGTCTCCTCTAAAGTGTAATAGTCTGCAAATCCGTACTCCTTGAATAGACACTAATCTCCATTGATTAACTCAAGATGAACGGAAATACGAACCATTATGGTTTAAGAAAAAGAAAAGGATAGAAGAGAACAGAAAGAAAACAACAGAACAATATCAGAATCTCACAATCGCAGCGGAACAACATATAATAAATAAATGAATAATCTTTAAACAAAGAACTATATCAGTTATTACATTACAACACATTACATTACATTACATTACATTACATTACATTACATTACATCATCATCAGAGTGTACAACAAACAACAACAAACAGCGGAAAGGAAATACTATATAAACTAGTAATACGCCATGCCATCTAGCTTGCCTCCAGCAACTCCTGAATTCCAAAATATCCTGATAAACCTTAACTCTTGACTGCGCGTGTGGAAATTGGTGGGCACCTAGAGTTTAGGAAGGAAAACAATAAACTCTGAGTCAGTCATGTGACTGGTGTGAGAACTCAAAACAGTTTATCATTAAAACAAAGAATAGGATAATTTTAAAATAGATTCGCAATGCTTTTAAAAATGAGATTACCATAAGGCATCCCGCACACACACACAATGCAAACGCAGAATCAGAGGAGATTTCTCCTTATGATAGTCAAAGATGCTTGATACGTATTAAAAAGAAACATTTGATATTATTACTAGTGCATAGTGTAGGAAAAATCATTTCGAAAGTAAAGATATAAATCTTAGCCAGCATAGGCATTTCGCACTTATGCCTACTAGAGCTACCATCCAAACAGTGGTGACCACCATAAGTGAATGATAGGTTCTACAACTAAAACCGTACAAGATCGTATTGTTTCTTTGGATTTCCAACAAATGGTCAGGACAAGGAACTTTCCATTACCACATGGAAACGACTCTGGAATGACGTACCGAGAACCAAACCGGATCTCTGCCAACACAAGGCCTGGTTACCCCTAACTGGGTAACTACTAACACGAATATATAATCCCCCGATCGTAACCGATCTACTTGAGGATTCTTGATTTCCAACAACCACAAAGCAATAAATTTGCAGCAACAACACAGGTTAAGTATCTGGGCTCCATACCATGATACCACCTCTATCCATAAGGAATGACATACACTAAAGGGGCGCTACCCCCCAATAACCTTGCCGCATCCTTCCTATTTTGACCATTTCCGGGGTGTAAGGTCCGATGAAGTCTCCTCCACAAAGCCACGCTTTATACAAAAGCTGTGCTTTAGGTCAACAAATGATCAAAGAAATGATCACAAAGATAAATGATCAAACAAATGATCATATCACAAATGATCAAACAATGATCATTTCACAGCAACTCTCAGCATGCCACACTAATAGATTGGCAGTATATCACTAATAACCTTCAACTACATAACCTCTGAGCTCGTACGTCTCAGAGAAGGGTGTTAAGCTAAGAGAATAAGTTCTCCGCCACCAATAGAAATATATTTGAAAGAAATCAGCTTATATCTCAACCTGTATTGTCAGACATACAATCCATACAAGTCTGTTCCGGGCTCGAACAGAACCGAAGGCACTTACAAAGAAGTCCTTGCATTCCGGATAATTTCTAATCACGTCCGGACCTCCCGTCACTAAGGGTGATAAAACCTCTATATTGGAGATCGGCCGATGCAGAGTAACTCAACGGTAATCCTTACGTTTTCAAAAATATTCGGTCTTCAACACCGGTCATCAAATGCAATCCATTACGACGTATCACATATTCGGAATGGGTTATACGACACCAAAGTCCTTTCCCGACTAACCCGAATAGTGAGCGCTTATTTAAAAATAAGTGTGGCATTCAAATTCAAGCAATCACAACAAATACCTATTTAAAGGTAAATATTGATAGTCGGATTATTTAACTATCAATAAGTGTGTTCAACATCACCAAATTCCAAATAATTTCCCAAATTATTTACTTTCCAAAATATCTTTACTAGATATATATTTTCCACACTTCAACATTTGAAAACAATTTCAAATCACTTTTCACCTTTACCACTTTTGAAAACAATTTTCAAATCATTCCCCTATACGAGATTACTTTAATTTCAACATGGTTCATTTAAACCAATTAAATAAATCCTTAACGATTTACTTTATATTTACGTTTCAAATCAGTAAATTAATTCCCACACTTCAAAAATAAATCAACGTTTATTTTTAAACAAATTCCCCTTTTCATTTACAAATTCCATAGTGAATTTACATTTCCAAAATATCTATGAATATACAATTTTCTAATTGACTTCTAATATTCATTTTCAATTTATCTTTAAAAGATAAAATCTCAAAAACATTCACTTCATATTGGAAAACATTTCCATACTTATTTAATAATAAGTAATTCACAACCCATTTATTTTCAACACTTGGAAAATATCCAATATACTTAAATCGAAATTAAGTATATATTTCATTCTTTAAGAAATCATTCTCTTAAACACATTTGTTTGGGCCAAAACGAATGTTACGTAAAACATTGTTACGACGACCCAAAATCACTAGTATAGGGATTCAAAATTAAAATAGATAAATAAATCCCAATACTATATAAAACATTTCCTTTCGGAAACCATTTACTATGACAACAGTGTTATAGTCCATCATTTCCTTCTATTTCTCGAAAACGTCTATTTCAACAATAAATGTTGAAATCTATGGTTTCGATTCATAATACATTTTAAAACATCGTTAAAACGATTAACTTCATCTTATAATATTCATTTTCCCAAGCATATCCATTTTATTTGATAATATATTCACTGTCCAAAATCGTGAATATACTTCCTTAACCAATTTCAACTTTCAATTTATCAAATTCCATTGCTTTCAAATTTATAAACAATGTCTATAAATTCCATTTCTATATTTTATAACAACTTCGTTTTATAAATCTCCTTTAATAACCAATTCTATTTATATTTCATTTACATGTCGAATCCAACTTATAAGTAAATTACTTATAATCCATTTATTCACAAATCCATTCTTTTACATCATCATTTATTCATAAATCTAAAATTCTTATTTACTTATAAAACTAGAGACAACTTTATTTTAATACTTATAAAAGCTCGTTTTATAATTCCAATATCTTTAACTTATAAAATATAAATTTTATAAATCTTTTATATAAACCATTTATAATAACTCAAAAACCTCAATTTAAATAAACCAATTTCTTTATTAATTTACAATACGTTATTTAAAACTTATATAACTCCAAAATTACACTTAATTATTATTTTCCCAAAAATGTAACTTTTATAACCATAAAATTAAAATGTTTATTTATTTTAATAATTCAAAATTAAATAAAACGTATACTTTCAAAAATCACTTTAAAAATTCTTTTAAAAACCAAAATCATTATTTTAAAACTTAAAAAATGGATCCGATGATGCAACAGCACCAAATAGTCAATCACGACATCTAAATATCATATATTGATATGATAATCAACAAATATCACAATATCTGTAAATAAATCAATACAGTTGAGGAATCCAGTTGGATCCCTCAAACCTGTTTCCCTACGTCCACAAACATTAGCACAATACCAATTCCGTTCCAGTGCGGAATTATCACGGTATATGGGATTTATAAAATATTATCCGCTTAATAGACGGCGCAATAGGGTCTCATCCGCTATATAATGCGGGAAATCAACTCCAAGTACATAAATAATACCAATTTCACTGTACTGTGAAATATTCGCGGTATATGTTTTTAATAAATAACATCCGCTTACTAACGGCGCATAATGTCTATTTTAACAATCAATAGATAACAATCACCATTCAAACATGCATTCAAGAATTTTAAATATAACTATTTAAAATAATAATCGAAACCCGTGATGTCCCGGAAATTTGGGCAATATTTATAATTATTTTAAAATGTGAAATACTGATTTAATAATCTAATTCAAACATAATTTTCTTTTGGAAATTTATAATTATTTTGTTAATAAATAATATTCTTTTGAAAATTTATAATAATAATTGAGTTTGAGAATCTTATTGTTTTAAAATGTTAAAAATATTTTAATGATAAAATTTCCTTTCTAAGTTGATTAAAAATATTTTATCTATAATGTATATATATGTATACATTGTAAATAGGAGTTTTGATCTTTATTTTAAATTCAAATTTAATAAAGGATATTTTCAAATCTATAATATATATAGGTATAGAATTTATGAATTGATTAAATTAAATTGAAACAGTATTGAAACTTTTACATAAGTCAATTTATAGATCTTTCTTATACATTCAAAAAGGAAATTATAGTAAATATTTTGTTATAAGTATATATAGTTAAAAATTGTATTTTATAATAAAAGTTTATTTTGTTTTATCTTTAAATTGTTTTGAAATAAATTTAGTTTATTTATATTAAAGTAAAAGTTTCTTTTGTGAAAAATGGTTTTAAATAATTTTTGAAAATAATCAAGCAAGTATTTAAATATGTAAGATAATTCATTTGTAATCATTTAAAGATTAAATATAAATAAACATACAAAACATCTTAAATTTAAATTAGAAATAGTTTTATCTTGAATTAAAACATTTGTAAACAAAGGAATTTATTTTATATTAAACTCTTACATGTGTTAAGCTTCATGTTTTTTTTATTTGACACTTGTAAATAAATCTTCTTATCTAAATAACAAGTGGCATTTCTAAAACATATTTGAATTTATTTATTTTAGATAAAACTTAAACAAATCTCTTTTGTTCAAACACTTTATCTTCTATAATGAATCAAAATTCAGATCTAAGAAAATCGAAATCTCATTTTCACTCTAAAAATTCCTCAACCCAAATTCAATTAGATCTGCAATCAATAGCTTTAAAACCCTGCAAAAGAAGATACATCTGCATCTTCTGTTTAACCTGCAAACTAAGTTCAAATGTCTTCAACCTGTAAAACCAAATTCTTCAACCTGTAAGTTTTGCTCAAGCATAGAATCTGGGGAAGCATGCAGACCAAATCAACATCAAATGCATATTCAAAAAGCCTGCAAGCATCATGTTATAATCAATTTCAAACTGCAAGTTAGCTCAGATTCATGCAAGCTCAGATTCAATGGAATGGAAATTCAGGCTGTAGGAAATTGGATTGCAGATGGAATGCTTTCTGTTTCCATTTTTAAGGTGAGTAAATCAATGTTTTAAAAACAGTTTCTACTTTTAAAACCAAGCTATCTGGATTTTGCAGAAATTAAAGTTTAATTTGAAATGTTGTTCAAACAAGAAGTTCAAAACAGTGATTAGTAAAATAAAAATAAATAATAACAACTACCCTGTTCTTTCTTTTGGAAAGTAAACATCACTATTTATAGGTTGTTTTGAATTAATCGGTGCATGAGTTTGAATAGGCTTGATAACTGTTGTGTGATGATACTCTGCATACTTTATAGAATATACAGAAAGGTGTGATGCAATTTGTTTTAACAGTCATGCTTATGTTCTTAATTGGATTTAAATACAAATCCTCTTCCATATGATTGAATCATAGCTAGAGATTATTGTGTGAACAAATTATGTTTTTTACCAAAGATTTGGGCCTGTAAAATTTTAGTTTAGAAAAGTGGAAACTGTTACTTGTGTAAATCAATAACAGTAGACAACGGTTTCATAAAATAAAATTACCAAACATCTTTAATTTATTCAAACAAGTTAAAGCTTTAATGCATGTTTAAAAACATGGTTATTAGAACAAGCATCACAATTTAAAATCTTCTGGGAACTTAGTAATTAAGGTCTGTGCTGCATTTTGGGATTTTTGGGGTACCAATTCATAAAATGAATTTTGGAATCTGGAATTCCTTCTGGAGGTTGAAGATTTACTGGGAAGTGAGGGGGAAATAAAGGAAAGGTGGTCAGAAAGTAGTGGTGACGGCAAGAATAGTTTTTTTTTCAGGTTTGAACCAAGCTGTAAAGTAATGGAGACTTGTAACTGCCTGAATTCTATGTTGATTCGAGTAGCTTGAGGATTTGGGGTTGGGAAGAGGGAATATAGGTGGAACAAATGGCCAGAGTTAGGGACCATAAAATGGTCAGAATGGAGTGCCAAGAGGGTTGTCAGGTTGGGAATGTTCTTGGTGAAATTTTCCAGGTTGCAAAATTTTGCTTGATTTTAAATTTCAAGCTACAAGGTATTTTTGTTGATGGTTATATCAATTTGAGGGATTGATTTGCTTTTTGGAGAGTTAGGTGAAGGTTGCTGGAAGTCGCCGGGGTGGTGGTGCATTTGCACAGTGGAAATTGGTCACTGGTGAAAGCTTGGTGTGCAGGGTTTTGGGAGACTCGGAGTCAACCTCGGGAATTTGGTATTGTGACTCGAAGATAGGAAGCTTTTGACTCGAAGTAAAGTGAGGGAAGTCTCGCGTTAGTTGTGTACAGGATTGTAAACCTGAGTTTTGTGTTTTTTTTTAAAATCTGGGAAACTCACAATGTTTAAAAGAATTGATTTGAATTAAAGTATGGGTTTGAATTAAACTCAGGTAAGCTTTTGAATTCAAAATGATGAATGAATTTAAATTTAGGTAGGATTTAAATTTAAATCTGGAAAACAGTAAAATATAGATTCAGGTTCGAATCCAGATTTTTGTTTAAAACAGTTTTGTCTCTTTTTAAATTTTTAAAGGGGAATTCAATGTTAAACCAAAGTTCGAATTTTTGTATAGGATTGAACTGGATTCAGGAATACTTTTGAATTCAAAGTTTAAAATGAGACTTTTAAATTGTAAGCCAGATTTAAAATTTGGTTTTGAAATCAAATTAAATATGATTTTAGTTTTGTTTGAAATCTGTTTGAATATTTAAAACAGTTTTGAAAATTTTTAAATATTGTACAGAAAAATATTTTTAAGTAGAATTTAAATATGAATTTGATTTCAAATGAAGGTTTAAATTTGAAGAATTCTTTCCTTTGAGTATTGAAATAAAATTTTGATATGTTTAACTTTAAATTGAAAGGTTAAATAATCTATCTATTTTCAATGTTTGATTTCTTAGAAAAATTAAGTAATTTTGATTTTTAAACTTTTCTTATAAAATAATGTTAGTTCTTTACTTTTAGGTTTATTAAATTATTTAAATTTGGAAATGTTTATATGGTTAAACATTTTAAATCTTAAATTTTTAAATAAAAGTTGAATTAGATTTTAGAAATGTATTTTTCAAATACATTTTGAATATTAATTAAGTTATAAATAAGTAAATGAATTATTTTAAAAATAATTAAGAAATTACTTATTTATTTGATTTTAAATAATAACTTGAACTAATTTATAATTAGAAATGATTAATGAATAATTAATCTAAGATAATTTACTTAAGTGAGAAATTAATGAAAATGTTGTTAATTATCTAAGGATAATTAATAATTAATTAATGTAATTAATTTTGATGGATTAATTAGATTAATTAATTGAAGATAATCAATTGTAATTTGATAAGTATAATTACTTTATAAAAGTAATTAAGGGTTAATTACTTATTGTAATTAATTCTGATAATGTGCTTTGTTAAATTAATTAATTTAGTTTAATTAATTTAAGAAATAATTTAATAATTTAATGATAATAATTGCTTAATGTAATTTATGGGGCAAGATTACTTAGAGAAGTAATAATTACTGGATTGTAATTATGGAAAGATGTTTTATTTTAATAAAGTAATTTGGATAATTACTTTTGTAATTAATCAAGGATTAATTAATAAAGATAATTAATTATTGGATAATTAATTTATTAATGAGTAATTAAGGGTAGTTAATTACTGGATTTAAATATTAATCAAGGTGATTAATAATTGTATTTGAATTTTGGATTAATTACTAAATGTAATTAATTTTTAATTGAGTAATTAATTTAAATATTAATTAAAGATCATTAATTATTTTAATTAATGATGTAATTAAGAATTGTTTAATTAAGTAATAATTAATTAATTAAGTGATTAATTAATTGTAATTAATTAAGGGTAAATGTAATTAATTATAGTTAATTAATAAATGAAGTAATTAAATGTTAATTACTTATGATTTAGGTTAATTAATTTATGAAAATTAATTAAAGACTAATTACTTATTGTAATTAGTGAATGATTAATCATAGATGTTTAATCAAGTTAAATACTTAGTGAATGATTAATTAACTGGGTTAATTAATTAATGGACATTAAGCAGGATTTATAGGTGAGTAATTAATTTAATTTATTTTAAATTATGTAAAGATAGAAGTAATTAATTTAATTCATTTTAAATTGATTATAATTGATGGATAATATATCATTGCTTACGAATGATATTGATATACCTTTGGATGGTTGTGATCTCAGAAATGAGATGAGTAGTATCTTTAGGATATGGATGCTTAGTATTGTATGATGGATTATTTGGTTGTGATGGTTGTTGTTGTGATGATTGACCATCGTGATGATTATATGTTATGGTAATGTTATGGGTTATCTGTTATGATGAGAATAAGTAGTTTATCTTTTTGTGTGAAATAGATAAAATAAAATGAGTTAATTGTTTAAAACCCTTAAGTATAACTTGGACATTAAAATGGCGTTTGGCTTCGGTGAGACCGGGATCGGGTTTCCATATTTGGATATCCGAAAACCACATCGATTCCAATTAAACGATAGGTCGTTAATCCAAGTGGAGCAAAAGAAGACTCGAGGTGTAAGGGCTATACGTCAGTATAACTCTGTGGGTGATTCCGTAATGAGTTTGACGGAATAGAACTTATAGATTCGAGATGGTGGTTCAGAGTGCAAGGATTATTGTCGTTAACTCTGAGGGTGACTCCAAAATGAGTGTAACGAGATAATGCCTTCGGTTTCGTTCGAACCCGGAACGAACTTGTATGGATTGAATGCTTTCAGAACATCGTCAGGCGGACGATGAGCATTCTAAGTGATATGTCCTATAAAGGTAATCGTAGCCTCAAGCCTCAGCAACCGGGAATGGCTAAAATAGGGGAGGTGCAGCAAGGCTTCGTGGGTCGCACCCACTGGAGAGCAAGATTGATCCCTGTCTAGAGGTCCCTTTATATTTCGGCTGTGTGGACGGTCTTTTGAGCTCTAACCGTCGGGGTTGTCTTGTTCGGAACTATTCAGTAAGGAATGGGTCCGGCTTTGTGTTGTAGGGGAGTTAGGGTGGCTCCTCGGTACGGTGATCTAGGCCACGTGCTGTGACGGGCGGTACCCCAGTAGCCCTGCCATTGTATGGAATCCAAAATCCAATAAGTGCCAACGGTTTTGATTGTATTACCCACTTTTGTGGCTAGTAGCTGGAATTTAATCATGTAACAATTTCGGCTATTTCATATTTATTTGAAAACCTTAGACACTATTATAATATCACAGGATTTCCTATCAAATGTTTTGGTTAGCGTAAGGTAAAAACTTTTCCATGTTTATGTGTGGGAAGTCTTACGTTATACCTTTTGTTTTCAAAGGATTTTCTAAAGTTAAACAACTTTTAAACCGTTTACTCACACCAGACCCCTGTCTGACCCGAGTGTTTATTTTCTGTTTTATTAAACTCTTGGGTACTCATATATGAGTAGTCAAGTGATTCAGGATTGCTTTGACGAGTTCTGGAGGAGATAATGGAGCAGGAGGCTTCAGCGTGTAGATATATATATAGTGGTTCCGCTGTGTTTGAGTTGTATCTGTTTTCTCTGATGTTCTTGAATTGTAATCACTAGACAGACGTTTATAAATGTCTAGTTTGTGTTGTTTTGGCTGTAAACTCTGATGTATATGATACTATGTAAAGTATTATGTGATATAATATAATTTATTCGTTCCGCTGTGAGATTCTGATGTTGTTTGTTTGTTTCTTTCCTTTCTTTTCTATTTTCTATCCCTTTCTTTCTTCTTAACGATGCGACTTTCTGGAGTGTGGAAGTTGGGTCGTTACAACGTGGTATCAGAGCATTAGGTTGAGTGAATACCTAGGCTCTGAAGTGGTGTCTTTCTTGAGAGTGCGTACTTGTAATTTTAAATATAAATATATTTAATTCTACCTATCTGTTGGATTACCTGTTCAGGTTTTCCAATATAAGTAATAAAGGTAGATAGGGTAGTGGTGTGTGTAACACAACTACCAATGGTTGGAGTCCGAGTGTTTGAGCTTGGAAGTGACCTGCTAGGGCAGTATTGAGCATCTTGAGTAGTTTGGCAGTTTGGTGTGAAGGATTTTTCTAATCTCTAAAGGAAAATCTTTTCAAGATTCGGAGTGTGTCTTTGGATTTTAAGTTTGATTTCACTCGTGTGAGTGGATTCTGGATCAGTTTGGAGTACTGAAGCCAGCAATGGTATTTTGGCAACCTTAGGAAGGAGTTCTAACTTTATTTGAGTTTGAAACTCAGTTTGACAGAGAGTTTTGTGCTTGGTTTGGAGTCGAGTTTCCTGAGGGATATCTGTCTTCTGAAGGCTCTTTTGTGGAAGAGGTTGGTGTAGTTTTGAGGTTCGATGAGCTTTTGGGTAAGGAAGTTTTTGGCAGCAGTAGCAGCAGTGAGTGGCATGTTTCTTCGATGGTTCTGAAGTCTCTGTGAATCTTTTGTCTGTAGGCTGGGCAGATGGTGAAGCTTGTCCATTTCTTCTGGAAGCTCGGCTGGGAGTGATGTTAGTGGTTAAGAGGTGGACCACTAGTTTCCCTTTTGATTTGAAGGCCTTAGCTGTTCTGTTTGTTGAAGTGAGAACGATTTCTTGGAATCTGAACTGAGTTGAATCGCAAAAGTGACTTGCGATGATCCAGAAGTTTTCTGAGTAACCTTTGTTTGGATTGAAGCATCTCTAGAAGATGTTTGAGTTATCAAAGTGGTTTGATATTTTATGGATGTCTTCGAAGGAGTTAAGTCTTGCATCCGCATCAGGAGATTGAATTCTGTTTCGACTTGGTTTTTGGTGATTTTATGGAATTTGATGAACAATGTTTTCCGGGATAAGTTGATCAAGTTTGTACCTATGTTCATCAACAACATTCTCAAATCAGAGTTGCGCAGTGAAGCATGGTGGCAGCTATTCCAGAATAGAAGCAACACCCGATTCATTGGGGATTGGTGTTTTGTCTTGGATCAGAGAATTTCTACGGGAAATTCACTTTAATCTGGAGACTTGGATGTCTTGGGAATCTGTTCTGTTTTTGGAATAAGAGTAGTTTGTCTGAAGTCTTCTGATATCTGTAGTAGAGTTTGTGTGATGGATTGGATTGATCTAGAAGGTTGAAGGCAGCCCAGGATCGACAGGAAAGATTTGTGGATAAGAGATTGGATCTTTTTGTTTTCTCTCAAGGGTTAAGTGATTGATCTACAAGATTGGACTGTCAGTTTGGATAACTGTGATTCGATGAATTTCACGTATCTCTGAGGGAATACGTGTATGATCTTGCTCTGGTTGTGGAACCAGCAGTTCTGGAGTTTTGATTGTTGAGTCAGACTCGTCTGCAGTCTGATATCTTGTCTTGTGTTGTAGTTAATTGTGAACAGGAGTTTTGGAGCTTCTTAGTATTGATTGTTTGGATTCTCTAGAGCAAGTATCCCGGTATATATATATATATACACACTTGGGGAAACTCAATAAAATTTTATCCAGAATTTGTCTGGATAATTAGGTTTGTTTGATTGGGTGAATTGGTTGTTTTGATTGTTAGCATATGTTTGATATATGCTTGTGTTTTAAATAAAATCTTTAATGAGATTATTAAATTACCTTCGCTTTTAAATTTCGGGGACGAAATTCTTTTAAGGGGGGAGGAATGTGATGTCCCGGAAATTTGGGCAATATTTATAATTATTTTAAAATGTGAAATACTGATTTAATAATCTAATTCAAACATAATTTTCTTTTGGAAATTTATAATTATTTTGTTAATAAATAATATTCTTTTGAAAATTTGTAATAATAATTGAGTTTGAGAATCTTATTGTTTTAAAATGTTAAAAATATTTTAATGATAAAATTTCCTTTCTAAGTTGATTAAAAATATTTTATTTATAATGTATATATATGTATACATTGTAAATAGGAGTTTTGATCTTTATTTTAAATTCAAATTTAATAAAGGATATTTTCAAATCTATAATATATATAGGTATAGAATTTATGAATTGATTAAATTAAATTGAAACAGTATTGAAACTTTTACATAAGTCAATTTATAGATCTTTCTTATACTTTCAAAAAGGAAATTATAGTAAATATTTTGTTATAAGTATATATAGTTAAAAATTGTATTTTATAATAAAAGTTTATTTTGTTTTATCTTTAAATTGTTTTGAAATAAATTTAGTTTATTTATATTAAAGTATAATATGTTGATTTGAAAACTCTTGAATAAAATGAATTCAACGTTGTTCTTTTCTTTTTTAAAAGTTTCTCTTGTGAAAAATGGTTTTAAATAATTTTTGAAAATATTCAAGAAAGTATTTAAATATGTAAGATAATTCATTTGTAATCATTTAAAGATTAAATATAAATAAACATACAAAACATCTTAAATTTAAATTAGAAATAGTTTTATCTTGAATTAAAACATTTGTAAACAAAGAAATTTATTTTATATTAAACTCTTACATGTGTTAAGCTTCATGTTTTTTGTATTTGACACTTGTAAATAAATCTTCTTATCTAAATAACAAGTGGCATTTCTAAAACATATTTGAATTTATTTATTTTAGATAAAACTTAAACAAATCTCTTTTGTTCAAACACTTTATCTTCTATAATGAATCAAAATTCAGATCTAAGAAAACTGAAATCTCATTTTCACTCTAAAAATTCCTCAACCCAAATTCAATTAGATCTGCAAACAATAGCTTTAAAACCCTGCAAAAGAAAATACATCTGCATCTTCTGTTTAACCTGCAAACTAAGTTCAAATGTCTTCAACCTGTAAAACCAAATTCTTCAACCTGTAAGTTTTGCTCAAGCATAGAATCTGGGGAAGCATGCAGACCAAATCAACATCAAATGCAGATTCAAAAAGCCTGCAAGCATCATGTTATAATCAATTTCAAACTGCAAGTTAGCTCAGATTCATGCAAGCTCAGATTCAATGGAATGGAAATTCAGGCTGCAGGAAATTGGATTGCAGATGGAATGCTTTCTGTTTCCATTTTTAAGGTGAGTAAATCAATGTTTTAAAAACAGTTTCTACTTTTAAAACCAAGCTATCTGGATTTTGCAGAAATTAAAGTTTAATTTGAAATGTTGTTCAAACAAGAAGTTCAAAACAGTGATTAGTAAAATAAAAATAAATAATAACAACTACCCTGTTCTTTCTTTTGGAAAGTAAACATCACTATTTATAGGTTGTTTTGAATTAATCTGTGCATGAGTTTGAATAGGCTTGATAACTGTTGTGTGATGATACTCTGCATACTTTATAGAATATACAGAAAGGTGTGATGCAATTTGTTTTAACAGTCATGCTTATGTTCTTAATTGGATTTAAATACAAATCCTCTTCCATATGATTGAATCATAGCTAGAGATTATTGTGTGAACAAATTATGTTTTTTACCATAGATTTGGGCCTGTAAAATTTAGTTTAGAAAAGTGGAAACTGTTACTTGTGTAAATCAATAACAGTAGACAACGGTTTCATAAAATAAAATTACCAAACATCTTTAATTTATTCAAACAAGTTAAAGCTTTAATGCATGTTTAAAAACATGGTTATTAGAACAAGCATCACAATTTAAAATCTTCTGGGAACTTAGTAATTAAGGTCTGTGCTGCATTTTGGGATTTTTGGGGTATCAATTCATAAAATGAATTTTGGAATCTGGAATTCCTTCTGGAGGTTGAAGATTTACTGGGAAGTGAGGGGGAAATAAAGGAAAGGTGGTCAGAAAGTAGTGGTGATGGCAAGAATAGTTTTTTTTCAGGTTTGAACCAAGCTGTAAAGTAATGGAGACTTGTAACTGCCTGAATTCTATGTTGATTCGAGTAGCTTGAGGATTTGGGGTTGGGAAGAGGGAATATAGGTGGAACAAATGGCCAGAGTTAGGGACCATAAAATGGTCAGAATGGAGTGCCAAGAGGGTTGTCAGGTAGGGAATGTTCTTGGTGAAATTTTCCAGGTTGCAAAATTTTGCTTGATTTTAAATTTCAAGCTACAAGGTATTTTTGTTGATGGTTATATCAATTTGAGGGATTGATTTGCTTTTTGGAGAGTTAGGTGAAGGTTGCTGGAAGTCGCCGGGGTGGTGGTGCATTTGCACAGTGGAAATTGGTCACTGGTGAAAGCTTGGTGTGCAGGGTTTTGGGAGACTCGGAGTCAACCTCGGGAATTTGGTATTGTGACTCGAAGATAGGAAGCTTTTGACTCGAAGTAAAGTGAGGGAAGTCTCGCGTTAGTTGTGTACAGGATTGTAAACCTGAGTTTTGTGTTTTTTTTTAAAATCTGGGAAACTCACAATGTTTAAAAGAATTGATTTGAATTAAAGTATGGGTTTGAATTAAACTCAGGTAAGCTTTTGAATTCAAAATGATGAATGAATTTAAATTTAGGTAGGATTTAAATTTAAATCTGGAAAACAGTAAAATATAGATTCAGGTTCGAATCCAGATTTTTGTTTAAAACAGTTTTGTCTCTTTTTAAATTTTTAAAGGGGAATTCAATGTAAAACCAAAGTTCGAATTTTTGTATAGGATTGAACTGGATTCAGGAATACTTTTGAATTCAAAGTTTAAAATGAGACTTTTAAATTGTAAGCCAGATTTAAAATTTGGTTTTGAAATCAAATTAAATATGATTTTAGTTTTGTTCGAAATCTGTTTGAATATTTAAAACAGTTTTGAAATTTTTTGAATATTGCACAGAAAAATATTTTTAAGTAGAATTTAAATATGAATTTGATTTCAAATGAAGGTTTAAATTTGAAGAATTCTTTCCTTTGAGTATTGAAATAAAATTTTGATATGTTTAACTTTAAATTGAAAGGTTAAATAATCTATCTATTTACAATGTTTGATTTCTTAGAAAAATTAAGTAATTTTGATTTTTAAACTTTTGTTATAAAATAATGTTAGTTCTTTACTTTTAGGTTTATTAAATTATTTAAATTTGGAAATGTTTATATGGTTAAACATTTTAAATCTTAAATTTTTAAATAAAAGTTGAATTAGATTTTAGAAATGTATTGTTCAAATACATTTTGAATATTAATTAAGTTATAAATAAGTAAATGAATTATTTTAAAAATAATTAAGAAATTACTTATTTATTTGATTTTAAATAATAACTTGAACTAATTTATAATTAGAAATGATTAATGAATAATTAATCTAAGATAATTTACTTAAGTGAGAAATTAATGAAAATGTTGTTAATTATCTAAGGATAATTAATAATTAATTAATGTAATTAATTTTGATGGATTAATTAGATTAATTAATTGAAGATAATCAATTGTAATTTGATAAGTATAATTACTTTATAAAAGTAATTAAGGGTTAATTACTTATTGTAATTAATTCTGATAATGTGCTTTGTTAAATTAATTAATTTAGTTTAATTAATTTAAGAAATAATTTAATAATTTAATGATAATAATTGCTTAATGTAATTTATGGGGCAAGATTACTTAGAGAAGTAATAATTACTGGATTGTAATTATGGAAAGATGTTTTATTTTAATAAAGTAATTTGGATAATTACTTTTGTAATTAATCAAGGATTAATTAATAAAGATAATTAATTATTGGATAATTAATTTATTAATGAGTAATTAAGGGTAGTTAATTACTGGATTTAAATATTAATCAAGGTGATTAATAATTGTATTTGAATTTTGGATTAATTACTAAATGTAATTAATTTTTAATTGAGTAATTAATTTAAATATTAATTAAAGATCATTAATTATTATAATTAATGATGTAATTAAGAATTATTTAATTAAGTAATAATTAATTAATTAAGTGATTAATTAATTGTAATTAATTAAGGGTAAATGTAATTAATTATAGTTAATTAATAAATGAAGTAATTAAATGTTAATTACTTATGATTTAGGTTAATTAATTTATGAAAATTAATTAAAGACTAATTACTTATTGTAATTAGTGAATGATTAATCATAGATGTTTAATCAAGTTAAATACTTAGTGAATGATTAATTAACTGGGTTAATTAATTAATGGACATTAAGCAGGATTTATAGGTGAGTAATTAATTTAATTTATTTTAAATTATGTAAAGATAGAAGTAATTAATTTAATTCATTTTAAATTGATTATAATTGATGGATAATATATCATTGCTTACGAATGATATTGATATACCTTTGGATGGTTGTGATCTCAGAAATGAGATGAGTAGTATCTTTAGGATATGGATGCTTAGTATTGTATGATGGATTATTTGGTTGTGATGGTTGTTGTTGTGATGATTGACCATCGTGATGATTATATGTTATGGTAATGTTATGGGTTATCTGTTATGATGAGAATATGTAGTTTATCTTTTTGTGTGAAATAGATAAAATAAAATGAGTTAATTGTTTAAAACCCTTAAGTATAACTTGGACATTAAAATGGCGTTTGGCTTCGGTGAGACCGGGATCGGGTTTCCATATTTGGATATCCGAAAACCACATCGATTCCAATTAAACGATAGGTCGTTAATCCAAGTGGAGCAAAAGAAGACTCGAGGTGTAAGGGCTATACGTCAGTATAACTCTGTGGGTGATTCCGTAATGAGTTTGACGGAATAGAACTTATAGATTCGAGATGGTGGTTCAGAGTGCAAGGATTATTGTCGTTAACTCTGAGGGTGACTCCAAAATGAGTGTAACGAGATAATGCCTTCGGTTTCGTTCGAACCCGGAACGAACTTGTATGGATTGAATGCTTTCAGAACATCGTCAGGCGGACGATGAGCATTCTAAGTGATATGTCCTATAAAGGTAATCGTAGCATCAAGCCTCAGCAACCGGGAATGGCTAAAACAGGGGAGGTGCAGCAAGGCTTCGTGGGTCGCACCCACTGGAGAGCAAGATTGATCCCTGTCTAGAGGTCCCTTTATATTTCGGCTGTGTGGACGGTCTTTTGAGCTCTAACCGTCGGGGTTGTCTTGTTCGGAACTATTCAGTAAGGAATGGGTCCGGCTTTGTGTTGCAGGGGAGTTAGGGTGGCTCCTCGGTACGGTGATCTAGGCCACGTGCTGTGACGGGCGGTACCCCAGTAGCCCTGCCATTGTATGGAATCCAAAATCCAATAAGTGCCAACGGTTTTGATTGTATTACCCACTTTTGTGGCTAGTAGCTGGAATTTAATCATGTAACAATTTCGGCTATTTCATATTTATTTGAAAACCCTAGACACTATTATAATATCACAGGATTTCCTATCAAATGTTTTGGTTAGCGTAAGGTAAAAACTTTTCCATGTTTATGTGTGGGAAGTCTTACGTTATACCTTTTGTTTTCAAAGGATTTTCTAAAGTTAAACAACTTTTAAACCGTTTATTCACACCAGACCCCTGTCTGACCCGAGTGTTTATTTTCTGTTTTATTAAACTCTTGGGTACTCATATTACGTATGAGTAGTCAAGTGATTCAGGATTGCTTTGACGAGTTCTGGAGGAGATAATGGAGCAGGAGGCTTCAGCGTGTAGATATATATATAGTGGTTCCGCTGTGTTTGAGTTGTATCTGTTTTCTCTGATGTTCTTGAATTGTAATCACTAGACAGATGTTTTTAACTGTCTAGTTTGTGTTGTTTTGGCTGTAAACTCTGATGTATATGATACTATGTGATATAATATAATTTATTCGTTCCGCTGTGAGATTCTGATGTTGTTTGTTTCTTTCTTTCCTTTCTTTTCTCTTTTCTATCCCTTTCTTTCTTCTTAACGATGCGACTTTCTGGAGTGTGGAAGTTGGGTCGTTACAAAACCGATTCGATTGAGTGAGAAGTTCTCACCTTGATTTTCCGATAGCAATTTGTAGCGTTTTATTTCGAATAAAACTAAATGTGCGTTTAATTTTACCCGAAATTTTCGCTAGCTCCAAATGACTCCAATCTAATTCCATAGCGTAGTGCTCGTTCATACGATTCCAACGCAACTGGTTTCGCGCGTTTTCGACCTCGTATGAAAAAGATATGAATTTTTAAAGATTCACGAATTTTTATATAAGATTTACAACATATTTTTATATTTTTAACCCTACAATGCATCACAACCCTTCAATCCATCACCAACAGATCCAAGCCGTCCACCATCTTCATCTTCTCACCTTCGCGTGCGTACAGGAAGATCACACTACCAAGAAACCCATCCTTGCAAACTAGGGTTTGATTTTCGAGCTTCCACGACGTCTTTGACAACGATCAACTAGCGCCATATGAACGGGCATCTTCTCCTCTACCTTCGGGTGCAAGGGCATGGAGCTCGGCCCCCTCCAGCACCTCGATTTGCGTGCCAACTATAGGCCGTCGGCCCCTCCTAGCTCCCTCCACGTTGCTCCAATTCCGATCATGACCGTTGAATACCTAGATCTCACTCCCCTCTACAAGTTTCATGTTGAAAGTTTGTTGAATTGGTTGATGGATTGAGAGATTTGAAGGGAAGAAGCTTGATAAATTTTCGGCCATTGGTTGCAGAAAGTGGCGGCTGAAGCTTTCATGAAACCCTAGCCTTGTTTTTCATTTGCAAAATGAAAATTATGGGGCTTATATAGGAAAATACGCGAACACTATTCATTCCGGAATTTTCGAACTCCAAACGAAGCATGCCGATTGGTGTTTCTAAGGTTTACCCTGCGTTCTGAACACAATGGAACATGTTTCGGAAGCTAATTCGGTCATCTGTGCGAGTTATGACAATAAACGATCGATTTAAAATTAAATCGGTAAATCAAATTCTCTGGGCGTTTTAGCTTGCACCGGACAAACGGTAAATCCAATTGACACGAAATTTGAAACCATACAATAATATCACATTACGGATCCGATAAAACTAGTTTCGTCAGAATCCGAGACTTTTTGAAAAATGACTATTTTAACTCGCCAAATTAATATTAAAACAATTTCGATGCGTTTCGAGCTGCCATGGTCAAACGACAACTCCGATTGCTACGAAAATTGAAATCCGATAATAACAAATTATTACGGATCCAATGGAACTAGTTTCATCCAATTCTGAGACTGTTCGAAAATTGACTAATTTCACTAGTCGGTTTAAATATTAAAATATTCAAATTTCACAAATTAACTCTTAATTCAATTTTAAAAGTTCTAAAACATTGTTCTAACTCCAACATGATAAAATAAAATTTTACAAATCATTTTCAATCATATTTTACCCAATTTTCAATTTTTTCTGTAATTTAACATATTAAATTATCGATTTAATTATCCAATTAAATCCAATATTTGATAAATAAATTATTCAACTTGTAAATTCCACTTATTAATAATTAAAATTAATTAAATATTCAAATTTTAATTAATAGAAATTCTGGGTCATTACAGACTTCCCCCCTTAAAAGAATTTCGTCCTCGAAATTAACAAGTAAGAAAAGTTACAGAATCCATTAACTTTTCAAAACAAACCATTCAAATTAGATTTTTCAAATCTCTTAAGTGTTTAACTTTCCCAAAATTCATAGTTAAACTTCTTACAAAATCTTTACTAAGTTTCCAAATCCAAACTTTAGTTTTCAAAAATTTCCCAATTTTCTCAAAATATTCTAACGCCTTAAATTTTCGAAAAAATTCGCCATAGTCTCCTTTGCGCGGCTCGATCCGAAAAAAATGACAGTATATATATCACAAATATACATCTCATCACGTGATGAGGCATCTCGCAGGGAAAAAAGTGTAAAAGTACGGTATGTAATCCGAGATATGTTCCTTATTTATTATTAGCGAGCGTATACGGCTAATATAGCGCGAAAGCGAGCTCCAAATGCGAAGCAAGCGCAATCCGCACCTACTAAACACTCAACAAACAACATGAGAACATGTATATATGAAAATAATATCAATATACATCATATAGCAAAATAACAACAACTTAATATAGCAAATGCAACTAAAGCAACAAATGCAACCACCAAAATCAATATAAATTCTCATTAATATTCATTGAATTGGTTTTCCAATTGATTCGTTAACATTGGAATTTTACTAACGTTCATTCATTCGATTTCAATTAGTTTACATTCACTAATTTATTCACATTAATTCGCCTTAAATCGAAATCAAATCCAATTCTATTCAAATTTATTTACTTCCAATCTGGATTCAATCACATAGCTTTTAATTCGCTAATTCAATTTCATTAACACTTAATGAATTATATACATCAATCAACAATCAAATAACAACCAATGTTTATTCAATACAACCGAATTTATTCACTTTACATTCAATTTGGTTCAACACATTTAATTCCAATTGGATCATATTAAATTGACTTTCATTCAATTTATTCAATTTCTAATAACATTAGCTTCTAATGAATTAACACTTATATTCATTGTTTCATACTAATTATTTACATTCAATCGATTAATATTCCATTTATTAATTCAACTGTTAACTCCTTTAACAATATAAAGTTGAATTTCATTCATATAACTCAAGTTCAAATTCTTAATGACTTCACTTCATTAATTCACTTATTAATTTACTTTGACACCAAAAATCGACTTCATTCAACATCACTTAAGTTATATTCCATTTCAAACATCTTATCAAATCCAAATCAAATCCAAATTTTCCAAACAACTTTCTTTTAAACAATTTGGCAGTAATCCCTCTTTTGGAAACCCGAAAATGAACACCGATGATGTCATGATCATCGTCGGAATTATTTTCCAGCGACCGAAAAGAGTTTAGAGCTTTAATTTCTCCAAAAAAACTTTCCAAATTATCAAATCCTTTCAAAGCACTTCTCTGGAATTTTATTTTCAGATTATAAATCACATTTACAAACCCTTTTACTTATATAATTTCACTTCTTATATATAAGATTATTTCACAAGTGTAAATCTGCTTATACAATTATTCTTTAAAAATTGGTGTTTTATTTAAATTATTCAACAACCAAACAATCAGTTCATATACACTTTAATAATTCTGAAAAATTATTCCTTTATATATAAAATATAATCAAGGTAAAATTATTTCATTTACCCTATTTTAAATAATATCGTGTCAAATTGTTCTGTACAAGTGTTTAGAGATCCCTATCAACAACGTTAATTACTCGTGTTGACCAAAAGCCATATACCATTCAACAAACCAATTATCACAATATAAAACAATTTATATTCATTAACAAATACGCGCTCATATCTATTATTACACTCAAACTCATTCTAGAGTACTACTGACTCCATCTCTAATGAGTAATTCCCAACAGAGCAGGGTTGTCGCTTAACCATATGCTCTGATACCAGATGTAATAGTCTGCAAATCCGTACTCCTTGAATATACACTAATCTCCATTGATTAACTCAAGATGAAAAGAAATACGAACCATTATGGTTTAAAAAAAAGAAAAAGATAGAAGAGAACAGAAAGAAAGCAACAGAACAATATCAGAATCTCACAATCACAACGGAACAACATATAATAAATAAATGAATAATCTTTAAACAAAGAACTATATCAGTTATCACATTACAACACATTACATTACATTACATTACATCATCATCAGAGTGTACAACAAACAACAACAAACAGCGGAAAGGAAATACTATATAAACTAGTAATACGCCATGCCATCCAGCTTGCCTCCAGCAACTCCTGAATTCCAGAATATCCTGATAAACCTTAACTCTTGACTGCCCGTGTCGAAATTGGTGGGCACCCAGAGTTTAGGAAGGAAAATAATAAACTCCGAGTCAGTCATGTGACTGGTGTGAGAACTCAAAACAGTTTATCATTAAAACAAAGAATAGGATAATTTTAAAATAGATTCGCAATGCTTTAAAAAATGAGACTACCATAAGGCCTCCCGCACACACACACACAATGCAAACGCAGAATCGGAGGAGATTTCTCCTTATGATAGTCAAAGATGCTTGATACGCATTAAAAAGAAACATTTGATATTATTACTAGTGCATAGTGTAGGAAAAATCATTTCGAAAGTAAAGATATAAATCTTAGCCAGCATAGGCATTTCGCACTTATGCCTACTATAGCTACCATCCAAACAGTGGTGACCACCATAAGTGAATGATAGGTTCTACAACTAAAACCGTACAAGATCGTATTGTTTCTTTGGATTTCCAACAAATGGTCAGGCCAAGGAACTTCCCATTGCCACATGGAAACGCCTCTGGAATGACGTCCCGAGAACCAAACCGGATCTCTGCCAACACAAGGCCGGGTTACCCCTAACTGGGTAACTACTGACACGAATATGTCATCCCCCGATCGTAACCGATCTATCCAAGGATCCTCGATTTCCAACAACCACAAAGCAATAAATTTGCAGCAACAACATAGGTTAAGTATCTGGGCTCCATACCATGATACCACCTCTATTCAGAAGGAATGACATACACTAAAGGGGCGCTACCCCCTAATAACCTTGCCGCATCCTTCCTGTTTTGACCATTTTCGAGGTGTGAGGTCCGACGAAGTCTCGTCCACAAAGCCACGCTTTATACAAAAGCTGTGCTTTAGGTCAACAAATGATCAAAGAAATGATCACAAAGACAAATGATCAAACAAATGATCATATCACAAATGATCAAACAATGATCATTTCACAGCAACTCTCAGCATGCCACACTACCAGATTGGGAGTATATCACTAATAACCTTCAACTACATAACCTCTGAGCTCGTACGTCTCAGAGAAGGGTGTTAAGCTAAGAGAATAAATTCTCCACCACCAACAGAAATATATTTGAAAGAAATCAGCTTTATATCTCAACTTGTAATGTCAGACACACAATCCATACAAGTCTGTTTCAGGCTCGAACAGAACCGAAGGCACTTACATAGAAGTCCTTGCATTACGGATAATTTCTAATCGCGTCCGGACTTCCCGTCACTAAGGGTGATAAAACCTCTATATCGGAGATCAGCCGATGCAGAATAACTCAACGGTAATCCTTACGTTTTCAAAAATATCTGGTCTCCAACACCGGTCGCCAAATGCAATCCATTACGACGTATCACATATTCGAAATGAGTTATACGACCCCAAGGTCCTTTCCCGGCTAACCCGAATAGTGAGTGCTTATTTAAGAATAAGTGTGGCATTCAAATTCAAGCAATCACAACAAATACCTATTTAAAGGTAAATATTGATAGTCAGATTATTTAACTATCAATAAGTGTGTTCAACATCACCAAATTCCAAATAATTTCCCAAATTATTTACATTCCAAAATATCTTTACTAGATATATATTTTCCACACTTCAACATTTGAAAACAATTTCAAATCACTTTTCACCTTTACCACTTTTGAAAACAATTTTCAAATCATTCCCCTATACGAGATTACTTTCATTCCAACATGATTCATTTAAACCAATTAAATAAATCCTTACCGATTTACTTTATATTTACGTTCCAAATCCGTAAATTAATTCCCACACTTCAAAAATAAATCAACGTTTATTTTAAAACAAATTCCCCTTTTCATTTACAAATTCCATAGTGAATTTACATTTCCAAAATATCTATGAATATACGATTTTCTATTTGGCTTCTAATATTCATTTTCAATTTATCTTTAAAAGATAAAATCTCAAAAACATTCACTTCATATTGAAAAACATTTCCATACTTATTTTATAATAAGTAATTCACAACCCATTTATTTTCAACACTTGGAAAATATACAATATACTTAAATCGAAATTAAGTATATATTTCATTCTTTAAGAAATCATTCTCTTAAACACATTTGTTTGGGCCAAAATGAATGTTACGTAAAACATTGTTATGACGACCCAAAATCACTAGTATAGGGATTCAAAATTAAAATAGATGTATAAATCCCAATACTATATAAAACATTTCCTTTCGGAAACCATTTACTATAACAACAGTATTATAGTCCATCATTTCCTTCTATTTCTCGAAAACGTCTATTTCAACAATAAATGTTGAAATCTATGGTTTCGATTCATAATACATTTTAAAACATCGTTAAAACGATTAACTTCATCTTATAGTATTCATTTTCCCAAGCATATCCATTTTATTTGATAATATATTCACTGTCCAAAATCGTGAATATACTTCCTTAACCAATTTCAACTTTCAATTTATCAAATTCCATTGCTTTCGAATTTATAAACATTGTTTATAAATTCCATTTCTATATTTTATAACAGCTTCGTTTTATAAATCTCCTTTAATAACCAATTCTATTTATATTTCATTTACATGTCGAATCCAACTTATAAGTAAATTACTTATAATCCATTTATTCACAAATCCATTCTTTTACATCATCATTTATTCATAAATCTAAAATTCTTATTTACTTATAAAACTAGAGACAACTTTATTTTAATACTTATAAAAGCTCGTTTTATAATTCCAATATCTTTAACTTATAAAATATAAATTTTATAAATCTTTTATATAAACCGTTTATAATAACTCAAAAACCTCAATTTAAATAAACCAATCTCTTTATTAATTTACAAAACGCTATTTAAAACTTATATAACTCCAAAATTACACTTAAGTATTATTTTCCCAAAAATATAACTTTTATAACCATAAAATTGAAATGTTTATTTATTTTAATAATTCAAAATTAAATAAAACGTATACTTTCAAAAATCACTTTAAAAATTCTTTTAAAAACCAAAATCATTATTTTAAAACTTTAAAAATGGATCCGATGATGCAACAGCACCAAATAGTCAATCACGACATCCAAATATCATATATTGATCTGATAATCAACAAATATCACAATATCTGTAAATAAATCAATACAGTTGAGGAATCCAGTTGAATCCCTCCAACCTGTTTCCCTGCATCCACAAACATTAGCACAATACCAATTCCGTTCTAGTACGGAATTATCGCGGTATATGGGATTTATAAAATATTATCCGCTTAATAGATGGCGCAATAGGGTATCGTCCTCTATATAATGCGGGAAATCAACTCCAAGTGCATAAATAATACCAATTTCACTGTACTGTGAAATATTCACGGTATATGTTTTTAATAAATAACATCCGCTTACTAACGACGCATAATGTCTATTTTAACAATCAATAGATAACAATCACCATTCAAACATGCATTCAAGAATTTTAAATATAATTATTTAAAATAATAATCGAAACCGATTTGATTGAGTGAGAAGTTCTCACCTTGATTTTCCGATAGCAATTCGTAGCGTTTTATTTCGAATAAAACTAAACGTGCGTTTAATTTTACTCGAAATTTTCATAGCTCCAAACGACTCCAATCCAATTCCATAGCGTATTGCTCGTCCATACGATTCCAACGCAACTGGTTTCGCGCGTTTTCGTCCTTGTATGAAAAAGATATGAATTTTTAAAGATTCACGAATTTTTATATAAGATTTACAACATATTTTTATATTTTTAACCCTACAATGCATCACAGCCCTTCAATCCATCACCATCAGATCTAAGCCGTCCACCATCTTCATCTTCTCACGTTCACGTGCGTACGGGAAGATCACGCAACTAAGAAACCCATCCTTGCAAACTAGGGTTTGATTTTCGAGCTTCCACGACATCTTTGACAACGATCAACTAGCGCTATATGAACGAGCATCTTCTCCTCTACCTTCGGCTGCAAGGGCATGGAGCTCGGCCCCCTCCAGCACCTCGATTTGCGTGCCAACTACAGGCCGTCGACCCCTCCTAGCTCCCTCCACGTTGCTCCAATTCCGATCATGACCGTTGAATACCTAGATCTCACTCCCCTCTACAAGTTTCATGTTGAAAGTTTGTTGAATTGGTTGGTGGATTGAGAGATTTGAAGGGAAGAAGCTTGATAAATTTTCGGCCATTGGTTTCAGAAAGTGGCGGCTGAAGCTTTCATGAAACCCTAGCCCTGTTTTTCATTTGCAAAATGAAAATTATGGGGGCTTATATAGGAAAATACGCGAACACTATTCATCCCAGAATTTCCGAACTCCAAACGAAGCGTGCCGATTGGCGTTTCTAAGGTTTACCCCGCGTTCCGAACACGAACACAATGGAACATGTTTCGGGAGCTAATTCGGTCATCTGTGCAAGTTATGGCAATAAACGATCGATTTAAAATTAAATCGGTAAATCAAATTCTCTGGGCGTTTTAGCTTGCACCGGACAAACGGTAAATCCAATTGATACGAAATTTGAAACCATACAATAATATCACATTACGGATCCGATAAAACTAGTTTCATCGGAATCCGAGACTTTTTGAAAAATGACTATTTTAACTCGCCAAATTAATATTAAAACAATTTCGATGCGTTTCGAGCTGCCACGGTCAAACGACAACTCCGACTGCTACGAAAATTGAAATCCGATAATAAAAAATTATTACGGATCCAACGGAACTAGTTTCATCCAATTCTGAGACTGTTCGAAAATTGACTAATTTCACTAGTCGATTTAAATATTAAAATATTCAAATTTCACAAATTAACTCTTAATTCAATTTTAAAAGTTCTAAAATATTGTTCTAACTCCAACATGATAAAATAAAATTTTACAAATCATTTTCAATCATATTTTACCCAATTTTCAATTTTTTCTGTAATTTAACATATTAAATTATCGATTTAATTATCCAATTAAATCCAATATTTGATAAATAAATTATTCAACTTGTAAATTCCACTTATTAATAATTAAAATTAATTAAATATTCAAATTTTAATTAATAGAAATTCTAGGTCATTACATAAAGGGTATTATGAGGTTCAGTAAGTCAGGAAAGCATGCACCTTGCTTTGGTGGTCTATTCATGATTACTGAGTATATTGTTGTGTAGCCTATCGAGTTGTTATTCTTGATTAGTTCTCCAGTATTCATGATGCCTTCCATATTTCTCACCTAAGAAAGTGCTTGAGGAGTACTGAGACAGTTGTGGAGCTAAGGCACATTGAGGATCTCGACATGTCCTCGAACTTGACTAATGTACAACATCTGATCCGTATAGTTGACTCGGAGATTCGAAAGCTTAGGATTTAGCAGGTCTCGTTAGTGAAGGTGCAATAGTCCGAAATCCCGCTGGAATGTACTTGGGAAACCAAATAGCAAATGGCATAGATTAACCTCGAGCTATTTTATGATGCACATAAGTCTGCTATGTTTTGTTACTTTGTTTGTTTGTTTTAGTAGTCAATGGTGTAGTTGAGCTTGAACTTATTGGCTCGACTATAGATTTTTCCCTAAGTAGAAATTGCAAGGACGCAATTCCTTATAGAGGGATGTTTTTAACGACCTATAGTTTAGAAGGAATTAAATTGAAAGATTTAGTTGATTAAAAAAGGGGCTTAATAGGAAATTTATAAAAATATAGAAATAATTTGGAAATTTATATAAGGGAAAATAATAATTAAATAATTAGTTAAAGTAGATTTTGATTTTTAAAATGAGTTTCGACATTTTTAAAAGTTAAAATAATTTTGTAAAATATAATAAAATGATCAAATAATTTATAATGGTAAATGGTAAAAATAAACAAGATAAAGAAAAAAAATTAAAAGAAAAGAATTTTTGTTTCACTTATAAAAGAGGTTTATTAATTTATTTGTGAACTTAGGCTTTGCACAATAAAGAGAATATAATTATTCAATTGGTACAAGATAATAAATAATAATTATGGAAAAATTATGGTATGATAGTAAAACATTTATGGGGTAAAATTATGAACTTTATTAGGAGTTTTGGGATAGTTTGTCATAGTAGAAAATTTAATTAGTAAAGTGGGAAAAGAAAGAAAAGAAGTAGAACAAATGAAAACAAGCCTATTTGGTCCAACTCCACACTTAGAAAAATATCTACCATATTTTTGTGACCTTCTACTAATTAATAATTCAATATTTAGTTCAATTATTTAAATATCTTATTGTTAAAAATACGGTTCGTTACAGTCTCTCCTCCTTACAAGATTTCATCCTCGAAATTCCTAAATCAGGGAAAATATCATGCCGAGCCAGTATGATGTTATCTACCATCTCAAAAAGGTAATGTAAGGAGAAATGGAGGAAGATGTGGTCTGACTTGCTCAATGGAAGTTGTATACAGGTGGAGCATCTAATGAAAATAGCTTTAGGGAAGGGGTTATCTTAGTAACCTCACAGGAATGAACAAACTATTTTAGGTCAAAGCTTGAGTTTCCCACAATGAATAATGAAGCTGAATATGAAGCACTAATTATAGGGACTAAGATAGCAAAAGAAATAGGAGTCAAAGCATTGCATATATACATCGACTCTTAATTGATGGTATGTCAGGCGAAGAAGGAATTTCAGGCTTCGAGTATCGACCAAATGGATGTCGACTGGATCTTGGAGGCCGGAGGAGAGAAGAAGTCACGAATGACTCCAAACAAGGAATATTTGCTGAAAACTCTCCTCCAAACGAAAAATGAAAGATGAAAACTCCTATGGAAAGTACCATGATAAATTATCTATGCAACAACCCGTCTTTCACTCCACAGAAAGACGAATCATTATTAAGAAAGAAAGGAATAGAAAAGAGAAAAGAGAAAAGATAGAACTAAACAATATCAGAATCTCACAGCGGAACGAATAAAATATATTAATCGCATAAAATATTACATAGTATCAGATACATCAGAGTTACACTGCTTATACAACACAAAATACACGGTTATAAAAGTCTGTCTATTATACAACTCAAGATACAACACAGATATAAATACAGAGATCAACACAGTGGAACCACTATATCTACAAACGTCGGAGCCTCCTACTCCATATCTCCTCTAGAATTCGTCAAAGCTAACCTGACTCTCTTGGCTACTCGTAAAAATTTGAGTACCCTAGAGTGTTAAGAAAAATAGAAATAAACTCCGCGTCAGACATTGGTCTGGTGAGAGTAAACGGGTTAAAGTTGTTTAACTTTGAAAATCATTTGAAAACAAAAGGTATCACATAAGACTTCCCACACATAAACACATATAAGTTTTTACCTTACGCTAACCAAAAAATTTGATAGAAAATCTAGTGATATTATAATAGGGTCTAGGGTTTTCAAGTAAAATACAGAAATAGCTGGAATGGTTACATCTCACGTTCCAACATAGTTGGGCACAATCAATACGTACGACACTTATTGGAGATTGGATTCCATACAATGGCAGGGCTACTGGGGTACCGCCCGTCACAATACGTGGCCTAGATCACCATACTGAGGATCCACCTTAAATCCCCTGCAACACAAGGCCGGAACCATCCCTTACTGGACAGTCCCGAATAAGAACACCCCACGGTTGTAGCTAGCAACCGCCCACATAGCCGAATAAAAAGGGACTCTAGCAGGGGAAAATCTTATCCTACTTGGGTGCTACCCACTTAGCCTTGCTGCACCTCCCTTGTTTTAGCCATTCTCGGTTGATGAGGCTTAAGGCTACGATTACCTTTATAGAACACATCTATCTTAGAATGCTCATCGTCCTCCTAACGATCTTATGAAAGCATTCAATCCATAAAAGTTCATTTCGGGTTCGAACGTAACCAAAGGCACTACCTCGTTACACTCATTTTGGAATCACCCTCAGAGTTAACGACAACAGCCCTTGCACTCTGAATCTTCATCTCGAAACTAAAAGTACAATCTCTGTTATACTCGTATTGGAGTTACCCTCAGAGTCTTAACGACAATGGTCATTACACTTCGAGTCTTTACTTCACTTGAGATTTCACGACCTATTGTCTAATTTGATCGATGTAGTTTCTGAATATCCAAATTTGGAAATCCAATCCCGGTCTCACCGGAAACCAAAATGCCGTCTTTTTAGTCCAAGTTGTTTTAAAGTTAAAACAATTTGATTCAATTCATTATCTATATTCACACAGATAGATAATTCACAATTTTATAAATAAATAATCCATATCATCATAATTCAACCAAAACATCCAATATCACAGATCAACACATATGTCATATCAGAGATATCAAACAATCCAAGGCATTCAATACCATTCAGCCATCCATAAGCAAAGATTAATTAATCACACTATCTTTAATTAATTTAAAATGAATTAAATTAATTACATCCATCACTATAAATCTTGCTTGCTTAACCATTAATTAATCACAAACTAATTAATTAATCATCATCTTGATTAATCATCCTTGATTAATTATCTTTAATTACATTAAGTAATTAACCCTTAATTAATTACAAAAATTAATTATCCTTAACCATTTACAGTTATTAACCTTTAATTAATTTCACTAATTAATTAACTATAATTAATAACATTAATCCTTAATTAATTATATTAATTAATTATCCTATAATCACTTATTATTGATTAATTATCCTTGATTAATCAACCCTTAATTACTTTATTAATTACATTAATTAATGATCCATTAATTATTTGTTGATCATATTTAATAATTAATCTGTTAATTAATCACGTTCATTAATCAGCCTTGATTAATCATAAACAGTAATTACCATCATGTAATTACTTACCTTAATTAATTAACTCCTTAATTAATTATATCAATCCCTTGATTAATTACACCAAGTAATTAATCCTTAATTACTTCTACAAAGTAATTATTCTTTTCAATTACATCCAGTAATTACCCATTAATTATTTACACTGTAATTACACTTATTAATTTCATTAAGTATTTACACTTAATCAGTCATCAAGAGATTATCTTTAATTCATTAACAAATTAATTACAATTGGGTAATTCATCCCTTAATTACCTTATAAACCAATTAATTTATCTTTAATTACAGATTAATTGTTCTTTAATTATTAATTAATAAACCTTAATTATCAATTAATAATCTTAATAACAGATTAATTAATCCTTAATTATCAGTTAATTAATCCTAAATATCAGTTAATTAACCTTTAAATAATCTTTAATTAGATTAATAATCTCTTAATTGTTAATTAATAAAACTTAATTATAAATTAATAAAACTTAATTAAGTACTTATTAATTACCAATTAATTAACCTCTAATTACTTATTTAAATAATTTCTAATTACAAATTAATTAATCTCTAATCATTAATTAGTCAATCATAATCATTAGTTAATTAAATTAATTAATTATTCTTAATTAATTACTTAATTAACCCTTTATCCTTAATTAATTAAATAAATTAATTATACTTAAATTTCTTAATTAACTTAATTAATCTCAAATCATTAAAAACCTTAATTATCTTAAGATAAATCATCATCTTATTTAATGTGTTAATTATCATTAACACCTTAAACATTTAGCTTTTAAAGATTATCTTCCTTTATTAAATCTTTTTAATTAAAATTTTAAAATAAGTTAAAAATTTACTAAATAATTTCAAGTTAAACAATTTACAAAATTTTCTCAAATCAATTACTTAAAAACATTTATTTTTATAAAGAATAGATTTTAAAAACAAGATTCATTTCAAAATTTAAAAATTACTTTATTTAAATTTAAAAAATGGTTTTTATAAAACCTGAAACTTTTTAAAACTGTTATAAACTTTCTGCTTCGGGTCGAACCCGGACATCACGCGAGAGCCACTCTGAGATTCCTTCTCCTTTCCCATGTTTTTTTATTAAAACTTAGATTTGTTTTAAGATTAAAACCTAAAGTCTAAAACTCATTTCTACTTGAGTATACACTCGAGTCACAGACCCAAACACGTGTGCAAGTGCACCATCACATCACTTGAGTAAACCTCCACACCAAAACCCACTGACACAAACTTCACATGTGCATGTGCACCATCGCCAGAATTGCCTTGGCCTCTGATGAACCTTCTGACACATCACTCATCATCGTTGCAACCAGAACCGACCATCAAAACTCTCACACAAGCCCCTGATCGAAATCAAGCAATCCAGTTGAAAGTGGAACCAAACACCATGGCCAAAAACCCCCTCGAACTGATGTCATCGATCACTGGAGCCGCTGCAACTCCGACCACACCTTCTTTAACCATCCACGCGGTGTTCCCCCAAGCCTTGAGCAACTCGATCCCCCAGAGTCAACGAGATGAACAAATTCCTGACCTAGCCAAAAAACTAGGGTTAAGACCTGGTTTGACCTACAACCATCGCCAGAGTGACCTATCCATCTTCCTGCTATTTTTTCCTGAACCACCAGACATCCTCCTTCCTCCAACCAAGATTCTGACCAACCTAAATCCTTCAGCCACCAGAATTTGTTCAAAAACCAAATTCCAGTCAACCTTGGAATGCTCATCCAATAGTAGATTAAAATTCATGATTTTTCTTTTAAAAATCATGTTTTCTAGAGATGATTCAAGATGTATACTTGAATCAATAAAATTTAACATTTGATTTTATCATATTATTAAGATTTCTACTGTATTTTTTCTAGATACAGACATATTTTCAAACTTAAATACTTGTACATATTTTTTAACACTTAGATTTTGTTTAAACTAAACTCTTTTGTTTAAAATCCAAGTTATAACAGCGATTTAATAAAAGATATTGAAATTTTGATTTATTATGAACTCTGTAACCTGGAGGCAGAGAAACAACATCCTGCACAGTTCAACCCAAACAAACATACAATATTCACATTTGTTTATATACATGCAAGGATAATTCATTCCAGTAATCACATGAAATAAAATTTAAATTTACTTCATCTTTTAAAATAAAATGTTTACTCACCTTATTAAAAAGATGAACAGAGCTTGGTTTCAGAAAACAGGGAAGCTTGAAAAACTAGATCGAACTTTGAAAACTTGACTGCTTTGATTTGAAAACTGGAAAGCTTGAATTGCGGAGATGATTTTAAGACTTTGATTTCTTAAAATTGAAATACATATTGCTTGATAGCTTTGCTTGAACTTTTGAAAAATGTTGTTGCAGGCTTGTTGTTTGAGATGGTTACAAACTTTAGATTTGAAAAATGATTACAGGGTTTTTGATTTTGAATTTGAGGAATTTTACAGGCTTTAGAGAAGATTACAGGTTTTGATCTTAAGTTGAAAAATGTTTGTAGGGTTTGTATTTGAGTTTGAGAAATGTTACAGGATTTAGTTTGAGAAGGTCATAGGGTTTTGATTTGAGTTTCTCCGAGATTTGCTTTTCAGGTTTGCGCTTTGCTTTTGTGAAATGTTTTACAGGTTTGAGGAATTTCTTGAGTTTTAGAAATGAAATAGAATAAGAATTGAAGAAGGAAGGTGAAAGTTTATATGGAGTTTATTAGAATTAATTTAAAAGAAAAGAAAATAAAACAATCTAGTGACACTTGTTATTACAACTTTACATTTGTCATCTACAATTATTAATCACCTAACACATGTAATCATAAGCCCTAAAAATTAAACACTCGTATTTTATTCATTTTTTATTATGTTTAAATGATTTTAAAAGCTTTTGAAATAAATTTCCTAATTAATTAAGTACTTTTATTAATTGATAAATGCTTTTCTTATCTTTAGATAAATAAAACCTATAAAAAAACCAATTAGATACTATATAAAATCATATAAAATTATTTAATCCATTCATAAATGTAAATATAAAACTTTCGTATTTATTTACTATTAAATAAATACTTTCTAAATTTATATAAATAAATTTCCTTTAAATTAAAAAATAAATCTTATTCTAATAAAAACCATATCCATATATTTTTATATTCAAAATATTTTTAAGGTATATATCTTTTAAATTCAAGTTTAGATCCAAACTCAAATTCAATTTAAAATCCAACTTAAAAATCAAGTAAAAAATATATATATATATATATATATATATATAAACACATAATTAAATTTGTAAATAATTATAATTTTGCCACTTTTTAAATAACTTTGAAAAATATTAAATTGAATTTAATTATAGCTTCAAATCATACTATATACATCCATATATATTACAATTTGAAAACACTTCTTTTATTAATTTAAATCCAGGACTCCCTATTTACAATATATATTCCAATATATGTATAGACACACACACATACACAGACACACACGGACACACACATTATAAATAGAAAACATTATTAATTAAGAGATTATCACATTTTAAATTCTCTTGAAATTCCAAGATATCACATTCCTTCCCCCTTAAAAAAATTTCGTCCTCGAAATTTAAACAAAGGTAATCCAAAAACTTCATTTTATGTCAACAATCCAAGCATACATATCAACCATACACTATCAACCAAACAAACCATTCACCCAAACAAATAATTTTTAGCTATCCGGATACAAATCCAGATAAGCTTCCTAAAATTATTCAAAGTTTCCCAGGTATAGACACTGGAATACTCGCTCTACTGAATCCAAACTATCTATACCACTAAGCTTCTGAGCTCCTACTCATCTAGATCTACAAGATATCTGACCACAGACAAGACCGACTTCAATTGCCAAATCTTCCTGAACTACTAGTTCCATAACCAGTGATGGATCATACACGTACTCCTTCAGAGATACGTGAAATACATTGAATCCCAGTCTTCCAAACTGACAATTCAACCCTATAAGCCAAAACACCAATCCTTACAAGAACAAAAAAAGATCGAATATACTTCGGAGCCAGCCTCCCAGTCTTATCCAATTCTTATTGCTCCCTTTATCGGATAAAACCTCATCCAAAAACAAAGTCTCCAACTTCGAATTCCAAATTCCTTCGTCTCTTAACCACAAAATTCTTCTGATGATCCTGGGCTGCCTACGTCCTTTCTAATCTGCTTAACCTTCGCTGATGCTTCTTGAAACAAGCAGGATAAAAAACAATCCAACAAAATGATCCTCTCAAGGTCTACCAGAATCAAGAACACAAACTCTACTTCAAAATTATCAGTAGACTTCAAACTTACTTCTCCTATCCGGAAAAGACAAAACAGGTGCGCTTGCCAAACTGGCCTACGGATCCTGAAAAACTTCCTGAGGAAACCCGCTAGTCCAAAACACTGCAACTTCCGCTTACTTCCACTCTAGAATAGCTGCCACCTTGCTTCTGCTTCATAACTCTGATCAGGAGTAGATGAGAATGCCGTCGATGAACACGTGCAAAGACTTGTCCGACACATCCTGGAAAGACGGTTCAACAGATCCATAAAGAGAAAACTCGAAAGTTCCACAAAATCCTGAGTTGCTTCACCAAATCCTCTCACTAGGAGACATCCTTCTACCTAGCTGAATTACTGGTAGCTTCATGAACCAAGTAGATAAAGAACTCAATTTCAATACGGACAAACCTCAGACTTCCCAGAAGACATCCGGAAAATCTCTAACAACTTCTGTAACTCCTACATCCTCCAGAGATGCCTCAATCCATGCAAAAGATTATGCAAGAGAGCACTCAAACTATCATAAGTCACTTTTGCTATTTTATCCATTTCAACTCCAAAGATACCGTTCTCTCTTTACCAATCAGAACAGGTTGCCCTTGACCAATCCATCTACCAAAGAAACGGGTCCACTCTGCTGCTTCTGAACTCTATCTCTAGGAAACTGCTAACCCAAAAGATCTTCCTATTGGCACATAAAACACTTCCGAGCTACACTGCTGCCACAGATGCCAAAGACTTCATATCCAAAGTTCCTTGATCCTCAAAGCCATATCACAAAGAGCCTTTAGATGGCAGACATCTCCTCAAGAAACTCGGGCCTCAAACCAAACACAAACATTCTGCAGAAACTTAGTCTCATCACTGATGTAGACATGCTTGCTCCAAAAGAAATATCTTCGAAAACATCCATAGTCACTACGTCTCACCACGCAACTGCTTTTCCCTGAAGTTGCCAAGATACCATCACTCGCTTCTACCTAACTGACAAATCCAAACTCTACTCATCCAAACTTGCACTTCAATGATGGACTCCGAACCTTCTTAAAAAGTTCCTTCAGAGATTAGTGGAATCCTTATACCATGATGCAAAGCTCACTCGAGACGGTATTGGGTCTACAGTCTCGACAGATACTCTTCCAACCTCAACACTCGGACTTCTTGCATTGGTAGTCGTGCTACACCTACCACTACCCTTCCTACCTCTAGAACTTATGTTGGAAAACCCGAACAGGTAATCCAACAAATCTGGGGTGTGTGTGTGTGTGTGTGTGTATATATATGTATGTATGTTTGTATGTATGTATATGTATATATATATATATATATATAATACAAATATGCTCTCTCAAGAAAGAAATCACTCCAAAGCCTAGGTATTCACTCAACCTAGCGCTCTGATACCAACTGTAACAACCCGTCTTTCACTCCACAGAAAGACGAATCATTATTAAGAAAAAAAGGGATAGAAAAGAGACAAGATAGAAAAGAAAGAACTAAACAATATCAAAATATCACAGTGGAACGAATAAAATATATTAATCGCATAAGATATTACATAGTATCAGATACATCAGAGTTACACAGCTTATACAACACAAAATAGACAGTTATAAAAGTCTGTCTATTATACAACTCAAGATACAATATAGATATAAATACAGAGATCAACACAGGGGAACCACTATATCTACAAATGTTGAAGCCTCCTGCTCCAAATCTCCTCCAAAATTCGTTAAAGCTAACCTGACTTCCTTGGCTACTCGTAAAAATTTGAGTACCCAAGAGTTTAAGAAAACGAGAAATAAACTCCGGGTCAGACATTGGTCTGGTGTGAGTAACGGGTTAAAGTTGTTTAACTTTGAAAATCATTTGAAAACAAAAGGTATCACGTAAGACTTCCCATATATAAACATGGGTGAGTTTTTACCTTACGCTAACCAAAAAATTTGATAGGAAATCCAGTGAACTAGGGTTTTCAAGTAAAATACAAAAATAGCTGGAATGCTTACATATCACATTTCAACATAGTTGGGCACAATCAATACTTACGGCACTTATTGGAGATTGGATTCCATACAGTGGCAGGGCAATTGGGGTACCGCCTGTCACAATGCGTGGCCTAGATCACCGTACCGAGGATCCACCTTAAATCCCCTGCAACACAAGGCCGGAACCATCCCTTATTGGATAGTCTCGAATAAGAAAACCCCGCGGTTGTAGCTAGCAACCGCCCACACACCCGAATAAAAAGCGACTCTAGAAAGGGGTAAATCTTATCCTACTTGGGTGCTACCCACTTAGCCTTGCTGCACCTCCCCTGTTTTAGCCATTCCCGGTTGATGAGGCTTGAGGCTACGATTACCTTTATAGAACACATCTATCTTAGAATGCTCACCGTCCTCCTAACGATGTTCTGAAAGCATTAAATCCATACTAGTTCGTTCCGGGTTCGAACAAAACCGAAGGCACTATCTCGTTACACTCAATTTGGAATCACCCTCAGAGTTAACGACAATAGCCCTTGCACTCTGAATCTTCATCTCGAAACTAAAAGCACTATCTCCGTTATACTCGTATTGGAATCACACTCAGAGTCTTAATGACAATAGTCCTTACACTTTGATTCTTCACTTCACTTGAGATTTCACGACCTACTGTTTAATTTGATCGATGTGGTTTTCGAACATCCAAATTTGGAAATCCAATCCCGGTCTCACCGAAAACCAAAATGCCGTCTTTTAAGTCCAAGTTGTTTTAAAGTTAAAACAATTTGATTCAATTCATTATCTATATTCACACAGATAGATAATTCACAATCTAATAAATAGATAATCCATATCATCATAATTCAACCAAAACATCCAATGTCACAGATCAACACATATCTCATATCAGAGATATCAAACAATCCAAGGCATTCAATACCATTCAGCCATCCATAAGCAAAGATTAATTAATCACACTATCTTTAATTAATTTAAAATGAATTAAATTAATTACATCCATCACTATAAATCTTGCTTGCTTAACCATTAATTAATCACAAACTAATTAATTAATCATCATCTTGATTAATCATCCTTGATTAATTATCTTTTAATTACATTAAGTAATTAACCCTTAATTAATTACACAAATTAATTATCCTTAACCATTTACAGTTATTAACCTTTAATTAATTTCACTAATTAATTAACTATAATTAATAACATTAATCCTTAATTAATTATATTAATTAATTATCCTATAATCACTTATTATTGATTAATTATCCTTGATTAATCAACCCTTAATTACTTTATTGATTACATTAATTAATGATCCCTTAATTATTTGTTGATCATATTTAATAATTAATCTGTAAATTAATCACATTCATTAATCAGCCTTGATTAATCATAAACAGTAATTACCATCATGTAATTACTTACCTTAATTAATTAACTCCTTAATTAATTATATCAATCCCTTGATTAATTACACCAAGTAATCAATCCTTAATTACTTCTATAAAGTAATTATTCTTTTTAATTTCATCCAGTAATTACCCATTAATTACTTACACTAAGTAATTATACTTATTAATTTCATTAAGTATTTACACTTAATCAGTCATCAAGAGATTATCTTTAATTAATTAAAAAATTAATTATAATTAGGTAATTCATCCCTTAATTACCTTATACACCAATTAATTTATCTTTAATAACAGATTAATTGTTCTTTAATTATTAATTAATAAGCCTTAACGATCAATTAATAATCTTAATAATAGATTAATTATTCCTTAATTAATAGTTAATTAATCCTTAATATCAGTTAATTAACCGTTAGTTAATCTTTAATTAGATTAATAATCTCTTAATTATTGATTAATAAAACTTAATTATAAATTAATAAAACTTAATTAAGTACTTCTTAATTACCAATTAATTAACCTCTAATTACTTAATTAAGTAATTTCTAATTACAAATTAATTAATCTCTAATCATTAATTAATCAATCATAATCATTAGTTAATTAAATTAATTAATTATTCTTAATTAATTACTTAATTAACCCTTTATCCATAATTAATTAAATAAATAAATTATACTTAAATTTCTTAATTAACTTAATTAAGCTTAAATCATTAAAAACCTTAATTATCTTAAGATAAATCATCATCTTATTTAATGGGTTAATTATCATTAAAACCTTAAAAATTTAGCTTTTAAAGATTATCTTCCTTTATTAAATCTTTTTAATTAAGATTTTAAAATAAGTTAAAAATTTACTTAACAATTTCAAGTTAAACACTTGACAAAATTTTCTCAAATCAATTACTTAAAAACATTTATTTTTATTGAATAGATTTTAAAAACAAGATTCATTTCAAAATTTAAAACTTGCTTTATTTAAATTTAAAAACTAGTTTTTGTAAAACCTGAAACATTTTAAAACTGTTTTAAAACTTTCTACTTCAGGTCAAACTCGAACATCACTCGAGAGCCACTCTGAGTTTCCTTCTTCTTTCCTACATTTTTTAATTAAAACTTAGATTCGTTTTAAGATTAAAACCTGAGTCTAAAACTCATTTCTACTCGAGTATACGCTCGAGTCACAGACCCAAACACGCGAGCCTTTCTTCGAGCAAACCTCCACACCATAACCCACTGACACAAACTTCACCTGTGCATATGCACCATCACCAGAATTGCCTTCGACCTCTGATGAACCTTCTGACACATCACTCATAACGTTGCAACCAGAATCGACCATCAAAACATTCACACAAGCCCCTAATCAAATTCGAGCAATCTAGTTGAAACTGGGACCAAACACCATGGCCAAAACCCCCCTCGAACTCACGTCATCGATCACTGGAGCCGCTGCAACTCCGGCCATACATTCTCCAACCATCCACGCTGCCTTCCCCCAAGCCTTGAGCAACTCGATCCCCCAGAGTCAAAGAAATGAACAAATTCCAGACCTAGCCAAAAAACTAGGGTTAAGACCTGGTTTGACCTAGCACCATTGCCAGAGTGACCTATCCATCTTCCTGGTATTTTTGCCTGAACTACCACACATCCTTCTTCCTCCAGCCAAGATTCCAACTGCCCTAAATCCTCCGGCCACCAGAATTTGTCCAAAAACCAAATTCCGGTCAACCTTGAAATGCTCATCCAATACTACATTAAAAATCATGATTTTCCTTTTAAAAATCATGTTTTTTAGAGATGATTCAAGATGTATACTTGAATCAATAAAATTTAACATTTGATTTTATCATATTATTAAGATTTCTACTGTATTTTTTCGTAGATACAGACATATTTTCGAACTCAAATACTTGTACATATTTTTAACACTTAGATTTTGTTTAAACTAAACTATTTTGTTTACAATCCAAGTTCTAATAGTGATTTAATAAACAGATATTGAAATTTTGATTTATTATGAATTCTGTAACCTGGAGGCAGAGAAACAACATCATGCACAGTTCAACACAAATAAACATACAATATTCACAACTGTATATATACATGCAAGGATAATTCATTCCAGTAATCATATGAAATCAAATTTAAATTTACATCAGCTTTTAAAATAAAATGTTTACTCACCTTATTAAAAAGATGAACAGAGCTTGGTTTCAGAAAACAGGGAAGCTTGAAAAACTGGATAGAACTTTGAAAACTTGGCTGCTTTGATTTGAAAACTGGAAAGCTTGAATTGCTGAGATGAATTTAAGACTTCGATTTCATAAAACTGAAACATAAATTGCTTGATAGCTTTGCTTGAACTTTTGCAAAATATTGTTGCAGGCTTGTTGTTTGAGATGGTTACAGACTTCAGATTTGAAAAATGATTACAGGGTTTTTGATTTTGAACTTGAGGAATTTTACAGGCTTTAGAGAAGATTACAGGTTTTGATCTTGAGTTGAAAAATGTTTGCAAGGTTTGTACTTGAGTTTTAGAAATGTTACAGGATTTAGTTTGAGAAGGTCACAAGGTTTTAATTTGAGTTTCTCTGAGATTTTCTTTTCAGGTTTGCTTTATGCTTTTGTAAAATGTTTTACAGGTTTGAGGAATTTCTTGAGTTTTAGAAATGAAATAGAAAAAGAATTGAAGAAGGAAGGTGAAAGTTTATATAGAGTTTATTAGAGTTAATTTAAAAAAAAAGAAAATAAAGCAATCTAGAGACACTTGTTATTACAACTTACATTTGTCATCTACAATTATTAATCACCTAACACATGTTATTAGAAGCCCTTAAAATTAAACACTTGTATTTTATTCATTTTATTATTATTTTTAAATGAATTTAAAAGCTTTTGAATAAATTTCCTAATTAAATAAGTACTTTTATTAATTTTTAAATGCTTTTCTTATTTTTAGATAAATAAAACCTTTAAAATAAATAAAATAAAAACCAATTAGATTCTAAATAAAATCATATAAAATTATTTAATCCATTTATAAATGTAAATATATAACTTTTGTATTTATTTATTATTAAATAAATACTTTCTAAATTTATATAAACAAATTTCCTTTAAAGAAAAAAATAAATCTTATTCTAATAAAAACCATATCAATATATTTTTATATTCAAAGTATTTTTAAGATATATATCTTTTAAATTCAAGTTTAGATCCAGATTCAAATTTAATTTAAAATCCAACTTAAAAATCAACTAATATATATATATATATATATATATATATATATATATATAAACACATAATTAAATTTGTAATTATAATTTTGCCACTTTTTAAATTGCTTTGAAAATATTAAATTGAATTTAATCATGCTTCAAATCATACTATATACATTCATATATTTATTACAATTTGAAAACACTTCTTTTATTAATTTAAATCTAGGACTCCCTATTTACAATATATATACCAATACACACACACACACACATTATAAGTAGAAAATAATTTTATTAGCTTTTAAAAGATAAAATTAACCAATTATAAATTATTAATTAAGAGATTATCACATTTTAAATTCCCTTTAAATTCCGGGATATCACAATCTTGGAAGGTGTACTATATAGGAGAGGATTCTCTGCTCCCATGCTACGATGTGTCACCTAGTAGGAAGCTAAGAAGATAATAGCCGATTTGCTGAAGGGTAGTTGCGGTGATCATATTGTGAGCAAACTTTGGCAAGAAAGATATTTTGCTACGAATATTTTTGGCCAACAGTCAACGAGGATGTTGCGAACTACATTAGAAAGTGTGATAGATGCCAAAGATTTATGAAGATTACTAATGCCCTATCCACATATCTTACAAATGGTTATCCCATGGCCATTTGTTGTTTAGGGACTTTGAAATAATCAATATGCTGCCGATGTCAAATGGCGGAGCAAAGTGTGTCATTGTTACAGTTGACTATTTAATAAAGTGGGCCAAAGATGAATCGCTAACCACGATGACAACTAAGAAAGCGATCAACTTTGTTGTGAAAAACATCATATGCCAATTCAGACATTCTTAGAATCTTATCAGCGACAATAGAAGCCAATTCGAAAGCGATGAATTCAAAGATTTTCACAATAAGTGTCAAATTAAGAAAGCTTTGCCTTTGTGGCCTACTTGCAAGAGAATGAACAGGTGAAGGTAGTGAACAAGATCAACAAATCCATCCTAAAGAAACAACAAAGCTTAGGCCAACTGGGTCGATGAACTAACCCTAGAATTGTAGGCTTACCGAATGACTCACAAGTTGATGATTGGCTACACTCCATTCGCTTTGGCCTATGGATCGGAGGCCATGATTCCCATTGAATCGGAAGTCCCCTCTCATCAAAGAACTTGTTACAATCCTAAAATAAATGAGAAACTCTTGCTTAAGTCCCTTGACTTGATCAATGAGTAGTGATAAGAAGCTGATTTGAGGGTAGTTGCTCACCAGAAAAGAGTAACATGATAATTTAGCACCAATGCCAGGAACAAGATTTTCTAGATTGGTGACCGCATTTTGAAGCAAGTCTTTCCTAGTCCAGGGGCACTTAGCCCAAAATTGGAAGATCCCTTTGCAATTTAACATAAGCTTATAGACTGAACTTCCATGATGGGGACTATTAATGGAATTTCAATTTCAATAGCATGGAATAGCGAACCATGAATATTCTATTTCACTTATATTTATTTTTGTAAATACCTGACTAGACTCTGATGTAATAAGGCAGAGTCTACCATGCTTATGTCTACAAAAGAAATTGGCTTTGGGGATCGATGGAACTGTATTCTTGATAGTCTAACATTAACTGTGTGAATAAAACCAGAATTGAATATTCATTTTTTTTAAAATTGAAGATATCTAGGTACCTAGAGACAGACACTGATGGACCCTTTTGATTCTTGATTGGATCATGGGGATATAATCATGCTAGGATCGATCGTGATGATTCGCGCTATAATTGTAATCTTTGACCATTTCTTGAAGACTAGCAAGGTCTGAGACCATAACCCAGAGATAGGAAGGTCTAACGACAATGCCCAAAGATAGACATCCGAAATATTAAGCCTTCGAGATAGGACCTAGCATTAGATTGAATCTTGTTTTGAAAGAATAATGATTACCTATATTTGATGCTTGGAGATAGGCAAGATCGAGCATGGATGTTTAGATGCAGACATCCATAACACCACTTCCGAGAGATAAAAGGTGTAGTAACACTATAACCTTATTTTTAGTCAAACAGAAACTGACCAAAAGCAAGCAAGATAGGCTACGGAGTTAGCCAAGCAATTGCAATTATGTTAGCCAATAAAAAATATTATGGTAGCGATAAACAGAATGAAATGACAAAGAATTATTAAGCAATGTTGAAAAGGTATTCGTGCATACATAGTTATGGTGAATAAAGTCATTGCACCAATCCAGATATGATAATAATAGACATATGTAAACTATGTATATAGGCAAGATAACATGGTAGTTTGAAAGAAAAACTATTTTATTACAACTGAAGAACTTTAAAAGCAAAATCAGGTGTCATACCCGCATAACAATAACATATGTACATAGATCGAAACTGAAATAAAAAATTCAATACAAGAAATTATGCTTTTAGTTGCATTATATTGCAGAGATTCATTGTGATAAAAGCATGGTGATTTATTTGAGAAACTATATAATTAATTTTTTGAAATTGGTAAATAAAAGAGAAACTAAATAACATATATATATATGTATGTATGTATTATACAAATCCTTAACTATTCCGCTCCGACTTTTCTTTTCCTCATCTTTTGTTAAAATATATCCTCCACCATAGTGAAGAAAAATGCCTCCTCCTTCTTCTTAACAAATCACGAGCTTCAATGGGTGGGAGGATAAAACTGAAGTGGTACATTGTTCCACAAGGTAAGACACCTGATGTGGTATCCACTTGGGATGAAGTGGTGGTGATTTAATAGAGGCGACATAATAGGGTTTTGGTTTGGGACCTAGGGAGGAGTTAGAGGAGTTAGGCAATAAAGAGAATGGCGTTGAATCTTTTTTGCAGAGTCGAGCCAATTAGTGCTATTCGAAGGGAGTGCTGCTGCTTATGTCAAATCACGACATCGTGATAGTGATGTAAGGGTAAGCGTGTTGCATTTTTGGAAAAGGGTTCGAACATGGTGGCGGTGGCATCGTTGAACTTAGCTCGCAAAGATGATTGCATTAACGGTTGTTAGACGCACTCTGTCCATGGTGGTGGTGACATGGTAAAACCATAGGCTATGTTTGGGTAGATCGAGAATTTGAAATTTTAGGGAAAGTAGAAGAAGGATTAAGGATATAAAGGTGATTAACTAATTAAGGAAAATTATACCGGGACACAAATTGATTACACAATTGGTAGTACAATGACTTAACCATTGGATTGGCCCTTGATTCCCACCAACCGTATAAGAGCAAAATGATCTAAGGGTTCAACTCTTTTGCATCACCAATTGTATTTATTTTATATCCAAGTAGCTGGGTCCATTACTTAATTAAAGTTAATTAATTAACGTTTAGATTTGCATTCTTATCAAATTTGTATCCTATGCATACAATGTCCAATCAAGATGTGGTCTTTACTGTTATACTCATAATGAGATTATCTACGGCATGTTATAAGGTTGGACTGGACTTGGACACTTGAGGAATTACGGTTCAAGTAAGCATAATTAATACTCTATATTTATATTGCATTATAAATCCACACATAATTATATATATTGAAAATTTACCTAGAAGAGGTGGGATAATATCTTTAGGTAATTATTCCCCCAATTGATTAGATTGGTTTGAGTTGATATTCTGGATAACTGGTTAAGATCTTGCACGCATGTGTGTATTGTTCTAATCGTATTGAATATTGTTAGATGGACTTGATATTAATTAATAACATGTTTATAAATTAATTAACTCAAATTTGTTGTTATATTAGTGATAGAAATATTGTTATATATTTTACTACTAATCATAAGTTAAAAGTATAACTTTTAAAATAAGCTGTAAGGCTAGGATAATTGTTTGGGCATGTTAAACTTATATTGAAATGCTTTGAAGTTTATTTGTCCTCGATATAAGTTTACTATGGTGTGAATCATTAATTAACTAATTAGTGAATTTTCGTGAAGATGATTTGAGAAATTAGAAGTAAAAAATAAAGTATTGTATTATTTAATAGGGTTTAATTAAGTTTGTAAAATACCAAATATTGTTGTAACATGATTTATTAAATTTGGACCTTAAGAAATGGGTTGAGATATGCGTGTACACATATGTACATATATACTTACATATATTTTTAATAACAATTGTATTATGTTTGGTGTCACACTTTTTTGGTATCGGTGTGAACTACCAAAAATGCCCCTCTGCAGTATTGATAAATCTTAATATTCCTTACAAATAGGATCTAATAGTTAAACTTGCTCGATGTTAACAAATCTTAATATTCCCTAAATTTAATACATAACAGTTAAACTTCTTTACTAATTCACAAATCTTAATATCCCCTAAAATTAGGATCTAACAGTTAGATATCTTTATAAATTCGAAAAGTTCATCTACGCTTAAAAATAGGATCTAACAAATAAGCATTTTTTGTTTAATTAACGACAAATTCATTGTTTATTAATTAATAATACAAATAAAATTCAAACTAACAAAAAATTAGATATCACGACTTAGAAATAAAACTTTAAATTAACTACACATATTTCAACGTAAAAATATGGATAAATATTTGTGCAAACCATTTTTTCTTAAATGTGTTAATCGTATATAATCTGTAGAAAAATAATTCATGCACGAGGCATATGCCATTATCACGCACGAAGCGTGTGCCCTAATGCTCGTACATATATATAGAATTTATACACATGAGCTATATAATATTTTGAAGCCATATGAATAGCTAAATTGAATTTTAATAAATAAATTAAGTGGTATTAAGTAATAATGTGATTGGTATGCAAGTGTATTATTTTATAAAATAAGCATGAGACATCTATAAAATAATACGAAGAAGATATGGTTTGAGTGAATCAATAAATAATATTAATATTAAATTAGTTACTAAAGTAAGATGCATTTTTTTTGAATGTTTACATGATTGTAGTGAAATATATTAATATTGAGTTGATTGATTTGTTACTTTGGTTGTGTTTTTCCTTCATGTATGTAAATGTGCATGATATTGGTTTCATGTAGTTGGACTTTTTAATATATACATAAACACACACACCCTTCACACGATTTATATGATTTATATATGTACCTATATTTATTAATATAGTTTTGGTTCGTCCAACTTCGAGCTTCGGAGTGCTAATTATTTAATGAAGAATTTAACGTCGGTTAGAAAATCGCCGAAAAATGTAACAAAAATATCCACAAGTGCACGGCGTACAATTACAGTACATATGCAAGTACGGGTCGATCCACAGGGAATTGAATTAATTTTAAATTCTACTCAATCAAATTAACCCAAGTTTGCAATTTCGTTTAAAGTAAGAAAAATAGCAAAAATTAAACTAGAACAAACGTGAATAGAAATATAAGATTAAGAGAACATTTAGAGGCAAATATACTCTCATATTCTCACATAAAATGAACACAAAATCAATCTGTGATCTCTCATTTTAATCTAAGCAAAATTAAAGATGAATTTATCAAAAGTATGGTCTATTTATGTAATTAAATAACATAATTAATGTAACAACCCGCAAATTTATCGATTTTTATATTTAAATATTTTATCGATACTCGGAATTTAGTCCGAAAAGCTACTTTTTGCATACGGTCTAATTAGGACTCGGGACCACTCCCATTGAGTTTAAAATGCTGTTTGCGACCTTTTTGAGTATAAGCTTCGATATGTTTGGAGTAAGTTGATTTTTGCTACTTTTTCACTTAGGGCTTTGGTTTGGGCTGAGCCCAATAACCCCACTTATGTGTTCAGTCCCAACCCCTTCTCCTCTTCATTACTTCATTTCTAATTCCTAATATTCAAGCTTTCATAACAAGGGAGAGTGGAAGAGGAAATTAAAACTCCAAGCCCTAGTTTTCTTTTGCAAATCAAACTCTAGCTCCAAACTAATAGAAGAACGCATTGGCAAGCTTCTCTTCTTCTTCTACAACTCATTCTCTTATCAATTTCAGAAATCCCTAAACCTAACTTTGGGAATGTTCTTCTTTTAAAGCTTAGGATCAAGCTTCTTGAGTTGGATTTGAAGAGTGGTTGATTCTCCTCTGCTTTAGAGCTTCTTCTTCATTTGTTTGGGTTCAAAGGTGAGATTTTTATCTCACATCTATGTCTATGATTATCTTCGATTGTTAGGTATGAATTCCTAAAACATATTCATGTGCATTTGCTTTTAGTTTGGATTAATTTGGTTTATATCCCAACTTTTGGTGTTTTGAAAGCAAATTCTATGGAAATCCTTCTATGGATATTTGAACAAGTTTTGGTGACGTATCGAAGAGCCATAATGGCCAGGTAGTCGATTGGCATAAACCCCTGGCGCCATTGCTCGAATTCGATTGCGAATTGGTTGGGTTTGCACATCTTGTGCAAAGGAAGGGAAAACTGCCTTAGCTCCAATCAGTCGACTGAACTTCTTGGTCATTCGACTGGCTGAAGCTAATAAGCAGGGTGAAGGCTTCCTACAGAGCCTTGGGGGCTCTGTTTACTGCAGTCAGTCGACTGACTCACTGAGTTCAGTCGACTGACCTGCATCCCGAGAGTTTTTTTGGGACTGTGATCAGTCGACTGAACTCAGTGAGTCAGTCGACTGACCTACTCACATTTGCCTATTTGAGTCTTGTTTGCTTGGTTTCCAATTTTTATCGACTCGTTTTGATTTCTAGTTGTCGATATCAATTATTCGACTCTGATGACTTCTATTTTGGAATTTCTAGAAATATCCACTTTGATGGATTTGTTGTCGATTTCTTTGGATTTTATTCACGTATTCGAATGTGAATTTTAGTTAATTGATCGTTCCTACAATCCTTTTTGTGATTTGTCACTTTAAAAATATAAAGGTTTCAATACTAGTAGTAAATATCAAAACTCTTTCATCAAAATGATTTCAACACTATTTTATTACAAAGCTCGTTCTCTTAAACCGTTTTCCAATCTATTAGTATATACAAACCTTTTCCTCACTCGTATGAGAAATCTAATTAAACGACTTAGTAAAACAAGTGGTATGAAACGCTTGCGTTTACTTCGTCGGTTAATTCTTGGACTTGTTCGATTGAAACCCTTGTGACAATTTTCTAGTGGAAATCTACAATTTGTTCGTAAATATTTAAGTTAAGCTAGTGGTTATGGGACATGAAGCTAAGCTCATATATTTACTAGCTTACTGTAATTGACACTTCTTGGTGATCATGACGAGCATTTTTATGATTTAGACTAACAATTGTGCGATGTCTCTTTGTCTATGAGGCTAGACTAGACACCATCTGTGTGATTTCGACTCACACATACCTTTTTGCTTTTTGGTTAGTCTAGACCTCATCAGTGTGATTTCGACTCACACATGTGGGGTAGCACCCCATGGTCTTCGAGCCATTCATGTGCCAAAAATTAATGGCTAGCTACCATGAGATAGCTTCTCGTTCGTGTGATACATATGTTGGTGAGTTTTAATGCTCCCGTTCGTGTGATAGGCCTCCCCCCCTTTTCTTGTGATTTCTGGATTTCGTGTGTTGAATTCTGGAATTTATGCTTCACCTAATTTTGTGATTTCTATTGATATGCTTTATCAATTTTTATGCATTGGTGAATTCGTGTGTCATTGACTTGTTGTGAATTCAAGTTTTGGGTATGAAACCCTTTTTGGGTCTTTGTGAAGATTTGTGTGATATTGATTAATCTCATGTTGAGTTTCAATTGCATACTTATAGTAGTATGCCATTATGGTTATCATATGTTTATGCCATATCTCTTATTCTATATCATGTCGTCTGATATTTATAGCTAGACTGATCCGTTTATTATTTTCTTATTAAATAATACTCGGGTCAGACCGAGATGTTACAGGTGCTTCTGCTTGACTTCTCCCTAGGGATTTATTACTCTGACTTTTGGCTAACTACTTAGATTAGTAGTTTATTTTGTTGTATACACTTGAGATATGAAATCATAGATGTATTCTTTTGTATAGCACGTGTTGCTATTCTTTTGTATTATTGTGGATCTTTTTGACCACTACTCTGATATACACTTTCATGTGTTAGTTATATATTCATATCTTCTTCCGCCTTTGTGATATGAATTATTTGCGACTGATTTGTGTTATGTTTATTTCTATATTTGTTTCCGAAGATTATTATAGCCACTGTGTAGTAGCTTTGTGTTTGTATCGGTATGTCGGATTTCCTCTTGAAATAAAAATGCATGTTATACTATCTGACATATCGGTGCTCGCGCAAAGCAATTACATGGATGGTCGCTCCTCAACAACCTTATTCTCCGTGCTAGTTGACAGCATTACACCGTAGTGTTCTTGGCTAGGGTGGGTATAGAGGTGGGGCATCACGGCTTGGTATCGGAGCCAAACTTCGGAACAATGTAGAATAATTTAACAAGGATCATCGTTCTAAGTCCATCTTAGGAGTCGTGCTTTAGGATTTTATTCGGGTCTTCGTACCGTCCTATCCCATTTTCATTTATGATTCCTTGTTTTATCTATCAAGATTGCTTGATATTTATTTTGAGAATAACTTTTCTCCTTCTTTCTTCTCTAAAGGAAGAGAAATGGTTAGCTCTAGCAGTCCTAGCGCTGGTCAATCCAGTAGCCCTTCTCTGGATGGCGCATTCATGTCTGCCCAACAACTTTTGGATCTTGTAAAGAATCAAGAGTTCATCTGTGCTTTGAGTAAGAACCCCGAAATGGTTCTACCTTTGAAACTTGATGTTTCTTTCAATCAGCTGGTGGATGTTACTCTTCTTCATGGAGAGGTTGGTAAAGGAAGTGTTTGTGGTATTGGGACTTCCAAGAAGAGGCATATTAAGTTCAAGAGCCTTAATCCCAATAAGAGAGTGAAGCAAACTACTTTTGTAGCAAAGACTCCAATCCCTAATCGTGGAGAATGCTACAATTGTGGCTCTAAGGACCACTATATAAATGAGTGTCCTAGACCTATCTCTTGCCGCTATTGCAAAGGTGCGGACCATTATATGTCTTCATGTCCCAGACTTCAAAGCAAGAAGAGGGTGGAACAAGAAACTTTGGAAGCCAAGACTCCTACCCTAAGTCGTAAACAATGCTACAATTGTGGTTCCACGGACCATTATGTAATTAAGTGCTCGAAACCCCTCTATTGCCGCTATTGCAAAGGCTCGGGTCATTACTTATCTACATGTCCCAAACTCCCTAGCAAGAGGGAGGGAAAGTTGAAAGTCGTGCAAGCCCCTTGTGACACTTCTCTTGGTCAAGGTATTTCTCATTCAACCCTTGATGACATTTGCTTTGTGATTATCTTGTTCGCGTTCTTTTTGATATGGGTTCCACCTCACTATTCTATATCAAAAGAACTTGTTGATTCTTTCCCTTTGAACAATTTTGGGCTTGATGTCCTCCTTGAGAATTGCGAATCCGGATGGTAGATCCGCAACACTCAATTTGCTTTCTATTGATGTCGAAATTATTTTATGTGATTTTTCTTTCCGAGCCGAATTTTTTTGACTTAGGCTTCGGAATTGATTTGTGTTAAAGGATTGGCTTTTTCATTTCGAAGCCATATCCTTTGTCCCTAGTGGACTATTCATCTTCGACATTTTTAATCTGTTAAGCAGATTTCTATTTTTCTTTGTGATTCCGGTTTCAAATTTTTGGTGGCATTGATTTTTATTCTTTAAACCCTCATGATGAGGAAAGTTTTACTTCTCTCATTTAAATAGTTTGTGACATTTTCCGGTTTGTTTGGACTTGTCTTAGGATTATCACCTAAGCAATATCTTGTGTGGTGATAAGGTCTTCTCGGCTCGACCTTGCCACCGATTTTCATTTGGCTACAAGTTGCGAGAGTTAGCATTCCACTTACCGCATTCCGCACTCGTTATGATTCTTATGAATGACTTATTTTGTCGTTCAGCTTGTCCAACTTATTTCATCCATTTTATAAATCAAGTATTCTATGAATATCTCGGTAATTCCATTCTTGCATTTATTGATTTTTGGTTGAAAGTAGAAATTTAAAATTTTGCAAACCTTTTTCATAAGATTTATTGGTACGTACAATTGGATTTTGATCTTAAACGAGCAAAGAATATTCTAAAACTTTTAAGAGATATTTTCATCATATAGAAGATGATTTTGTGATTGTATTGCCCGTTGAGTGCTTTAAGAAGTCTGGTCGATGCGCTTGATCAACGTTATCGATAGGAATTTCCTAAATGCTTAGATGTGACAGTCAGACACAATAAATTGACTTATGTAAATTTTTCTAGAAAGATTATTGCATAAAGATAAATGTAATTTTGAAAGTTTTAACTCTTCAGGAAAGAAGATTATTTAAAAGAAATTCTTTCTTTTCGATACTCTTATTCTTGTGATTCCCGAAGGGAACCAAGACTTTATCTTTTGTACCAATGCTTATTGTATTGGTTTGGATACCGTTCTCTTGCAAAAGATAACGTGCTATCACTTGTGCTTCTAAATCATTAAAAGCCGATCGAGACTAGGTATGCCACTCATGATCTAGTGCTCGTGGCTATTGTTTTCGCTTTTAGAATTTGAAATCATTATCTTTTAGGAGAGAAATTTGTTCTTTATACCGATCATAAGTCTTTGAAGTATTTATTCTCTCAAAAGGAACTTAATTTGCATCAACAACGTTGGCTCGAGTTCCTTGCTCCTTATGATCTTAATGTCCTTTATACCCTCGGTAAGGGTAATCGTGTCGCCGATGCTCTTAGCCGTAAGCAACAAGCAGTTGTTTCCATGATGAAATCCGAATGGAACGATCTCGAGATCTTATCCACTTATGAGATTCGAGACCGCATATCCGATTTATGCTCATCATTTGTTTTATGTAGCCTTAAGGCTCATCCTTCTCTTTTAGACCGCATTCTTGAAGCTCAAAGGTTAGATCCCGACTTGGCTCTTCTTGGCCAAAATATTAAGGATAAAATTGATATTGAAGGTTTGAAGGACTTTGATATTGATTCTCGTGGCGGCATTCGTAGATTTGGTAGACTTATCGTGCCAAATATTAGTGATCTTCGTAAAGATGTTTTAGAAGATTCTCATCGTTCTAAATTTACCATTCATCCCGGAAGTAGTAAAATATACGCGGATATGAAGCGGCTTTATTATTGGGAGGGAATGAAACTTGACATCGCTAACTTCGTTAAGCATTGCATGACTTGGGAACTCGTTAAGGCCGAACATCAAAGGCCCGGTGGGTTATTGCAACCTTTAGAAATTCCAATTTGGAAGTGGGACCAAATTTCCATGGATTTTATTGATGGTCTTCCCCGTTCTCGTTCGGGTCACGATAAGTTATGGGTGATTGTTGATAGACTTACTAAATCTGCCCATTTTATTCCCGTTCGGTCTAACCGAACCGTACCTCTTTTGGCCAAACTCTTTATTAAAGAGATTGTTAAATTACATGGGGTTCCTACTTCTGTTGTTAGCGATCGAGATCCATTGTTTACTAGTGGATTTTGGAAGAGTCTTCAAAAAGTATTAGGAACGAAGCTTAATTTTAGCACCGCTTATCACCCCCTGTCCGATGGACAAACCGAGCGTGTAAATCAAACTCTTGAAGATCTTCTTCGTGCATGTGTTCTTGATTTTGGTGGAAGTTGGGAGGATCATATTTCACTTGTTGAATTTTCCTATAATAATAACTTCCAATCTAGTATTGGTATGGCACCTTTCGAGGAACTCTATGGAAGGCCATGCCGATCTCCTTCTTGTTGGCTTGAGGCCGGTGAGAAGCTGGTTTTAGGTCCAGACTTTGTTCGTGATTCCACAGAAAAGATTGAACTTATTCGACATAGGATGAAAGAAGCCCAGAGTAGACAAAAATCCTATGCCGATAACCAGAGAAGGAAGTTAGAATTTTCTTTGGGAGATCTTGTGTTCATTCGTGTTTAACCTATGAAGGGTGTTGTACATTTCAGTCGATCGGGAAAATTGGCGCCTCGATATATTGGGCCATTTCCTATCACTGAACGTATTGGTTACATGGCTTATCGCCTATTATTACTGGCTCAGTTTTCTGCCACACATGACGTGTTCCACGTTTCTCAATTACGGAAATGTCTTCGAGATTCCAATTCTATTCTTGAGCCCGGTGTTGTGGAAGAGATTGAAGTTTCGCCTAATTTAACTTATGAGCAACATCCTATTCGTATCATTGCTTCGGAAGTCAAACGACTTCGAAATAAAGATTTTCCGCTTGTTAAAGTTCTATGGTCTTCAAATCCTAAGGATTGTTCTTGGGAATCTAGAGAGTTCATCGAGCGAACACATCCGGACTTACTTTCTCGAGCTCTTTGAGGTGAACTTCTTATTTCAAACTTCTTTTGTGTTGAATATGCTTTTATGGTTGTTACTATATATCTTCTTCTTAAATATGCGAGGATGCAATTTCTTTAAGGAGGGGAGTCTGTAACAACCCGCATATTTATCGATTTTTATATTTAAATATTTTATCGATACTCAAAATTTAGTCCGAAAAGCTACTTTTTGCATACGGTCTAATTAGGACTCGGGACACTCCTATTGAGTTTAAAATGCCGTTTGCGACCTTTTTGAGTATAAGCTTCGATATGTTTGTAGTAAGTTGATTTTTGCTACTTTTTCACTTAGGGCTTTGGTTTGGGCTGAGCCCAATAACCCCACTTATGTGTTCAGTCCCAACCCCTTCTCCTCTTCATTACTTCATATCTAATTCCTAATATTCAAGCTTTCATAAAATGGAGAGTGGAAGAGGAAATTAAAACTCTAAGACCTAGTTTTCTTTTGCAAATCAAACTCTAGCTCCAAACTAATAGAAGAACCCATTGGTAAGCTTCTCTTCTTCTTCTCCAACTCATTCTCTTATCAATTTCAGAAATCCCTAAACCTAACTTTGGGAATGTTCTTCTTTTAAAGCTTAGGATCAAGCTTCTTGAGTTGGATTTGAAGAGTGGTTGATTCTCATTTGCTTTAGAGCTTCTTCTTCATTTGTTTGGGTTCAAAGGTGAGATTTTTATCTCACATCTATGTTTATGATTATCTTCGATTGTTAGGTATTAATTCCTAACACATATTCATGTGCATTTGCTTTTAGTTTGGATTAATTTGGTTTATATCCCAACTTTTGGTGTTTTGAAAGCAAATTCTATGGAAATCCTTCTATGGATATTTGAACAGGTTTTGGTGACGCATCGAAGAGCCATAAGGGCCGGGTAGTCGATTGACATAAACCCCTAGCGCCATTGCTCGAATTCGATTGCCAATTGGTTGGGTTTCCACATCTTGTGAAAAGGCAGGGAAAACTGCCTTAGCTCCAATCAGTCGACTGAACTTCTTGGTCAGTCGACTGGCTGAAGCTAATAAGCAAGGTGAAGGCTTCCTACAGAGCCTTGGGGGCTCTGTTTACTGCAGTAAGTCAACTGACTCACTGAGTTCAGTCGACTAACCTGCATCCCGAGAGTTTTTTTGGGACTGTGATTAGTCGACTGAACTCAGTGAGTCAGTCGACTGACCTGCTCACATTTTCCTATTTGAGTCTTGTTTGCTTGGTTTCCAATTTTTATCGACTCGTTTTGATTTCTAGTTGTCGATATCAATTATTCGACTCTGATGACTTCTATTTTGGAATTTCTAGAAATATCCACTTTGATGGATTTGTTGTCGATTTCTTTGGATTTTATTCACGTATTCGAATGTGAATTTTAGTGAATTGATTGTTCCTACAATCCTTTTTGTGATTTGTCACTTTAAAAATATAAAGGTTTCAATACTAGTAGTAAATATCAAAACTCTTTCATCAAAATGATTTCAACACTATTTTATTACAAAGATCATTCTCTTAAACCGTTTTCCAATCTATTAGTATATACAAACCTTTTCCTCACTCGTATGAGAAATCTAATTAAACGACTTAGTAAAACAAGTGGTATGAAACGCTTGTGTTTACTTCGACGGTTAATTCTTGGACTTGTTCGATTAAAACCCTTATGACAATTTTGTAGTGGAAATCCACAATTTGTTCGTAAATATTTAAGTTAAGCTAGTGGTTATGGGACATGAAGCTAAGCTCATATATTTGCTAGCTTACTGTAATTGACACTTCTTGGTGATCATGGCGAGCATTTTTATGATTTAGACTAGCAATTGTGCGATGTCTCTTTGTCTATGAGGCTAGACTAGACACCATCCGTGTGATTTCGACTCACACATACCTTTTTGCTTTTTGGTTAGTCTAGACCTCATCAGTGTGATTTCGACTCACACATGTGGGGTAGCACCCCATGGTCTTCGGGCCATTCCTGTGCCAAAAATTAATGGCTAGCTACCATGAGATAGCTTCTCGTTCGTGTGATACATATGTTGGTGAGTTTTAATGCTCCCGTTCGTGTGATAGGCCTCCCCCCTTTTCTTGTGATTTCTGGATTTCGTGTGTTGAATTCTGGAATTTATGCTTCACCTATTTTTGTGATTTCTATTGATATGCTTTATCAATTTTTATGCATTGGTGAATTCGTGTGTCATTGACTTGTTGTGAATTCAAGTTTTGGGTATGAAACCCTTTTTGGGTCTTTGTGAAGATTTGTGTGATATTGATTAATCTCATGTTGAGTTTCAATTGCATACTTATAGTAGTATGCCATTATGGTTATCATAAGTTTATGCCATATCTCTTATTCTATATCATGCCGTCTGATATTTATAGCTAGACTGATCCGTTTATTATTTTCTTATTAAATAATACTCGGGTCAGACCGAGATGTTACAGGTGCTTCTGCTTGACTTCTCCCCAGGGATTTATTACTCTGACTTTTGGCTAACTACTTAGATTAGTAGTTTATTTTGTTGTATACACTTGAGATATGAACTCATAGATGTATTCTTTTGTATAGCACGTGTTGCTATTCTTTTGTATTATTGTGGATCTTTTTGACCACTACTCTGATATACACTTTCATGTGTTAGTTATATATTCATATCTTCTTTCGCCTTTGTGATATGAATTATCTGTGACTGATTTGTGTTATGCTTATTTCTATATTTGTTTCTGGAGATTATTATAGCCACTGTGTAGTAGCTTTGTGTTTGTATCGGTATGTCGGATTTCCTCCTAAAATAAAAATGCATGTTATACTATCTGACATATCGGTGCTCGCGCAAAGCAATCACACGGATGGTCGCTCCTCAACAACCTTATTCTCCGTGCTAGTTGACAGCATTACACCGTAGTGTTCTTGGCTAGCGTGGGTATAGAGGTGGGGCGTCACAATTAAACCATAAACTTTAAACAACAAGTAAAACTATTTACTAAATGTCATGAAAATGAAAATGAAACTAAAACAAAATCTATTTTAAACATGATCTATTTACTATATTTGATTAGTAACATAGATCATCAAATTTTGATTCTATTTTAATCCCATGATCAAAATCACTTAGTTAGATGATGATGTAAATTTTTTTTATGTTGGATTAAACATATCCCATTTGTGATTACAACATAGGCTATCAAATTCCCTAATAAACTTACATTAGAATCCAACTTTTCATTAAGCACTAAAAGAGATCATAAATAATAAAATATGTTGAATCTACATACTTTAAGTGAGCTTCATTACCCCTAAATTGAAGGGGCTTAGCTTCTCATTTGTGTTATTATTTCAAAACATGTAAATTTCAACATTAAAAAGCAAGGAAATGCAAGCTAACTAAAACAAAAGAGAATTAAACTACTTGCATAAAAATAAAAATAATTGCAATGAAAAGAAAGCCAGTCTATTAACATGAAATAGAAGAAAGCATGTAAATAAAAGTAAGCATAAAATAAAAGCATGTAGAAAAAGAAGAAGATGAAGAGGTTTATGAGGCCATTTTATTTCTCATTAATTTTGTTGCTACAACTTGCATAATATGATAAGAAGAATAAAAAACTCCATTACATGAATATACGAGGGTTACTTATACATGAATAAAACCATAATCCATATTTTATGGGACTACCCAAAATGCCATTTAGGAAGTGTGGCCTCTAAGTTATCATTAGCATGAAATTAATCCTTCATTAAATGTGCATGTGTTTTTAATCCCTGCTAACATGTGCATTAGCTCTTAATTGTAGATCATGGTTAGTGAGTAGCTGGGGTCCTCCATTATTACATGAATTCTTTTATCTTCCTTCTCTTGTGCATGCATACATATATAAAGCCATTTCCAATGTTCACTCAATCTTCTACAAAACAACATTAAAATGCACAACTAAATTTCAACAAAAATTAACACATTGAAAAATGACTATGTTGCCCAGTATGAAGATAAATGAATGATGATTTGAAAACACTTTAGATTTTGGTTTAATCATGTAAATATCCTGATATGCTCATTTACTTAAATAAAAGTAGATTAAATATGGAAGTAAAAATATGCATTTTTACGTGCACATAAAATAACCCCACACTTATCTTTTTATTCGTCCTCGAACAAAGAAAAACTAAGATAAATCCAGTTTCGTATGGAGCACGATTGCTTTGAGCGTATGCAACAAGCCGTTAAACCTCTAGGTGTCCCTAGTAGCACGAATGTTGTCTCGTAAGGGCAACATATACTACCCACAAAATCCAAATGCAATATAAAAAAATTCCTAAATGCAAGATTTATTTACAAAGATATGAATGCAAGTTTTTGAGAATATTTACAAATGAAGAATTTGCTTTTAAATTGACATGAATAAGTTAAATATAAGTTCTGGTCATTATCAAGAAATTTAAGTCCTTTTACTCATCAAAACTTCAAACAAAAATTAAGTTATCATCATAGTTAGACTCTTGTTTGACTAGTCGTTTCGGTTGATAACATAGTGCAACTATGAAATGGATCCTTTGTTGATTATCAAAGTTTTGCAAAGTGATATTTTTATTTCTTTTCAATAACAAATGGAATCAAATAAGTGAAAATAGTTCTTGAATTTCAATTTCTTACTCTCTCTATTTTTGAAAAGTATTAACATTATTAATATTTACACACCAAACTTGGATAAACTGAGGCTAGAAATATTGATTATGCACTGTCTTTCGGGCTTACGTGAGAAGAGTGTAGAGTGTGGGAGTGTACAACCTACGTATGAACACACGACTCTAGGTTGTAATTCTTATTAAAAAATTATTTACATACACCCAACTCAGATAAACTGAGGCTAGATATACCGATCATGCACTGCCTTTCGGGCTTATATGAAAAGGGTACAGAGCATGACAAGTGTACACACGTGCATGTGAACACATGACTCTAGGTGTTTTTTATTTTTGCAAAACCAATTTTTCATGTTTTTTTATGAAGAGAGAGATTTGCAAAATCATCTTAGCACCACTTAACTTAGAATATCAAAAACATTATCTCCTTTACTTTAAATCATCCACTTTTTTAAACAAAGATTTACAAATAGGATATACTTCATAGTTAACACTCATGAACCTTTCTATATACTAGTTAAACCATAATTACTTGTAATCAAACTTTATTTTTATTTTTGTTGAGACAAATAAATTTTAAAAGTTTCAATTTAGTAACCAAAACATATACTTATCCCATAGTGTTTCTCTAAAAGTAAATCAATATGCTAAAATGAAAATTTGTTTTGAGTTTTTTTTAAGTTTCGAGTTTTGGAAAGAAAACACAAAAAAATAAACCATGAAAATCAAAAACGAACATGAGAGTCCCTGCCACACTTAGTTTTGACTGTGTTCCTACAGTCAATGCATGATATGATGAGTGTAACGGGAAAAATATGTACATATTACAATAGTGGGATAACATTTCTTGCTAGACGTAGTGTGGCTCATGAAGAATCATGAGCTCCTCTCCTTGATTACATGGAAATTCCAAGTATGGTTTCAAGTGATGACCATTGACTTCAAAAATTGTTCCATCCTTAGGTTTTCTATTTATATTGCACCGTGTGGAAACACTACAACAAAATATTCATATTACAACTTTTAGTTTACAACTAACACAAACTGACGTTATTATGGGTTATTTTAAAAATCTATTTATTTCTAACAATTGTAACAAAGGTATTTATAACAGTTTTATTTGTACAGCAGTTGCAATATACGTCTATAACAACTGCATTTTTTATGACAGTCGTAAATACTTAATTATAATAACCGTCTGTGACAGTTGTCTTTTAAATAAATACAATACGCCTTTCCATCTCATCAAAATTTTCACCTTCCCTCCCTTAATTTTTCTTGGTCGCTCAATTTATTCACTCGGTACACTAAAACTCACCGTCAAAATTTCATACACCTAAACTATAACCTCATCTCGTTTACCTCGCCGCTCTTGCCATATTCCATGATTCTAAACCCACTCGCCACCCTAGCCATCCATGAAGCCAGATCGGTCGCTCGTTGTCGTTGCCATCGACGAAACCCACGAACCCTAACTGCGCTCTTCTCTGCCATCTGCTTGTCATTGCCGCTGATATAGGTATGGTATCTTACTTTATATTTATTATTATTATTATTATTATTATTTATATCTATTTATTAGTATGTGGCAGATCATTGCTGGTTGAGTTCTGTTTTGATTATTTCACTACTTTTTTTAGCTATTTTACTGTTGTGTGAACCTATGAGGAAGCTAGGAATATTTCCCTATTGATTGGGTTTCATTTGGCAGTAAGTTATGTTTGATTTAATTCTTGATTTGTTTTTCTTGGATGGATTCTTGTTGCTGGACTTTTATTCTGTGTGGTAATTTTAAGTAGTGATAGTGTATATCTTCACGCAATGAAAAGGAAAATATGAGAAGCTTTTTTATGATTATTAAGAGTCGAAGAAGTTTGCTACAATCAACATTCATATGCAAATCGAGTTCAAACTTAAAGGTGCTTCCTGTTACTTAATTGCAGAGATATTTTTTATTCTTAGCTGCATTCAACTTTTACTTTTATAAATCCTTTAAATTATAGTAGTTTTGGGCTACCTATTTCGGCTGTGCATGATGATAGTTTAGTGGAACGTTGGATACGGAAAACTCAGCATTCCATCGTCAAAAACATGCCAAATATTTGATAATGTTTATGTGTATATATATATATGTTATGTATGTATGTATATGTGTGTGCGTGCGTGCGCTTGTAAAGCATTAAAATGTTCAACATTTCAGAACAATAATGTCTCATGAATTAACAAACGACTTATAACAATCATATGATATTGATTATGTTTATTGGGCAAGATAACATAGAAGAAACGTAAAATAGACAACAGTGCCGCAGAATCACTTTATAAGAAAAGTCTAGCATCTTATTTCAATCAGGTGGTTAAAAGTTTAATTGTCCATCATCAATAAACCGGAACAAAACAATACAAAGTTCTGTTCTCAAGTTTAAATAATTCACAGAGTCGAGTTGCTAGAACATTACTTCCACTTTGCAGGCTTCTCTTTACCCTGAAAATAATAATTTAATTAAGGTGTTTACAAATATGGCAATATGAGAAGAACGCAATGAATATTTATACATAAAGTTCTTTAACTTGTGTTCGCTCCAACTGTAAAACAGGAATACTTAATGAACATACTAGAATTATGGTGAGGATGCACTACTAAATCCAATAAAATAAAATGGTGAATTGGAACATGGCTAGTATTATTCATTTATATTTGAAAAACATAAACATGGTTCTCTTTTCTTGCGTGGTTTTTTTTTTGAACCTGGCTACTATTATTCATTTATCTCTGCGTGTATTTTAGCTCAATATATACTCTACCTGTAGATGTATTTTCAGTCCTTCATCCAATTTTGTTTTCTATCGTACATCCATAATTGAGTTTACTTGTTGACATGCTTATGTGCATGGGTAACATGTAGTTATCAGTTTGTATATAATGATATATATGTAACCTATATTTGTGTCTTTTGTTTTATCCTCCTTTCCACGTGTTTTTGCTGCAACCGACGTCTGCTGGGATAGGAAACTATATCTGTGTCACTTTTTTATATACACACTTTTCTTATTTGCCTAAATATAGTACATGTTTGTATATACTATATTTCTTTTACAATTTAGTTTGAATGTATTTTTGTTTATGTACTTGTGTTTGTTTAAGATGGAGTATCATGCATATGTAGTTGTACGTGGTTGCATCTCCAACCTGTATCTTTCCTCTGTAAACAAAACATAGTGTCTAGGCTTGTAAGAATGGGTTTTGGGTTAAGTGATAATGTGTTGTGTTTGTGTTGCTTACGTGTGTGTTTATGAAGAGGAATACAAGTGCACTAACTGTTGAGTTTAGTACAGCCAGGTGTGAATATGGTGTTTGTGACAATGTCATTGTTTTTTGGACACTTTTTTTTAACATTGCATGGTACTACATTTTTTGCAATTATTGTTACAAATTCCATTATAATACAATCATGCTATGAGTATCTTTTGTTTTCAGCTATGTTCAGGCACTAATTGTTTATATTTGAAAAAAGAGCGGCAGTGCTAAGCCTACTTTGTTTGGGCCCGAAATGCAATATAATTTACTTGTGCCTTAGGGGTAAGCTAGGACAGAATTGTCATCATATATTTTAACTGTCTAGCATGAATGAAGGATTCATTTACTCCCCTTTTCCTCCTTTCCTTTGTAGAATATGGATTGTTTCCGTTACATTTCACTATCCATTACATATTTACTTGAGCGGATGTGAACTGTAATGTGGCCATCAAAAATATTTCACTTTCCAGTACATATCTACAAAAGTTTAAGTTCCAAAATTATCTGAATGATGTTTTTCTGAAAACTGTCTATGTGAACTGAGCGGATGTGAACTGTCTATGTATCTGAAAACTTTGATGTTTGCACATTAAGATTATTTTCTTCATTTTTGTTATTTTGTGCATCTGCATTATTTTGCTCATCCGTAGTAGTGTAAACTATTTCCTTCTCTGAATCATTCTACTCATTATTCTCAGTTTTTACCACATTTGGATCATCTTGCTCACCGTTCTCAATTTTCTCATCGGAAGTGTTGTTTCACTATTTTCATTGCTCATAGCTTATTTTCCAATATCACTACACAGTCTACCTGACATTTCTTTATACACTTTTTGACTTCCTCTACTCTATCGCGCTTATGAAAACTCTGAAAATTTCCCCACAAGGTTCTAATATGATCAAATTCTGGTTTTAAGTTTTTTTTCTTTTCTATGCCAAGAAAATAGATTGAAACAAATTTGTTTAAAAATCTAAAAACTATTTCACCCTTACATCATGCCTTCCTCATTATTCCTAACAAAAATGAGAAGTTTTCATTCATGAGTGTAGCAATTAACAGTATTATCTTCCTTTAGTGGTAACAAAAATGCAACTTGTATGCACATTCTATTAATTATCAAACAAATATTCAATATAAGCAACTCCAAAAACTAACTAACAAAATAGGTTGGTTTGTAAACTTATTATCTAAATATGTTAATTTGGGTCCAATCAGCAGCCAGTCAGCGAATTGTCTGGAAAAAAGTGCAACATTGCATTAAGAGCGTTAAGTTGTCCAATTTTTTTTGTGTCTGTGTGTTATGTCTTGTGTGTATTACTTATTTTTCTCCCAATGTGCAACTATGTGTTTCATTGTATAGGGTGTTTAGTGTTTACATAGACACTATTTATAGTTGCGCTCAATATGGGGTAGTTGATAACTGATGAGTTAGTTGCCGACTAAGCTTAAACTAGCGTATTTTGATAGTGGGTTTGCAAACCAATCTATTTGTTAATAAGTTTTTTGAAGTACTTACACTAAAATTTTGCACTTAATTATCAAATATTGAATGATTACAAAACACACTATTTTCTTCTGCCTATCACACATGTGCAACATGCATGTTGAATGTGGATTTGCAATAATGAAAAGGCAAGTTTATCACAACATGCATGAAAGATGTGCTCATGATAGGGCTCAATAATTACTCCTATGTAATAACAACCTAAGCATTATAATGACTCAGTGCAGCAACAACCAATCCAGTTGTGTCAAAAGTACAAGTTACATTTGGATAATCTTTCCATGAGGTATTGATTTTAAGCATTGGATAAAGCCAAGATTTTGTTGTGCCCAAAAATGCTTCAGGAGTTGATGAAAAAATGCCTTTAGTTTCACCATAATGATTATTTTTGCAGTCTCATCGGAGTAGCAACAACGTCACAACTGGTGTTAATATACAATTTCAAAAGCAGCCTAGAAAGTGAAAATTATTGAATTGGCAAAGGAATGTTGGTGCCGAAGCAACAATCGCATCAACCAACCCTAATGTTTTAGTGCATCATGTACCATCAGGAGCAGACGCTTGGAAAGTTTGGATCGATGTAGTGGTGGATGTTGAAGCTTTTCTATTTAGGCCTACTTTAGCTATCTTTACAATTGGACAAGCGGTTGGGACGCCTATTGCTTGGCATAAAGAATTTATTTATTTAAATTAGTATGTATATGCACTTTTACTGATTTATGTGACAGATTTAGTTATGTTTAGGAACGGAGTTATGAATTCATAAATAGCGTAAAGTTGAAATGTTTTTGAATGTGAATGGTTCATTTTGTTTCAAGTATTTGAATCATTGTGGTTACTATTAATGAAATATTGGTTTTAATTATAATCTTACGAAACTTATGGTTAATAGCAGTTGTGAAAAGATGATTTATAATAGTTTGTAGCAGTTGTAAAAAAAATTGGTGCAACTGCCATCACTAGTTATAGTACATCCTACTACAACTATTACAAACTATTGTACAATGTTAACGCAACATGCGGAAATAGTTAAAATATTTATTGCAACTGTTGTAAACAGTTGTAAATAAGTCTTTTACAACTGTTAAAAGCAGTTGTAAAATATTATGTTACAATATTTGTTGGCAGTTGCAAAAGAATCTTGTAACAACTTATTTTGGCTCTTGTGATAAACTTTAGTACATGTGCAAATAGCAGTTGTAAAAAGTCTTTTACTATTGTCGAAAGCAATTGTAAATAAATCTTATACAAATGTTATTTGCAGTTGCAAAAAAACTTATTACAACTGCTTATGTTACTGTACGTTCCCTGTAACGACCCAGAATTTCTGCCATTTGAAATTCGTATATTTGATTGATTTTAAATATTAACAAGTAAAATTTGTAAGTCGAATAAATTATATTTCGAATACCTAGATTTAATTGGATAATTAAATCGATAAATTAATATATGAAATTACATAAATAATTCGAAATTTGGTTTAATGTGATTAAAATTGATTTGTAAAGTTGTATTAAATCATATTAGAGTTAGAATGATGTTATAGAACTTTTAAAATTGAAGTAAAAGTTAATTTGTGAAAATTGAATATTTTAATATTTAATTGACGAGTAAAAAATAGTCATTTTTTAAACAGTCTCGGATTTCAACGAAACTAGTTTCGTTGGATCCGTAATATTAAATTTTTGCAAGATTTCAAATTTCGTGTCAGTAGGATTTAGGGTTTGTCCGGGACAAGCTAAAACGCGTAGAAATCGGTTCGAGTGAATTTTAAATTTAAATTTGTCGATTCGAAAACCTATCTTCCAAATACGATCGAATTGGCTCCTGATATATATTCCATTGCGTTCGGAATAGGGGTAAAACATTATAAACGCCAGGCAGCACGCTTCGTTTGGAGTTAGGAAAAATTTCGGGTGAATAGTGTTGCGAGAATTTTCTATATAAGGACATCCATTTTTCACATTTGCAAACAAATTAGGGTTTCAGCCCTAGCCGCCACATGATATTTCAATGGCCGAAATTTGTGCTTCTTATCCCTTAATTATATTCAAATCCATCAACAATTACGAGAAATCTTCAACTACAATCTTGTAGATCGTCACGAGATCTAGGATATCAAAGGTTATGATTGTGAACAACGAAGCAAATCATCGGCAATTTAAGTTCAAAGAAGTGGCGTTCGTGCACGTTTTTCAAGAGCTAGGGGGCCGAGCTCGACGCTATTCTGGTCGAAGGTGGAGTTCGTCGTGGCCTTTCGAATGGTGGTCGTTGATCGTAGTGAAGTCGAGTATATAGGTCGCGAGCATTAGGGTTTGGGGGCGGCATTGGGTTAGTTCGGTCGCGTTTGTAGCCTGGGGAAGAAGAATAGGGGAACGGCCTGGATCTTGCCTCCGAAAATCAACGGCCCTGATTAGAGTGAGGGTTAAAAATAAAAGAAAATTGTAAATTTATATGATATAAATTCGTTCAAACTTTGTAACGTCATAACTTGTTCATACGAGGTCGAAAACTGACGAAATGAATTGCGTTGGGTTCGTATGGACGAACACTATGCGATGGAGCTGGATTGGAGTTGATTGGAGCTAGTGAAATTTTTGGGTAAAATTAAACGCGCGTTTAATTTTATTCAAAATAAAACACTGCAACTGTATTTGAAACAAGGTGAGAACTTCTCACTCAATCGAAATTGTTTCGATTTAAATTTAAAATTGCTTGATTGTATGCTTGGATGATAAATTGCTATCTGTTGTATTGAAATAGACCCTATACGCCGTATATTAAGCGGATTTTATTTATTAAACACATATACCGCGATATTTCAGCTCTAAGTGGAATTGGTATTATATATGTACTTGGAGTTGATTTTCCCGCATTATATAGTGGATAAGACCCTATTGCGCTGCATAATAGCGGATAATATTTTTTTATAAACCCATATACCGCGATATCCCGTATTGAAACGGGATTGGTATTGTGCTAAAATCTGTGGATGCAGGGAAACAGGTTGGAGGGATCCAACTGGATTCCTAATCCGTATTAATTTATTTACAGATATTGTGATATATTCTGTAATCATATGATATATGATGTTTTGGATGCCGTGATTGTTATTTTTAGTGCTGTTACAGCATTGGGCCAATTTTGGAAAATTTAAAAGTGTTAAAGTGATGATTTTCAAATTTTAAAAAGGATTTTAAAGCGGTTTTTGAAAGTATACGTTTTATTAAATTTTGGAATTGATTCATTTTAAATAAATAAACGTTATAATTTTAATGTTATAAAAATTATGATTTTTGAGAAACATAGTTGAAAATTGATTTTTGAAAAATATGGGGTTAATGATTTTATAAAATAGTTTAAATGATGATTTTTTTCATTTATTATAAAAGCTTTATATATATGATTTATAAAATTGGATTTTTATAAATCAAAATGATAAAATTATAAAGGAGTTTAAAGACGTTTTAAAATGATGTTATAAATGGATTTTATAAAAGAATAGAATCTACGATTTGTGAAGTTATAAAATGAATGAATTTGTAAATAGAGAATTATAAGTAATTTGCTTATAATTTGGGTTTTGGCGTGTAAATGAGATATGGATAGAATTTGTTAATAAAGTGATTTTATAAGTTGAAGTTGTTATAAAATATAAATGGAATTTATAAACATTGTTTTATAAATCCGAAAACGACTTATTTTGATAAGTTAATTATTATAGCTTATTAAAGGAAATATAACCACAATTTTGGACAGTGGATAATCCTTTACATAAAATGTGTAGAAATGTTGAATTTGGTTAATGAAGTATATTCACGATTTTGGGCAGTGAATGATATATTAAAGAAATGTTTTGGGGAAATGATATTTTAAATAGAACTAAAACAATTTAAAGATGTTTTAAAATGTATTAAGTATCGAAACCATAGATTTCAACATTCATTGTTGAAATAGACATTTTCGAGAAATAAAAGAAAATGGGGACTATAACATTGTTTTTATAGTAAATGATTTTCGAAAGGAAATGTTTATATAGTATTGGGATTTATATATCTATCTTAATTTCTAATTCCTATACTAATGATTTTGGGTTGTCGCAACGATGTTTTACGCAACATTCGTGGACTCAAATAAATGTGTTTAAGAGAATGTTTTCCTTAAAGAATAAAATATATATTTAACCGTGATTTAAGTATATTGAATATTTTCCAAATGTTGAAAATAAATAGATTTGTGAATTTCTTATTATTAAATAAGTGTGGAAACGTTTTTTCAATATAAAGTGAAATGTTTTGAGATTATACCTTTTAAAGATAAATTGAAAAGTGATTTGAAATTGGTTTTCAAATGGTTGAAGTGTGGAAAAAATATATCTTGTAAAGATATTTTTGAAAAATAAGTAATTTGGGAAATTATTTGGGATTGGTGATGTTGTGCATATCAATTGATAGTTAAGTAACAGACTATCTATATTTACCTTTAAATGGGTATTTGTTGTGATTTGCTTGAATTTGAATGCTACACTTATTTTTAAAATAAGCGCTCGTCATTCGGTTTAGCCGGGAGAGGACCTTTAGGTCATAAATCCCATTCTAAATAGTGATATGTCGTAATGGATAGCATTTGAAGACCAATGTTGAAGACCGGATATTTTCGAAAACGGAAGGATTACCGTCGAATGAATCTGCATCGGTTGTTCCCTGATATAGAGATTATATCACCCTTTGTGATGGGAAGTCCGGACGTGATTAGTGAATATCCGGATTGCAAGGGCTTCTTTGGAAGTGCCTTCGGTTCCGTTCGATCCCGGAACGGACTTGTATGGATGTGTGTCTGACATTACAATATGAGATGAAAAACTGGTTTCTATCAAATACATTTCTGTTGGTGGCGGAGAATTTATTCTCTTAGCTTAACACCCTTCTCTGAGATGTACGAGCTCAGAGGTTATGTAGTTGATGGTTACTAATGATATATTCCCAATTTGGTAACGTGGCATACAAAGTGCTGCTGATCATTTGTTGATCAAAGCACAACTTTTGTATAAAGCGTAGCTTCGTGGACGAGACTTCGTCGGACCTCACACCCCGGTAATGGTCAAAACAGGAAAGATGCGGCAAGGTAATTAGGGGATAGCGCCCCCTTAGTGTATGTCATTTCCTTCTGGATTGAGGTGGTATCATGGTATGGAGCCCAAACTTAACCTATGTTGTTGCTGCAAACTTATTATTTTGTGGTTGTTCGTGAATCCCAAGATTTAGGTCGGTTACGACTGGGGGATGGCATACTTGTGTCAGTAGTTACCCAGCTAGGGGTAACCCGGCCTTGTATTGGCAGAGATCCGGTTAGGTTCTCGGGGCGTCTTTCCAGAGGCGTACCCATGTGGCAATGGGAAGTTCCTTGTCCTGACCATTTGTTGGAAATCCAAACTCCAATACGCACCTTGTACGGTTTTAGTTGTAGAATCTGCCATTTACTTATGGTGGTCACCACTATTTAGATGGTATCTATAGTAGGCATACGATAATGGTCGTATGTTGGCTAAGATTTATATCATATTTTTAAAAAAATTTCCTACACTTTGCACTTATAATAATAATTTCAAAGAAATTTCTCGTATCAAGCATGTTTGACTATCATAAGGAGAAATCTCCTCTGATTCTGCTTTTGCATTGTGTGTGTGTGCGGGAGGCCTTGTGATAGTTTCATTTTCCAAAAGCATTGGGGATCTATTTTAAAATATTTCTTTGTTTAATTTTAAAGATAAACTGTTTTAAGTTCTCACACCTGTCCAATGACTGACCTGGAGTTTATCGTTCCCTTCCTAAACTCTGGGTGCCCATCATTTTCTACATGGATAGTCTAGAGTCAGGTTATCAGGTCATTCTGGAATTTAGAAGACGCTATGGAGATCAGGAGCAAGCTGGATGGCATGGCGTATCAACTAGTATATAGTATTTCTTTTCCGCTGTTTTTTGTTGTAAACTCTGATAATGTAATAATGTGATGTAATGTAATAACAGATATGATTCTTTGTTTAAAGATTATTCATTGATATATTATATGTTGTCCCGCTGCAAAATGTGAGATTCTGTTATTGTTTCTGTTTTCTTTTTTTCTTTCTTCTTCTGCCTCTTCTTCTTTAACCCTAACAATTCGGTTTTTCCGACCTTCGATTGCTCGGCAGTTGATACAGTGGACATATTAATGTCGACTTTCGTGAGTCGAAAATCATTTCGTTACAATTTTGGTATCAGAGCATATGGTTAAGCGACAACCTTGGATCTGTTGGGAATTACTCATTAGAGATAGAGTCAGTAGTACTCTACAATGAGTGTGAGTGTAATCATAGATATGAGCGCGTATTTGTTAGTGAATATGAAATTGTTTTGTATTGTGTTGACTTATCGATTGATTATTTATAGATTTTGGTCGGCGCAGTCTAGCTAACTGTATCGATAGGGGTTTCTAAACTCTTAAACGAGATAAACCGACATAGTATCATTTGAAATTGGGTAAATGAAATAATTTTACCTTGATTATATTTTACATATAAAGGAATAATTTTCCAAGAATTATTAAAGTGTATATAAATTGATTGTTTGGTTGTTGAAAAATGTAAGAATATATGCAAGTTAATTAAAAGATGTTTGAATAATCTAAATAAAAACAATTGTAAAAGAATAAATTGTATAAGCAAAGAATTATAAGTATGGAATTATAATTAATATGATTTACAATTGTGAAATGATCTTATATAAGTAAAGAGAAAATAGTGAAATTATATAAGTAAAAGATTTGTAAATGTGATTTATGAACAATTTTTTTTTTTTGAAAGTATATAAACCACTGAATTCACTACTGTTGCTGGGAAATAGTAAGGGTGATGACTGCAGCATCATCAGTATCATTTTCAAGTTTCTGTGTGATGGATTTGCTACCATAGTAAATTAAAAATTGAAGTTTGGTTATGGTAAACAAATTTGAAATTAAAATCCAAGTTGTAATTGTTGAATGTAAGTGAAACCAAATAATAAAATGGTTAAACAAATTTGTTAAGCAAAACCAGATATGAATTTGAATAAGTGATGAAATTTGACTTCGGTAAAAGTTAAATAGAATTTACTTTAGAATTGGAATCTGAATTGGATTTATAAGGGGAATTTAAGTCAAGTTAAACAAATGATGTTTGAAATGGAATATAAGTTAAGTGATGTTGTATGAAGTTGATTTTGGTATTGAAGTAAAATAATAAAGTGAATTAAATGGATGTGAACTTGAGTTATGTAATGAATTTCAACTTTTGTGATTAAATGAATTAGCAATTGAATTAATGAATGAATTGAATGTAAATCAATTGAATGTAAATAAATTGATATGAAATAATGGATGTAAGTGTTAATTCATTAAAGCTAATTAAAAGTGATGAACCAAATTGAATGAATGTAAGCAAAGCAAAGAAATTTGGTAATGTTGGATATACATTGTTGTTAGATGATTGTTAGTTGATTGAATAAAAATCCATATGAAATTGAATTAATGAAATTGAAAGCTATGTAATTTGATTTGATTGTGGAAGTGAACTAACTTGCATGTAAATTAGTGAATGTAAACTAATTGAATACGAATGAATATTGATTTTGTTATGGATGTTAGTTGGATGATGGTTGGTTGGTGGTTGCATTTATTGCTTTTTGTTGCATTTGCTATATTGGCACATATTGTTGTTGCTTCTGGTATATGTTGTATATCGATATTATGTTTTATATATGCATGTTTCTCATTATTGTTGAGTGTTTAGTAGTTGTGGATTGCGCTTGCTTCGCATTTGGAGCTCGCTTTCGCGCTACATTAGCCGTATATGCTCGCTAATAGTATATAAGGTACATATCTCGGATTACATATCGTACTTTTACACTTTTTTCCCTACGGAATGCCTCATTACTTTGATGATATGTATATTTGTGATATATATATATATATATATATATATATATATATATATATATTGCCATTTTTCGGATCGAGCTGCGCAAAGGAGACTGGCGAATTTTTTTGAAAATTTAAGGCGTTAGAATATTTTTGAGAAAATTGAAAAATTTGTGAAAACTATAATTTTGATTTTGAGTTGAAAGTTAAACGATATTGGTTGTTTTGAAAAGATAACTAAGAATGAATTTGAAAACTTAGTAAAGTTATTGTAAGAAGTTTAACTATGGATTTTGGGAAAGTTAAACATTCAAATGAATTTGAAATTTAATTTGAACAAATTTATTGAAAAGTTAATGGATTCTGCAACTTTTTCTTACTTGTTAATTTCGAGGACGAAATTCTTTTAAGGGAGGAAGTTTGTAACGACCCAGAATTTCTGCCATTTGAAATTCGTATATTTGATTTATTTTAAATATTAACAAGTAAAATTTGTAAGTCTAATAAATTATATTTCGAATATCTAGATTTAATTGGATAATTAAATCGATAAATTAATATATGAAATCACAGAAATAATTGGAAATTTGGTTTAATGTCATTAAAATTGATTTGTAAAGTTGTATTAAATCATATTGGAGTTAGAACGACGTTGTAGAACTTTTAAAATTGAATTAAAAGTTAATTTGTGAAAATTGAATATTTTAATATTTAATTGACGAGTAAAAAATAGCCATTTTTCAAACAGTCTTGGATTTCGACAAAACCACTTTCATTGGATCCGTAATGTCAAATTATTGCAAGATTTCAAATTTCGTGTCAATCGGATTTACGGTTTGTCTGGAGCAAGCTAAAACGCGTAGAAATCGGTTTGAGTGAATTTTAAATCTAAATTTGTTGATTCGAAAACCAATCTTCCAAATACGATCGAATTGGCTCCTGATATATATTCCATTGCGTTCGGAATTGGGGTAAAACATTATAAACGCCAGGTGGCACGCTTCGTTTGGAGTTTGGAAAAATTTCGGGTGAATAGTGTCGCGAGAATTTTCTATATAAGGACATCCATTTTTCACATTTGCAAACAAATTAGGGTTTCAGCCCTAGCCGCCACTTGATATTTCAATGGTCGAAATTTGTGCTTCTTCTCCCTCAATTATCTTCAAATCCACCAACAATTACTAGAAATATTCAACTACAATCTTGTAGATCGTCACGAGATCTAGGATATCAACGGTTATGATCGTAAACAAGAAGCGAATCGTCGGCAATTTGCGTTCAAAGAAGTGGCATTCGTGCACGTTTCTCACAAGCTAGGGGGGCCGAGCTCGACGCTATTCTAGCCGAAGGTGGAGTTCGTCGTGGCCTTTCGACTGGTGGTCGCTGATCGTCGTGAAGTCGAGTATATAGGTCGCGAGCATTAGGGTTTGGGGCGGCATTGGGTTAGTTCGGTCGCGTATGTAGCCTAGGGAAGAAGAATAGGGGAATGGCCTGGATCTTGCCTCTGAAAATCAACGGCCCTGATTAGAGTGAGAGTTAAAAATAAAAGAAAATTGTAAATTTATATTATATAAATTCGTTCAAACTTTGTAACGTCATAACTTGTTCATACGAGGTCGAAAACTGACGAAACGAATTGCGTTGGGTTCGTATGGACGAACATTACGCGATGGAGCTGGATTGGAGCTGGATTGGAGTTGATTGGAGCTAGTGAAATTTTTGGGTAAAATTAAACGCGCGTTTAATTTTATTCAAAATAAAACACTGCAACTGTATTTGAAACAAGGTGAGAACTTCTCACTCAATCGAAATTGTTTCGATTTAAATTTTAAATAGTTAAATTTAAAATTGCTTGATTGTATGCTTGGATGATAAATTGTTATCTATTGTATTGAAATAGACCCTATACGCCGTATATTAAGAGGATGTTATCTATCGATGATGAATTGCTGTGCAAAAGTGACATCCTGCATCTAAAATTGAATTTAAGCGGATGTAGTGCAAAAGTGACATCCTGCATCTAAAATTGAATTGTATTCACTTAAATAACTTGGGTTAGGATAACGTTTGATTCGAAGAGACTGGGGTTGGGTATCGGTAAATACCCGAAACCACTTCGATTTGTAATCTGCAATAGTTCTTTATAGATTTGATATGTGAAATCAATTGGCTGGAATGGAATGATTTAAGTAAACTGGACCATTGGAACTAAGTAAGGGTACCTAGGGATGGATTAGCGAAATAAGTGTTGACTATAAGAAGTTAAGAACTCGTAGTAAGGTACGAGTTACCCTGGGTTTGTTTTAAAATAAGTTTTATGTATAAGTATTTCATGTTAGGTGGGTTTACTCACGCTGGTTTCCAGCCTGACTCGTGTATTACTTTGATGTAATGCTTAGGTCAGACCGAGTGTTACAGCTTTTAAGGTTAGGATGTTCTGGAGCTCAAGAGGCAAGCTGGATGGCAGGAACGTATGGAGTTTACCGCTTTGTATAGAGTTTGTATTGATGATAGTCTGGGACAAGTTGTACAACTGTCTAGTCTATTTGTAAATGCTTGTAACTCTGATGTATTGTTGTAATAGTAACAATTACAGCTTTCTTTGTAAATGCTATTATCCTGATATTATATCCTGATCCGCTACGAATGTGAGATGTTGTTGTTTCCTATTTTTCTTCTTCTTTCTTTAACAATATGAAATTTCTGACGTTCGATTGCTCGACACTTCTACCGTGGACGTATTAGTTTCGAATAACCGAGGTCGAAAATTTCGGGTTGCTACAATAAGCACTCGGAAAAAGAGTTTCCAAAGATGCAAAAATTATCCATAAACACTTCAAGAAAGCATTCGCTCATATCGGAAAACATGCTGACCATGCATCATTGAAATGTAGCAGGAGCTTTACAAAATCCAAAAGGCATACGTCGATATGCAAAAATGCCAAAGGGATAAGTGAGAGTCATTTTCTCTTGATCTTCGAGAGCGATTGAAATTTGATTATAACCGGAATAATCGTCGATAAAACACTAGAATTCATGACCGGCTAATCATTCAAGAATTTGGTCGATGAAAGGAAAAGGGAAGTGATCTTTACATGTTGCAGCATTTAGTTTTCGATAATCAATGCAAATATGCCACCCTATTTGAGTTTAAGCTGGAATGAGTTTGTTAGAATCATTCTTGATAACGGTAAGTCTAGACTTTTTAGGCACGACATGAATTGGTCTAACCCACTAAATATCTGAGATTGGGTATATAATTCTGTTATCGAGAAGTTTAAGAATTTCGTTATGAACCATATCCTTAATTTTGGGTGAAGCTTTCGTTGTGCATCTTGAATAAGCTTGACAGCGTTAACTAAATGGATATGATGTCGAACAAGAGTGGGACTAATTCCCTCTATATCAGTGATCGACCATCCAATTGCATCTTCGTTTTTCAACAGAATGGAAAGTAAGGAAGTTTCTTGATCAAGAGAGGGAGTTGAAGAAATTATTATGGAAAATGTTTCATTATCACCTAAGTATGCATACTTAAGGTGATCGGGAAGGGGTTTGAGGTCCAACCTCGGGTTTGCTCAATCAACGAATTTGGTTGAAGTTCTGATTCAATGGTTAGGGTTCAAAAGGAAACGCATTTTCAAATTTCATTAGGCTCATCTTAAAACAGTTGTTTATGTTCGGTCTCGCATTCGTTGTTAAGGTCAACTATTTCATTATCAAAATTTTCTTGAATGAAGCTAACTTCCAACATTTGGTCACGTGGTTCATTCGATTGGTTGAAAATGTTAAGATCTAAAGTCATGTTTTCAAAAGAAATTTTTATCGAATCGCTTCGACAGTTTATTAAAGCATTTGAAGTAACCAAGAAAGGTTGGCCTAAAATCAATGGAATTTGATTCATCAGATTATTCATAGGTTGAGTCTCCAAAACGATGGAATCGAAAGGGAATATGAATTGATCGATTTTGATGAGTATATCATGAAATTATCCCATGGGTTTCTTTATCGAACGATTGGAAAATTGAAGACTCACCTGAGCCAAGTTTCTGGTAAACTGAATAAGGAATCAAATTGACTCTCGCACCCAAATCAAGTAAGCATTTGTTAATCGTTTTGTCTCCTATCATGCACGAGATTGTCGGACATCAAGGATCTTTGTATTTGACGGGAATTGATTGGGACAAGACTTCGCTAAGTCTGGTGGCTAAGAAAACTTTCTTGGGCACGTGAGTGTGTCATTTTTGAGTACACAAGTCCTTGAGAAATTTAGCGTAATTTGGGACTTGTTGAACGATATCAAGAAGCAGGATGTTAACTTTGAATTGTTTAAAAATTTCCAAAATCTTTTCCAATTGGTCATAGTGTTTCTCGGGACAAAGTCGATGTGGAAATGGAACATGATACTCGGTAGGTGGGTCTACTTGAGTGAAAGAAAATTTTGGAGTGGAATTTGATCCGATGTTTGACTTAATGTTTTGTTCAGAATCATTTTTTGTTTTAGAAGTATTGAGAGGGGTTTTCTGTAAATCGTTTGGATTAACCACTTGATTATCGATTTGTTTACTGGAACGCAAAGTCGTGATATTATTCATTTAGTTTACGTGGCTATCATGAACAACATGGGCATGATTCGAATTCATGTTTTGATTTTTGGGATTCGAAACTGGCTGATTGGGAATTTGCCTCACTCAAGTTCACTTATAGATGTGGCTAATTGACTCATTTGTATTTCAAGTTTAGCGATCACTGACTATTATTATGCATGTACGAGGTTAACAAATTTTGTAAATTGTTATTTGATTGGAAGCTTTGAGTGGTTACTTTCGCCAACGTTCCAAGACTTTTCTCAAGTGAATTTAACCATTTATCATCTTGAAAAGCGAAAGATTGTTGTAGTGGATTTTGAGATAGACCCGTAAAATTTTGTTAAAAATGATTAGGTTGAAAGGGACGATCCGAAGCATTATTTAGAAATGATTGAAAATTGGGACGAACCAAAATCGTGTTGGGATTATTTTGGTTTCAATCAAAGTTTGGATGATTTCTCCAACCAGAATTATACGTATAAGAAAACAACCCATTTTTAACCTTATCGAAAGCAATGAGTTGTTTGAACGAATTAGGCCAATAATCGGCAATGTGATTCAGATCATTACATTTATAACACATCGACTGGAAAGCTTAGTTCATTTGGTTGAATGAGAAAACGTTGTCAAATTTATTAATCATTGCATCGATTTAGCTTCCAAAGCCAAAAATGATCCTAAAGAGTGTGTGCTCGATCATGAGTAAATTGATTTTTTGTTAGAACGTTCCTATTGGGATGACTTTTTGTCTAATTTTCCAAGAAACTCCAAGCATCATCATGATGTTGGGTGAGAAAATTGCCTTGGCACATCGATTCAAGCATGGTTCGTGAGTTGTTTTCAAGTCCATCGTATAAGATTTGGCAAAGGGTCCATTTTTCCAAATTATGGTGTGGACATTTTATCAAATGCTTTTTAAATCTTTCAAAATATTTTCCAAATGGTTCACCCCTGAATTGATGAAAATTGAAAACTTCGTTTCGGATTTTAGTTGTTTTTTTTCCAAGGGGTAGAACTTTTTCGAGAAGACTTTAATGAATTCTTCCCAAGTTTCGATTGAGTTAGATGGTAAGCTATACGACCAATTTTCAGTGTAATCGGTAAGAGAAAATATAATTAATCAAAGTTTGATTCTATCATCACAAAGTTGTCAAAGTTTAATGGTTGTGCAAACTTGTTCGAATTTCGTTAAGAAAACGTATGGGTCATCGTGTTCAAAATTGCCTAATTTTGGGAGCGTGCAAATATAATTGGAATTAATTCCAAAATGCTTACCCATTGGGGTGGGTAAAGTGATACAAGAAGGTATAGAGACTCTATCGGGAAGATTCTATCCATGATAGTTCAAGAAGCATTCTCGATCGCCATTGTAGGAGGATCGTTTGTTTGAGTTAAATGATTTGTAGAAAGGTCACGAGTCCAAGTGTTTATTGTTGTGTCATGAGTCCATGTACTCATGCACAAGAAAAAGTCAAGGGAAGAAAGAAATGAGAATTGAGTTTAAGAGCAATAAGCAAGGTGATGAAGTAGTTTTTGATGTTTGGTGTAATGGGAGTTTGCTGAAGGATGATCAGTGAATTAAAGGTAGTAGCAAATGTTGGTGTATTTGAAATGTAACAGAAAATTTTGCAATGTAATGTAGAAAGAGAAAACCATGAACAAAAAATACGATTGAAATGTATACTTTTTTGTTTGCCTTTTTATAAGAAAATTAAACAACATTAAAAAAGAACAAGAACACAGATAATGGGATGGCACAATAAACTAAGATCATAAAAGAGAAATTGAAAAATGCAAAAAAAAAATTAAAAAAATGCAAATCAACACACAAAATGAACATACAATAAAATCAAATAAAAATAATTGAAAGAGTAAAATTAAATCAAGTTTCAATTCCTCAGCAACGGCGCCAAAAACTTATTTAACGACGAATTTCTATCGGTTAGAAAATCGCTGAAAAATGTAATAAAAATATCCGCAAGCGCACGACGTACAATTGTAGTACGTATGCGAGTATGAGTCCATCCCCTAGGAATTGAATTAATTTTAAATTCTACCCAGTCAAACTAATCGAAGTTTGCAAGCTTGTTTTGAACTAAGAAAAATAACAAAAATTAAACTAGAATAAAAGTGAATAAAAATACGAGATTAAAGTACAATTTAGAGGCAAATCCACTCTCATACTCTCACATAAAATCAACACAAAATCAATCTATTATCTTACATTTTAATCTAATTAGAACTCGTGATGTATTTATTGTAAGTATGGTTTATTTATGTTATTAATTAATATAACTTAAACCATCAAACTTTAATGCAATAACTAAAACCACTTATTAAATCTCATGAAAATGAAAATGAATATGAAACTAAAATAAAATCTTGTTTAAAAATGATCTATTTACTATTATGGACTAGAAACATAGATAATTAAATTTTGGTAGTATTTTAATTCTGTGATCAAAATCACTTAGTTAGATGATGTAAATTGTGTTTATGTTGGATTAAGCATAGCCCATTTATGATTATAACATAGGCTATCAAATTATCTAATAAACTTACATCATAAATCAACTTCTCATTAAGTACTAAAAGGGATCATAAATAATAAAATATGTTTAATCTACATAATTTAAGAGAGCTTCATTACACCTAAATTGAAGGGGCTTAGCTTATCGTTTGCCTTATCATTTCAACACATGTAAATTTCAACATTAAAAGTAAGGAAAATGAAAGCTAATTAAAACAAAAGAGAGCTAAACTAAAAATAAAACTTACAATGAAAAGTAAGCTAATCTACTAACATGAAATAGAAGAAAACATGTAAATAAAAGTAAGAATAAAATAAAAGCATGTAGAAAAAGAAGAAGAGGCTTAGGAAGCCATTCTATTTCTTATTAATTTTATGGCTTCAACTTGCATAATATGATAAGAAGATTAAAAAAACTCCATTACATGAGCATAAAAGGGTTATTTGTACATGACTAAAACCCTAATCCATATTTTAGGGTAGTACCCAAAATGCCCCTTAGAAAGTGTGGCCTCCAAGTTATCATTAGCCTGAAATTAATCCTCCATTAAATGTGCATGTGCTTTTAATCCCCACTACATGTGCATTAGCTTTTACTTATAGATCATGGTTAGTGGGTCGGTTGGGCCCTTCATGATTACATGAATTCTTTTATTTTTCATTCTTTTGTCTTCCTTCTCTTGTGCATGCATACATATATGAAGCCACTTCCAATATTCACTCAAATTCCTACAAAACAACATTAAAATGTACAAGTAATGTAACGACCCTGGATTTTGCCTCTATTATTTTAATAAATATTTAACCTAATTAAATCAAAAGTGAACTGATCATTTTAAAATGAATAAATCTTTTAGAAATAATTGCCATTTGTTTATATAATTTGTATTTTGAAAAGGAAAATTGATTTGGAACATTTAAATTAAATCTCTTAATAATATATACAATAAAAATTTATCTTATATAATTAAATTAAAATGCTTACCTTGTTAACATCTGATATATAAATATATATAGATAATAATGTTTGAAATGAAATCAAATTCTATCAGTATAAAATATAAGTAAACCATAAGAATATAATTTAAATATTGATAGTTAAAATATAAACATAAATAAGTAAGCATGAATATAATTTAAATGTTGATGGCTAAAATATAGATATAAGTAAGTAAACTTATGAATATAACTTAATTTTTAACAGTTAAAATACCAAATAGAAATAAAATATAAATATAAATGAAAACAAGAATTAGGTGAAACACTAAGTATAGAATAAAATAAGAACAAAGTAGAAAAATGAAAATCAGTCAAGGCATAAAAGTAAAACCTGACAAATATGAATATTGAAGTTCAGCTAGAAGTTAACACAAATGTTTTATACAAAAATGTCTTCATACACCAGCCATATATATTATCTGCAAAGTGTATATATCTTTATACAAATATCTATACAGAAAAAACATAATAATAAGTATGTAAACATATTTAGATACAAGGCAATAAATGCCATCATCCCAGCCTAATATTTTGTCAATTCAAAGCATTAAAAATCCTTTCATTTGCAGTAATAAAAATCTGCTCATATCAAAACAAAAATAAGAAAACAACCTAACCAGATAATACCTTCCTTAAGCACCCTGTTATCTCTTATATATATGTGTATGCATCTGTTGTTCCAAGTTCGTTCTGCTAAACCTAGTAAACTAGAGAGAACTAAAGAAAAAAAAAAGGAGAAGCAAGCAAGCAAACTCAGATTTTATTCAAATTAAAAATAGACAAGAGCTAAAAACAGAAATTCAAGGCAGATTCAATTACAGGGTTTCAAATCATCAAATTTGTTCTCTGTTCACAGTGTCTTCAGGTGAGTAAACAAAGATTTTTAAAGTTTAAGTTAATTAAAATAGTTCATGATTCATTAACAATATAGTTTGTATTTGCTTTATCTTTGGATATGATTCTGTGTATATATATGTCACTCTGCATATTGTTCTTCTCTGTTATGGATCAGGGGTGATTATCATTCAAATTTAAATTGCATTCAACTGAATCATTGTAAAGTTTTCATTTTTCAATCAAGCAAGAGATTCAAACTTAAATTAAGACTTTTAGAAGTTGATTTAAACCATGTTGTAAGAATATATCATTGAAATCTGTTTATAGGTAATTAAGTCATATTTTGATAAAAATGGATTGTTGTGAAATATTAATTCAAGATCATAACTCGAAGCCTTACTGCAAAACATGATTTTGAAACAAAAACGAAGATTTAGTTTGGGATTTTAAGAGCAGTTTATATGTGAACCAAAATTGGATTTTTCCCATTTTCGAACCGTTGAATCAATTTTAAATGTTGAAATTTGTGTTGAAGCAAGTTTAAGCATCTATGATTTCGTGAAAATTATCAGAAAAATTTTGTATTGAGTAAATTTAAGAAACGAGACCATTTTAGGGTTTAGTCTTGAGCTTTTGAACATATCTGTAATCGAGGGGTGTTCATCGCCTACACGTGATCGAGTGTCACGAGGTTCTGGAGGGTGAAAGCTTGTTGTGTTGTCATGGTGTGGATAAATTTGGGCATCTTTGGTGGTCTATGCGGGGGTGGTGAGGCGTTTGGTTGATGGGTCGTGTTTGCAATTTTTCAAGCAAACCGTCCTTTTTTCGAATTCGATTTTTTGTGAGCGATTTGAGTTTGGATTTCGTGCTTTGGTGTGATTTGCGACTTGCCCGAATGGTTAGGGTTCATCGAAACCTGGCCACGCCGCCGTGCACGTGTACGGCGCGGTGAGTTGTGTCAGTATCATCGAAGGCTTGCGTCTCGAGTCGTGCTCGAGTTAATATGGTGGAAGCTTCGGGTTTTATGTCTAGTGCGTTCGAGTGAATAAACGTGTTTTACTGACCTCTTTACTTAGTTTAAAACTTTAACTTACTGGAAGCAAATATATTTAAAAAAAAAGAAGGCTGCAGGAGAGAGACTCGAAGCAAATGGGTGGGAGACTCGAAGTATTACTCGAGTAAATTAGGGGTAGTTCTCGGGTTTGTTTCCCAGATCTGCTATGTTATAATAAAAAAAATATAGGTTAGGCAACTTGTTTCTACAAGTTCAAGCACTACAGATTTAATAAAGTTTAACAATGTAAGTTAAAACTTTAATACAAATTTTAATTGTCTTAGTTAACGCTTAACGATGTTTTAAACTCTAATTATTTTTTAATTAAGTAATTAATATATTTTAAGTATAAAATCTATTAACATTAAAGCTTTGTAGTTAATAATAAATTGATGTTCAAATTTAAAAGAAGACTTTTAAATGATTAATTAAGTTGAATAATTAATAATAATTAATTAATTATTTTTGGAAAACAATTAAAAATAATTACTTTATAATTGTAATTAATGATTGGTTAAATAATGATAATGTGATAAATAAGTTTGTAATTAGCTACTTAAGTTAATTAATGTATGATTCATAGTTAACTAATTAATTAATTTAATTACGAATAAATAAATGATTAATTAAGCAATTAGCAGTTAATAAATGGATAATTAAGTTTTATTAATTAATAATTAAGGTTATTAATTAATGATTAAGGGTAATTAATTTAGTAATTAAAATTTAATAATTGATTAAGAAATGATTAATTAAATGCTTTGAAATGGAATAAGTAATTAATTGATAATTAATGATTAATTAAACAGGATTAAGAGATTAACTCTCAAGTAATTGAATTAATTACAATAAGAATTTAAGATGATTGCTTATGGATAATTGTGTATGTAGAATATCTGATTTGTGATGCCTATTTGACGATATTTTGTGATGCTCTATGATATGCTTTTGATATTTCCATGATGATTATGTATGATTTATCTGTCATAAAATTCAAAAAATTAAACTGTTTAAGTTAATTAAATAACTTGGCTTTAAAATGGCGTTTGGATTTCGATGAGACGGGATCGGGTGTCAATTATGATTATCCAAAAACCACATCGATCCAATTAAACGATAGGTCGTGATATTTCAAGTGAAGATCGAGATGGTGTTTCAGAATGCAAGGGTTATCGTTGTTGACTCTGAGGGTGATTCCAAAATGAGTGTAACGAGATAATGCCTTCAATTTCGTTCGAACCCGGAACGAATTTGTATGGATTGAATGCTTTCAGCACATCGTCAGGCAGACGATGAGCATTCTAAGAGATATGTTTTATAAAGGTAAACGCAGCCTCAAGCCTCATCAACCGGAATGGCTAAAACAAGGGATGTGCAGCAAGGTTAGGTGGGTCATGCCCAAGCTGGACGAGATATACCCCTGTCTAGATGTCCCTTTTTATTTCGACTGTGTGGGGCAGTTGATTGCAACAACTGCTGGGGTTATCTTGTTCAAGACTGTTCAGTAAGGACTGGTTCCGGCCTTGTGTTACAGGGGAGTTAGGGTGGCTCCTCGGTATGGTGATCTAGGCCACGTACTGTGACGGGCTGTGCCCTAGTAGCCCTGCCATTGTATGGAATCCAATTTCCAATAAGTGCCATACGTTTTGATTGTGCCCAACTATGTTGGAATGTGAGATGTAAGCATTTCATCTACTTCTGTATTTTACTTGAAAACCCTAGACACTATTATAATATCACTGGATTTCCTATAAAATGTTTTGGTTAACGTAAGGTAAAAACTTACACGTATTTATGTGTGGGAAGTCTTCCGTGATACCTTTATTTTCAAATGTTTTCAAAGTTAAGGAACTTTAAACCGTTTACTCATACCAGACCCATGTCTGACCATGAGTTTATATTTTGTTTTTCATAAACTCTTGGGTACTCAAATTTTTATGAGTAGCCAAGTGATAGGTTTTGGATTTTGATTTCTGGAGGAGCTTGGAGCAGTAGTCCCAGACGTATGTAGATATCTATCTAGTTCCGCTATGTTAGTTAGTTTATGTTGTATTTTGGGGATGTATGTATTGAGAGATATGTATATGACTGTCATGTGTATTGATATTGTATAACTCTGATCTATGTAAAAACTATGTAATAGTTATGTGATGTATTATATTTTGTTCCATTCCGCTGTGAGATTCTGATGTGGTTATTCCTTTCTTTCTAATTATTTTTTATTTTTATCCCTTTCTTTCTTAATGATGATACGTCTTTCTGTGAGTAGAAGGGCGGGTCGTCACAGTTGGTATCAGAGCGCTAGGTTGAGCGAATACCTAGGCTCTTGAGTGATTTCTTTCTTGAGAGAGCGTATTTGTAATTTTGATATATATATATATATATATATATATATATATATATATATTTCTACCTATTTGTTGGGTTACATGTTCGGGTTTTTCAATATTAGTTATAAAGGTAGATAGGTTAGTGGTGTGTGTAACACGACTACCAATGGTTGGAGCTTGAATGGTTAAGGTTGGAAGTGTATCTGTCAAGACTGTAGACCTATTACCGTCTCGAGCGAGCTTTGGGTGGTGTAAGAATTTCATCGATCTCTGAAGGAAACCTGTTATGGTTCGGAGTTCATCTTTTAAGTGTAAGTTTGGATGAGCTGGAGTTTGAATCTGTTGGTTGGACGGAAGCAAGTCATGATATTTTGATACCTCGGTTTGTAGTAGCTGTGTGATGAGACATAGTGACTATGGATGTCTCCGAAGATATTTCTTTGGAACAAGTTAAGGGAGTATGTCTACTTTGGTGTTGTGGCTAAGTTCGGTAGGGTGTTTTTGTTTGGTTCGAGGTCAGGGTTTCTCGAAGAGCTTTGGATAGGAAGTTTTTGGGCATCTGAGTCAGCAGTTAGCTCGAAGTGTTATGTGTGATGTCGAGAAGGTTTTATGGTTAGCAATTTTTCTTGAGGTAATTTCAGGAGCAGCAGAGTGGTTCCATTTCTTCGATGGATTGGCTTGATAAGTAAGGCTGTTCTGAATTGTGATGAAAAAACAGTTTCTTTGGAAACTGATTTGGGTAGGATTGCCAAAGTGTTGTGTGATAATTTTGGAATTCACTTGAGTAGTCTTTTACATGGAGTTGAGACTTCTCAAGAGAAGATTAAAGATATCGATGTGGTCCAAGATTTCACTGATGTTTTCGAGAAAGTCAAGTTTCTGCCTCCGCATCAAGAGATAGAGTTTCGCATTGATTTGATTCCAGGAGCAGTGTCGGTGATTCAGCCTAGTAGGAGGATGGCTCCTAGAGAAAAAAGAGTTAGTTAAGCAGATTCAGGATCTTTTGGAGAAGGGGTCAATTAGGCCCAGTTTTACTTGTTGGGATTCTGCGGCAGTGTTTGTCACTAAGTCGGATGGATCGCTAAGGTTCTGTGTTGATCTGATGAATCGAGTCTTTCGGGATGTATTGAATAAGTTTATTCTAGTGTTTATCGATGATATTCTAGTCTTTTCTAAGTCGGAAGAAGAGCACAAGCAGCATTTGAGGATAGTGTGGGAGACACTGAGGAGGCATGTTTTGAAGGCGAAGTTTTGTAAGTTCCATTTTTGGAAATCGAAAGTCAAATTTTTGGGGCACATTGTTTCTGGTGAAGGTATCTCTGTAGATCCAGTGAAGATCGAGACTATTCTGGAATGGAAGCAACCGAAAACACCGACGGAAGTTCGTAATTTTCTAGGATTAGCTAACTACTACAAGAAGTTTATCAAGGATTATTCCAAGATTTCTTCACATCTGACTAAGTTGACAAGGGAAGGAGCTAATTCAAATGGACATCCCAGTGTGAAGAAGCTTTCTGAGAGTTGAAGACGAGGCTAACCAGTGCACCAGTGCTAGCTATTCCGGATGGGAAAAGAGAAAATTTGAAGTTTATAAAAATGCCTATATAGTTGGACTGGGAGCGGTTCTGATGCAGAATGGGAGAGTAATTGCGTATGCGAATCGGCAATTAAAGCCACCATGAAAGGAGCTACGCTACGCACAATTTTGAGTTGTTCGCCATTGTTTTTGCTTTGAAGATTTGGAGACATTATCTCTTGGGAGAGAAGTTTGAGTTATTAACGGATCACAAACCGTTGAAATATCTTTTCTCTCAAAAGGATCTTAATTTGAGGAAGCAGCGATGGGTCGAGTTTCTGACATCATATGATTTGGATATTCTGTATACCCTGAGAAAGGCAAATGTTGTGGCTGATGCTATTAGCAGGAATGCAGTTTTGTCTCTTTTAGAAGTTATTCCATCTCTCCAGAACAGAATCATTAGTAAGAAAATGGAAGATAGATCTTTAAGGAACTGATTCTTGGAACCAAGGATGGTCGGTATTCAGATTTCAAGATGGATGATCAAGGTGTTTTGAGGATTAATGGTCGTTTGTGTGTGCCTAATATAGATGGATTGAGATAAGAATTATTCTCTGAGTGTCATCGCTCCGGGCTAAATATTCACCCAGGAATTTCTAAGATGTATAAAGAGATGAGAAGAATTTTCTAGTGACCGAGCATGAAGAGGAATGTAGCTGCTTTCGTTAATATTTGTGCTATCTGTCAGCAAGTTAAAGGAGATCAGCAGAAGTCAGCCTATTGCTGCCTTTGGAAATTCCAGAATGGAAATGGGAGATGATTTCGATGGATTTCATCGACGGTTTGCCAAGAACCAAGAAAGGAAATGATGGAACCATCGTTTATTGTGGATTGGTTAACTAAGAGTGTCCATTTTATACAGGTTAAGGCAACTCGTACTGTAGTTTCTCTAGCAGAGATTTTCTTGAGGGAGATAGTCAGATTGCATGGTGTTCCTGATAGTATAGTAAGTGATCGTGATCCTGTTTTTACCAGCAAATTCTAGAAGGCTCTACAATCAGCTATGGGAACAAGTTTGATATTGAGTTCAGCCTATTATCCTCAGACAGACGGACAGACGGAGAGGCTGAATCGTATTCTAAAGGATATGCTGCGAGCTTGTGTTTTAGATTTTGGTAGATCTTGGGAAGACTATCTTCATTTGGTGGAATTCTCTTATAATAACAGTTACCAAGAGAGTATTAAGATGGCACCTTATGAAGATCTTTATGGAAGACCGCGTAGATCCCCATTCTATTGGATAGAGTCGAAAGATCATCTTGTACTTAGGCCAGATTTGATTCGTGAAGTTTCTGCTAAGGTTGTGCTTATCAAGGAAAGGATGAGAGCAGCTCAGGACCGTCAGAAGAAGTACGCGGATAAGAGAAGTAGACAATTGGAATTTGAGATTGGTGATTTTGTTTTTGTCAAAGTTTCCTCGATTAAAGGAGTTATAAGATTCGGAAAGACGGGAAAACTTGCCCCGAGATATATTGGTCCATTTCAGGAATTGGAAAGAATTGGTGTTGTAGCTTATAGAGTTGAATTGCCAGAACGGATGTCTGGAATTCATAATGTATTCCGTGTATCCCATCTAAGGAAATTTGTTCATGATCCATCATCAGTAGTTCAGGAAGACTTGGAAGTAGAACCGAATTTGACTATGGCCAGGAATCCAGTTCGGATTGTTGATCAAGACGAGAGGCAACTTAGGAGTAAGGTAGTGAAGCTCGTCAAAGTGCAGTGGAGTGAGTGTAACGACTCGCTATTTTGGACTATATGCATCCGCACATGTCGGACTTGAATAATTCAAAATACCCAATTGTTAATTTAAAATTTGGCAAAACTCAGATATACAGTAAATAAATAATCACAGAATTACAGACATAGAGTAATAATATGCAGCGGAAGCAAAGATAGTAGTTCATGAAGCTACTATATATATAACGGAGTTAAATAAGTTACAACAGAAGTCTCGAATACAATAGTCAAAATCAAGAATCAGAATACATCACTAGAATCAACAGAATATCTGAAAGCTGGATAGATGGCTGGATCTCTAAGCGAAGCTCCAACTCCAAAGGTGAGTCTCAAAAGCTGAACCACTCAGTCTGACCCGAGCGTAAAACAAAACACAAAACACTCGAGTCAGGATTAACATTCTTATATCAATAAATCCAACTCAAGTGAAATAACAATTGAAATACAAGTAACTCAAAAGACGTTGGAATAACCGTCCTCTAAGGATCCGTTAAACTATCTACTATATAGTAATATACGCTAAATAGATAATGTCTATCAGTAATATAAATATTAAAATAGTGTTAAGGCGTTACCATTATCCCCCATAACACATTTTATATAAGCGTTATAGTCTATACAGCACTGTAAACTCCACCGTAAACTGGTGGGCTATCAGGGATTACTCCATAGGTATAACAGAAAACAAATTCGTAGTGGTCGCGTATATAGGGATACAAGTATAACAAGACACATGAGGCAATACCCAAGGTAGTGAAACTACCGTTTGCCTGATCCGGACTGGTGAAAACGCATCGCCGCAATGATCTCAACACCGTGAAACAACACTCCTGAAATTCCGAGGGTGCACCAATCAATAACAGGTAATGAGTAGTTTACGAAGAAGTGTGTTCGCTAGAGGTAGCTAACCCCATTTGGCCCGGCATGGCTCCTGTTTTGGTCATTTCCAATTTGACACAAGTGTTAAGGCTATCCATTATCGTTCTCTTTCTTCAGTCATCACGTACATCATTCCAACCACTTCATTCTGGATCATCACTCCGCGTGTAGTTATTAAAGTGGTTTTCGGTTTAGACAGAGAGTATGTCCATAAACGATCCCGGTTTCTTTGATAACTTTCGTAATTATTACACCGATTGGTCGCTAATATATATCAAAGCAAATCAAGTTCAATTTCAATTTCAATTTCAATTCGTAAACCAACATTTCATTTGTCTTTCTAAATCACTTTCCAAAATTTACGTTTCAAAACTTCCAAATTACCATTTCAAAATCTTATAATTCGATTTCAACTTTTATTTAAACAATTCAAATATTGATTCAAATTCATATATATATTTCATTCTATAATCATTTAAATTAATTAATTTAACACTCAAATCAATTTCAAATTCATTTATCGATTTCATTCAATATTCGTTAAGTTAAATTATTATTCAAAACGATTTCTATTAGATTTCCAATTCATCAAATCAATTAGTTAAGTTCAACTTCATTTTATCAAAACTTCAAATTCAATTAGATTAAATTCGCCAAATCAAATTCTTAAATTCAAATCTTATATTTATTTCAATAAGACGCATTTTATTTCTTGTTAAGAAATTCAATCCCATTTATTTATTTACTTAGTTACAAATTTCGAACTCAATTAATAAAGAAACAAACTTTCACATATTCAAGAAGTTCAATTTCACTTATTAATTTACTCAAATTTTCCACAACTTAATTAATAAAGAAACCCAATTTCAAAAGTTCAATTTCTTTTATCAAAGAATTCAAATTTTTATTTAATTATCAAATAATTAAATTTTCTTTAATTATTTAATATTTTCAAAACTTAATTAATAATTTCAAAATTTAATTATCAATTAAATTCCAAAACCTAATTATTAAATAATTCCAATCTTAATTATTAAATAATTCCAAACTTAATTATTAAATAATATCAAAGCTTAATTATTAAATAATTTCAAAGCTTAATTATTAATTAATTTCAAAACTTAACTCAATCATTTCTTAAATTAAACAACGTTCTTTCATAAATTTCTTATTTAATATTTTGTTCATATTATTAAACATTTTCCTTTCATTAAAATTCAGATTCCAACTTCATTTCAAACCTTATTCTTTATTCAAACAAAATCTTTATTTTATTTTTAAATCAATTTTGACCAATCGGGTTTTATTTAATTCTCTATCCTAGGTCAAGTTCATTTGGGTATTTATCATTTCAACCCAATTCCATTTCAATTCAGAATCAAAGCAAAGCACAGGGAACTTGCAATGTGATAATTGGGACGGTGTCAAAGTAAATAATCAAGCAACAGCAAACATCAACAGCAATCCAATAATTAATTCAAATAATCCCGAAATAATCGTATTAATTCACATTGTTGTTTGTGCAAATTAATGTAATTATTTCTAGAATCTACACTATCATTTCATGTAGATTAAAGATTATTACACTAATCTTAATACGGTTCTTCACTGGATATCTATTGTTCAATTGCAAACAACATCAATTTAAACAACAAACATTTAAATGGTTCAAGGAGTATTTTACCAAATTTCTACATGTCAATTAATTTAACATTTAAAAAGGGTCATATTTAACTAATCAAATTCAACATATAAATCCATTTTAAATTGTTAAATCTTATACCAAATTCAATTGCATTCTATTTATCACTTGAACATTTACAATTAACGTCCAATTTCAACATGATACAACAATCATTTATCAACCAAACTTGTATAGTCATCGCATAAGTAACAGATAACGGCGTCAGATGTCATGGGTGAACTGATACGGGTAATAGCATATATAACAGCGTAATTAACTAACAGCAGCATATTTCAATTGTCGTTTCAATTGAAATCAAATTTAATAAATAAAAGAATATTAATCGTGAGTGATTGCTCACCTTTCGAGGCTAGAGATGAACAAAATACGATGATATACGAATCCCAAGCAAGGTGAAATGGGCACGAATTTGACGATCAAAGCTGGTAGATATAATCGATGAAATGAATCAAAAATCTGAATCGATGAAGATAATTGGTATAATCAAACTTGCATATAAATATATACAACTACATTTATAAAACCGTATTCTTAATTTTAAACGCATATTAAATTAGAATATACATATTTATTTTCAAATCAATAATTTAACATTAATATAAAATAACATCTATATATATATATATATATATATATATATATATGAAAACCAAATTCCTATTGTATATTTATAACTAACATAAATATACTTTAATATCCATATTTATTATAAAACAAATATTTATATATATATACACACACTGTAAATAGTCAGATTCTCATATCTATGAACTACTAGATATATTTATATGGTGCTAAATTTATATGCAGACTATTATACAAACACAATACATACATACAACCCGACATACAATAGCTTGGATTGAAAAGCAAAATATAATATAAATTGTTTTGTTAGTAAGTACATACACATTTCAACAGCAAGCTATGTATATATATTTGTAGGCTGTCATATACTTTTGGTCAAACAGAAATCAATAAAGCGCATATCAAATCAATACATACATATACGCCGGTTTAAAAGCAACTACTTCAAAACAAATACTTTAAAGATGGATTATCATAAAAATTTAGATATATTACACGCACATATTTATAAAAGCTATATGCCATTTTCCCAATGATAAACTCTTACTTCTTATATATTTTATAAAAATCAACCTCAAATAAATATACATACACAAACTATAAAAACAAATATATAAACATGTCCATTCACCAACAAATATACAAATAGCTTATATATATAGAACATACCTTTCACTGCAGACTCAATGTATGCAACCCAACATATACAATTTAATATAATGTGTTGACCCCACTATATGCAGACCATACGTAAGTATAAATAATGTATTTATCATTATTTTTTTAGGGTCAAGCATCATAATACATATAAAAAAAACAATTTCATTTCACTGGTAATAGTGCCAACAACTGTCTTGACCAAAACATATGCAATATCTCTAGTTCTTAAATGCCTTATATATATATATATATATATGCTTTCCTGTAATAAGCATATCTTTCTCTTATGTAGCATGAACAGGCTAAACTACTATGTCATATAACACGAAATAGCATGTATTTTATATATTCAAACAGCATGTAATTTATATTTTCAAAACAGCTTGTATGCAATATACTTATATGCAGACTTCTAAAAATGCGAAAGTAGTGAGAACAATGCAACACAATAATAATGCAAACTGAAAGTCATAAACTGCTTTATTTTTATTATTTTTTATAATATACGCAACTGGTACTATATATATATATATAAGTATATATAAAATGATATACATACACTTACTCATACAAAGGAAGCCACAAACTAGTGGAGCAACAATCAGGAGGCCGACTAGAACGACAGCTCGTGCATCTGGGCGAAACGGAGCTGCCTTGGCTGCCATGCGTTACTCGAGTGGCGGAGATAGTAGCCGAGGCGGATGGAGTTGCTCGGGTTTGGGTTTGGGTGACATGGATGGAGAGGATAGCTCGCATGGTGATGGAGGGAGGCCATACACGGCTGTAGCAGGCGGAAGGTGGTTGTCAGGGTTCGGCTGCACTAGCTATGCATGTCGAGGAGGAGAGGCGAGAAAGGAGGTTGGTGGAAGGCGGTGCTATCTCGGGTGAGGTTGTTAGCGTAGGTAGTTGTTGTGTGAAAAGGAGGAGGGTGGGTTTAGTATTGTATACATATTTTTTTCTTTGGAGGCAGAGAACAAAAGAGGGAAGAAGCTTTAGGGTTTGGCAGAGGAGCAAAAATAGAATAGCAAGCTAAGGAAAAAATGAAAAGGTGTTTTCAAATGAACCAAATATAATTTCAACGGAAGGAAATGAATGTATCAAAAACATTAATTATTGGAATGGAGAAAGCCATGCACATGAAAAAAAAAATACGGATGGCTGTTGGGATTATGGAAAATTAAATGGCCACGGGAAACCATAAAAACAAACCGCGGAAACGATACAGAAATCGTTTCCGTAGATCTCGCCGTCTCCCGAACTCTGAAACACACAAACGAATATGCTGCGAAGATCAGCACGACGAGACGATCAAAACGGTGTGTGGATATCAGTTGTACAGTCGAAATATAAAAATTTCGAATTTTCTACTAGCGGAAAATACACGAAAAACTCAGAAAAATAAGATCGACGGGGCTAAAGATGACCGAATTTGGAAAAACGCAAAATAGCGTTTGCTCAGAAGATGGTTTAGAATTTTTCTACGTAAAAATATTTAGGTTCCGAAAATATTTTATTTTGATCGCTTTTTAACTGATTAAATTGAAGTAAATTTACGCACGAAGTAAACTTTCATATTTTCGGACGAAAATTTACCGGTTGCTATGTTTAACTGGACGCATTCCCAATATCAAATTTATATTTCAAAATTTTATCGTTTATATTAATTTTTAAATTTTTTTCTTTACGCACAAAAATGGTTAATTAAATTAAATAAAATCGTTAAAATATCCGGATTGTTACACTCTCCCACACTCAAAACTTTCCGTCCTCGAAAAGGAAGTAGATAGGAAAATAGAAACAACCAAAAGAAAATATACTTGAATTCCAAAATAAAACAATTAATTTAAACCATATAACTTTCAATTTAAATAAATTGATATTCCACAATTTTTTTTTAATTCAAGATTTTCATTAAATTGATTTGATTTCACAATTTTATTAACTTTCAAAACAAAAAATTTCTTCTATTAATCACCTATTATTTATTTAACCTTTTTATTCTATTTATCTCCATAACATTTTAAAACTAAGATCTAAGTGGATAATGTTTATTATACGCACTCACATTTTATTTATAAAGACAATTTATTGTATATTATCCAATTTTCTTAAATTAACAATTTCAAATATCATAAATTTGAATAGTCTTTTATTTTAATCATATTTTATTCAACAAATTTAATTCTATTTTTTTCAAATTATTATTAAATTTATTCTACTTAATATATCTTATCACAATTATATTAAGTATATTTACATTTAATATGACTACCCAAATTTATTTAAAAATTCCTTTGATATCATTTTATATTGTATAATATTCAATTTCATAGTTAACTTTTGAAAATTTAGGTAAGTTATATATATAATGCAATATAGTATTATACAAGTAAATTTCTAATACAATTCTCTCAAGTTTAAATATTAATTCAACATTTTGGTTTTGTTTATAATTGAAATCATCTTTTACCCAAATTTTAGGAATTAAATTTCCGATTAACTTCAATAATTTAGAGATAAAATAAATATATATATACATTCGTACATAATATACCAAAACAAATTTAAAAATTTCAATATATATTATAAATCAAGTCAAATTTATAAATTCAAATCAAATTATTTTTCCAACAAAAGTGTAGCAGGCTACAGAATAGTCTTTTCACTTCAAAACTCGAAAATGAATGTTGATGATGCGACCGTCATCACCGAAATTATTTTCCAGCGACAAAATAGGAGAGCATCGATTTAAACAATTAAAATTCTTTGAAACGGTTTCTATTTGAAAATAAATTAAATACTATACGCTTTAAAAATTTAAAATCAAAGTTTGAAATCACCGAAAATCAAATTCTCAAATTCCTGATTTACATTCATTTAAATTTCCAAATCAATTTATAACCAAATTTTATAAATTCATTTATTTATTTTATGAAATAGTCAATGATTTTTAAAACAATAAATGAAAATTAAAATTTTCACATTTCGGACAACAGATTCATTAACATTTTATTTTCAGAAAAATTTATACTTGTATAATATAATCAGTCAAAATTATCTTATTTATCAAATATGAAAACAATATTGTGTCAGTTTGTTCTGTTTAAGTGTTTTGGAAATCCTATCGATAACGTTGATCAGACGAATCGATCGGAAACCCAAATCAACATCAACAACTCAAACAACACAATATATATTAAAACATTTTAACATAAATTTACAAATATACTTTCACGCTCAATGATACAAGGATGGATTTCAAAATAAGTATAGAAATTCAAATTTGATGGAAATCAAATCAAAGAGAATTTTGATTCGAAAATAAGTTCGAAACAGAAGATAAGATAATTCAATTAACAGAATCGAGAGATGGATGAGCTTATTTAATTCACGGGCAACCTTAACCGGGTCGACCGTAACTTCAAGCATAAGATCGATGCTGAATCCTAAGGTAAATCAACATTCGGTCTCAAGAGATAGAATTCAGGTATAGCAGAGAGTAGATAGCATCGTAAACCAAGGATACATAAATCTTCGGTAAATCGATGTCTATTATAAAGGAGTTTCACCTATTTACTAATAATTCAAAGATCGACGAGACTGCCGATTTATTATAAGGGTCATTCGAAGTGGAGTTATGGGATACTCCAGAATTGAAAAGAAGACGAATAGTGATGGACACGAATGAATTTTGGAACCGCAGGTAACGTTCCAAAATTCAAAGGAATTGAGTCAAAAGGAATCGATTGAAACTCGAATGAGAGTGATTCTGTAAATACATTTACCACATATGCTAAGTTTTGCCTAGAGCTACCAAAGCTCTGATACTAACTGTAACGACCCACTATTTTGGACTATTCGCATCCGCACATGTCGGACTTGAATAATTCAAAATACCGAATTGTTAATTTAAAATTTGGCAAAACTCAGATATATAATAAATAAATAATCACAGAATTACAGACACAGAGTAATAATATGCAGCGGAAGCAAAGATAGTAGTTCATGAAGCTACTATATATATAACGGAGTTAAATAAGTTACAACAGAAGTCTCGAATACAATGGTCAAAAACAAGAATCAGAATACATCACTAGAATCAGCAGAATATCTGAAAGCTGGATAGATAGCTGGATCTCCAAGCGAAGCTCCAACTCCAAAGGTGAGTCTCAAAAGCTGAACCACTCAGTCTGACCCGAGCGTAAAGCAAAACACAAAACACTCGAGTCAGGATTAACATTCTTATATCAATAAATCCAACTCGAGTGAAATAAAAATTGAAATACAAGTAACTCAAAGGACGTTGGAATAACCGTCCTCTAAGGATCCGTTAAACTATCTATTATATAGTAATATACGCTAAATAGATAATGTATATCAGTAATATACACTACAAGAAAAAACACCTTTGACAGCAGGTATTCTCAGCGTTTCTCCCTTGATTGCCGTGGACGAAAATCTTGGAGGGAAATTTTTTACGTGTGAACGCTGAGAAAACCTAGATAATAAAACATTGCCGCCTCATTTTTTCACTTCGCCTATTTACCTTTCTCAGCCTTTCATCTCGTTAACACCTCCAACACCTAAAACCGAATTAAACCTCTCTTCCTATCACTGAAATCCGCCTTCATCACTGCCGCTTCATCGTTCAGACATCTCCCTTCACCATTCTTTCAATTTCAAATCCAAATCATCACCGCTAGCTTCTCCCTCTACAGGTACTTATTTTGAACTATTCATCGATTTTATTTAGGTTTAAAATGGGTTCTTCAATTAGTTTAGTCATCCTTCAATTTCGATTTTGTTATTTCAGTATGTGTTTCTTCGATTACCCTAAATCAAAATTTGTTGGATCGGTTTTGTTGGTAAATTGATGTTAACGAGTTTATTAAGATTATCGGTTAATCTTCTGTTAAATTTGTCTATCAAATCCCCAAAATCCAGTGTTTTCAATGTATTGGAAGAGAATGGAATGCCAAGGTATTTTATAGGAAGATTTGCATTTTGTACATTGATTTCCTATAAAATATGAATTTTATTCTTCAACCCCTTTTCCAAAAAAAGCTTTGTTTCTATTGCATCGATAGCTAAATTAGAATTATCTTCCATCTGTTTCAAAACTCTTTTAATGGTTGCAGCACTTTGTAAGTTGGGTTTTGGCATTACTAGCAAATTGCCTAACCCTGTTAAAATTAAGTTAACTATGAGAGCATCGTAAGGATTGTTAAGAATATTATTTTTCTCAGGGATGTTGGCTGTCAAAAAACTGCAATTTCTACTTGTCGATGTTGCACTTGTTTTAACCTCTGTTGGGTATATGTATCACCAATTCGAGTGGCAAGATGCCTAATCATTGCTGCTATAGTTGTATTTTTAAGTTTATTATATCTAACTATTTTCATATGAACCAAGAATGCCAAAAGACTTGTATGTTTTGGACATTAGAAACACTCAAAAGTTGCTTGATGATACTAAGATAGACATTGTATCCATTTCATTGTTTTGTAGCAGCTTGACATTAGTAGATCAGTTTCCTCGATTTTTTTTACTGTGTGTAATATTTAAGTATATATAAATGTTGAAATTTATATAACTACAAAATGATTCTTTTGTTCCAATATTTTGAGACAGAATGCGATGTCTGTTTGGTTTAATTTCCTTAAGTGTTGTCCTAAGTTGGACACCCTTTTTAGCATTTCTAAACAATGCTGTGTATTATATATATTTTGCATCCAAACATTTAAAATGACTTATGCTACTAAATCACGACTGCAGTCATTCTAAATTGCAATCATTCAATCGTTCTAACAATAAATTGAAGTAGCAACATTTTTTAGCCTATTTAATCTGACAAGACTGCAACTTATTTTAGATTACATCGTGTATTTCTCCTTCTGTATTTCCATATAAAGAAGCATCAGTGATAAGGGTGCTGTTCAAGTGAAATTCAATATTTGATGTTTGGTGGATGGCAAGAGCTGGCTGTTATAGTCCATATAACTTAAACCTTTAGTTGTATGTTTATAATTGCCTTACTACCCTGTTTCAATTTGTATATTTGAGCTTCGTATCATTTTACAATTAGTGTGTATTAGTAGTTAACCGTTTCAGTATGTAATCATGCTGGCTTAATAAAACTAGCAGTATGTAATATCATAAGTACTTGAATTTTGATTTCAAGCACTAGTCTTTTTGAAGTACGGTATCAGGCTAGCGTTACTATAACCTAGAATGAGCTCTTTCAGTGCTACAACCATCAAATCTCTCTACCATTACCACTAAACAATATTTCATCCTCAACCTTTAGCAAATAAGTTAACGCACAGAACTATTTTTGCTTGAATATTTAATCCTGTAAAGCTCATGAATACTCAGTAAGAGACTGTCATTTACAACCATTAACTGGAAGTTTGCTTTATTTGGGTAATTTGGTCCCTTCTCAAAACACCAAACTTGGCAATGTATCCGTAATAAGATTGCTCTTAGGTAGACAACTCAATCCATGTGCAATCACGATTATTAAACGATCTTCTCTATTAATCTTTTTTTCTCTATAGGGATTCTATACATGTATGGAGAAGAGGTGAATGAAATGTAAGTGAATGAATAAATTTGGTTTTAAATTATGTTTTTCGTCTACTTGGAAAGTTGTCTTATTTTAATTTTGATTGGATTGTGAATTGAGGATGGGCATGAGGTAAACTTCCTAAATAGATGAAAATAATAATTTAAATGAGCCACATGATGTTAAATTGAGGATGGACATGAGGTAATTAACTTCTTATCGATCCTCAATTTAAGTTTATTATCATTTAAGTTTATCATCATGGACATGGATTGGAAGTTCTCTTTTTTCTTTGAAGAGATTTATTATCATTTAAATTTATTTGCTTGTGCTTTTCAACTCCATGTTCTGTTCTGCTAAACTTTTTAGTTACCAACTTGGTATCCTGGTATCCCATCTAATTATTGTATTTACTACATAGGTCAGGGTTGCTGATCATATCTGCTTCTGTTTGTATACATTTACCAAATGTCATTGCGTTTATAAGATCTTTATAGTTATTAAATTACAAAAATTACCACTTAGTTTTTCTTTCTTTTAACATCGATGTATTTAATTTTCTGTCATATACTAAACAAACTGTATCATGTTCATAATATTTTTATCCGTTGTTTTCACTTTCACTTAAATCTTTTAAAGGAACTTTGATTGGTTTTAAAGGAATTTTTTTTAGTGCACATCAACGTTAATTACTGACAAACCTTTTGTAAGAATTCACATTACTATTATACCATGTGCCTTTTTTACATGCTCATTTGTTTTGTTTTTGTTCTCTTTCTATGTTTAGGCTTTTCATAATTAGTTCTTTGGTTCTCTTTTGCTGCTCTTCTTCTTATTTGGGAAAAATGCCAACTGTTTGCTATTTAGGTGATCTTTGGTTCTATTGTGATTACATGCAGTTCAATATTTACTAGATTTTTTATTTACCTGTTGATAACACCAGCTTATTTCCATGTTTTTAAAATGGTTAGTACAACACAAAAGAATATTAAATGTTTAGTAATAAAGTTCCAGGAAACATGTTTCTTTAAGACTCAGGGAAATAGTGTTTCTTTTAATACATGGACAACAGGGAGTAAATATTATTTCTGTACCATTGAAATATTATATGTATGTCATTAAGCTCATCCTATTAACAATTATTGAAGAGTTCTTTGAAATGCTAAAACTGCAATGGCCGAATCTAGGCATGCCTTTCATATAATCAAATCCTCATGGTTGCGAATCTATGATTTGAGTTTATAAGATTTGTCTCCTGTATAACCTATTATTACATTTGAAATCAAACGTATCGCCTGTCGATTAATTACACACAAAAAATTAATTCTATAAATGTACTTGGTACTGTCAAATTGCAACTATAAAGCATCAATTTTGTGATAATTTTACTGCCAAAACTAGGCTTTCCTTTCATTTTTGTGGCCAAATCATTTTACTACTATTTATTCTTCTCCTTGTATCCAAAGGCAAAATATGAAATTACACCTGCTTGGTCAATGTCTACTTTTTCTGATTTGCAAACCTGTTTATTTACTTTTATTTGTTTTTCTCCCCTATTTCCCCCGAATTAATTTAAATATGAATACCTGCAAGAGAGTCGTGGCAAGAAGAAAAAAATGGCCGCATGGAATGACTAGGTAAGAAATGACGACTATGGATCCCTTACACCTCAAACTACGCAAAAACCTCTTATATAATTAACCAAGAGATTCGCTATATAACTAACCAAATATCTTGTTTTAAATTTGTCTGTTTATATTTTCTATATGTATGACACAATTATATATAACAATCTGTTGTTTCATACTGACACAAAATAGGTGTAAAAAATAAAATCTGAGAACAGATTTTGCTATATTCATCGTATAGAAGTAATATTATAATTTGAGTACAAGTATGCATGTCCTTCGAGTTGATTATTGAATATTGAAAGCCGCCTCTTGCATTTAAATGAGTGCAGCATCGTTCTGTATGTGCTTCCACATTGATGTGATCAAGAATACTTATTACGGCAATTATTTTTTCTACATTTTTCCATTCTGTTGACTTAATGTAGTTATGGGAATTCTTATCTTCACAACATGAATGCTGTCTTTTGAGCATTCATCAGAAGTTTTTAACCACTTCAGTAGTAAATCACAACTTCAAATTTGGAAAGTAAATTACTAAATTTTGATCAAACCCATATGCTGACAATTATGTTAGGTTACACAAATTGATTTGATAGTCTATTCCATGCCATATCATATTACATCCGGTTTCATTGTTTATACGATTAACATAACTTTTTTGGTTTGTCATTTTACAGACGATCCTGAGTATCCAATAAGAAGCAGTATCATGCTTTCCTTAAGGATCATGTGGTTTTCAAGGAGGTATTGTTTTGTTTTCTTCCTTTTCTTTCAAAAAGTGGTTCCCTGAATGTTAATCAGCTGAGAACTTGACCATTATCGCAGGCTATTCCTATTAAAGATCCAACAGTACTTCTTAAAATTCATCAGACATATAGAGTTGGTTGTATAAGGGTATATATCTTACTTTGTAACCACATAACTGCATTCACATTTTCAATTTCTTTATCAAATCTGCACATTCTGTAGGATGTGATTTTGCTAAGAGTATTGAATGATGCTACAATGACTAGTTTAATTCGATTATCCACACAAACAATGGTGTTGTAAGGATTTGCACTCATGTCTAATCAACTTAAACTTCGAATTGTCTCTTATAATCTTTTCCTGCTTGTAGATGGTTCAGTTGTTGAAGGATGATATTTCTTTTATTCAAGAACTTTTTGCAAGGATGAGATCATCCTCCACTCCATTAGAATCCAAAATAAATTTGGTAATAATAACTGATTTAAGTTTCTACTCGTCGTATATTCAATAGATCATCCAAAATAACTATTTGTAAGGATGTGTTCATTTGTATATTTGAAAATTTACTGACAAGATTAATTTATCGACTTCTTAAAATGTCTTTAGGATAGAGAGAAAAAAGTGGTTAGGAACTCTGTAGTAGCTCTACCACTTGTAATTTTTTAACCGCTTTTGAATTTGTAATTCACTAACTGAATCAATCTAGTGAAACATCGTTGCTTAAACTCTGACCTGCTTTGTCTTCCATGAGTATATTTACTATATATCTTTTGTTAAAGAAGTTTTACAGACAGTTGACTTGGTAATTAGAACTGTTACTTTCCGTGAGTGTACCATGATGCTTGTAATTAGTTTTGCTGGTTCAGTAAAATTTAACCTGTATCACTAAAGTTTAAGGTTACACAGGTGAAGGATATTTTAGAATACTGAGTTTTGAGATTAATTAGCATGAAATGAAACTGATAAAACCTTCCACTTAGTCTTCAAACTTCAAAGTTTTGGTAACCGAGTTAGTAAGGTATCTTTTGGGTACATTGGTTACTCATCTAAATTAAATATCTGCATGTTTATAAGGCATGAATCTAGCTTAGAATAGTATACAGGAAACATTATTCAATCGTTCAGTATTTTACCCAAATGATTTTACATTTTTTGTAATAATAAGTTGTATTTTGATTGATAATGAAGTTTTTGGTATACTGTTAATACTTGTGCAGAATCACTTCATTTGGTTTTCTTCACCAACCCATCCCGCTCTAAAAAAAATTAATTTTGATGCCATCCTCATGCAACAAAATTTCATCCACTTACTTCTCCAGTTTGTTACTGCCCGCAATGGATGTTCCATACGCACTTCAAACATACATCCGCACAGTTTGAGGTTAGTTAATACCGTACCTAATTGTTATGATTACCTGTACAACAAATATATTGGAGATATAACAGGGTTGAGTTATATCTCCAAGGTTTCCCCATATTGTTATGATTACCTGTACAACAAATATATTGCAAATTTTTTTTATTTAAGAGGGATATATTTTTAGGCAATTGTAAAATCTCTATGATAACTCATCATGGAGTCTGTGTGCCATGTGAATAATTATTAATATCTTTTGTACGTACCTTAACGAGTACTTGATTTTCCCATCCAATTCATGCTGTTCTCACTCCTATATATCTGCCATATTATTGCCAAAAGAAAATTCCTTTCGATGGGCTGCCGTAAACACTAAATGGTGGGCAAAAATTTAGGTTTGCCATTTGGGTTATAAATCTTTGTTCCTCATACCCTACTCTACTACATATTTCAAGCCATTAGTTCTGTGTACTAAAACGCCTCCACTATTAATACGCGTACCTGCTAAGTTTGATATTATCAAATATAAATGTTCAATGTAGACATCTTTTCATTTAGTTGTCTTACCACACACTTCTTCATTCATACTTCTTATAACAAGTACGCAATGTAAACCGTGACACATTACCATATTCTAAGTACTACATTAACATACGAAGCGGTTCATCTATAGCTGATTCTATTAAGCTATTGAATAACATGTTTATTTGTTTTCCCAGATCATATGGTGATTGATTTGCTACTGTGGTCAGGAATAGAAGACCTGTTCAGTATGACAGAGCATGTACAGTTGCGGTAATAATCTATAAAACTTGCTTTACTTTAAAATGTAATAACTGCTGAGTTTCTGTGCTAAAAATTTGTGCTCGATTTGTGGTCGGGTCTCCCGGCCTGGTAATCACGATTTTACGAGATTTTTGGTTGCTGTTTGTTAACGAGGGAGTGGGGGTTTGGGCGAGGGTGATTTAGGAAATTTGAGTAGATATAGGAAATTGTGGTGGTGGGAGGAAGTGGCAGAGTTGTTGTAGTGGAGATTTCTGGTAGTCGATTTCGATTCAGGCGAGTGTTTTCTGGTGGTTCAGAAGTCGCAGTGGTTTTTGGGTGTTTGCAGATTCGTTGGTGATTACAGAGATGAGGAGATGAAAGTGGAAGCAGAGGTGAACTGGAGAAGTGGTGGGCAAATGAAACTTGTTTATATGATGTGTAGGTTGATTAAGCGGCAAGTTATAGTAGTTGCAAAAGGAGGATAATAGTGGCTGACGATGTGCACAGTATATGGCAGAGGGGGTGTTGCTGTTGTGGTATAGAGATGAAGTTGATGTATTTGATGTGAACTGGTGGGTAATTTTGTGACAATGTAATGTGTGTTGTGGTAGAAGTAGAGGAGGGTGATGATAGTGGTGATGTTGTTTGCAGAAGAGAATTTTGTAGTAGCAGTGACTTATGATGATGTAGTGGTTATGTCTGATGGCAGTAGCAAAGATTGGTGATAAATAAGGTGGTGGTGATATATGAAGTGATGTCAACGAGGAACTGATATGTAGAAAGCAGAGAGAAAAGCAGAGGTGGTGGAAGTTAATGTGAGATTTATATGCATAGTTGTATGATTGTGCAGAAGCTTGCTATGTGGCTATGTGAGTTGAGATGGAGATATTTGATGAAGTGCAGATGTGTACAGGTTGTATTTGTGCAGGCATTTGGTGCGGACTTACTGTATTGATATTATATTTTTGTTTAACATATAACGTGTCTTTGTTTAACAGAATTTGTGGCAACTTGGTTTACTTTGTTATTTTTGTTTATGGATATTATTGAAACTTGGTTTATGAATGTCTTTTGTTTATTAATATTGTCTTAACTAGTTTATGTAACTAATTAATAGTTATTAGAACATGTTATATATACTAGTTGCTTGAATATACTCAAAATATAGTTCTGGAATATTCAAAAATAGAGTGGAATATTAATGCTGTTATATAAATAGAAGACAACGTCTAATTAACGCTGTCAATGAAGAAACAACAGCGTTCAATTCGTGCTTGTAAAAACATAATACAGCATGTTTGAAAACGCCGTAAAAACATTATTGACAGCTTGTACGAAACGTTGTCAAAGTGATGTTTCAACAGCGTTTATCAAAAAGCTGTTGTAAGTTCTGTATATACGGCAGCATGTCGTTATATAGCGTTTGAACTAACGCTGTTGTATCGTATTACAGCGTTTATCAAACGCTGTTAAAAGCCTTTTGTGGTGTAGTGATAAATATCAAAATAGTGTTAAGGCGTTACCATTATCCCCCTTAACACATTTTATATAAGCGTTATAGTCTATACAGCACTGTAAACTCCACCGTAAACTGGTGGGCTATCAGGGAGTACTCCATAGGTATAAACAAAACAAATTCGTAGCGGTCGCGTATATAGGGATACAAATATGACAAGGCACATGAGGCAACACTCAAGGTAGTGAAACTACCTTTTGCCTCATTCGGACTGGTGAAAACGCATCGCCGCAACGATCGCAACACCACGAAACAACACTCCTGAAATTCCGAGGGTGCACCAATCAATAACAAGTAATGAGTAGTTTACGAAGAAGTGTGTTCGCTAGAGGTAGCTAACCCCATTTGGCCCGGCACGGCTACTGTTTTAGTCATTTCCAATTTGACACAAGTGTCAAGGCTATCCATTATCGTTCTCTTTCTTCAGTCATCACGTACATCATTCCAACCACTTCATTATGGATGATCACTCCGCGTGTAGTTATTAAAGTGGTTTTCGGTTTAGAAAGAGAGTATGCCCATAACCGATCCCGGTTTCTTTAATAACTTTCGTAATTATTACACCGATTGGTCGCTAATATATATCAAACCAAATCAAATTCAATTTCAATTTCAATTCGTAAACCAACATTTCATTTGTCTTTCTAAATCACTTTCCAAAATTTACGTTTCAAAACTTCCAAATTACCATTTCAAAATCTTATAATTCGATTTCAACTTTTATTTAAACAATTCAAATATTGATTCAAATTCATATATATATTTCATTCTATAATCATTTAAATAAATTAATTTAACACTCAAATCAATTTCAAATTCATTTATCGATTTCATTCAATATTCGTTAAGTTAAATTATTATTCAAAACGATTTCTATTAGATTTCCAATTCATCAAATCAATTACTTAAGTTCAACTTCATTTTAACGAAACTTCAAATTCAATTAGATTAAATTCGTCAAATCAAACTCTTAAATTCAAGTCTTATATTTATTTCAATAAGACGTATTTTATTTCTTGTTAAGGAATTCAATCCCATTTATTTATTTACTTAGTTACAAATTTCGAACTCAATTAATAAAGAAACTAACTTTCACATATTCAAGAAGTTCAATTTCACTTATTAATTTACTCAAATTTTCCACAACTTAATTAATAAAGAAGCCCAATTTCATTTATTAACGTAGTTCAAATTCACTTACTCAAAAGTTCAATTTCTTTTATCAAAGAATTCAAATTTTTATTTAATTATCAAATAATTAAATTTTCTTTAATTATTTAATAATTTCAAAACTTAATTAATAATTTCAAATTTTAATTATCAATTAAATTCCAAAACCTAATTATTAAATAATTCCAATCTTAATTATTAAATAATTCCAAACTTAATTATTAAATAATTTCAAAGGTTAATTATTAAATAATTTCAAAGCTTAATTATTAATTAATTTCAAAACTTAATTCAGTCATTTCTTAAATTAAACAACGTTCTTTCATAAATTTCTTATTTAATCATTTGTTCAGATTATAAAACATTTTCCTTTCATGAAAATTCAGATTCCAACTTCATTTCAAACCTTATTCTTTATTCAAATAAAATCATTATTTTATTTTTAAACCAATTTGACCAATCGGGTTTTATTTAATTCTCTATCCTAGGTCAAGTTTGTTTGGGTATTTATCATTTCAACCCAATTCCATTTCAATTCAAAATCAAAGCAAAGGGAACCTGCAATGTGATAACTGGGATGGTGTCAAAGTAAATAAATAAGCAACAGCAAACATCAACAACAATCCAATAATTAATTCAAATAATCCCGAAATAATCGTATTAATTCACATTGTTGTTTGTGCAAATTAATGTAATTATTTCTAGAATCTACACTATCATTTCATGTAGATTGAAGATTATTACACTAATCTTAATACGGTTCTTCACTGGATATCTATTATTCAATTGCATACAACATCAATTTAAACAACAAACATTTAATGGTTCAAGGTGTATTTTACCAAATTTCTACATGTCAATTAATTTAACATTTAAAAGGGGTCATATTTCACTAATCAAATTCAACATATAAATCCATTTTAAATTGTTAACTATCTTATACCAAATTCAATTGCATTCTATTTATCACTTTAACATTTACAATTAACGTCTAATTTCAACATGATACAACAATCATTTATCAACCAAACTTGTATAATCATCGCATAAGTAACAGATAACGGCGTCAGATTTCACAGGTGAACTGATACAGTTAATAGCATATATAACAGTGTAATTAACTAACAGCAGCATATTTCAATTGTCGTTTCAATTGAAATCAAATTTAATAAATAAAAGAATATTAATCGTGAGTGATTGCTCACCTTTCGAGGCTTGAGATGAACAAAATACGATGATATACGAATCCCAAGCAAGGTGAAATGGGCACAAATTTGACGATCAAAGCTAGTAGATAGAATCGATGAAATGAATCAAAAGTCTGAATCGATGAAGATAATTGGTATAATCAAACTTGCATATAAATATATACAACTACATTTATAAAACCGTATTCTTAATTTTAAACGCATATTAAATTAGAATATACATATTTATTTTCAAATCAATAATTTAACTTTAATATAAAATAACATCTATATATATATATATATATATATATATATATATATATATGAAAACCAAATTCCTATTGTATATTTATAACTAACATAAATATACTTTAATATCCATATTTATTATAAAACAAATATATATATATATATACACACACACTGTAAATAGTCAGATTCTCATATCTATGAACTACTAGATATATTTATATGGTGCTAAATTTATATGCATACTATTATACAAACACAATACATACATACAACCCGACATATAATAGCTTGGATTGAAAAGAAAAATATAATATAACTTTTTTTGTTAACAAGTACGTACACATTTCAACAGCAAGCTATGTATATATATTTGTAGGCTATCATATACTTTTGGTCAAACAAGTCAATAAAGCGCATATCAAATCAATACATATATATACGCCGGTTTAAAAGCAACTACTTCAAAACAAATACTTTAAAGATAGATTATCATAAAAATTTAGATATATTACACGCATATATTTATAAAAGCTATATGCCATTTTCCCAATGATAAACCCATACTTCTTATATATTTTATATATATCAACCTCAAATAAATATACATACGCAAACTATAAAATCAAATATATAAACATGTTCATTCACCAACAAATATACAAATAGCTTATGTATATAGAACATACCTTTCACTGCAGACTCAATGCATGCAACCCAACATATACAATTTAATATAATGTGTTGACCCCACTATATGCAGACCATACGTAAGTATGAATAATGTATTTATCATTTTTTTTAGGTTCAAGCATCATAATACATATAAAAAAACAATTTCATTTCACTGGTGATAGTGCCCACAACTGTCTTGACCAAAATATATGCAATATCTCTAGTTCTTAAATGCCTTTTATATATACGCTTTCCTGTAATAAGCATATCTTGCCCTTATGTAGCATGAACAGGCTAAACTACCATGTCATATAACATGAAATAGCATGTATTTTATATATTCAAACATGTAGTTTATATTTTCAAAAAAGCATGTATGCAATATACTAAACCTATATGTAGACTTCTAAAAATGCGAAAGTAGTGAGAACAATGCAACACAATAATAATGCAAAAGGAAAGTCATAAACTGCTTTATTTTTTTTTATAATACACACAACTGGTACAATTTATATAAGTATATATAAAATGATATACATGCACTTACTCATACAAAGGAAGCCACAAACTAGTGGAGCAACAAGCAGAAGGCCGACTAGAACGACAACTTGTGCATCTCCGCGAGACGGAGCTGCCCTGGCTGCCATGTGTTGCTCGAGTGGCGGAGATAGTAGCCAAGGCGGATGGAGTTCCTCGGGTTTGGGTTTTGGTGACATGGGTGGAGATGATAGCTCGCATGGTGATGGAGGGAGGCCGTATACGACTGTAGCAGGCGGAAGGTGGTTGTCAGGGTTCGGCTGCACTAGCTATGCATGCCGAGGAGGAGAGGGGAGAAAGGAGGTTGATGGAAGGCGGTGCTATCTCGGGTGAGGTTGCTAGCGTAGGTAGTTGTTGTGTGAAAAGGAGGAGGGTGGGTTTAGTATTGTATACATATTTTTTTTCTTTGGAGGCAGAGAACAAAAGAGGGAAGAAGCTTCAGGGTTTGACAGAGGAGCAAAAATAGAATAGCAAGCTACAGAAAAAATGAAAAGGTGTTTTCAAACGAACCAATATAATTTCAACGGAAGGAAATGAACGTATCAAAACACATTAATTATTGGTAATGGAGAAAGCCATGCACATGAAAAAAAATACAGATGGCTGTTGGGATTATGGAAAATTGAATGGCCACGGGAAGCCATAAATACAAACCACTGAACCGATACGGAAATCGTTTCCGTAGATCTCGCCGTCTCCCGAACTCCGAAACACACAAACGAGTATGCTGCGAAGATCAGCACGACGAGACGATCAAAATAGTATATGGATATCAGTTGTACGGTCGAATTATAAAAAATTTTGAATTTTCTACTAGCGGAAAATGCATGAAAAACTCAGAAAAATAAGGTCGACGGGGCTAAAGATGACCGAATTTGGAAAAACGCAAAATAGCGTTTGCTCAAAAGATGGTTTAGAATTTTTCTATGTAAAAATATTTTGGTTCCGAAAACATTTTATTTTCATCGCTTTTTAACTGATTAAATTGAAGTAAATTTACGCACGAAATAAAGTTTCATATTTTCGGACGAAAATTTACCGGTTGCTATGTTTAACTGGACGCATTCCAAATATCAAATTTATATTTCAAAATTTTATTGTTTATATTAATTTTTAAAAAATTTCTTTTCACACAAAAATGGTTAATTAAATTAAATAAAATCGTTAAAATATCCGGGTTGCTACAGTGAGGATCCCATAGATTGCACCTGGGAAACTCGGGATAGTTGTAGGAATGCTTATCCGGATTTGTGTCCCTATAGCTAGTGATGTTAGATAAGACAGATTGTTTAGTTGTTTGCTAATGTATGAATGATATGTATGTTTGAATGGTTGATATGACAGCTTTTAAATTATCTTTTGTTTTAAATTTCGGTGACGAAATTCTTTTAAGGGGGGAGGAATGTAACGATCCTGGATTTTGTCCCTATTATTTTAATAAATATTTAATCTAATTAAATAAAAAAGTGAAATGATCATTTTAAATGAATAAATCTTTTAGAAATAATTGCCATTTGTTTATAAAATTTGTATTTTGAAAAAGAAAATTGATTTGGAACATTTAAATTAAATTTCTTAATAATATGTATAATAAAAATTTATCTTATATAATTAAATTAAAATGCTTACCTTGTTAACATCAGATAAATGAATATATATAGATAATAATGTTTGATTTCGATAATAATGTTTGAATCGAAATCAAATTCTATCAGTATAAAATATAAGTAAACCATAAGAATATAATTTAAATATTGATAGTTAAAATATAAAATATAAACATAAATAAGTAAGCATGAATATAATTTAAATGTTGATGGCTAAAATATAGATATAAGTAAGTAAACTTATGAATATAACTTAATTTTTAACAGTTAAAACACAAAATAGAAATAAAATACAAATATAAATGAAAACAAGAACTAGGTGAAACACAAAGTATAGAATAAAATAAGAACAAATTAGAAAAATGAAAATCAGTCAAGGCATAAAAAGTAAGACTTGACAAATATGAATATTGAAGTTCAGCTAGAAGTTAACACAAATGTTTTATACAAAAATGTCTTCATACACAAACCATATATATTACCTGCAAAGTATATATATCTTTATACAAATATCTATACAATAAAAACATAATAATAAGTATGTAAACATATTTATAAACAAGGCAATAAATGCCATCATCTCAGCCTAATATTTTGTCAATTCAAAGCATTACAAATCCTTTCATTTGAAGTAATAAAAATCTTCTCATATCAAAACAAAAATAAGAAAACAACCTAACTAGATAATACCTTCCTTAAGCACCCTGTTATCTCTTATATATGTGTGTATGCATCTGTTGTTCCAAGTTCGTTCAGCTAAACCTAGTAAACCAGAGAGAACTAAAGAAAAAAAGGAGAAGCAAGCAAACTCAGTTTCAAATTAAAAACAGACAAGAGCTAAAAACATAAATTCAAGGCAGATTCAATTACAGGGTTTCAAATCATTAAAATTGTTCTCTGTTCACAGTGTCTTCATGTGAGTAAACAAAGATTTTTAAAGTTTAAGTTAATTAAAATAGTTCACGATTCATTAACAGTATAGTTTGTATATGCTTTATCTTTGGATATGATTCTGTGTATATATATGTCACTCTGCATATTGTTCTTCTCTGTTATGGATCAGGGGTGATTATCATTCAAATTTAAATTGTATTCAACCGAATCATTGTAAAGTTTTCATTTTTCAATCAAGCAAGAGATTTATACTTAAATTAAGACTTTTAGAAGTTGATTTAAACCATGTTGTAAGAATATATCACTGAAATCTGTTTACAGGTAATTAAGTCATATTTTGATAAAAATGGATTGTTGTGAAATATTAATTCAAGATCATAATTCGAATCCTTACTGCAAAACATGATTTTTGAAAAAAAACGAAGATTTTTAGTTTGGGATTTTAAGAGCAGTTTATATGTGAACCAAAATTGCATTTTTCCCATTTACGAACCATTGAATCAATTTTAAATGTTGAAATTTGTGTTGAAGCAAGTTTAAGCATCTGTGATTTCATGAAAATTATCAGAAAAATTTTCTATTGAGCAAATTTAAGAAATGAGACCATTTTAGGGTTTAGTCTCGAGCTTTTGAACGTGTCTGTAATCGCGGGGTGTTCGTCGCCCATACGTGATCGAGTGTTACGTGGTTCTGGAGGGCGAAAGTTTGTCGTGGTGTGGATAAATTTTAGGCGTCTCTGGTGGTCTATCCGGGGGTGGCCAGGCGTTTGGTTGATGGGTCGTGTTTGCAATTTTTCAAGCAAACTGTCCTTTTTCGAATTCGAATATTTGTAAGTGATTTGAGTTTGGATTTCGTGCTTTGGTGTGATTTGCGACTTGCCTGAATGGTTAGGGTTCATCGGAACTTGGCTGCACTGCCGTGCACGTGTACGGCGCGGTGAGTTGTGTCAGTATCATCGAAGGCTTGTGTCTCGAGTCGTGCTCGAGTTAATATGGTGGAAGCTTCGGGTTTTATGTCGAGTGCGTTCGAGTGAATAAACGTGTTTTACTGACCTCTTTACTTAGTTTAAAACTTTAACTTACTGGAAGCAAATATATTTTAAAAAAAAAAGAAGGCTGCAGGAGAGAGACTCGAAGCAAATGGGTGGGAGACTCGAAGTATTACTCGAGTAAATTAGGGGTAGTTCTCGGGTTTGTTTCCCAGATCTGCTATGTTATAATATAAAAAATATAGGTTAGGCAACTTGTTTCTACAAGTTCAAGCACTACAGATTTAATAAAGTTTAACGATGTAAGTTAAAACTTTAATACAAATTTTAATTGTCTTAGTTAACGCTTAACGATGTTTTAAACTCTAATTATTTTTTTAATTAAGTAATTAATATAATTTAAGTATAAAATCTATTAACATTAAAGTTTTGTAGTTAATAATAAATTGATGTTCAAATTTAAAAGAAGACTTTTAAATGATTAATTAAGTTGAATTTTTAACAATAATTAATTAATTATTTTTCGAAAATAATTAGAAATAATTACTTTATAATTGTAATTAATGATTGATTAACTAATGATAATGTGATAAATAAATTTGCAATTAACTACTTAAGTTAATTAATGTATGATTCATAGTTAACTAATTAATTAATTTAATTACGAATAAATAAATGATTAATTAAGTAATTAGCAGTTAATAAATGGATAATTAAGTTTTATTAATTAATAATTAAGGTTATTAACTAATGATTAAGGGTAATTAATTTAGTAATTAAGATTTAATAATTGATCAAGAAATGATTAATTAAATGTTTTGAAATGGAATAAGCAATTAATTGATAATTAATGATTAATTAAACAGGATTAAGAGATTAACTCTCAAGTAATTGAATTAATTACAATAAGAATTTAAGATGATTGCTTATGGATAATTGTGTATGTAGAATATCTGATTTGTGATGTCTATTTGATGATATTCTGTGATGCTCTATGATATGCTTTTGATATATCCATGATGATTATGTATGATTTATTTGTGATAAAATTCAAAGTATTAAATTAAACTGTTTAAGTTTATTAAACAACTTGCCTTTAAAATGGCGTTTGGATTTCGATGAGACCGGGATCGGGTGTCAATTATGATTATCCGAAAACCACATCGGTCCAATTAAACGATAGGTCGTGATATCTCAAGTGAAGATCGAGATGGTATTTCAGAATGCAAGGGTTATCGTCGTTGGCTCTGAGGGTGATTCCAAAATGAGTGTAACGAGATAATGCCTTCGGTTTCGTCCGAACCCGTAACGAACTTGTATGGATTGAATGCTTTAAGAACATCGTCAGGCGGACGATGAGCATTCTAAGAGATATGTTCTATAAAGGTAAACGCAGCCTCAAGCCTCATCAACCGGGAATGGCTAAAACAGGGGATGTGCAACAAGGTTAGGTGGGTCATGCCCAAGCAGGACGAGATATACCCCTGTCTAGATGTCCCTTTTTATTTCGGCTGTGTGGGGCAGTTGATTGCAACAACTGTCGGGTTATCTTGTTCAAGACTGTTCAGTAAGGAATGGTTCCGGCCTTGTGTTGCAGGGGAGTTAGGGTGGCTCCTCGGTACGGTGATCTAGGCCACGTACTGTGACGGCGGTACCCTAGTAGCCCTGCCATTGTTGGAATCCAATTTCCAATAAGTGCCAAACATTTTGATTGTGCCCAACTATGTTGGAATGTGAGATGTAAGCATTTCAGCTATTTCTGTATTTTACTTGAAAACCCTAGACACTATTATAATATCACTGGATTTCCTATAAAATGTTTTGGTTAGCGTGGTAAAAACTTACCCATATTTATGTGTGGGAAGTCTTACGTGATACCTTTATTTTCAAATGTTTTTAAAGTTAAGCAACTTTAAACCGTTTACTCATACCAGACCCATGTCTGGCCCAGAGTTAATATTTTGTTTTTCATAAACTCTTGGGTACTCAAATTTTTATGAGTAGCCAAGTGATAGGTTTTGGATTTTGATTTCTGGAGGAGCTTGGAGCAGGAGTCCAAGACGTATGTAGATATCTATCTAGTTCAACTGTGTTAGTTAATGTATGTTGTATTTTGGGGATGTATGTATTGACAGATATGTATATGACTGTCATGTGTATTGATATTGTATAACTCTGATCTATGTAAAAACTATGTAATAGTTATGTGATGTATTATATTTTGTTCCATTCCGCTGTGAGATTCTGATGTGGTTATTCCTTTCTTTCTAATTCTTTTCAATTTTTATCCCTTTCTTTCTTAATGATGATACGTCTTTCTGTGAGTAGAAGGGCGGGTCGTCACAAGTAAATTTCATCAAAAATTAACACATTCAAAAATGACTTTTACGTGCACAGCACTAATGAAGTTCAATACAATGGGGTAGCTTGAATTTGGATTATCTATCAATAGATAACAAGTTGATATCGGTATTGTAAAAGGAATCTGTTACCATTGAGACGCATGACCGGCAAACATGGTCTTGGAGAAGGGGCATAGAGAGATTGGAAGGCCACTCTAGAGTAGGTCATTACTGTTCCATGGTACGATTAAGTACAGCGATAGGACCTATATGCCAACTTATTTTGAGGTGTTGGTTTTTAAGGGAGTCCACAAGTTAGTATTGGCTCTCGATAGGTCTATTTGGTATCTAATGGAAATTCAGCATGATCTAATGATATACAATTTAAGGGTATTTACAGTTCACTATGCCTGACTGTAGGATGTTGAATAGTAGATGAAATATAGTATACAAATGCATAATTATGTGGTTCAAGTGATTTATATATCTAATTATAGATAAATGGTTTAGGCGATTTATATATATTGGTTTGTTATGCCTGGTTTGGGGTTGCTGGGTAGTGCGAGGCACTTCAAGAATGAATCACGATCCATATGGAGACGACAAGACTTCGGTGTTGTGTATAAGTATGGGAAGGTATACGTAGGTAGCATGAACCCGGACCGTCTATCCATTGATATTCGGATGATATCATTTTTGCAAAAGGAAACCATTGTACCATTGAGATGCACGACCTGCAGATGTGGTCCTGGAGCAGGATGAAGACATTGGGATGTGAATATACAATAGGTCATATATTATTCCGTTATACGATTAGATGTTAAGACAGGACCCATAGGCCAACTTCTATTGAATTGTTAGTTTTCAGTGGAGTCCATAAGTTAGTTGTAGCTCTCGATAGGACTCTTTGGTAGCTAGTGGAACTTCGAGATGGGTATCGATTGATATTTGTATTTTTTTGGCTATGGAGATTCTATGTTATTAGCATTGTAATATCATTGTATTCGATTTTCATATTTAATACATAGTTTATTATAGTATGTACCGTTTTAATAAGAGAACCACTATTCTGTATCGTCTAGATTTGTTATGTATGGATAAAGTAGGGAGATATATGATAAGTATTGCCCATTGATCCTTGCTCGCGTTTATAAGATGTATATGGTTGCATGTATATGCAATACATAGAGATAAGTCACCTCGCACCAGGCTTTATAACCGAATCATATGTTGTCCTTGTTTATATATGTCATGACAACTCTTGGGCACTCGATTGAGTAGATTGGAATCAGGTGCTTTCTGGGACGGGATTACAAGACATCTAGAACATTTTGGAGGCATGAAGTCGATATATTGGTTATGTATACTTGTTAATAATATAGTACATGGCAGACCTGCTATTTTGTATATGAGACTTGTGATATCAGATATTGTATTTCGATCTCCATATGAATGGAGTTGAAGTATTCTGACTTTCTATATTGATGTTTATTTATCGGTTACTTTCACTAGTGTCTTGTCTTGTATTCCGTTTGTCATGTTATGTTCATGTATATCCAGTTGTTATATGTTATCATTCTTCTTTGAGATTGTATCAATATGCCTTGGTATGATGTTTAGTTTCAATTTTTACCCTAATGGGCTGTCTATTTTGGTATTCAGAAGTCGGACATTGTCACTCAAATGTTGATTCAAAGTATTACGAAGGGTGGGTCATCATAGCTGGTATCAGAGCCTTGGTTCAACACTTAGGGCCAAGGAGACTGAATTGAATTAAGAAATCTGGCAGATAGAGGTATGCTGAGAGTGCATACTTGTATTTTTCTACTATATAATTCTACATACACCACTTATCTCTCGAGCTTTGATTTATTCAGTCTCTAGTAGTTAAGATATCATCGTTTAGGGATATTTATTTGAGCTGATGGGTTGAATTAGTGATTGCAGATAGAAAGTCCAACATGCCTGATAAGTTTGGATATTATTTGGATACCAAATGGGATGTTTAGCCTTTCGTAAACATTCCACCAGATGCGATGAGTGTTGGAGATGGTGTAGCCCTTCAGGTATAGTGATAGAAGTGGTTGGTGAGAAGGCCATGACTTAGATTGATTCTAGACGTCACTTTGAGTCTTGGTTTATTTTTGAAGTCGAAAGGGACATGTAGCTTAATTGTTTCATCCATTTGTAGCAAGGTAGTCTGTCAATGAAGAGTATGTTCGCCAATTTAACCTTTTTCCTAAATTCTAACAGGATACCATTGATGTAGGCAAGGAAGTTTTCCTAGCGTCTTAATGCATGGATGTGGGATTTACTGCTTAGTCATATCCCGTCTACCCCTCGTATTATAGGTAAATTCTTTTGTAGTGTTTAATTTTGTGTAGGTAACTATAACACCTGTGATGACCCGTAAATCCGTACTCCTTGAATATACACTAATCTCCATAGATTAACTCAAGATGAACAGAAATACGAATTATCAATGTTTAAGAAAAAGAAAAAGGATAGAAGAAGAGATGAGCAGATAGAAAATTAGAGAGAAAAGAAAATAGAAAATAGAACGGAATAGAAAACAACAAAACAATAACAGAATCTCACAATTCGCAGCGGAACAACATATAATAGAAAAATGAATAATCTTTAAACAGAGAACTATATCAGTTATTACATTACATCACATCATATCATCATTACATCAGAGTGTACAACAACAAACAGTGCAGCGGAAAAAGAAATACTATATACTAGTAATACGCCATGCCATCCAGCTTGCCTCCAGCAACTCCAGAAATATCCTGATAAACCTTAACTCTTGACTGCCCGTGTGGAAATTGGTGGGCACCCAGAGTTTAGGAAGGAAAACAATAAACTCCGAGTCAGTCATCTGACTGGTGTGAGAACTCAAAACAGTTTATTTATCTTTAAAATCAAAATAGAGGAATATTTTTAAAGTCAATTCGCAATGCTTTTAAAAATGAGACTAACATAAGACCTCCCGCCACACACACAATGCAAACGCAGACTTGGAGGAGATTTCTTCTTATGTTAGTCAAAGATGCTTGATACGCATTAAAAAGAAACATTTGATATTATTATTAGTGCATAGTGTAGGAAAAATCATTTCGAAAGTAGAATATAAATCTTAGCCAGCATAGGTACCATTATATTATGCCTACTATAGCTACCTCCTGAGGAAGCAGGTTCTACAACTAAAACCGTACAAGATTGTATTGTTTCTTTGGATTTCCAACGAATGATCAGGCCAAGGAACTTCCCATTGCCACATGAGAATGCCTCTGGATGGACATCCCCGAGAACCAAACCGGATCTCTACCAACACAAGGCCGGGTTACCCCTAACTGAGTAACAACTGACCGAATATGTCATCCCCCGGTCCTTTGGGACCTTTCAACCGAGCGCTCGTAATCAATTCACACAATCATAAAGTGTTTTCAACATGAGTAAGTATCTGGGCTCCATACCATGATACCACCCTTTTCCAGAAGGAAATGCACATATCCTAAAGGGCGCTGCCCCTCATAACCTTGCTGCATCTTTCCTGTTATGACCATTCCCGAGGTGTGAGGCTCGACGAAGTCACGTCCACAAAAACATACTTTATACAAAAGCCATGCTTTGGGTCAACAAATGATCATAGAAATGATCACCAGGATAGACGATCAAACAAATGATCCTATCTCAAATAATCAACACAATGATCATTTTACAGCAACACTCAACATGTCACATTACCAAATTGGGAATATATCGCTGATAACCTTCAACTACAAAACCTCTGAGCTCGTACGTCTCAGAGAAGGGTGATAAGCTGAAAGAATAAATTCTCCTCCACCAACAGAAATATATTTGAAAGAAATCGGCTTTATATCTCAATTTGTAATGTCAGACATACTATCCATACAAGTCTGTTCCGGGCTCGAACAGAACCGAAGGCACTTACAAAGAAGTCCTTGCAATCCGGATAATCTCTAATCACGTCCGGACTTCCCATCACATAGGGAGTCTCTATACCGTAGCTACTCGGTGCAAAGACAATCGACGAGTTGTCCTTTCGCTTTCAAAATGATCCGGTCTTCAACACCGGTCTTCAAATGCAATTCATAACGACGTATCACATATTCGAAATGGGTTATACGACCCCATGGTCCTTTCCCGGTTAACCCGAATAGTGAGCGCTTATTCAAAAATAAGTGTGGCATTCAAATTCAAACAAATCACATCAATTACCCATTCAAAGGGAAATATTGATAGTCGGTTATTGAACTATCAATGGATATGCACAACATCACCAGATTCCAAATAATTTTCCAAATTATTTATTTTCCAAAATATCTTTACAAGATATATTATTTTCAATACTTCAAAAATAAATCAATATTTATTTTTAAACAAGTTCCCCTTTCTTTTATAAATTCCATAGTGAATTTATATTTCACAATATCTACTGATATACGATTTTTCAATAGGTTTCAATATTCCTTTTCAATTTATCTTCAAAAAGATAAATTCTCAAAATATTCACTTTATATTGGAAAACATTTCCATACTTATTAAATAAGTAATTCACGAACCTATTTATTTTCAACAATCGGAAAATATTCAATATACTTAAATCGAGATTAAGTATATATTTCATTCTTTAAGGAAATCATTCTCTTAAACATATTTATTTGGGCCAAAACGAATGTTATGTAAAACATCGTTACGACAACCCAAAATCACTAGTATAGGGATTCGAAATTAAAATAGATATATAAATCCCAATACTATACAAAACATTTCCTTTCGGAAATCATTTACTATAACAATAGTATTATAGTCCACCATTTCCTTCTATTTCTCGAAAACGTTTATTTCAACAATGAATGTTGAAATCTATGGTTTCGAATCTTAACACATTTTAAAACATCGTTAAATCGTTTTAATTCAATTTAAAACATCACATTCAAAACAATTTCTTTAACATATTATTCGCTATTCAAAAACGTGAATATACTTGTTAACAAATTTCATCCTTTTATTCATTTTATTTTAAAGGATTTATTCACAGTCAAAAACGTGAATATAACTTCATAAATAAGTTATAACAATTTACTTATCAAAATAAGTCTTTCCGAATTTATAAAACAACGTTTATAAATTCCATTTCTATTTATTTTATAACTACTTCCTTTTATAAATTTCTTTATTAACCTATCTCAATTCATATCTCAATGATATACTAAAGATTCATATTATAAGTGAAATACTTATAATTTATTTGTTTGCAAAAATCGTTCCTTTGAACTTTATAATTATAAATCTTATAACTTATAAGATTCAATTATTTATCCAAATCTATTCTTTCAATAACTTTATAAATTTTATAAACCTACTGTTTATAAAATTCCTTTTATAACTTTACCGTTTATAATTCTATAAATTTCATTCATTTATGAAATCCATTCATAATTCATTCTAACACTTATAAAAACTCGTTTTATAATTCAAATATTTTCATTTATAAATTATCAATTTTATAAATCTTTTATATAAATCAATTTATATTATTCTTTTAAAACATCTTTAATCTCCTTTATAATTTCACCATTCTCTTGATTTATAAAATAATCAAATTTATAAATCCTATATTTAAACTTTTATAATAAATTCAAAAATCCAATTTAATTATTTTATAAAAACATTAACCCATATTTCTCAAAAATCAATCTTTAACCGTATTTCTCAAAATCATAATTTTTATAACTTCAAAATTATAACGTTTATTTATTTAAAATGGATCAATTCCAAAAATATTTTATAAACGTATACTTTCAAAAATCACTTTAAAAATCATTTTAAAATCCCAAAATTTGGTCCAATGATGCTACATACCAAATAGTCAATCACGACAACAACGATATCATATATCGATATGATAATCCATCAAATATCAAAATATCTGAATTCAAATAAATACTGTTGAGGAATCCAGTTGGATCCCTCCAACCTGTTTTCCTGCATCCAAAAACATTAGCACAATACCAATTCCGCTCCGGTACGGAATTATCGCGGTATATGGGATTTAAAATATTATCCGCTTAATAGACGGCGCAATAGGGTCTCATCCGCTAAAAAAATGCGGGAAATCACAACTCCAATATATATATATATGCCAATATATATATTACTATTACATATAATACCAATTTCACTGTTTATGAAATATTCGCGGTATATGTTTTTAATAAATAACATCCGCTTACTAACGGCGCATAATGTCTATTTTAACAATCAATAGATAAAAATCATCATTCAAACATGCATTCAAATATTTTAAATCTAACTATTTAAAATAAAATCGAAACTGATTCGATTGAGTGAGAAGTTCTCACCTTGATTTCAATTTCGTTTTAGCGATTTATTTCGAATAAAATTAAACGGACATTTAATTTTACTCGAAATTCTCACTAACTCCAAACGACTCCAATAAAATTCCATAGCGTAGTGCTCGTCCATACGATTCCAACGCTTCTTGTTTCGCGTGTTTTCGACCTCGTATGAAAAAGTTATGCATTTAACAAGTTTACACGATTTAAACTATAATTAATTTACAACTTAATTAACTATTTATAAACCTAAGTCTATCATGGCCGTAGATCCTCTACCCCCTACAGATCCGTGCGCCCCTCCCCCTTGTTTCTTCTTCACGCGTAATATTCCCAGAAACAAATCACGTACAAAACCCATAAAGTTTTGAAACTAGGGTTCCAAATCACCATCTCCACGCTTAACTAAAACACGATCAACTACCCCCTATTTGTAGCCCTTGGCCACCACCATCAACGCCCCCAGTAGCATCGAGCTCGGTCATCACATTTGCATGCAATTCAAGAATGAACGCAGGCCTTTGAACGCAAATTCCCGTTGATTCGTAGCTTAGAAAACGATCATAGCCGTTGGTTTTAAAGATCTCGAGGAGATCTATAACTTTGCAGTTGAACACGAAGCTTGAAAGTGAATGGATCGAGAGATAATCGAGAAAGAAAACAGGAATTTTCTGGCCGTACAGCATGGTAGTGGCGGCTAGGGTTTTATAAAACCTATTTTTTTTTTATTTCTAAAGAGAGGAGGGTCTATTTATAGGAAATTTTTTTGAACACTATTCATCCGGGAATTCCAAACTCCGATTTACGCACCGTAACCAGCGTTTCTAGGGTTTACCCCGCGTTTCGGACACAATGGAACATGTTTCGAAAGCTAATTCGGACATCTGTGCGAGTTATGGCAATAAACGTTCAATTTAAATTAAACTGATTTAAACGATTTTCTAGGCGTTTTAATTTGTACCGGACAAACGGTAAATCCAATTGACACGAAATTTGAAACCTTACAATAATATCATATTACGGATCCGATGAAACTGGTTTCGTCGAAATCCGAGACTGTTTGAAAAATGGGTATTTTAACTCGCCAAATTAATATTAAAAATAATTCGATGCGTTTCGAGCTGCCACGATCAAACGATAACTCCGATTGCTACAAAAATTGAAATCCGATAATAACTAACTATTACGGATCCAATGGAACTGGTTTCGTCCAATTCTGAGACTATTCAAAAATTGGATATTTTCACTAGTCGATTTAATATTAAAATATTCAATTTTCACAAATAAACTTTTAGTTCGATTTTAAAAGTTCTAAAATATCTTTCTAACTCCCATATGATATAATAAAATTTTAAAAATCATTTTTAACTCAATTTTCAATTATTTCCATAATTTCACATATTAAATTATCGATTTAATTATCCAATTAAATCCAATTATTCGAAATAAAATTTATTCGACTTATAAATTTCACTTATTAATATTTAAAATTAATTAAATATTCAAATTTTAAATAATTAAAATTCTGGGTCGTTACAATCTTCCCCCCTTAAAAGAATTTCGTCCTCGAAATTATCAAGTAAGAAAAGTTACAGAATCTATCAACTTTCCAAAATTCATAGTTTAAACTTCTTACAATAACTTTACTAAGTTTTCAAATCATACTTAGTTATATTTTCAAAAACAACTACTATTGTTTAACTTTCAATTCCAAATCAAAGTTAAAGTTTTCAAAACTTTCCAATTTTCACAAATTTTTTCTAACGCCTTAAATTTTCGGAAAAATTCGCCATAGTCTCCTTTGCGCGGCTCGATTCGAAAAAAAATGACAGTATATATATCGCAAATATACATCTCATCAAGTAATGAGGCATCCCGCAGGGAAAAAATGTAAAAGTACGATATGTAATCCGAGATATGTACCTTATATTTTATTAGCGAGCATATACGGCTAATATAGCGCGAAAGCGATCTCCAAATGCGAAGCAAACACGATCCGCACCTACTAAACACTCAACAAACAACATGAGAAACATGCATGTAGACAATAGTATCGATATACAACATATAGCAACATAATAACTATATATGTCAACATATCAAATGTAGTAAAAGCAATATACTCAACTATCAACCAACTAACATCCATAACCAATAAATATTCATTCATATTCTCATTAATATTCAATGAATTAGGTTTTCAATTTAAATCACATTGATTCATTAACAGTGGATGTTCTTTCTAACATTCATTTTCAATTAGTTTATATTCACTAATTCATATTCAAGTTGGTTCACTTCCAATTCAAATTCAATTCTATTTAAGATTCATTTAACTTCCAATTGAATTTCAATTACTTTAGCTTTCAATTTCATTAATACTTAATGAATTATATACAATCAACTAACAATCATATAATAACCAATGTATATCAATTACAACCAAATTCCTTTGCTTTCAATTGGTTTAATTAATTGATTTTTATTCAACTATTCAACTTCCAATAACATTAGATTTTAATGAATTAACACTTACATTCATTATTTCATATCAACTTATTTTACATTCAATTGATTAACATTCAATCCATTCATTCAATTCAATTACAAAAGTTGAATTTCATTTACATAACTTAAGTTTATATCCATCACTTAACTTTATTAATTTACTTTGATACCAATATCAATTTCATTCAATATCACTTAAGTTATATTCCATTTAACTTTAAATTCATTTTCATTTACAACTCATATTCATATAGTTTCACTTCTTATATATATAAGTTTATTTCACAATTGTAAATTACTTTAATTATAATTCAATTCTTATAATTCTTTTACTTATACAATTATTCTTTTACTTAGATTATTCAAACAACTAAACAATCAACTTATATACACTTTAATAATTCTGAAAAATTATTCCTTTATATATAAAATATACTCAAGGTAAAATTATTTCATTTACCCAATTTAAAACAATATCGTGTCGGTTTATCTTGTTTAAGAGTTTAGAAACCCCTATCTACGATAGTTAGCTAGACTACATCGATTGGAATCTATAAACAATCAACCGATAAGTCAACACAATACAAAACAATTTTTATATTCACTAACAAATACGCTCTCATAGCTATTATTACACTCAAACACATTCTAGAGTACTACTGACTCTATCTCTAATGAGTAATACCCAACAGAACCATGGTTGTCGCTTAACCATATGCTCTGATACCACCTGTGATGACCCGTAAATCCGTACTCCTTGAATATACACTAATCTCCATAGATTAACTCAAGATGAACAGAAATACGAATTATCAATGTTTAAGAAAAAGAAAAAGGATAGAAGAAGAGATGAGCAGATAGAAAAATAGAGAGAAAAGAAAATAGAAAATAGAACGGAATAGAAAACAACAGAACAATAACAGAATCTCACAATTCGCAGCGGAACAACATATAATAGAAAAATGAATAATCTTTAAACAGAGAACTATATCAGTTATTACATTACATCACATCATATCATCATTACATCAGAGTGTACAACAACAAACAGTGCAGCGGAAAAAGAAATACTATATACTAGTAATACGCCATGCCATCCAGCTTGCCTCCAGCAACTCCAGAAATATCCTGATAAACCTTAACTCTCGACTGCCCGTGTGGAAATTGGTGGGCACCCAGAGTTTAGGAAGGAAAACAATAAACTCCGAGTCAGTCATGTGACTGGTGTGAGAACTCAAAACAGTTTATTTATCTTTAAAATCAAAATAGAGGAATATTTTTAAAGTCAATTCGCAATGCTTTTAAAAATGAGACTAACATAAGACCTCCCGCCACACACACAATGCAAACGCAGACTTGGAGGAGATTTCTTCTTATGTTAGTCAAAGATGCTTGATACGCATTAAAAAGAAACATTTGATATTATTATTAGTGCATAGTGTAGGAAAAATCATTTCGAAAGTAGAATATAAATCTTAGCCAGCATAGGTACCATTATATTATGCCTACTATAGCTACCTCCTGAGGAAGCAGGTTCTACAACTAAAACCGTACAAGATCGTATTGTTTCTTTGGATTTCCAACGAATGATCAGGCCAAGGAACTTCCCATTGCCACATGAGAATGCCTCTGGATGGACATCCCCGAGAACCAAACCGGATCTCTACCAACACAAGGCCGGGTTACCCCTAACTGAGTAACAACTGACCGAATATGTCATCCCCCGGTCCTTTGGGACCTTTCAACCGAGCGCTCGTAATCAATTCACACAATCATAAAGTGTTTTCAACATGAGTAAGTATCTGGGCTCCATACCATGATACCACCCTTTTCCAGAAGGAAATGCACATATCCTAAAGGGCGCTACCCCTCATAACCTTGCTGCATCTTTCCTGTTTTGACCATTCCCGAGGTGTGAGGCTCGACGAAGTCACGTCCACAAAAACATACTTTATACAAAAGCCATGCTTTGGGTCAACAAATGATAATAGAAATGATCACCAGGATAGACGATCAAACAAATGATCCTACCTCAAATAATCAACACAATGATCATTTTACAGCAACACTCAGCATGTCACATTACCAAATTGGGAATATATCGCTGATAACCTTCAACTACATAACCTCTGAGCTCGTACGTCTCAGAGAAGGGTGTTAAGCTAAAAGAATAAATTCTGCGCCACCAACAGAAATATATTTGAAAGAAATCGGCTTTATATCTCAATTTGTAATGTCAGACATACTATCCATACAAGTCTGTTCCGGGCTCGAACAGAACAGAAGGCACTTACAAAGAAGTCCTTGCAATCCGGATAATCTCTAATCACGTCTGGACTTCCCATCACATAGGGAGTCTCTATACCGTAGCTACTCGGTGCAAAGACAATCGACGAGTTGTCCTTTCGCTTTCAAAAAGATCCGGTCTTCAACACCGGTCTTCAAATGCAATTCATAACGACGTATCACATATTCGGAATGGGTTATACGACCCCATGGTCCTTTCCCGGTTAACCCGAATAGTGAGCGCTTATTCAAAAATAAGTGTGGCATTCAAATTCAAACAAATCACTTCAATTACCCATTCAAAGGGAAATATTGATAGTCGGTTATTGAACTATCAATGGATATGCACAACATCACCAGATTCCAAATAATTTTCCCAATTATTTATTTTTCAAAATATCTTTACAAGATATATTATTTTCAATACTTCAAAAATAAATCAATATTTATTTTTAAACAAGTTCCCCTTTCTTTTATAAATTCCATAGTGAATTTATATTTCACAATATCTACTGATATACGATTTTTCAATAGGTTTCAATATTCCTTTCAATTTATCTTCAAAAAGATAAATTCTCAAAATATTCACTTTATATTGGAAAACATTTCCATACTTATTAAATAAGTAATTCACTGTAACAACCCACATATTTATCGAGTTTGTATTTAAATATTTTATTTAAATATTAACTCGTTAATCGGATTTTGGTCCGAAAAGCTACTTTTTGCAAACGGTCAAATTAGGACTCGAGACCACTTCCATTGAGTTCGAAATGTCGTTTACAACTTTTTAAGTATAAACATCGATAGGTTTGGAGTTAGTGAAATTTCACTAACTTTTCCCGCTTTGGACTTTGGGTTAGTTTAGCCTATTAAGCCCAAGTTCCAACCCTCTTCTCCTCACTTTTCATAAATTTCCTAACTAATCAAGCTTTGGCATTAATGGTGGAGGGAATGGGAAATTAAAACTCCAAGCACAAATTCAATTACAAATCCAACATTCAACTCCAAATTCAAGTAGAAGATATTGGATTCAAGCTTTGGATTGCTTCTCCTTGCTTTCAAGCTTCATCTTCATAAACTTTAGTGCAAAGGTGAGATTTTTATCTCACAATTCTAGCCTATAATTATATTGGACTGTTGGGAATGATTCCCTATCATTTTTGCATGCATGTTAGCATTTGGTTTGGATTGGATTGGCAAAAAACTCCAATTTTTAGCGTTTTGTTGAATTTTTTGCACTTGAGTCGTTCTGGCCATTTTTAGGTCGTTCGGAGTTAAGTCGTTCGTCCATGAGTCGCTGAGTCGTTGGAGCCTTGAGTCGCTGAGTCGTTGGAGCCTTGAGTCGCTGAGTCGTTGGAGCCTTGAGTCGCTGAGTCGTTGGAGCCTTGAGTCGCTGAGTCGTTGGAGCCTTGAGCGCTGAGTCGTTGGACCCTTGAGTCGCTGAGTCGTTGGACCCTTGAGTCGCTGAGTCGTTGGACCCTTGAGTCGCTGAGTCGTTGGAGCCTTGAGTCGCTGAGTCGTTGGACCCTTGAGTCGCTGAGTCGTTGGAGCCTTGAGTCGCTGAGTCGTTGGAGCCTTGAGTCGCTGAGTCGTTGGACCCTTGAGTCGCTGAGTCGTTGGAGCCTTGAGTCGCTGAGTCGTTGGACCCTTGAGTCGCTGAGTCGTTAGACCCTTGAGTCCTTAGGTCGTTGGACCTCATTTTATCTTCACTAAGTCGTACCGTTTTGGTCGGGGCGCTGCCCCGCACCCCGCCGGGGGCGCTGCCCCCTGGACCCCCGCGACCTGACCGGGCAGGTCGAACCCCGTAAGCGGTGGCGTTGCCCCCGCACCCCCACCTTGGGGGGGTTGCCACCCCCCCTGGACCCCCCCTCCGTAGGGGATCTTATCTGAAAAACATTGAGCTGATTTCCTTGGATTTTATTCGCATCTCCGTATGCGATCTTTGTGACTGATTGTTTCTACACTTGCTTATGTGTTTTGTCACTTTATAATACAAAGGTTTCAATACTAGTAGTAAATATCAAAACTCTTTTAACAAACAATTTCAACTCTATTTTTAATAACAAAGCTCTTTTCTTAAACCGTTTTCCAATCTATTAGTATATACAAGCCTTTACCTCACTCGGATGAGAAATCTAATTAAACGACTTAGTAAAACAAGTGGTATGAAACGCTTGCGTTCACTTCGTCGGTTAATTCTTGGACTTGTTCGATTGAACCTCTTGTGACAATTTTATTAGTGAAGATTTACAGTTTGTTCGTAAATATTTAAGTTAAGCAAGTGGTTATGGGACATGAAGCTAAACTTCTATATTTACTAGCTTAGTGTAATTGACACTTCTCGTTGATCTTGATGATCGCTTTATGAATTAGACTAGCAATTGCGCGATGTCTCTTTCATTGCAAGGTTAGACTAGACACCACTTGTGTGATTCCATTCACACATACCTTTCTGCTTTTTGGTTAGTCTTGACCTCAATCTGTGTGATTCCACTCACACATGTGGGGTAGCTCCCCATGGTCTTCGGACCGTCATGTGATAGGCCTCTTTCCCTTTTTATGATTTCTGGATTTCTCGTGTTGATTTCTGGAATTTATGTCATTGACTTGTTATGAGTACAAGTTTAGGGTATGATGCCCTCTTCGAATCTTTGAGAAGATTCTTGTGATATTGATTATCTCTTATTGATTGATCTTCTGTTGATCATTATTTACATACTTATAGTGATATGTCGTTATGGATATTTATGTTTATGCCATATCTTTTATGTTATATCATGTCATCTGATATTTATAGCTAGACTGATCCGTTTATTATTTTCTTAAATAATACTCGGGTCAGACCGAGATGTTACAGGTGCTTCTGCTTGACTTCTTCCCAGGGATTCATCACTCTGACTTTTGGCTAACTGTTTAGATTAGCAGTTTTTGTTGTATACACTTGAGATATAGACTCATAGTTGTATTCTTTTGTATAGCACGTGTTGCTATTCTTTTGTATTATCGTGGATCTTACTGACCACTACTCTGATGTACACTTTCATGTGTTAATTATATATTCATATCTTCTTCCGCCTTTGTGATATGGATATCTGTGACTGATTTGTGATATGATTATTTCTATGTTTGTTTCCGAAGATTATTTATAGCCACCGTGTGATAAGCAATTACATGGATGGTCGCTCCTCAACAGCCTTATTCTCCGTGCTAGTTGACAGCACTACTCCGGAGTGTTCTTGGCTAGTGTGGGTATAGAGGTGGGGCGTCACATTCACGAACCTATTTATTTTCAACACTCGGAAAATATTCAATATACTTAAATCGAGATTAAGTATATATTTCATTCTTTAAGGAAATCATTCTCTTAAACATATTTATTTGGGCCAAAACGAATGTTATGTAAAACATCGTTACGCCAACCCAAAATCACTAGTATAGGAATTCGAAATTAAAATAGATATATAAATCCCAATACTATACAAAACATTTCCTTTCGGAAATCATTTACTATAACAATAGTATTATAGTCCACCATTTCCTTCTATTTCTCGAAAACGTTTATTTCAACAATGAATGTTGAAATCTATGGTTTCGAATCTTAACACATTTTAAAACATCGTTAGATCGTTTTAATTCAATTTAAAACATCACATTCAAAACAATTTCTTTAACATATTATTCGCTATTCAAAAACGTGAATATACTTGTTAACAAATTTCATCCTTTTATTCATTTTATTTTAAAGGATTTATTCACAGTCAAAAACGTGAATAAAACTTCATAAATAAGTTATAACAATTTACTTATCAAAATAAGTCTTTTCGAATTTATAAAACAACGTTTATAAATTCCATTTCTATTTATTTTATAACTACTTCCTTTTATAAATTTCTTTATTAACCTATCTCAATTCATATCTCAATGATATACTAAAGATTCATAGTATAAGTGAAATACTTATAATTTATTTGTTTGCAAAAATCGTTCCTTTGAACTTTATAATTATAAATCTTATAACTTATAAGATTCAATTATTTATCCAAATCTATTCTTTCAATAACTTTATAAATTTTATAAACCTACTGTTTATAAAATTCCTTTTATAACTTTACCGTTTATAATTCTATAAATTTCATTCATTTATGAAATCCATTCATAATTCATTCTAACACTTATAAAAACTCGTTTTATAATTCAAATATTTTCATTTATAAATTATCAATTTTATAAATCTTTTATATAAATCAATTTATATTATTCTTTTAAAACATCTTTAATCTCCTTTATAATTTCACCATTCTCTTGATTTATAAATAATCAAATTTATAAATCCTATATTTAAACTTTTATAATAAATTCAAAAATCCAATTTAATTATTTTATAAAAACATTAACCCATATTTCTCAAAAATCAATCTTTAACCGTATTTCTCAAAATCATAATTTTTATAACTTCAAAATTATAACGTTTATTTATTTAAAATGGATCAATTCCAAAAATATTTTATAAACGTATACTTTCAAAAATCACTTTAAAAATCATTTTAAAATCCCAAAATTTGGTCCAATGATGCTACATACCAAATAGTCAATCACGACAACAACGATATCATATATCGATATGATAATCCATCAAATATCAAAATATCTGAATTCAAATAAATACTGTTGAGGAATCCAGTTGGATCCCTCCAACCTGTTTTCCTGCATCCAAAAACATTAGCACAATACCAATTCCGCTCCGGTACGGAATTATCGCGGTATATGGGATTTAAAATATTATCCGCTTAATAGACGGCGCAATAGGGTCTCATCCGCTAAAAAAATGCGGGAAATCACAACTCCAATATATATATATATGCCAATATATATATTACTATTACATATAATACCAATTTCACTGTTTATGAAATATTCGCGGTATATGTTTTTAATAAATAACATCCGCTTACTAACGGCGCATAATGTCTATTTTAACAATCAATAGATAAAAATCATCATTCAAACATGCATTCAAATATTTTAAATCTAACTATTTAAAATAAAATCGAAACTGATTCGATTGAGTGAGAAGTTCTCACCTTGATTTCAATTTCGTTTTAGCGATTTATTTCGAATAAAATTAAACGGATGTTTAATTTTAGCCGAAATTCTCACTAACTCCAAACGACTCCAATCCAATTCCATAGCGTAGTGTCATACGATTCCAACGCTTCTTGTTTCGCGCGTTTTTGACCTCGTATGAAAAAGTTATGCATTTAACAAGTTTACACGATTTAAACTATAATTAATTTACAACTTAATTAACTATTTATAAACCTAAGTCTATCATGGCCGTAGATCCTCTACCCCCTACAGATCCGTGCGCCCCTCCCCCTTGTTTCTTCTTCACGCGTAACATTCCCAGAAACAAATCACGTACAAAACCCATAAAGCTTTGAAACTAGGGTTCCAAATCACCATCTCCACGCTTAACTAAAACACGATCAACTACCCCCTATTTGTAGCCCTTGGCCACCACAATCAACGCCCCCAGTAGCATCGAGCTCGGTCATCACATTTGCACGCAATTCGAGAATGAACGCAGGCCTTTGAACGCAAATTCCCGTTGATTCGTAGCTTAGAAAACGATCATAGCCGTTGGTTTTAAAGATCTCGAGGAGATCTATAACTTTGCAGTTGAACACGAAGCTTGAAAGTGAATGGATCGAGAGATAATCGAGAAAGAAAACAGGAATTTTCTGGCCGTACAGCATGATAGTGGCGGCTAGGGTTTTATAAAACCTATTTTTTTTTTATTTCTAAAGAGAGGAGGGTCTATTTATAGGAAATTTTTTTGAACACTATTCATCCGGGAATTCCGAACTCCGATTTACGCGCCGTAATGAGCATTTCTAGGGTTTACCCCACGTTCCGGACACAATGGAACAGGTTTCGAAAGCTAATTCGGACATCTGTGCGAGTTATGGCAATAAACGTTCAATTTAAATTAAACCGATTTAAACGATTTTCTAGGCGTTTTAATTTGTACCGGACAAACGGTAAATCCAATTGACACGAAATTTGAAACCTTACAATAATATCACATTACGGATCCGATGAAACTAGTTTCGTTGAAATCCGAGACTGTTTGAAAAATGGCTATTTTAACTCGCCAAATTAATATTAAAAATAATTCGATGCGTTTCGAGCTGCCACGATCAAACGATAACTCCGATTGCTACGAAAATTGAAATCTGATAATAACTAACTATTACGAATCCAATGGAACTGGTTTCGTCCAATTCTGAGACTGTTCAAAAATTGGCTATTTTCACTAGTCGATTTAATATTAAAATATTCAATTTTCACAAATAAACTTTTAGTTCGATTTTAAAAGTTATAAAATATCTTTCTAACTCCCATATGATATAATGAAATTTTACAAATCATTTTTAATCATATTTAACTCAATTTTCAATTATTTCCATAATTTCACATATTAAATTATCGATTTAATTATCCAATTAAATCCAATTATTCGAAATAAAATTTATTCGACTTATAAATTTCACTTATTAATATTTAAAATTAATTAAATATTCAAATTTTAAATAATTAAAATTCTGGGTCGTTACAACACCCCAAAAATTTAGCCGAATTAAATTAGATAATTTAATTAAAAGTAGAATAAGGACTTAAGATTAAATTTACAAACGCCCGATACGGTTATGAGACTTGCACCATTGTGTTCATAGCGATTTTCTAGACATTTTTTGTTCATAACACTTCGTAATCCGAGTTAGTATGAGAGTGTAACGACCCGCCTTTTTGGACGTATTAAGCAGACACATAAACCACACACGTCAGACTCAAACCATACAAAAGGGCAGATTGTTATTGGGGTAAATAAGAGAAAGCAGAGAAAGAAGAAAAAACAAAACAGAATCTCACAGCGGAATAGCAAAATATAATAATCAAATAAAAGTTCATGAAGCTGTTTACAAAAGCATTTGATTATAGTTATACAATATAGAATCAGAGTTACACATATACGAGATAAATAACAATGCAGCGGAACAGTTTGGTGTAGTAGGAATAATATAATAATAGTACAAATTTTCATCTTCGTCCTCCAGAAATAAGGTCTTCAACCCTGAAATGCTCAGGCTGACCCGAGCGAATTGAAAATACAAAACACTTGAGTCGGAACTAAAATATCTTATGTAAGTTAAATCAACGGTAAATAAATATGAGTGTGGCAGCGTTAGAGATGTTTACGAGGTTTGACATCTCTTGTCCAGTGTCTAACGTGGGTGCAGTAAAAGAAGAAATTAAGAAATCAATATCTTATTTAAAGTATTAAATTTATAAACAATTAATTTACATTTACATAGTTTAAATAAATATATCAATTTATAACAATTAAATCTTTCTACACTCAAGTTAATAAAAGTTTGGAAACATTTCACAAAAAATTATAAGTCCAAAATTTACGAAAAATTTCGGCAGAGTCTCCTTTGTATGAAGAGGTCTGGAAGAAATAATAATATCAATAATAATAATATATATCATTTTTTCAAAGTAAAATGTCCCAAACCATGGGATATTGCTATAAACCGTAATCCGAGAACGTGCCTATTTGTCGAGCAAATAACGCTTATTCTTATGAAACCAAAAGCAGTAGTAATTACTTCCACAACCTGTATTTCACTTACATAATCCAAAAAGAGTTAATAATTATATAAAATGAAATATTTAAATTTATAACCAATAAATCAATATAACATAGCAACAATCACTTGCAAATAAGCATACAATCATCACAAGGAATCAAAGTAATCAACCATTCATCCATACCAAGCAAAACAAATGGTTTGTTTGGGTTTAAACACCTTTAATTGCATAGAATGACAAATAAACTACTAAGTATACCTTCTATGCAACAATCTTAGATAAAACTCAACAGATTATTCATACATCCAAACAATTAGAAGTATCTTTACCCAACAACCCATAAACCAAAACCAACATCAAATTCCAAACATTATTTAAGTTTATTCTTATTAAATTCTTTTCACAAGATTAGTTGTTCATTATTATTTTCATTCATTCAGTGATTACTTTCTTTAATTTTACATTTATTTCTTACAAAATTTTATTCCCATTTATTCATTCAACACTTAATTCCATTTATTTACATTCATTTATTCACATATGTTATTTACATTTTCTAACATATGTTACTCATATACAATTATTTTAAACATATATAAATCAATTCTTAAAGTACTATATAGGTTTCTTTGTAAATAAATTCACATCCATTCATTCAGTGCTTATTTCCATTCATTTTCACTTATTCCTTACAATATTCATTTTTTCATACATTACCAATTTTCATTAATCTTGCGAAGACCCGCAAATCCGTACTCCTTGAATATACACTAATCTCCGTAGATTAATTCAAGATGAACAGAAATACGAATTCACAATGTTTAAACAAAAGAAAGAGAGAGAAGAGGAGGGAAAAAGATAGAAAATATAGAGGAAAGAAAACAGAAAATAGAACAATATCAGAATCTCACAATTCGCAGCGGAACAACATATAATAAATAAATGAATAATCTTTAAACAAAGAACTATATCAGTTATTACATTTTATACATTACATTACACCATATCATCATCAGAGTGTACAACATCAAACAACAACAAATAATGCAGCGGAAAAAGAAATACTATATACTAGTAATACGCCATGCCATCCAGCTTGCCTCCAGCAACTCCAGAATATCCAGAATATCCTGATAAACCTAACTCTTGACTGCCCGTGTGGAAATTGGTGGGCACCCAGAGTTTAGGAAGGAAAACAATAAACTCCGAGTCAGTCATGTGACTGGTGTGAGAACTCAAAACAGTTTATTTATCTTTAAAATCAAAATAGAGGAATATTTTTAAAGTCAATTCGCATGCTTTTAAAAATGAGACTACCATAAGGCCTCCCGCACACACACACAATGCAAACGCAGAATCGGAGGAGATTTCTCCTTATGATAGTCAAAGATGCTTGATACGCATTTAAAAGAACATTTTATATTATTACTAGTGCATAGTGTAGGAAAAATTCATTTCGAAAGTAGAATATAAATCTTAGCCAACATACGACCATTATCGTATGCCTACTATAGCTACCATCCAAACAGTGGTGACCACCATAAGTGAATGGCAGGTTCTACAACTAATACCGTACAAGGTTTCGTATTGGGAATTGGATTTCCAACGAATGATCAGGCCAAGGAACTTCCCATTGCCACATGAGAATGCCTCTGGATGGACATCCCCGAGAACCAAACCGGATCTCTACCAACACAAGGCCGGGTTACCCCTAACTGAGTAACAACTGACCGAATATGCCATCCCCCGGTCCTTTGGGACCTTTCACCGAGCGCTCGCAATCAATTCACACAATCATAAAGTGTTTTCAACATGAGTAAGTATCTGGGCTCCATACCATGATACCACCCTTTTCCAGAAGGAAATGCACATATCCTAAAGGGCGCTACCCCTCATAACCTTGCCGCATCTTTCCTGTTTTGACCATTCCCGAGGTGTGAGGCTCGACGAAGTCACGTCCACAAAAACATATTTTATACAAAAGACATGCTTTGGGTCAACAAATAATCATAGAAATGATCACCAGGATAGACGATCAAATAAACGATCCTATCAAAAATAATCAACACAATGATCATTTCACAGCAACACTCAGCATGTCACATTACCAAATTGGGAATATATTGCTGATAACCTTCAACTACATAACCTCTGAGCTCGTACGTCTCAGAGAAGGGTGTTAAGCTAAAAGAATAAATTCTCCGCCACCAACAGAAATATATTTGAAAGCAATCTGCTTTATATCTCAATTTGTAATGTCAGACATACAATCCATACAAGTCTGTTCCGGGATCGAACAAAACCGAAGGCACTTCTCATGAAGCCCTTGCAATCCGGATAATCTCTAATCACGTCCGGACTTCCCATCACATAGGGAGTCTCTATACCGTAGCTACTCGGTGCAAAGACAATCGACGAGTTGTCCTTTCGCTTTCAAAAAGATCCAGTCTTCAAGACCGGTCTTCAAATGCAATTCATAACGACGTATCACATATTCGGAATGGGTTATACGACCCCATGGTCCTTTCCCGGTTAACCTGAATAGTGAGCGCTTATTCAAAAATAAGTGTGGCATTCAAATTCAAACAAATCACATCAATTACCCATTCAAAGGGAAATATTGATAGTCGGTTATTGAACTATCAATAGATATGCACAACCTCACCAGATTCCAAATAATTTTCCAAATTATTTATTTTCCAAAATACCTTTACAAGATATATAATTCAATATCTCAAAAATAAATCAATATTTATTTTTAAACAACTTCCCTTTTCTTTTATAAATTCCATAGTGAATTTATATTTCACAATATTATGAATAACGATTTCAATTATTCATTTCAATTTATCTTCAAAAAGATAAATTCTCAAAATATTCACTTTATATTGGAAAACATTTCCATACTTATTTAATAAGTAATTCACAAATCTTTTATTTTCAACTCTTGGAAAATATTCAATATACTTAAATCGAGATTAAGTATATATTTCATTCTTTAAGGAAATCATTCTCTTAAACATATTTATTTGGGCCAAAACGAATGTTGCGTAAAACATCGTTACGACGTCCCAAAATCACTAGTATAGGGATTCGAAATTAAAATAGATATATAAATCCCAATACTATACAAAACATTTCCTTTCGGAAATCATTTACTATAACAACAGTGTTATAGTCCACCATTTCCTTCTATTTCTCGAAAACGTCTATTTCAACAATCAATGTTGAAATCTATGGTTTCGAATCTCAACCTAATTAAAACATCGTTAACTTGTTTTAATTCTATTTAAAATATCACATCCTAAACATTTTCTTTAACATATTATTCACTATTCAAAAACGTGAATATACTACGTTAACAACTTTCATAAATTCTATTCATTTTATTTCAAAGGATTATTCACAGTCGAAAACGTGAATATAACTCCATTAATAGGTTTCAACAATTTACTTATCAAAATAAGTTGTTTACGAATTTATAAAACAACGTTTATAAATTCCTTTATTAACCTATTCAATTCATAACTCAATTATAAACCAAAAGTTCATATTATAAGTGAAATACTTATAATTTATTTGTTTGCAAAAATCGTTCCTTTGAACTTCATAATTATAAATCTTATTACTTATAAGATTAATTATTTATCCAAACCTATTCTTTTAACAACTTTTTAAATTTTATAACCCTATTGCTTATAAAATTCCATTTATAACTTCACCGTTTATAATTCTATAAATTTCATTCATTTATGAAATTCATTCACAATTCATTCTAACACTTATAAAACTTGTTTTATAACTCAAATATTTTCATTTATAAATTATCAATTTATAAATTCTTTTATATAAATCAATTTATATTAATATTTTGAAACGTCTTTAAACTCCTTTAAAAACTTCATCATTTTGATTTATAAAATAATCAAATTTTATAAATCCTATATTTAAACTTTTTACAATAAATTCAGAAATTTCAATTTAAACTATTTTATAAAATCATTAATCCATATTTCTCAAAAATCAACTTTTAACTATATTTCTCAAAAATCATAATTTTTATAACATTTAAAAATTATAACGTTTATTTATTTAAAATGGATCAATTCCAAAAATATAGTATACTTCAAAAATCACTTTAAAAATCCTTTTTAAAATTCCAAAACTTGGTCCAATGATGCTACATACCAAATAGCCAATCACGACAACAACGACATCATATATCGATATGATAATCAATCAAATATCAAAATATCTGAATCAAATAAATACTGTTGAGGAATCCAGTTGGATCCCTCCAACCTGTTTTCCTGCATCCAAAAACATTAGCACAATACCAATTCCGCTCCAGTACGGAATTATCGCGGTATATGGGATTTAAAATATTATCCGCTTAATAGACGGCGCAATAGGGTCTCATCCGCTATACAAATGCGGGAAATCAATAACTCCAATATATACATATGCCAATATATATATTGCTATTATATATAATACCAATTTCACTGTTTATGAAATATTCGCGGTATATGTTTTTAATAAATAACATCCGCTTACTAACGGCGCATAATGTCTATTTTAACAATCAATAGATAACAATCATCATTCAAACATGCATTCAAATATTTTAAATCTAACTATTTAAAATAAAATCGAAACCGATTCGATTGAGTGAGAAGTTCTCACCTTGATTTCATTTCCGTTTTAGCGATTTATTTCGAATAAAATTAAACGGACGTTTAATTTTACCCGAAATTCTCACTAACTCCAAACGACTCCAATCCAATTCCATCGCGTAGTGCTCGTCCATACGATTCCAACGCAACTGGTTTCACGCGTTTTGGACCTCGTATGAAAATGATATGAATATTTGAAGTTTACTCGAATTTTTTACTATAATTTACAACATAAATATATATTTATAAACCCACATCTCATCATCCACCGTAGATCCCTCCAACCTTTGCATCACCACCACACACTCCATCTCCTCCCTCGTTCACGTCATTCCTACAGGCCGACAAAGAACCCATACCTCATAAACTAGGGTTTCGATTTGCTCCGCCAATACTCGACTAAACTTCATCAAACCACCTCCATGCGAACGCCCTTCGCAAGAGCTACTTCCATCATCCACGGCATGAAGCTCGGCCATCTCTGGTGCACGCAACACGAGGCCGAACGGCCTGCCTTTGAACATGAATTCCCGTTGATTCGTGAAGCTATTCGTGATCATACCCGTTGAACTTGTAGATCTTGATGCCCTCTACAATACTCTAGTTGAAAGCTTTGGCTAATTGTTAATGGATTGGAAGAAATCGAGGGGGAAAGGAGAGTGATTTTCGGCCTTCCATTTGTAACTGGCGGCTAGGGTTTAGTTTAGGGTTTTATTTTATTTTTTTATTTTATGAAGAGAGTGGTCTATTTATAGGAAAACGAACGACATTATTCATTCCGGAAATTCCGAACTCCGATTCACGCGCCGTAACCAGCGTTTCTAGGGTTTACCCCGCGTTCCGGACACAATGGAACAGGTTTCGAAAGCTAATTCGGACATCTGTGCGAGTTATGGCTATAAACGTTCGATTTAAATTAAACCGATTTAAACGATTTTCTAGGCGTTTTAATTTGTACCGGACAAACGGTAAATCCAATTGACACGAAATTTGAAACCTTATAATAATATCACATTACGGATCCGATGAAACTGGTTTCGTCGAAATCCGAGACTTTTTGAAAAATGGCTATTTTAACTCGCCAAATTAATATTAAAAACAATTCGATGCGTTTCGAGCTGCCACGATCAAACGATAACTCCGATTGACACGAAAATTGAAATCCGGTAATAACTAACTATTACGGATCCAATGGAACTGGTTTCGTTCAATTCTGAGACTATTCAAAAATTGACTAATTTCACTAGTCGATTTAAATATTAAAATATTCAATTTTCACAAATTAACTTCTAATTCGATTTTAAAAGTTCTAAAATATCATTTTAATTCCAATATGATAAAATAAAATTTTACAAATCATTTTTAATCATATTTAACCCAATTTTCAATTATTTCCATAATTTAACATATTAAATTATCGATTTAATTATCCAATTAGATCCAATTATTCAAATTAAAATTATTCGACTTATAAATTTCACTTATTAATATTTAAAATTAATTAAATATTCAAATTTTAATTAATAAAAATTCTGGGTCGTTACAATCTTCCCCCCTTAAAAGAATTTCGTCCTCGAAATTATCAAGTAAGAAAAGTTACAGAATTTATTAACTTTCCAAAATCCATAGTCAAACTTCTTATAATACTTTACTAAGTTTTCAAATCATACTTAGTTATCTTTTCAAAAACAACTACTATTGTTTAACTTTCAATTCCAAATCAAAGTTAAAGTTTTCAAAAAATTTCCAATTTTCCCAAATTTTTCCAACGCCTTAAATTTTCGGAAAAATTCGCCATAGTCTCCTTTGCGTGGCTCGATCCGAAAAAAAAATGACAGTATATATATCACAAATATACATCTCATCAAGTAATGAGGCATCCCAAAGGGAAAAAGGTATAAAAATACGGTATGTAATCCGAGATATGTACCTTATATTTTATTAGCAAGCATATACGGCTAATATAGCGCGAAAGCGAGCTCCAAATGCGAAGCAAACGCGATCCGCACCTACTAAACACTCAACAAACAACATGAGAACCATGTATATAGACAATAGTATCAATATACATCATATAGCAACATAATAACTATATATGTCAACATAGCAAATGAAACAAAAGCAATATTTTCAACCATCAACCAACTAGCATTCATAACCAATAAATATTCATTCATATTCTCATTAATATTCAATGAAATGGTTTTCAATTTAATCACATTTGATTCATTAATGTTGGAATGTTCTTACTAATATTCATTTTCAATTAGTTTATATTTACTAATTCATATTCAAGTTGGTTCACTTCCAAATCAAATTCAATTCTATTCAAGATTCACTTAACTTCCAATTGAATTTCAATTACTTTAGCTTCCAATTTCATTAACCCTTAATGAATTATATACAATCAATCAACTAACAACCATATAACAACCAATTTATATTTATTTCAACCAAATTCCTTTGCTTTCAATTGGTTTAATTAATTGATTTTCATTCAACTATTCAACTTCCAATAACATTAGATTTTTAATGAATTAACACTTATATTCATTATTTCATATCAATTATTCACATTTAATTGATTAACATTCAATCCATTCATTCAATTCAATTTCTAAAGTTGAATTTCATTTAAATAACTTTAGTTCACATTTATCACTTAACTTTTATTAATTTACTTTGATACTAATATCAACTTCATTCAACATTTCTTAAGTTATATTCCATTTCAAACATTATCTGTTTTTACATAACTTAAATTTCCACTTATAAATAAATTCAGATTTCAATTCTAAAGTAAATTTCCATCTAACTTTAAATTCATTTTTATTTACAACTCATATTCATAAATATATTCATATAGTTTCACTTCTCATATATATAAGTTTATTTCACAATTGTAATTCACTTTAATTATAATTCAATTCTTATCATTCTTTTGCTTATACAATTATTCTTCAATTTAGATTATTCAAACAACTAAAAAAATCCACTTATATACACTTAAATAATTCTGAAAAATTATTTCTTTATATATAAAATATAATCAAGGTAAAATTATTTCATTTACCCAATTTAAAAACAATATTGTGTCGAATTGTTCTATTCAAGTGTTTAGAAACCCCTTCGATTCAGTTTCGAGGCTGCGCCGACGAAGGTTCATATACCACTCAATAAACCAATCATCACAATATAAAACAAATTTTTTTTTTATATTCACTAACAAATACGCTCTCATAGCTATTATTACACTCAAATTCATTCTAGAGCACTACTGACTCTATCTCTAATGAGTAATACCCAACAGAACCATGGTTGTCGCTTAACCATATGCTCTGATACCACCTGTGAAGACCCGCAAATCCGTACTCCTTGAATATACACTAATCTCCGTAGATTAATTTAAGATGAACAGAAATATGAATTCTCAATGTTTAAGAAAAAGAAAGAGAGAGAAGAGGAGGGAAAAAGATAGAAAATATAGAGGAAAGAAAACAGAAAATAGAACAATATCAGAATCTCACAATTCGCAGAGGAACAACATATAATAAATAAATGAATAATCTTTAAACAACGAACTATATCAGTTATTACATTTTATACATTACATTACATCATATCATCATCAGAGTGTACAACATCAAACAACAACAAATAATGCAGCGGAAAAAGAAATACTATATACTAGTAATACGCCATGCCATCCAGCTTGCCTCCAGCAACTCCAAAATATCCAGAATATCCTAATAAACCTAACTCTTGACTGCCCGTGTGGAAATTGGTGGGCACCCAGAGTTTAGGAAGGAAAAAAATAAACTCCGAGTCAGTCATATGACTGGTGTGAGAACTCAAAACAGTTTATTTATCTTTAAAATCAAAATAGAGGAATATTTTTAAAGTCAATTCGCAATGCTTTTAAAAATGAGACTACCATAAGGCCTCCCGCACACACACACAATGCAAACGCAGAATCGGAGGAGATTTCTCCTTATGATAGTCAAAGATGCTTGATACGCATTTAAAAGAACATTTTATATTATTACTAGTGCATAGTGTAGGAAAAATTCATTTCGAAAGTAGAATATAAATCTTAGCCAACATACGACCATTATCGTATGCCTACTATAGCTACCATCCAAACAGTGGTGACCACCATAAGTGAATGGCAGGTTCTACAACTAATACCGTACAAGGTTTCGTATTGGGAATTGGATTTCCAACGAATGATCAGGCCAAGGAACTTCCCATTGCCACATGAGAATGCCTCTGGATGGACATCCCCGAGAACCAAACCGGATCTCTACCAACACAAGGCCGGGTTACCCCTAACTGAGTAACAACTGACCGAATATGCCATCCCCCGGTCCTTTGGGACCTTTCACCGAGCGCTCGCAATCAATTCACAAAATCATAAAGTGTTTTCAACATGAGTAAGTATCTGGGCTCCATACCATGATACCACCCTTTCCAGAAGGAAATGCACATATCCTAAAGGGCGCTACCCCTCATAACCTTGCCGCATCTTTCCTGTTTTGACCATTCCCGAGGTGTGAGGCTCGACGAAGTGACGTCCACAAAAACATACTTTATACAAAAGCCATGCTTTGGGTCAACAAATGATCATAGAAATGATCACCAGGATAGACGATCAAATAAACGATCCTATCAAAAATAATCAACACAATGATCATTTCACAGCAACACTCAGCATGTCACATTACCAAATTGGGAATATATTGCTGATAACCTTCAACTACATAACCTCTGAGCTCGTACGTCTCAGAGAAGGGTGTTAAGCTAAAAGAATAAATTCTCCGCCACCAACAGAAATATATTTGAAAGCAATCTGCTTTATATCTCAATTTGTAATGTCAGACATACAATCCATACAAATCTGTTCCGGGATCGAACAAAACCGAAGGCACTTCTCACGAAGCCCTTGCAATCCGGATAATCTCTAATCACGTCCGGACTTCCCATCACATAGGGAGTCTCTATACCGTAGCTACTTGGTGCAAAGACAATCGACGAGTTGTCCTTTCGCTTTCAAAAAGATCCGGTCTTCAACACCGGTCTTCAAATGCGATTCATAACGACGTATCACATATTCGGAATGGGTTATACGACCCCATGGTCCTTTCCCGGTTAACCCGAATAGTGAGCGCTTATTCAAAAATAAGTGTGGCATTCAAATTCAAACAAATCACATCAATTACCCATTCAAAGGGAAATATTGATAGTCGGTTATTGAACTATCAATGGATATGCACAACATCACCAGATTCCAAATAATTTTCCAAATTATTTATTTTCCAAAATATCTTTACAAGATATATAATTCAATATCTCAAAAATAAATCAATATTTATTTTTAAACAACTTCCCTTTTCTTTTATAAATTCCATAGTGAATTTATATTTCACAATATTTATGAATAACGATTTCAATTATTCATTTCAATTTATCTTCAAAAGATAAATTCTCAAAATATTCACTTTATATTGGAAAACATTTCCATACTTATTTAATAAGTAATTCACAAATCTTTTATTTTCAACTCTTGGAAAATATTCAATATACTTAAATCGAGATTAAGTATATATTTCATTCTTTAAGGAAATCATTCTCTTAAACATATTTATTTGGGCCAAAACGAATGTTGCGTAAAACATCGTTACGACGTCCCAAAATCACTAGTATAGGGATTCGAAATTAAAATAGATATATAAATCCCAATACTATACAAAACATTTCCTTTCGGAAATCATTTACTATAACAACAGTGTTATAGTCCACCATTTCCTTCTATTTCTCGAAAACGTCTATTTCAACAATCAATGTTGAAATCTATGGTTTCGAATCTCAACCCAATTAAAACATCGTTAACTTGTTTTAATTCTATTTAAAATATCACATCCTAAACATTTTCTTTAACATATTATTCACTATTCAAAAACGTGAATATACTACGTTAACAACTTTCATAAATTCTATTCATTTTATTTCAAAGGATTATTCACAGTCGAAAACGTGAATATAACTCCATTAATAGGTTTCAACAATTTACTTATCAAAATAAGTTGTTTACGAATTTATAAAACAACGTTTGTAAATTCCTTTATTAACCTATTCAATTCATAACTCAATTATAAACCAAAAGTTCATATTATAAGTGAAATACTTATAATTTATTTGTTTGCAAAAATCGTTCCTTTGAACTTCATAATTATAAATCTTATTACTTATAAGATTCAATTATTTATCCAAACCTATTCTTTTAACAACTTTTTAAATTTTATAACCCTATTGCTTATAAAATTCCATTTATAACTTCACCGTTTATAATTCTATAAATTTCATTCATTTATGAAATTCATTCACAATTCATTCTAACACTTATAAAACTCGTTTTATAACTCAAATATTTTCATTTATAAATTATCAATTTATAAATTCTTTTTATAAATCAATTTATATTAATATTTTGAAACGTCTTTAAACTCCTTTAAAAACTTCATCATTTTGATTTATAAAATAATCAAATTTTATAAATCCTATATTTAAACTTTTTACAATAAATTCAGAAATTTCAATTTAAACTATTTTATAAAATCATTAATCCATATTTCTCAAAAATCAACTTTTAACTATATTTCTCAAAAATCATAATTTTTATAACATTTAAAAATTATAACGTTTATTTATTTAAAATGGATCAATTCCAAAAATATAGTATACTTCAAAAATCACTTTAAAAATCCTTTTTAAAATTCCAAAACTTGGTCCAATGATGCTACATACCAAATAGCCAATCACGACAATAACGACATCATATATCGATATGATAATCAATCAAATATCAAAATATCTGAATCAAATAAATACTGTTGAGGAATCCAGTTGGATCCCTCCAACCTGTTTTCCTGCATCCAAAAACATTAGCACAATACCAATTCCGCTCCAGTACAGAATTATCGCGGTATATGGGATTTAAAATATTATCCGCTTAATAGACGGCGCAATAGGGTCTCATCCGCTATACAAATGCGGAAAATCAATAACTCCAATATATACATATGCCAATATATATATATTGCTATTATATATAATACCAATTTCACTGTTTATGAAATATTCGCGGTATATGTTTTTAATAAATAACATCCGCTTACTAACGGCGCATAATGTCTATTTTAACAATCAATAGATAACAATCATCATTCAAACATGCATTCAAATATTTTAAATCTAACTATTTAAAATAAAATCGAAACCGATCCGATTGAGTGAGAAGTTCTCACCTTGATTTCATTTCCGTTTTAGCGATTTATTTCGAATAAAATTAAACGGACGTTTAATTTTACCCGAAATTCTCACTAATTCCAAATGACTCCAATCCAATTCTATCGCGTAGTGCTCGTCCATACGATTCCAACGCAACTGGTTTCGCGCGTTTTCGACCTCGTATGAAAAAGATATGAATATTTGAAGTTTACTCAAATTTTTTACTATAATTTACAACATAAATATATATTTATAAACCCACATCTCATCATCCACCGTAGATCCCTCCAACCTTTGCATCACGACCGCACACTCCATCTCCTCCCTCGTTCACGTTATTCCTACAGGCCGACAAAGAACCCATACCTCATAAACTAGGGTTTCGATTTGCTCCGCCAATACTCGACCAAACTTCATCAAACCACCTCCATGAGAACGCCCTTCGCAAGAGCTACTTCCACCATCCACGGCATGAAGCTCGGCCATCTCTGGTGCACGCAACACGAGGCCGAACGGCCTGCCTTTGAACACGAATTCCCGTTGATTCGTGAAGCTATTCGTGATCATACCCGTTGAACTTGTAGATCTTGATGCCCTCTACAATACTCTAGGTAAAAGCTTTGGCTAATTGTTAATGGATTGGAAGAAATCGAGGGGGAAAGGAGAGTGATTTTCGGCCTTCCATTTGTAACTGGCGGCTAGGGTTTAGTTTAGGGTTTTATTTTTATTTTATTTTTATGAAGAGAGTGGTCTATTTATAGGAAAACGAACGACACTATTCATTCCGGAAATTCCGAACTCCGATTCACGCGCCGTAACCAGCGTTTCTAGGGTTTACCCCGCGTTCCGGACACAATGGAATAGGTTTCGAAAGCTAATTCGGACATCTGTGCGAGTTATGGCTATAAACGTTCGATTTAAATTAAACCGATTTAAACGATTTTCTAGGCGTTTTAATTTGTACTGGACAAACGGTAAATCCAATTGACACGAAATTTGAAACATTACAATAATATCACATTACGGATCCGATGAAACTGGTTTCGTCGAAATCCGAGACTTTTTGAAAAATGACTATTTTAACTCGCCAAATTAATATTAAAAACAATTCGATGCGTTTCGAGTTGCCACGATCAATCGATAACTCCGATTGACACGAAAATTGAAATCTGGTAATAACTAACTATTACGGATCCAATGGAACTGGTTTCATTCAATTCTGAGACTGTTCAAAAATTGACTAATTTCACTAGTCGATTTAAATATTAAAATATTCAATTTTCACAAATTAACTTCTAATTCGATTTTAAAAGTTCTAAAATATCATTTTAACTCCAATATGATAAAATAAAATTTTACAAATCATTTTCAATCATATTTAACCCAATTTTCAATTATTTCCATAATTTAACATATTAAATTATCGATTTAATTATCCAATTAAATCCAATTATTCAAATTAAAATTATTCGACTTATAAATTTCACTTATTAATATTTAAAATTAATTAAATATTCAAATTTTAATTAATAAAAATTCTGGGTCGTTACAAATCTACATTCATTTACTTACCTATGTTCTTCCTTTTTTCTTTTTCGTTTACTCATTTTTCATTTATTCATACGATGTCATTTTGTTTATTTTATATTCATTTCTTACATAAGTTATTTCCGTTCATTTGTTTATAATAATCAATGAATTCACTATTTATGTTTTACATACATTTCATTCAGCTTAGTTTACATTTATTAATTTATCTACTTTATTTCCATTAGATATTAATATTCATTAGTGTAGAAGTTCATACTTATGTTCCTTACTTTTTTTTAATAATTTACATTCATTTCTTTACATAATGTCATTGAATATTATATCTATTTTATGAATCATTTCAACTTTCCTACAGTTATAATCATTTAATTTAATATAGTTTCCATTTTAATTATTAATTGCTTCCATAATTAATTTGAGTTTATAATCATCTAATTATAGTATTTATCTTTTCTACTTATTTTAATTGTAATTAACTTCAACCATTTACTTAAGTTTATACTCATTTATTTATAGTATTCAGGTTCAATTCAATTACTTAGCATATCAATTCATTAACTTAAGTTTATAATTATTTACTTACAATACTTACTTTCTATTACATTTAATTAGTAGCATTTAAATTATAACTTAAGTTTATAACAACTATAATATCAAAATTCTTATTTATAAAGCAATTTCATTGAATCCTTTCACTACTTAAGTTTTACTTGTATAATATCTCATTAATTCCTATTTAACATTACAACTTTTATTATTTGGTAAGTTATATATATGTTTTTAAGAATGCAATTGAATTTTACACAAGTTTATCTTGTTTATTTTAATTAACTTAATGTTTAATAATTATCATTTCTCATTTCATATCCTTTGGTTTATAGGTTACAAGTTTCAAATTTCTTGTATATTTCATTTATAAATTAGCATTCAATTTTCTTAATTTCATTTTAGAAGTTCCAACTATTAAATAGTTAAATTTCATTTCATTACAATAATTGAAATCTCTAATTTATAGAAATTTAAGAACTAAATGTCAGGTTCCATTTCAATCATTTAAAACTATATTCATATCATATCTTTTATATATCAAATCATATTTAGAAATAAAATTTAATATTTGTTTGTCAAAACAAATGTATAGTAAACTACTACAGCAGCCTTCCGACTTTGAAGCTCTGTAATGACCCGTAAGTTTCGACAATTAAAAATAGTAAATTTTATAAGATTTTTGTAATTAAATGTTGGAAGAAAATAAAATTTAAGATTTATAACTGGAATAATACTAAAATGAAATGCAACAATGTTATTTAAAGCCAATTATTAACAATTTGAATGGAATTCTAATTAATTGAAATATTGTAGGTTATACTTGGTTATAAAGTGAACATAGAAAAAAGAATGTAAATATTGAATTCATTATGAAATAATATATTGTTAATGGAAATCGAATAAAATTAGTGTTATGAAAGAAATGTTAACATTTGTTTGTAAGTAATAAACTTATAAATCTAATTAAAGGCTAATGGTGACAATTATTATATATATTAACTATTTATTTGGTCTATTAAATTTAATTGGAAATAAATGGCAATTAATTCCCTTAATTAGTGCAGTTAATGTAGGTATAATTGATAATGGTAAAATGGTTGATTCTATATAATGTAACCAATGTAAATTTTATCATAGTATAACCATTAATTGAACAAAATGATGGAAATCAGTTTACTCAAATTTACTGGAATTCAAAATTTTAATAAGTGAATTTATTACAATCAATGAAATAAAAGGTTCGTAAATGAAAGGTAAGATGAAATGGTAAAATATTGATGTAATGGAAGATATAGCAATGTTGACTATGTATGTAATGTAATAATTGATTTAATAAGAGAATGAAACCAAGGTAAATAAATTAATTGAGACTTTAATTATAATTAATGTGTGAAATTGATCAAAATTCAATAAAATGGAAATATAGTAGTTAATACAAATAAAAGATGGAAATCATAGTATATTAACATAGACCATGAATATAATTCTAAAACAACAAACTACAATGAAGCAATGAAGTGAAAGGTTCTAACGCGTATTAGAATATAATTTAATAATAGGAATTGGAACAATAAATGTTAGTTTTAATGATGAGTTAAATGAATATTGATTGATAGTGAAAAACATTTATTTAGTATGTAATTTAATGCTTGTTGGATACCGTAATTTTATAAACATGTTTGCATGATTATAAATAAGGATTACAATGTTCACGTATTTGTTAATTGATTTCATCAATTATGGTCTATTTTGAAGTGGAAGATTAAAATTAACTGGAAATAAATTTATTGAAATCTTTCAATTGAAAAAGGAAAAAGAAACAAAGTGCAATTAATAAATTTAATGTAAGAATGTTTTCATTTGGAATGTACATTATTTGGAAATATAAGAATGGATTTAATATTGTATAAGTTGATCATTTTAGAATATAATAAACACTAATGAATTGCATGTAACGAATAAGCATTTTAAGGAAAATAAAAGAATGTTTGAGGAAAATAAAGTGAACCTTTCCATTTTGAATACATAAATATAACATTGTGAAAAGAAAAAATTGAATTTTTAAAACAACATTTTATGGTAGTTAAATAGCAAGCACAGGTTGCACGGAAGTCATTTTATTGCTAACCTTGAAATTTAAAATAAATTAAATATTTGACTTCATAATTACGTGTTGAGAAAAATGCTGTTTTTGAATTTGAATTTTTAAATCACGGTTCATATTTTATTTTATGTAGTGGTGGTCCCCGTTATGTAAATTGGTGTTTTCAAATTCAGTTATGCTGTAGTAATTAAATCTTTAATGAATGTCAAATTTTGTATGTTTGGGGTTAACAAAATTAAATGAGTGAACAAATATTTTGAAATTTGAATTCCAAAAGTCTTTTTATAGAGTAGAGTTCGTCCATTCATTCCTTTCTAATTAATAATTGTCACACTTTTTTCATTATTTTCTCATTTGTTCCATTACTCACTTTTATTTACATTGTCTAAAGCCTTTTAATTTCATAAACGTTACCAACTTTTCATTTTTTTTATTTTTTCCTTCACCTTTTTTAATACCTACCATTTTTTAGGGTTGTTCATATTTTTACATTATTTCAATTCCTACTTTGTTTATACATAGCTTTATTAGCTTTTCAATAGTTTCAATATTCGTTCTTGTAGCTTCATTTTTTTTTTTTAATCTCATCTTCTATAGCTTCATTTTTTATCTCTTCACCTTCCTCCTTCCTTTTTTTCATGTTTTTCTTCAAATCTCCTTCTCCTTTTTCCAAATCTTTTTTCTCTCTTTTCTTCTTCTTATTCTTCAAATCTTCTTTTTCAAAGCTTCCTTTTCATTTTTTTCAATTCTTCTTCTTCTTTATTTTTTTTTCTTTTTCAAACCTTCTCTTCTTTCCATGTCTTTTTCTTCAAATCCAGATCTATATAATCTTCTTTCCAAAACTTACTATAAAAAAAAAGATTAAGATAGCAAGGAAACAAAACAAAATGAGAAATTAGTTGCAGATCCAAATCTGGCTGGAAAATGGAAAGAAAAATGGTGAGTGATTCAACCCACTCATGTAATGCTAAAAAATTCCATTGCTATTTAAATAAAATATATGATGTGATATTTTTTTTTTCCTGTTTGTTGATTTAAGTTGACATTTGAATTGATATTGAATCTGAATTGAAATTTGGTTTTATATTGGAATTAGTTGATAGTTAAACCCCGGTATTGATAACTATTATATGTTGAAATATATTGGTTGATTAGGATGTTATGTGAAATGGATGCTTGTTGATTGATATATTGGATGTATGGTTGTTTATTTATTTTAATATACCCCTATTGTCACCTTGTATATTATTGACATCATTTAAGTGGTCCTCTGAATCATTTTAGAATTGGATAATTAAGACATTTAAATTATGGGTTAAATGATATATACTCATATAATTTCTTGAATTTGGATTATTTATTGAAACTGAATAATTTATAAAGTTTAAGTTTTAATTTAAACTTCGGATTTATTTTTAATAAAGTGGTTAAAATTGGTGTTTCGAATTATTCAAAATCTCGTAAATAACTGCAGTCACGTTGTACACTTGATAGGAGATGAAAAATCCCATAACATCTCTAAAGCTATTGCACTCATATTTTTATATGAGATTGATTTGACTTTCATAGGAATTTTTAGTTCTGACTCGAATGTATTGTTTTTCGTTATGCTTGGGTCAGTCTAAGCTTTTTCAGTGTATTGAAGACCATTTTATTTTCTAAAGGACGAAGATGAAGATTTAGTATATTATTGTTATTTATTATTATTATTCCACTGCTTATCGTGTTTCGCTGCATTACTTTTTAATGTTCTGATGTATGTGTAACTCTGATTTGAATTATAAAAGTATAATCAAATGTCATTTGTAAAATAGCTTCATGAACAGTTTATTTGATTATTATATTTTGTCATTCCGCTTCGAGATTCTGTGTTTTGTTTTTCCTTCTTTTATATTATTTTCTATTTTCCCCATTAACAATTCTCCTTTTTGAATGGTTTGAATTAGACATGTGTGGTTTTTTGTCGATTTAAATCATCCAAAAAGGTGGGTCGTTACAGTTGGTATTGGAGCTTTGGTTTAGACATACCTTAGCCTGTTAGGGTTAACTCATTAGTGATAGGGTAGTAATATCCTAGAATGAGTTTGTCTAAGTGTGTATATATATACGAGAGCGCGTACTTGTTAGTGTCATAAAAATGTTTCATATAAGTTGTAAAATGAATTATTTTTCTAATATTATATGATATATATATAAAGGAATAAATTTTTATAACTAATATAGTTATTTGTAATGTGTTTGTTTTATGAAATGGTAATATCTAATTATTATCATTTATTGTTAACTTGTTGTATTTTTTCAAATTATAAACATTGGCTATTATTGTTGATTGAATTTATGAACTAAGCACTAGTTTAATAATGGTGTATTAAGAGAATAAAGTGAATTACTAGGATATTTGTTTATGGAATTGAAATGTTTTGTTGTGAAACTTATTGTCTGTTGACCGGTAGTTTCAAGTATTGAAATAAAATGGAATATTTGTATATTTTTGGATAATCAAAACCTTCTGAATTAATATTTGAGTTGCAACTTAGAAATCGTGTTGAATTATGCGGTTGAATTTGATAACCTTAATTTGAAAGCAAGTGAAACAAGGTTAATTTGTTATAGTTGAGTAGAATTATTGTATACATTATTAGCATGTAATGTAATAATATTTAAAAATTGAAATTGTGAACTTAGTTAACATTTATAAAATGTGCCATAAATAAATTGAAAGGTAAAGGTGAACCAAAAATGAAATGAATGTAAATAAAGTCATGGCTTGTAAAATTGTTTATGAAATAAATGGAAGTTGCAATAAATAGTTATAATTAAAGTTGTGATAACTTTAAGCCTGAATAATGTTAATAAAAAAATTAAGCTTTTATAAATTGGTTATGAACTTAAGAAAATTCCTTATGAAATGATTTGCAAATAAATGTAGTATTAATTGAGAAATACTACATTAGAAATGAATGTAATTTAAATTGAAGAGAAATATAAGCAACACTATGAGAATTAATATATTAATATTTTACATTAAATGGAGAAATTATGTGAAACAAATATTAAAGTATGAAATGATATTTGTGTTAATCAATGAGATTAAAAAATTAATTTAATTGAAATGTAATTGGAATGAATCAAATTGGAATAAATACGCAAGTTGTATGTATGTTATTATATTTGAAAAATTAATTTGATCCGAATTTGAGTACACAAGTTCTATGTGAATTACACCATTTCATGTTAGTATTTTCATTCGATTCTTGATGGCGAATATTTGATACGGATTTTTTGTTTGATTCTAGAATTCTCTATCATAGTATATGGCTATACAACGAGAATGATGGTTTCTAGTCAAGAAACTATATCGAAGTCCGCATTAGGGAAGTTGAATGGACAATATTAGTTTGAAAGCGAACTTGTGTGATCGAGCGAGCAATCGAACGTTATTTTGTGATGATAACATATGTACATCTTACGTTTTAATATTATTGACATGCTTTGGCGCTGAAATAGAAAGTTGTTGGGTTGGATATCTTTGTAATTTAAATTGGAATTTTCTTCTATGCAAACTACTATTGATTTAAAACCATTTTTCAAACTATTTAAACTATCTTATTTACAAAACTATTTTACAAACTGTTTTATTTACAAACTATTTTACACAACCATTTTATTTACAAACTATTTTACACAACCATTTTATATACAAGCTACTTACAAACTATTTTATATACAAACTATTTAAAAACTATTTTATATATGAACTATTTTACAAAAAGAATTTATATACAAAACTATTCAAAATTCAAAACTGTTTATAAAGCAAAGATAATGAATCTAAAATGGCTTTCCATACGACGAAATTGATTTTGAAAAATTTTGATTCTTGTATAAGACGGACTTTATATAAGTATAAGATGATTTTCAAAACTATTGATTTTGGAAGCTATTCGATCTGAAGAGATAAATCTTACATATAACGGAATTTATATAAGAATGATTTGATATATTTAAGATTATTAATTTTAGAAAGTACTTTATATGAAAATGAAATCCTACATATAATGGAATTTATATAAGTGCGATATTTGAAGTTATGATTTTGAAAGGGTACTATATATGGTATGTTATATCTTGAAGTAGAAGTACCCTCGAAGTACAGTATGATATGCTTCGGCCCAGATGGACTTGGGACTCCAGGAATGGATTCGACCAATAAACCCTAATGGACTCGGGTGAATTCAGAAATGGATTCGAACTGATATGGTTGTCCAGACTTAAACTCAAGAGTTCCTCGATTTTTTTAGGGTAGATGGTTCTTTAGTTTACCCAATAGAGGTGCTTTCGATCCTAGGATCTGTTGTTTATGGATCTTTCGGGAAGGAAGTGCATCCATTGCGTAAATCATTGAATCAACAGCGTAACACTATAGCAGGGGTCGATGGTCCCTTGTTTACGAAACGGCTATTATATTTTTCTGGAATCCGAAAGGTAGAAGGATCTTCTAGAAAGTTTTGTGTCCATTGCGTAAATACTAGATCAGCAGCGGGCCACCACCATCGTATTATCATCATTTGCCATTGGATTTTGAGTGGTACTTCTCACACCAAGTACTTGGAGAATTCTAGCCTTGCGCCTGTTCAACGCATGGCCAGAGCCTGCAAGAACGAGGATAAACCTATTAAGACATCGAGTTATAAAAGTATTTTGATAAAGTATTATATAAAGACTATTTTGATCATTTTTGTCAATTCTAAATACTTTAAAATGTTTAAAATATTATTTATTCGTGTACAACATGGTTTAATACTAAATTATTAGTGTTGTAAATATTTGAAAAGTTATTTATTAAGTAAAACTTATTTAAAGTAAATGATTATTGATTTATTAATAATGTTTGAAAAGTATCTTAAGATAAAACTAATAAATTTATAAATCATGGATTTAAGGTTTTCAATAACTTCTTTGTAAATATAAGTAATGATGTAAATAATTATTTTCAAATGATTTTTATATATTTATAAAGATGTTGTTTAAATATTTAAATGGTATTTATACATGAAGCAAGGAATTTCATAAATGAATTTTTTGAAAAGCATTAAAGTATTAAAGATGGTTGATTTGCAAATGAAGCTTTCAAATGAATATTTCAAGCAAAATTTATATAAGTTTCTTTGAATGTATAATTTAAAGATATTATTTAAATGGAAAATAAATTGATTTGCGAAGCTTATTTATAGTAATATGCTTGACAAATAAATGTGAATCTCTATTCTGGAAGTATAATTTGGAATATTTACTTGATTTCAAAGTACTAATAGTAAATTTATTGATTTATTTACTGTTTGAATTTTTGTACTAAACCATAATAAATGTTTTTCCATGATTTGAATATTCATTCTAAAACAAATGTGTAAAATTAATTATGAAGATATGAAATTTTATACTTTGATTTAGAAATTTAATGTGATATTTGAGTATACTATTAGTTTCAGTTTAATAATCTTGAGTTTATACTTATTTTAAAAATAATGAGTCTAATAAATCTTTGGATTTAAGGAACTTTATTTTAAAAAAGCTTATTATAATGTTTTGATATAAATTTCTAACACTATTTTAGACTTTTGGAAAACATTTACATAATGCTATGAGGATGTTTTAAGCATATCTTATATTTTTACTAAGGGAATAAGGTTAAATGTTTTAATTGAATTTTTAGAGATATTGAAATATTTCCTTTCTCTTCAAGGGCGAGTACCAAAAACTTAAATTTTATTCAATAACCGAATTAAGTTATAAACTTAAGTAAGGCTGTAAAAGCTTAGTCTATATTTTTTTTAAATGATTCATTAGTGACTTAAATCCTTAATGGAAAACAAATCATATAAGTGATTGATCTCTATATAAATAAATGAATGGAAAAGTAAATAATGAGGAAAAAAACACAGTAGAATAAACTAAAGTAAATTTAAATTAGAATTTCAATTATTGTAATGGAATAAATTTTTAACCATTTAATAATTAGAACTTCTAAAGTTGAAAGTAAGAAATTAAGTGCTAAGTTATAAATGAAATATACAAGGAATTTGAAATTTTTACTTGTAAACAAAAAGGATATGAAAATAAGAAATGATAACCATTGAACGTTTATTTACTAAAATGAAATAAGATAAACTTATGTAACTTTCAATTACATTCTTAGAAACACACACACACACACACACACGCACACACACACACACACACATATATATATATATAACTTACCAGAATATTAAAAGTTGCAATGTTAAATAAGGATATGTAAGGGAATAATATACAAGAAAAACTTAAATGATGAAAGTGTTCAATGAAATTTACTTTTATAAATAAGAAATTTGATATGAAATAGTTATAAAACTGAGTTATAATTGTAGTGCTAATTAATAAAATGAAATAAAAAGTGAATATTATAAGTAAAGAATTATGAACTTAAGTTAATGTTTGAAGCTATTGATAATTAAAGTAAACTAAATGAATACTATACTAAATTTAATGATTCTAACTTCAGAAATGGTGGATTACTTTGATCCCTTGTGAAGATTGAATGCATGTTCGCAAAGATTGTTGTTATGTTGTATTGATTTATTTTGATTTTATGTGATGATGGTAAGCTTTTGGTCGAAAGTGGTTGTTGTTCTGTTATGTTGATTGTTTGTTATTAATTTAAAACAATATAATCATTTCATTTCTATATCTTTATTAATAATTGTCTTACAAGCGCAATTTTTTGGCCGGACTGTGAATTTCCAAAATTACCCTTTATATACAATTCTTTAAAAAAAATATCCAGCAATTGATCCTAAAAAGTAGCATCAGCATGTATGTTCCTAAATCCAGTGCATCTATCAACTAATCCTAAAAAATAGCATCTACACACCTGATCTTACAACTGCACTTTTATTACGTGTAATTTTATCGTTAAATGCATGTTATGGATATCAACAAATGTTAATATCACTTAAAAATATGATCTAGCAAATATAATTTTTTGCATATTCACGACGCACTTTTACATATATTATCAAACTTAATATCACTTAAAAATATGATCTAACAAATAAACTTTATATGTATTTTTGTTTTTTATTAATTGGTAATGGAAATAAAAATCAAACTAACAAAAACATTAAAAGATCAAACTTAGAAAAAAAATTCAAACTAACAAAAAAATTAAACGATGCAATTTAGAAATAAAAATTCAAACAGACTGCACATAATTCCAACGTAAAACCATAACTAACTATTTATGAGAATCATTTTTTGAACATGTTAAGCCTATATAATATGTAAAAAAAATCAATTTATCTGCGAAGGGTGTTACTATTGTCATGTGCGAGCGCGTGCCGGAACACTCATAATTATTAACCTCTTTGGACTATATAAGTGGAATAAGGTTATCGAAGCAATTGCTACTGCTTTTGTTTCATAAAATAAACGTTGTTTGCCAGACAAATAGGTGCGTTCTCGGATTACAGTTTTCTAGCGATATTATATTGTTTCTTCCACTATTGGAGATATATTATTTTGAAAATATATGATATATTTTGTTATTTTGATATTATGATTTCTTCCAGGCCTCTCCGCACAAAGGAGACTCTGTCGAATTTTTTTTTGTGAATTTTGGACTTATAAATTTTTGTGAAATGTTTTCCAAACTTTTGTAAATTTGAATATAAAAGGTTATAACTGTTTATAAATTATATATTTTATTTAAATTATTTATTATGTAAATAAATTGTTTACAAATTTAATATTTTGAATAAGATATATTGATTACTTAATTCCTTCTTTTCCCTTCTTTTTCTTTTCGAGGACGAAAAGTTTTGATCAGAGGGGGAGTGTAACGACCCGTAAGTTTCGATAATTAAAACTAGTAAATTTAATAAGATTTTTGTAATTAAATGTTGGAAGAAAATAAAATTTAAGATTTATAACTGAATAATACTAAAATGAAATGCAACAATGTTAATTAAAGCTAATTATTAAAAATTTGAATGGAATTCCAATTAATTGAAATAGTATAAGGTTATACTTGGTTATAAAGTGAACATAGGAAAAAATAATGTAAATATCAAATTCATTAATGAAATAATATACTGTTAATGGAAATTGAATAAAATTAGTGTTATGAAAGAAATGGTAACATTTTTTTGTAAGTAATAAATTTATAAATGTAATTAAAGGCTAACGGTGACAATTATTATATATATTACCTATTTATTTGGTCTATTAAATTTAATTGGAAATAAATGGCAATTAATTCCCTTAATCAGTGCAGTTAATGTAGGTTTAATTGATAATGGTAAAAAGGTTGATTCTATATAATGTAACCAATGTAAAATTTTATCATAGTATGACCTTTGATTTGAATAAAAGGATGGAAATCAGTTTACTCAAATTTACTGGAACTGGAAATTTTAATAAGTGAATTTATTACAATCAATGAAATAAAAGGTACGTAAATGAAAGGTAAGATGAAATGGTAAGATATTGATGTAATGGAAGATACAACAATGTGGACTATGAATGTAAGGTAATAATTTATTTAATAAGAGAATAAAACCAAGGTAAATAAATTAATTGAGACTTTAATTATAATTAATGTGTGAAATTGACCAAAATACAATAAAATGGAAATATAGTAGTTAATACAAATAAAGGATGGAAATTGGAGTATATTAACATAATGAAATGTAAAACAAATGTGAACTATTTTATTAGATCATAAGTTTGGACCAAAAATAAAATTCTAAAACAACAAACTACAATGAAGCAATGAAAGTGGAAGGTTCTAATGCATATTAGAATATAATTTAATAATAGGAAGTGGAATAATAAATGTCAGTTTTAGTTATGAGTTAAATGAATATTGATTGATAGAGAAAAATATTTATTTAGTATGTAATTTAATGCTTGTTGGATACTGTAATTTTATAAACGTGTTTGCATGACTATAAATAAGGATCACAATGTTCACGTATTTATTTAATTGATTTCATCAATTAGGGTCTGTTTTGAAGTGGAAGATTAATTTTTTTGGAAATAAACTTATTGAAATCTTTCAATTGAAAAAGGAAAAAGAAACAAAGTGCAATTAATAAATTTAATGAAAGAATGTTTTCATTTGGAATGCACATTATTTGAAAATGTAAGAATGGATTTAATATTGTATAAGTTGATCATTTTAGAATATAAGAATGTTTAGATTTATGAATTGAATGTAATGAATAAGAATTTCAAGGAAAATAAAAGAATGTTTGAGGAAAATAAAGTGAACGTTTCCATTTTGAATATAAATATAACGCTATAAAAGGAGAAAATTGAATTTTTAAAACAACATTTTACAGCAGTTAAATAGCAAGCATAGGTTGCACGGAAGTGATTTTATTACTAACCTTGAAATTTAAAATAAATTAAATATTTGAGTGCATAATTACATGTAGAGAATAATTTTGTTTTTAAATTTGAATTTTAAATCATGGTTCATATTTTATTTTATGTAGTGCCCCGTTATGTAAATTGGTGTGTTCAAATTTAGTTATGTTGTCGTAATTAAATCTTTAATGAATGTCGAATTTTGTATGTATGGGGTTAACAAAATGAACTGAGTGAACAAATATTTTGAAATTTGAATTCCAAAAGTCTATTTATATAGTAGAGTTGGTCCATTCATTCTCTTTCTAATGAATAATTGTGACACTTTTTTCATTGTTTCCTCATTTGTTCCATTACTCATTTCCATTTACATTTCCATTTACATTTTTAGGGTTGTTCGTATTTTTACTTTATTTCAATTCCTACTTTGTTTATATTAAGCTTTTCACTAATTTCAATCTTCATTCTTGTAGCTTCATTTTATTTTTTAAAATCTCATTTTCTGTAGCTTCATTTTTTGTCTCTCTTCACCTTCCTCCTTCCTTTTTTCTAATGTTTCTTCTTCAAATCTCCTTTCTCTCCTTTTTTCCAATGCTTTTTTTTTCTCTTTTCTTCTTCTTATTCTTCAATCTTCTTCTTCTTTTTCAATGCTTCCTTTTTTTCAATTCTTCTTCTTTATTTTTTTTCTTTTTCAAACCTTCTCTTCTTTCCATGTCTTTTTCTTCATATCCAGATCTCATAATCTTCTCTCCAAAACTTTCTATAAAAAAGATTAAGATAGCAAGGAAACAAAACAAAATGAGAAAGTAGTTGCAGATCCAAATATGGCTAGAAAAGGAAAACAAAAACGCAAGTGATCCAAGCCACTTATGCAATACTAAAAAACTCCATTGCAAGTTAAATAAAGTATATGATGTGATATAAATTTATTTTTTGTTGTTTGTTAATTTAAGTTAACATTTAAATTGATATTGAATCTGAATTGACATTTAATTTTATATTAGAATTTAATCGATAGTTAAACACAGATATTGATAATTATTATATGTTGAAATATATTGGTTGATGTGGATGTTGTTTGAAATCGATGTTTATTGATTGATATGTTCGATGTATGGTTGTTTATTTATTTTAATATGTCCCTGTTATTACCTTGTAATTATTGACATCATTTAAGTGGTCCTCTAAATCATTTTAGAATTGGACAATTAAGACATTTAAATTATGGGTTGAAATGATATATACCCATATAGTTTCTTAAATTTGGATTATTTTTTGAAACTAAATTATTTAAAAAGTTTAAATTTTAATTTAAACTTCAGATTTATTTTGAATAAAGTGGTTAAAATTCGTATTTCAAATTATTGGAAATCTCGTAAATTACTGCAATCACGTTGTACACTTGACAGGAGATGAAAAGATCCATAACATCTCTGGGGCCATTACACTCATATATTTTTTTTGAGATTGATTTGACTTACATAGGAATTTTTAGTTCTGACTCAAGTGTATTGTTTTTCATTATCGGGTCAGTCTGAGCTTTTTCAGTGTATTGAAGATCATTTTATTTTGTAAAGGACGAAGACGAAGATTCGGTATATTGTTGCTATTTATTATTATTGTTCCACTGCTTACTGTGTTCCGCTGCATTACTTTTTTATTTTCTGATGTATGTATAACTCTGATTTGAATTGTAAAAGTATAATCAAATGTCATTTGTAAAACAGCTTCATGAACTGTTTATTTGATTATTATATTTTGTCATTCCGCTGCGAGATTTTGTGTTTTGTTCTTCTTATTTTCTATTATTTTCTTATTTACCTCATTAGAAATCCTCCCTTTTAAATTGTTTGAATTAGACATGTGTAACGACTCGGTATTTTCAACCATTCGTGTACCGACCCCTATTTTGGACCATTCAAATCGACAATAAAACCATACATGTCCGACTTGAATAATTCAAAATACCGAATTGTTAATTAGATTTTTGGCAAAACTTAAAATATACAGTAAATAAATCAATCACAGATCACTTACACAGAGTAATAAAATGCAGCGGAATAGATAAAGAATATTAGTTCATGAAGCTACTATATACCTCAGAGTTAGAAATAAAATACAACCGAATAGTTCAAATGCCATGAAGTCTCCAATGCAACAGATGACTTCTCTGAACCAATCAACTAGATGACTAAAGGGATAGATAGTTGGATCTTCAAGCAAAGCTCCAACTTCGAAGGTGAGTCTCAAATGCTGTATCACTCAGTCTGACCCGAGCGTAAAGCAAAACACAAAACACTCGAGTCAGGATTAAGATTCTTATATCAATAAATCCAACTCAAGTGAAATATCAATTGAAATACAAATAACTTAAAGGATGTTTGGGATAACCATCCTCTAACGGTCCATGGAACTTTCTCCAAGGTAGAAATATACACTATAACACCGTGGTCATTTCAGCTTAATTTATACTTCAAAACCAAATCTCATTTTTACTTCAAATATCTCTATATTTCCAAAAATAGTATTTATATATACTAAATAATTTATACAGTAAAGTATTTTCAATCTCCTCAACTTAACAAAATCATCAACCCGATTTTAAATATTCAGTTTATCACCAGAAAATTATTTGAAATATAGATCTACATAAATACTTAACCATATTATATGTATTAAATAAATCATAATTTAATTAAATATTATTATTAAGTCTATATATAAAATTTCCATTTATATGTCAATATTTATAAAACCATATTTTTCTTCCAAAATATTTATATAGTCCAACGACGTCTGTATATATTTCCTCTTATAGTAAAGTGCTAGGGATATTTATCATTTCAATCCGCACACTAAATATATACGGGTGGATATCATTTCAACCCGTAATCCCAAATTCAATTAAATGAAAATCGCTTGGGTTTATCATTTCAACCCATAACGACTTTCTCCCATTCTAAAGTCCGTTCGGGTATGTATCATTTCAACCCATAGTGATTTCTATACTAACAGGGAACTTGCAGAGTGACAATAGAAAATACAATAAAATAACAGGCATATATCATCAATAACAACATAAGATAACAAAAGGATATGGTGTCATATCCCGTAGGTGAACAATTTCAGAAAAGGCATATATAACAGAATAACTACAACATTATATTTCAATTGTCATTTCAATTGAAATCAAATTTAAATAATAGAAGAACGTTAATCGTGAGTGATTGCTCACCTTTCGAGGCTAGAGATATTTGACGATGAAATGAGCTACGAAATCCAAAGCAACGCTGGATGGACAAGATTTGATGCAGAAAATAGGTACGACGGACAAGGCTGATAATGGGAAATCGATGAGAATGAATCGAATCAAATTTTGATATTACAGGAAATATATATGTTTATGATATTAACTCTCCCAAAACCAACTTTCTTAAAATTTAAAATGTATATTTAAAATCTATATATACCTATACGTAATTTAAACCTACTTCCTCCAAGTAAACCATTGTATTATATTTCATAGTCAATATTTATTTAAACAAAATTCAATATAACCAATTTATTATAATATATACTAACTTTTTAAAAGAGTAAATATAACCCATGAAAGCAACCTATATTTTGTATCAATAATATATAAAACTTAACATATTCTTTCTTTAAAATTGAAAAACAGTTTTAAATTCAAAAAAAAAAACCTACATAATTCACTAACATTTTTTATCACTGTAAAGACGTACAGCTGACTAAATTTTGCACAAATTATACTATATACTTATATCCATATTTATAAATATATATATACCTACTTTTCAAAATAGTACCAATTATACAAACATACGTATTATATACCTTTTAAATTATATCCTTTAAAAATGAATAAAACTGCAGCCTTCCAACAATGTGTATTAAATTAATATATAAACACTTAATATACTATTGCATACATAGATATATAACAGATTCACTTATTACAAATAAAATACAGCTGAGGCCTTCATAGGCGAACAACAGCTTTAGGAATATGAATTTGTATATAAACTATTGTATATATATACTAATATAAATTCGTATATAAAATTTTAAAACATAGTATACAAATATATAACCAAACATATTATAGTTATAAAAATACATATATTTTCCCACGTAATATATAAACAGACCTACACACGTTATGTAGCAAACATAAATATATACACCTACCCTCTTCTGGAAGTAGATTCATAAAATACTCATCTATATATAAACTGTGCGAATTTTAACATACCGTTTCATATAAACCTATATACGAGATTTAATATAACCCGTAATATATATATGCGAAATACTATACATAAGAAGACTAAAATAATAATAAAAAGAATATAAAAGAACCCAAAACTTACATGCATACATATAAAACATAGACTCAAATTTCAAATTATAATATATTATGTACTTTACTGTTAAAGCTATAGAGATCTGAACATAGGTATATAAACAACTAGTTTACACACTGATATATATATATATATATACTTAACAGATAAATAAACTTTTATATAAATATTCTTATACATATACTAACAGCAAAATGTATATGCTTCTATATAAATAACCTTATATACTAAAACATGTACATCAATATCTCACCGAGAAGAGGGACGCTCAGCTACCTTGGCTCTGAGAAGGGTTGCAGAAAGTGGCGATGTAAGGAAGATGAGATGCCATCGAGGTGGAACAGGGTGGAAGCTGTTTGGTGATAGGTGTAGTTGGCGGCAAGGAGGAGATAGGCGGACGGATCTGGGTGGTGAGGGTTTTGAAGTGGCCAAACCTGACGTGGGAAGACTGCTTGCGTGGTGGCTCGCTGGGTAGGTGTGTTACGTTGTTTCTTGGTGGGACCGAGACGGGCTGTGGTGGCGTCTCGCCCAGGGGCGGAGGTAAGGGCCGGGGTGGCTGCAGGATTTTAGGCAAGGAGGCGCGGTGGGTTGGAGCTCGGAGGGGAGCACGGCAAGCGGAGGGGAGGAGTTTGGTTTTGGGGAGGAGAAGGGGCCGGCTTCTTCCCTTTATTGTTAATTTTGAAGCAGAGGTATGGGGAGGTGAAGAAGAATGGATCTGGAGGTAGTGGAGATAGCTCGGGTTTTATAGGGAGCACTGCGTTTTTAAAGCGTGAATGTAGGCTTCTGTAGAAATGTTTAGAAGAAGAAATAAGGGAAGAAATAAAATAGAAAGAAGTTTATGTGATTTCGGGCAATTAGTAAAGTAACGGCTAGGTATAAAATCAGAAGTGCAAATGAATGATGTAACAGCCCGCAAATCCATACCCCTTGAGTTAACACTATTCTACAACAATCAACTCAAGTTTTACAGAAATACGAACCATTTGGGTTTAAGAAGAAGAGGTAGAAGAAGAGAAAACAAAATCAACATCAGAATCTAACCATCGCAGCGGAATAAAATATAATAGATAATAAATAATCTTTACTCAAAATCAAATATATCAGTTTACATATATTACATCATCAGAGTACATCAGTCACAGCTCACATCAATAACATACAATGGGTACACCACAACTCAACATAGCGGAAATATATATATACACAAATACGAGAATACGTATCGTCCTCCAGCTCGTCTCCTGAGTTCCACAGCATCATATCCTGTATTCTATAATACTCGGTCTGACCCGAGCATTACAGTTAAATAACACCCGAGTCAGTCTGGAATACCAGCGTGAGAAAATCACACCCAATTGATTATTAAAGTTTCAAAAATCCTTTGAAAACAAAGGCATCTCGTAAGACCACGCCACAAATAAACATGTCGGGTTTTTACCTTACGATAGCTAAAACAATTTTTATAGAAATCCTCTGATATTATAATAGGGTCTATATACAAATACTTATAAAATAGCCGAAATTGTTACATGATTAAATTCCAGCTACTAGCCACCGAAGTGGGTAATACAAACAAAACTCGTACAAGGCTCGTAGGGAGAATGGATTTCCAACAATGACTAGGCACTGGGGTACCACCTGTCACAGTACGGGGCCTAGATCACCGTACCGAGGACTACTCCCTTCATCCCCTGCAACACAAGGCGGGAACCATTCCTTACTGAACAGTCCCGAACAAGATAAACCCCGTGGTTGGCGCGACCAACCACCCACTAAGCCGAAATAATAAAGGGACATCTAGACAGGGGAATTATCTTGTCCTGCTTGGGCATGACCCACCTAACCTTGCTGCATATCCCCTGATTTTCAGTCATTCCCATTTGATGAGGCTTGAGGCTAAGCGTTACCTTTTAGAACGTTTCACTTAGAATGCCCATCGCCCACCTGACGATGTTTCGCAAGCATTCGTCCATACAAGTCCGTCCCGGGTTCGAACGGAACCGAAGGCACTATTCCTACTACATCCATTTTGGAAATATCCTCAGGATTAGTAGCGACTAGCCCTTGCATTTCACTGCTCCAGCTTCGACTCCGAACACGTTTCACGAAACGTACAAACCGGATCGAAGTGGTTTTCGAGAAATAAATCTCGATCCCGGACTCTTCGAAACGATCAACGCATTGTCCAATATTGATAGTCGGTTATTTAACTATCAATTAATATTCACACAACAACCATCAACCAATAAATAAATTTTTTCGAATTATTTATTAATCTCCAAAAATATCTTCACAAGATATATTTCTATTTCCAATCCTTTGAAAACAGTTTCAAAACCATCTTCCTTTCAGAATAAACTTTCCCAAATATTTTCTATCTCTTCTGAAATCACCAAGTACAAAACTAGATTTAAAAATAATTTAAAACACTTTACTTAGAAATATATACTTATAAAACATTTAAATTAAAGCTACTTTAATAATTTGTTAATAATACATACTATATGAATATTTGAAAATAAAGTTACTTAATAAATATAAAACTAGATTTATACTTTTAAAAATAAAATACTAAGGTACTTCTTAATAATTGCTACTAAAATAGATTAAAAGAAATCTTATTTGAGACTTTAAATATTAGAAATAATAAATTTTACAAAACTTGTTTCCTTTAAAACAATTTTAAAACATTTAATTTATATTTAAACATTTACTTTTTTTAAAAACATGTACTTGGCTATCCAGAGAAATTCCAACTTCAATCACTCAAATCAAATTTCCAAACTTGATTTCCAATTTCAATTTATTTGAAATAAATTTCTTTACTTCCTTAATTCATTTTAAAATTCATTAATATTGACTTATTATTAATGTTATTACTTCCCGTTTGTTTTTAAACCTTTTTAAGTGAAATATACGAATTTCAGCTTTTCCCCAACTTCTTCTTTATTTCTTTTAATAATTTAAATCTTAAATTTTAAATAAATGTTTTATTCTTTTAATTAATATCACTGAAGATTAAAAATTCATTAGCTCTTTGTTTATTCAAATTTCATTTCTATACTCAAGATTTATTTACTAGAATTTTTAAGTCACTTTATTTCTTTCTAATTCATTCGAAAATTTATTCAAATTTCTATAATTATTTTACTTACAAATTTCACTTCTTTTGTTATCTTAGTAAAAATCCAATTTATATATTTTTGGTAATTCATCATACCCAATTATATCCAATCGAACCATAGCATTCAATATTCCAATAAAGATCATCATAAGATATCAAATAAATCACAACAGAGGGAATTAAATAATTTAAATAAATATTGAGGGGTCCAGTTGGATCCCTCCAACCTGTTTTCCCTGCATCCACAGATGTTAGCACAACATAATATACCAATTCTAGAATATATCATACTATAGCACATCAATCAATCAACTTCAACCATTCAAACAATTATTCAAAATTTAATCATTTAAATTTAAATTTAAATTTAAACTGAGTGAGATTAACTCACCTTTGCCTTTAATTTGCAATCCACTTCCATATTGCCTTGTTTTCTTGAGTTTATACCTTAAATAAACAATTTATACGATTTACTAATGCTTGAATAAATTTGAATAATCAGTCTCCATTTGATAAATTTAATTTTAATATAATGAACAATTCAATCCATCTAAAACTTTAGATTCAACTAATACTTTAGTTCTAAACTAGGAATTAAATTTTTTTTTTTTACTGGAAATTTTCCCATTTAAAATACCTATACGCCTAAAATAAATTAAGATAAAATTTTACTTATATAGTTTCTCTCAATATTTAAAATTTCTTTAAATAAATTTATTTAATTCAAATTAAATTTCAAACTAAATTTCTTTATCTTCCCCCTTTTTTTTAAAAACTTTATCTGTGTGTATATATATATTTTCTGTTTTTAAACCTCATATACACATTTCCAGTCCATATACATTTGTTAAATTTAAATTTCCAAATTAAAACAACCTACATACATTTATATATAAAAAAAAACATACCTCACTGAACTGCGGCATTAGGACTTCAATCTCCACCACGCGAATTATGCCCTAACCCTACTCGATGCTCCTCCCATCGTCGACCGCAAAGCCCTAACGCGAATCCACACGCGCAATACACTATCGATACCTCACCCTATTCGCGAGTGCCATCCACGAAACCCACGTCGTGCTGCCTCCATCACTTCCTCGCATCCAGTTCTGGCCACGCGATCAAATTCTGGCGCAAAACAATTTGACCTAACACGAGTCGCCCCAAATTAATGTACGCGAGAGAACCCTAGCGAGGCAAAATCCGAAGGCGAAATCGATTCCAATTCGATATTAGCTACTGTCGTTCAAAAATCCTCAAGGCATCCATTTTTTTTTCTTTTTTTTTTCGCTCGAATTCGGAGAAGAAGAAGGGTGCGAGACGTGAATAAGAAGGGCTCGGTTGTAATTTTAAAAGAAGGAGGCGACATGATTTCGATCAGCAGATTTTTCTCGGCCATTGATTTATTCTCGAATTTGAACTGAGATGATAATGGTCTCGGATTCGAAAAGAAACGAAATAAGGGATAGTGTGTTCGAGAAGGCAAAAGAAGCGTGTTGAAGACGCCTTGCTACTGTGCTCATTTATAATTAAAATTCAAATTCGAATTATTATTATCAATTTAATTTCAACGCGTTTATATATCGTACGCTCACACACTAACTCCGATCAATACGAAATTTGAAATCCGATAATAATTCAATATTACGGACTCAATGGAACCAGTTTCGTCTAATTCCGAGATTGTGCCTCGGAAGGCTATTTTAAATTCAATTTAAACTATATAAAAATTTTAAAACTGAACAACCCACTATTAATTTCAATTTTAACACTTTTACTATCTTCAAGATCATCAATATAAATTCTATAAGCCTTCAAATTATTTTAATAGGTTTAAAATTCCAGATTCAATATTTTATCCAACATCAAATTATTTAATTCAATAATTTAATTGCCAAATAAGTTATGATATTCGTAATTTAAATTGATAATTAACCTTTAAATAGTTAAAATCAATTAAATAATCCGATTTTAAATGCTTGAAAATTCCGGGTCGTCACATTCCTCCCCCCTTAAAAGAATTTCGTCCCCGAAATTATAAGTTAGGAAGAATGATTCAATACCCGTTTACTTTTCCCAAAACCAATTAGTTCTTAACAATTTAACATCTTACCAACTATCTTTTTAATAGAAGGCCCATTACAATTCTTACTAACTTCCCAAACTTTTCCCTTAATTCTCTAACAACTTTACTTATACAATCATTCAAATTATAATTCAAAACTAAATTTTGAATTATCAAAAAGTTTCTCAAAAAATTTCTAACTCCCTAAATTCCCGAAAAATTTCGCCAGCGTCTCCTTTGCGCGGCTAGCTCGGTACAACTACAAAATGGCTCTACGGCCTCCCAAATCCAAAAAGAAAACAAAACGCCAAGTGGCTCAATCCAAATCCCAATTAAATTCCATATCAAATTTAAATGCGTACCTTTTGTCGGGCAATTCAAATTTATCTCTTGAAATCAAATCCAATTTCCTTTTCCCTTTCATAATACCTGCATATCCTGCTTAGCACTAATATCCAATCACAATATCCCAAAAAATTTTATCGACTTTCTTACAAAATGTCAATATTTATTCATTTCAATATTATCTTAGATTTTATTTGTAATATCAATTTCCAATCTAGAATTTACCATTCTTTTTTTTTTAGTTAGTATAAACATCTTATATGTTTCTTATCTTTATTTCACTTTACTTATTTCTATTCAAATCGATTTCCACATTACATATGTATTTCATTTATTTTCAACTTTGAATTTTTAAATTTTATCCTTCATTTATAACTAATTTAAGTCATTACGTTAAATTAGTTTCATTTACTAACTTATTTTAGTTTCCAATTCTAAATAGTTTTGTCGTTAACAAAATTTTCCAAAATTTTCAAAAAAAATTTCTAACTCCCAAAATTTCTGAATTTTTTTGGCAGAATCCCCTTTGTACGAAGGAGCTTTTGCAATTTGACAAAAGAGATAAATATATATACATCGACCCACACGGTCGGAAAAACCAAAAACAGTTCATATTTCCTATTTTTATTATGTAGGCGTACCTTATTTAGCATTTTAAACAAGCAGCTTATTATTTTTAGCAAATAGCACAACCAAATCCAGCCATACGGCTTCCAGGTACCTGTACTTACTCAATTTAAACATGTAAGTGCCAAATATATTCAGTTTAACTACATTTCACTTTTTTAAAATAGTTAAAACATATGAATTCTAAAAGAAAATCAACAGCAAACATTTTTCCAAAAGCAATTTATATAGTTTCCATGCCAATTCAACTGTTTCAATTTATTTATAACCATTTTCATTCAATTCGAATGGTTTTCAATCCATTCGTATACATCTTTATCAAATTTGAATGGTTTAAAAAAACACAATAGCTTACCTTCAATTTATTCTTAAGCAAACTGAACTCACATTTAATTCAATTGCTTCCAAAAGCAATTTATTTTACTACTATCGACTCATAGAATTTTTAATTACTTCTATTTACACCAAATGACAATTTATTCTTTGCAATTTGACGAGATTTATGTGAATAAATAAGCACTTGAGTTTTATAATCAATTTAAATCGACTCCAACTCAACTTACGCTTAATTCTATTCCATTTTTAAATTTATACACAATCCATATATTCTTAGTTTCATTGCATTTCAATTTTATTAACCAAACTGGTTCATTCAAAACCATTAACAACTTAGATCCATCTTCATTACCAATTAAATTTCCTTTTCATGTTTAGCTCATTCACATCCATTCATTTACATTTAAAACCATTCCGTAATTTTTTATTCCAAACTATTTATTTAGCTCAAAAACAATCCAAGCTATTTCATTTAATAACCATTTCTCAACTTATTTAAACCAACACTTCATTTGATTCTTATTTATTCCATCCATTCATTTATTCAATATAATTAGTTTATCCCCTCAATCCATTTTGAATTTTCATTTTCTTAAATTTTATTCACAACCCACCAAATTCTATTTCGATCCAAATTCATTTTAACTTGGTTCAAATTCAATCCAATATCATTAAACCTGGTTTTAAGTTGAATTCAATTCAACTATTCCCTTTATATTCAATTTAAGTCAATTTATATCGATTTATTCAGAATTTATACTTAAGCTCGGTTTCATTTCACGAATAAATATTTCTCTCTTCCATACAACTTAATTCTATCCCAGTTAAATCTCATTTTAAAATTTAGCTTTCAGATTTGACTCGTTTAATTTAATACAAGGCCATATCAAATTTACTTCCACTTATTTGGACTTCATTTGCAATCCAAACCACAACTATTACAATCCAATTTCATTTTTATTCAATACATTTCCAATTATATTTAATTTGTTAACACTTCAAGTTAAATTTTAATTAATAACTCAAGTTCTGATTTCACCATTTACATTTTAACTTACCATCCAATTTATTAACTTACATTGCAATTTGGTTCACAAATCAATTAATTAATTGCAAGGCCACTTTCCATTATATTTTCTTCATCGACAATGTAAGTCGAATTTAATTATAACTTGAGTTTTATTTTCAAACCTCATCATAAACTCACAATTCAATTTCATTAACTAATTTATTATTCAATTAGTTCTCCCATTATTCATAATCCAACACTTGAAATTTTATTTAAAATATCACTCCATTTAATTTTCTTAATTCAATTTAGTTTATAATTCAAGTTTGAATTTTCTTTTCATTTTCCAATTCATCAAAATATTAAATTTGGGCTTTGTATTCCATTTTAGTTTTTATAAGTTACCACTTATTGTTTTACACAATTCCATTCATCATAAGCTTGAATATATCCACCTTTTATTTTTAACTCAAGCCTTATGCTTATTCATAACCAAGCATTTATTTTTTCTATGAATTTCTAATTCCTTTATAAGTTATTCCAATTCATTTCATCCTAATAACTCAATTGAATTCTTATTCCAATTCAATTTTATTTTAACTCAGATTTATTTAATCCAATTCGATTTCAACTTAATTCGAATACACTGGATATTATTTTCAACTTATTTAATCAATCTCAATCCCATCAAATCTTTATTTCCAAATCCAAGTTAATTCCATTTTTAACTTTTCTTTTAAATTTAAGTTCCAACATTTAAAGCTTATTTATCCTTCCTGATTTAAAATTCAACTCAATTTTATAAGCTTACAATTTATCTCATCAGGATTTTTTTAAACTCCCTGTTTTGGCTTCAAATCATTTTGAAATCCCCAATATCTCAAACCACATTTCACAAAAATTTTAATCCAATCCTGGCTTATATTTCCAACAAATTTCCTTTGAAATTTTCAAAACAACCAGCTTTTCCTAAACAAATCAACTTTGGTAGCAATCTATCACTCAGAAATTCGAAAATGAAAACTGATGATGCGGCCGTCATCATCAGAATTATTTTCCAATAATCCAAGTGACTTCAATGCTATTTCACTTCCAAAATCCATTTTAAAATAATTTTCCTTTCGGAAGTACCTCCAAAACAATTGTGTTATTATTCATCTTCAAATACTTTAACAAACACTTCCAAATTTCCGAGATTTAAATTTCCAAATCCTGCTTAAATCAAATTTTTTTTTTCTATAATTCATTTGCATAGATTATGTTCATACAAATTCTCATTTGGTTTTATTTCAATTCATAAATTACATCTATAATTCATATTTAAAAATTTCATTCTATAATGAATTTATCCCTTAAATATTAGTTATATTTCAATTTCTATTTAAATTTTTACCTAACAATGATAATACTTTAATATTATCATTTCTAACATCCAAGCAACCATATATTAGCTAAGATAGTTTACAAAACTTTTATTTATATCAAAATATATTTTGGGTAAAATTATTTCATTTACCCACATTTAAAACAATACCGTGTCGATTGCTCTATTCAAGCGTTTAGAAACCCCTTCGATACAGTTGCGCAGACTGTGTCAACGAAGGTTCATATGCCACTCAATAAATCAATCAACACAATATTAAAACAATTTATATTCACTAACAAATACGCGCTCATATCTATTAATACGCTCAAACTCATTTTAGAGTACTATAGACTCTAATTTAAATGAGTAATTCCCACCAGAGCCAAGGTTATCACAAACCTATGCTCTGATACCAACTGTAACAGCCCGCAAATCCATACCCCTTGAGTTAACACTATTCTACAACAATCAACTCAAGTTTTACAGAAATACGAACCATTTGGGTTTAAGAAGAAGAGGTAGAAGAAGAGAAAACAAAATCAACATCAGAATCTAACCATCGCAGCGGAATAAAATATAATAGATAATAAATAATCTTTACTCAAAATCAAATATATCAGTTTACATATATTACATCATCAGAGTACATCAGTCACAGCTCACATCAATAACATACAATGGGTACACCACAACTCAACATAGCGGAAATATATATATACACAAATACGAGAATACGTATCGTCCTCCAGCTCGTCTCCTGAGTTCCACAGCATCATATCCTGTATTCTATAATACTCGGTCTGACCCGAGCATTACAGTTAAATAACACCCGAGTCAGTCTGGAATACCAGCGTGAGAAAATCACACCCAATTGATTATTAAAGTTTCAAAAATCCTTTGAAAACAAAGGCATCTCGTAAGACCACGCCACAAATAAACATGTCGGGTTTTTACCTTACGATAGCTAAAACAATTTTTATAGAAATCCTCTGATATTATAATAGGGTCTATATACAAATACTTATAAAATAGCCGAAATTGTTACATGATTAAATTCCAGCTACTAGCCACCGAAGTGGGTAATACAAACAAAACTCGTACAAGGCTCGTAGGGAGAATGGATTTCCAACAATGACTAGGCACTGGGGTACCACCTGTCACAGTACGGGGCCTAGATCACCGTACCGAGGACTACTCCCTTCATCCCCTGCAACACAAGGCGGGAACCATTCCTTACTGAACAGTCCCGAACAAGATAAACCCCGTGGTTGGCGCGACCAACCACCCACTAAGCCGAAATAATAAAGGGACATCTAGACAGGGGAATTATCTTGTCCTGCTTGGGCATGACCCACCTAACCTTGCTGCATATCCCCTGATTTTCAGTCATTCCCATTTGATGAGGCTTGAGGCTAAGCGTTACCTTTTAGAACGTTTCACTTAGAATGCCCATTGCCCACGTGACGATGTTTCGCAAGCATTCGTCCATACAGGTCCGTCCCGGGTTCGAACGGAACCGAAGGCACTATTCCTACTACATCCATTTTGGAAATATCCTCAGGATTAGTAGCGACTAGCCCTTGCATTTCACTGCTCCAGCTTCGACTCCGAACACGTTTCACGAAACGTACAAACCGGATCGAAGTGGTTTTCGAGAAATAAATCTCGATCCCGGACTCTTCGAAACGATCAACGCATTGTCCAATATTGATAGTCGGTTATTTAACTATCAATTAATATTCACACAACAACCATCAACCAATAAATAAATTTTTTTCAAATTATTTATTAATCTCCAAAAATATCTTCACAAGATATATTTCTATTTCCAATCCTTTGAAAACAGTTTCAAAACCATCTTCCTTTTAGAATAAACTTTCCCAAATATTTTCTATCTCTTCTGAAATCACCAAGTACAAAACTAGATTTAAAAATAATTTAAAACACTTTACTTAGAAATATATACTTATAAAACATTTAAATTAAAGCTACTTTAATAATTTGTTAATAATACATACTATATGAATATTTGAAAATAAAGTTACTTAATAAATATAAAACTAGATTTATACTTTTAAAAATAAAATACTAAGGTACTTCTTAATAATTGCTACTAAAATAGATTAAAAGAAATCTTATTTGAGACTTTAAATATTAGAAATAATAAATTTTACAAAACTTGTTTCCTTTAAAACAATTTTAAAACATTTAATTTATATTTAAACATTTACTTTTTTTAAAAACATGTACTTGGCTATCCAGAGAAATTCCAACTTCAATCACTCAAATCAAATTTCCAAACTTGATTTCCAATTTCAATTTATTTGAAATAAATTTCTTTACTTCCTTAATTCATTTTAAAATTCATTAATATTGACTTATTATTAATGTTATTACTTCCCGTTTGTTTTTAAACCTTTTTAAGTGAAATATACGAATTTCAGCTTTTCCCCAACTTCTTCTTTATTTCTTTTAATAATTTAAATCTTAAATTTTAAATAAATGTTTTATTCTTTTAATTAATATCACTGAAGATTAAAAATTCATTAGCTCTTTGTTTATTCAAATTTCATTTCTATACTCAAGATTTATTTACTAGAATTTTTAAGTCACTTTATTTCTTTCTAATTCATTCGAAAATTTATTCAAATTTCTATAATTATTTTACTTACAAATTTCACTTCTTTTGTTATCTTAGTAAAAATCCAATTTATATATTTTTGGTAATTCATCATACCCAATTATATCCAATCGAACCATAGCATTCAATATTCCAATAAAGATCATCATAAGATATCAAATAAATCACAACAGAGGGAATTAAATAATTTAAATAAATATTGAGGGGTCCAGTTGGATCCCTCCAACCTGTTTTCCCTGCATCCACAGATGTTAGCACAACATAATATACCAATTCTAGAATATATCATACTATAGCACATCAATCAATCAACTTCAACCATTCAAACAATTATTCAAAATTTAATCATTTAAATTTAAATTTAAACTGAGTGAGATTAACTCACCTTTGCCTTTAATTTGCAATCCACTTCCATATTGCCTTGTTTTCTTGAGTTTATACCTTAAATAAACAATTTATACGATTTACTAATGCTTGAATAAATTTGAATAATCAGTCTCCATTTGATAAATTTAATTTTAATATAATGAACAATTCAATCCATCTAAAACTTTAGATTCAACTAATACTTTAGTTCTAAACTAGGAATTAAATTTTTTTTTTTACTGGAAATTTTCCCATTTAAAATACCTATACGCCTAAAATAAATTAAGATAAAATTTTACTTATATAGTTTCTCTCAATATTTAAAATTTCTTTAAATAAATTTATTTAATTCAAATTAAATTTCAAACTAAATTTCTTTTTCTTCCCTATTTTTTTTAAAAACTTTATCTGTGTGTATATATATATATATTTTCTGTTTTTAAACCTCATATACACATTTCCAGTCCATATACATTTGTTAAATTAAAATTTCCAAATTAAAATAACCTACATACATTTATATATATAAAAAACATACCTCACTGAACTGCGGCATTAGGACTTCAATCTCCACCACGCGAATTATGCCCTAACCCTACTCGATGCTCCTCCCATCGTCGACCGCAAAGCCCTAACGCGAATCCACACGCGCAATACACTATCGATACCTCACCCTATTCACGAGTGCCATCCACGAAACCCACGTCGTGCTGCCTCCATCACTTCCTCGCATCCAGTTCTGGCCACGCGATCAAATTCTGGCGCAAAACAATTTGACCTAACACGAGTCGCCCCAAATTAATGTACGCGAGAGAACCCTAGCGAGGCAAAATCCGAAGGCGAAATCGATTCCAATTCGATATTAGCTACTGTTGTTCAAAAATCCTCAAGGCATCCATTTTTTTTTCTTTTTTTTTTCGCTCGAATTCGGAGAAGAAGAAGGGTGCGAGACGTGAATAAGAAGGGCTCGGTTGTAATTTTAAAAGAGGGAGGCGACATGATTTGGATCAGCAGATTTTTCTCGGCCATTGATTTATTCTCGAATTTGAACTGAGATGATAATGGTCTCGGATTCGAAAAGAAACGAAATAAGGGATAGTGTGTTCGAGAAGGCAAAAGAAGCGTGTTGAAGACGCCTTGCTACTGTGCTCATTTATAATTAAAATTCAAATTCGAATTATTATTATCAATTTAATTTCAACGCGTTTATATATCGTACGCTCACACACTAACTCCGATCAATACGAAATTTGAAATCCGATAATAATTCAATATTACGGACTCAATGGAACCAGTTTCATCTAATTCCGAGATTGTGCCTCGGAAGGCTATTTTAAATTCAATTTAAACTATATAAAAATTTTAAAACTGAACAACCCACTATTAATTTCAATTTTAACACTTTTACTATCTTCAAGATCATCAATATAAATTCTATAAGCCTTCAAATTATTTTAATAGGTTTAAAATTCCAGATTCAATATTTTATCCAACATCAAATTATTTAATTCAATAATTTAATTGCCAAATAAGTTATGATATTCGTAATTTAAATTGATAATTAACCTTTAAATAGTTAAAATCAATTAAATAATCCGATTTTAAATGCTTGAAAATTCCGGGTCGTCACAAATGGTTAAAAGAACGGAAACAGTGGGCTTAAGGTGCGAATAAAATTTTCAAAGCAAATGAAACGTAAAATTTGCCCATTGATTTATCAAAACGTGATTTAAGAAAAATAAACGAAATGAAGAGTAACAGTGGGAATGTTTATAAGCAAAGGGAGGCAGAGTAACAGTCAAGAATTAATATGCAGTAAATTAAATAGAAACTTTCCCTAAGATTCAGTTGACTTAATTAAAACAATTTATTGTTGTGGTCCAGGCTGATTGATAAATTAGATTGGAATGAAATCGTACAGGAAATAATAAAGGAAATAATGAATGCGAAATAATCGTATAGCATTTTATACGTTTCAAACTTTTGAAATGGCATGGGATGGCAACAGCTGTACACTGATTTGAGAAGCTATTAAAGAAATTTATTTTATTGCTTGGGATTCACTTTGAAGTTTGAAAAGCAAAGCAAAGTTAACGGTCAACATCTAAAGGTACCGTTACAACGAACATTTTATTGGTTCCATCGCGTACCGGACCTCAAAATACAGAAATAAATACACAATTGAGATCAGCATGACGAGACGATCACAACGGTATACAAATATTAGTGGTATGATTATCCGATCAAAAGTCGATGATCAGTACCAAAATGCTGCTAATTGGACAAAAATAAGGTAAACGGATCAGTAGACGTCCGAATTTGGAAAAACGAAAGATGACGTCTCACTCAGAAGAGGATTTAGAAATTTTCTATAGAAAAATATTCAGATTTAGAAAATATTTTATTATCATCAATTTTTAACTAGCTTGAATTTAATAGAATTTCACAATGAAATAAACTTTGATAAAATAATTGAAAATTTAAAACCTGCTATGTTTAATTGGACGTAATCCAAATATTAAATTTTTATTTCAAAATTATTATCATAAAATTCAAATTAAATACGTTATAAAACCAATTAAAAGTCATTAAAATATTATGGGTCGTTACACTCTCCCCCACTCAAAACTTTTCGTCCCCGAAAAGAAAGGAGGTAGGAGAATAGGACAACCAGAAATAAAGTAGATTGAAATTCAAGGTAAATAATTAATTTAAAACTACACAAATTTTATTCGAAATATCTATTTGAAAACTTCATTTGAAATTAAATTTTCTATAATACCATAATATTTTAAAAAATTTCAAAATCTATTGATATTAAATTTGTTTAAATACACTTAATAAATATATGAAATTATTTGAAAACAATTTATTTACACAATTAGTTATATTTACACAGAAGCTATTGAAACATTAAATCCATAATTTTTAATTTATTAATTTTATCTTAAGATACCTTTCCAATACTATAAATAAATTAATAATCATTTTCTTTAAATATGTTTTTTTAAATTAGTAACTTCAAAAATATTTATGATATTTAAAATCTTCTATTAAACCAAGTATTATATAAATAAACAGTATTTTAAAATTTATATTCAAAAGGAAAGGAAGGTAGATTCAGGACAGAGTATAGGTGAATAAATAAGCCGAGTAGATAAGGTAGTTTCAAAAGAGTAGAAACGGCACGGATAATTAATTTGAACCAGAAGAATTTAAATTTCAAATATTAATTCAAAATTTCTTTGTTGGGAAAAATACTTTTATATTAAATACCTTTATAATAATACTTTTATAATAATAAAATACTATTATATCGAAATAAATTTTCTTTCGAAAATACTTTTATAACTCGATGTTTCAACAAGTTTATCCTTATTCTTGCAGACTCTGGCCATGCGTTGATCAGGCGCAAAACTAGAATTCTTCAAGTATTTGGTAGACCCGTTTCAATACCTAGTGAAAATACTTGAAAAACCTTTTTTAAAAACATATATGGAAAGTACAATACAAACAAACAACCAAACCAAAACCTTTGTCCGACCATGGTTCGCAGATGCACAATGGTTACGCCTGGGTCCCCCAGGAAACAATCCATATCTGTAAGCTTTCTCAACCCTGCGAGTTACGCCATGATGACTAGTAGAGTGCAGGATACACAATGGTTACGCCAGGATCCCCCAGGAAACAATCCGTACCCCTAGGCAAGACTTAGCCAGGCACTTACGCTACTATTCGCGACCTACACAGATTGCAGGATACACAATGGTTACGCCTGGATCCCCCAGGAAACAATCCGTACCCCTAGGCAAGACTCAGCCAGGCAATTGCGCTATGCATTCACGAGAGAAAAAAAAACCATGGGTTACGCCACGGTGGGAATACTCGAGTATTACATCCGGAAAACCAAAAATCAAAGAGAATAATATCGATAGAATGAATCCACGATGTGGCCACAAAGCGGATATCAAGCAGAAGGCACTTTCCATATCTTTACTTCGAAAATATATATCATATAGTACCTTTTCAAATACTTTCAAATATCATACTTATATAAAATCCATATATATATATATATATATATATATATATATATATATATATATAAGATTCCATTTTCAAATCGAATACTTTCCAAATTAATAGTATATCAAATCATACTTATATAGACTTCGATTTATAAAAAAAATTCTCTTTCCAAATTGAGTACCTTTCAAATCAATAGATTTCAAATCACTACTTATACAAATCCATTTTATATAAGTTCGACCACTCCCAAATCAAGTGCTTAACAATATAAGAGTCTCAATTTCAAATCATTTCAATATCAATTCAGTTTCAAAATCATATAGGATTTCACCAAATTTTCTTCCAAATTAAGTATCTAAATTTCAAAGTTCCCAAAATAATAGGTTTAGAAAATTATCCCAGTTTCCAAATTAAAATAATTCAAGTCAAACAAATTCATTTCCAAAATCACCATATAAGTACTGGTTTTTAATTTCAATTTAATTTCAAAACCAAATATTTTCTCAAAATAAATTATACTCAAAATGGTTTCCAAATTTATAATCATCACTTTAAAACTTTTAAACTATCTATTTCTATTAGAAATAACCAATTTACCTTTCTGAAAACCATTATTTGAAATTAATTTTTTTTTTCCAAAACATTCAAAACTAAATTCCATATTAGTATAATTAAAAATAGCCATATTCACTTACTTAACAAAAGGTTTCAAACTTACTTAAGTCATACTCTTCAAAACTAAACTTATATGCTTTATCAAAAAATTTATACTTTTCGAAATTTCTTAGTTTAAAACTTTTAAACCTTGATTTGGAAGTGCTCGAACCTTCAAAATAGTCGATGAAATCAAATTTCAAATCTAAGAGTTGGAAATCAATTTTTTTTTATATAGAGTTATTACTAGTCAAATTGAAAACTCGAGGACTGAACACCGGTCTCACTTTAAATTGTTTCAAATATATGCATATATCTTTCGAAAATATCAAATTATACTTCGGAATTTGAAATCAAAAACGGTTTTACAAAATCACTCGCATAGCGAAGCTATTAAAGTGGCCTCTCCCCCACTCTGAAACTCGAAAATCAATGTCGATGATGCGTGCACTCATCACCGAAATTATTCTCCAGCGACATAAGTGAGTTCTGGACTTCTATTTTCTTGAAAACTTCTTTGAAATTTCTTCAAAATTATTGGAATTCATTTGAACCCATTTGAAACATTTCTTATTTGGAAAAATACTTTTAAATCATATTATTTTTATATATTTTCCCAAAATCTTAAAACCAATTTCAAAATATCGGAATTCAATTCTCGAATTTCAAATTTAACCCTTCAGTTATAAATCCTTTTTATATAAATCACTTTCTTATAAATTTTCAAAATTTCCAATCCTTTCAAAACTTTTATATATAGAATAACATTTCTTATTCGTTTTATATATAGGTATATAATCCTTATCGAAAACATTTTCACTTTTATATATTGAATAAAATCATAGTTATCAAAATAATAATTTCGTATAAAACAATTTTAAAATACAACAAACCCGATTTTCAAAGGATGGTTCAAGAATGGATTTCAAAACAAAGATAGAGATTTAATTTAGAGGAACTCTAATCAATAGAATCCTGATTCTAAGATAGGCTCAAACAAGGTTGAGAAAATCAAATTACAAAATAGAAGATGGATATACTTCTATAAATCTCGGGCGACCTTAACCGGGTCAACCGTGACTTCAGGAATATAATTGATGCGAAATTCTAAACCAAATCGACATTCGATTGCCAGAGATAGAATTCGGCATATCAAGATATAGCAGCATCGTAAACCGAGGAAACAGAAATCTCCGGTGAATCAATGCCAATTGTAAAGGAGTTTTCACCCCCTTTACAATTCATTCCGTGGAGTTATGGGATACTCCAGAATCAAACGAATATAAATAGGGAGAGACAAGAATGAATTTCGGAACCGAGGGACATTCCAAAATTCAAAGGAAATCAAGTCAAAAAGAAGGGATTCAACTCGAACGAAAGTGAATCTGTAAATGAATTTACCATATATGCTAGGTTTTGCCTAGAGCCAAAGCTCTGATACCAACTGTAACGACCCGCTATTTTGGACCATTCAAATCGACAATAAAACCATACTTGTCCGACTTGAATAATTCAAAATACCGAATTGTTAATTAGATTTTTGGCAAAACTTAAAATATACAGTAAATAAATCAATCACAGATCACTTACACAGAGTAATAAAATGCAGCGGAATAGATAAAGAATAGTAGTTCATGAAGCTACTATATACCTCAGAGTTAGAAATAAAATACAACCGAATAGTTCAAATGCCATGAAGTCTCCAATGCAACAGATGACTTCTCTGAACCAATCAACTGGATGACTGAAGGGATAGATAGCTGGATCTTCAAGCAAAGCTCCAACTTCGAAGGTGAGTCTCAAATGCTGTATCACTCAGTATGACCCGAGCGTAAAGCAAAACACAAAACACTCGAGTCAGGATTAAGATTCTTATATCAATAAATCCAACTCAAGTGAAATATCAACTAAAATACAAATAACTTAAAGGATGTTTGGGATAACCATCCTCTAAGGGTCCATGGAACTTTCTCCAAGGTAGAAATATACACTATAACACCGTGGTCATTTAAGCTTAATTTATACTTCAAAACCAAATCTCATTTTTACTTCAAATATCTCTATATTTCGAAAAATAGTATTTATATATACTAAATAATTCATACAGTAAAGTATTTTCAATCTCCTCAACTTAACAAAATCATCAACCCGATTTTAAATATTCAGTTTATCACCAGAAAATTATTTGAAATATAGATCTACATAAATACTTAACCATATTATATGTATTAAATAAATCATAATTTAATTAAATATTATTATTAAGTCTATATATAAAATTTCCATTTATATGTCAATATTTATAAAACCATATTTTTCTTCCAAAATATTTATATAGTCCAACGGCGTCTGTATATATTTCCTCTTATAGTAAAGTGCTAGGGATATTTATCATTTCAATCCGCACACTAAATATATACGGGTGGATATCATTTCAACCCGTAATCCCAAATTCAATTAAATGAAAATCGCTTGGGTTTATCATTTCAACCCATAACGACTTTCTCCCATTCTAAAGTCCGTTCGGGTATGTATCATTTCAACCCATAGTGATTTCTATACTAACAGGGAACTTGCAGAGTGATAATAGAAAATACAATAAAATAACAGGCATATATCATCAATAACAACATAAGATAACAACAGGGTATGGTGTCATATCCCGTAGGTGAACAATTCCAGAAAAGGCATATATAACAGAATAACTACAGCATTATATTTCAATTGTCATTTCAATTGAAATCAAATTTAAATAATAGAAGAACGTTAATCGTGAGTGATTGCTCACCTTTCGAGGCTAGAGATATTTGACGATGAAATGAGCTACGAAATCCAAAGCAACGCTGGATGGACAAGAATTGATGCAGAAAATAGGTACGACGGACAAGGCTGATAATGGGAAATCGATGAGAATGAATCGAATCAAACTTTGATATTACAGGAAATATATATGTTTATGATATTAACTCTCCCAAAACCAAATTTCTTAAAATTTAAAATGTATATTTAAAATCTATATATACCTATACGTAATTTAAACCTAATTCCTCCAAGTAAACCATTGTATTATATTTCATAGTCAATATTTATTTAAAAAAAAATCAATATAACCAATTTATTATAATATATACTAACTTTTTAAAAGAGTAAATATAACCCATGAAAGCAACCTATATTTTGTATCAATAATATATAAAACTTAACATATTCTCTCTTTAAAATTGAAAAACAGTTTTAAATTCAAAAAAAAACCTACATAATTCACTAACATTTTTTATTACTGTAAAGACGTACAGCTGACTAAATTTTGCACAAATTATACTATATACTTATATCCATATTTATAAATATATATATATACCTACTTTTCAAAATAGTACCAATTATACAAACATACGTATTATATACCTTTTAAATTATATCCTTTAAAAATGAATAAAACTGCAGCCTTCCAAAAATGTGTATTAATTTAATATATAAACACTTAATATACTATTGCATACATAGATATATAACAGATTCACTTATTACAAATAAAATACAGCTGAGGCCTTCATAGGCGAACAACAGCTTTAGGAATATGAATTTGTATATAAACTATTGTATATATATACTAATATAAATTCGTATATAAAATTTTAAAACATAGTATACAAATATATAACCAAACATATTATAGTTATAAAAATACATATATTTTCCCACGTAATATATAAACAGACCTATACACGTTATGTAGCAAACATAAATATATACACCTACCCTCTTTTGGAAGTAGATTCATAAAATACTCATCTATATATAAACTGTGCGAATTTTAACATACCGTTTCATATAAACCTATATACGAGATTTAATATAACCCATAATATATATATATATATATGCGAAATACTATAGATAAGAAGACTAAAATAATAATAAAAAGAATATAAAAGAACCCAAAACTTACATGCATATATATAAAACATAGACTCAAATTTCAAATTATAATATATTATGTACTTTACTGTTAAAGCTATAGAGATCTGAACATAGGTATATAAACAAATAGTTTACACACTGATATATATATATATACTTAACAGATAAATAAACTTTTATATAAATATTCTTATACATATACTAACAGCAAAATGTATATGCTTCTATATAAATAACCTTATATACTAAAACATGTACATCAATATCTCACCGAGAAGAGGGACGCTCAGCTACCTCGGCTCTAAGAAGGGTTGCAGAAAGTGGCGATGTAAGGAAGATGAGATGCCATCGAGGTGGAACAGGGTGGAAGCTGTTTGGTGATAGGTGTAGTTGGCGGCAAGGTGGAGATAGGCGGACGGATCTGGGTGGTGAGGGTTTTGAAGCGGCCAAACCTGACGTGGGAAGACTGCTCGCGTGGTGGCTCGCTGGGTAGGTGTTACGTTGTTTCTTGGTGGGACCGAGACGGGCTGTGGTGGCGTCTCGTCCAGGGGCGGAGGTAAGGGCCGGGGTGGCTGCAGGATTTTAGGCAAGGAGGCGCGGTGGGTTGGAGCTCGGAGGGGAGCACGGCTAGCGGAGGGGAGGAGTTTGGTTTTGGCGAGGAGAAGGGGTCGGCTTCTTCCCTTTATTGTTAATTTTGAAGCAGAGGTATGGGGAGGTGAAGAAGAATGGATCTGGAGGTAGTGGAGATAGCTCGGGTTTTATAGGGAGCACTGCGTTTTTAAAGCGTGAATGTGGGCTTCTGTTGAAATGTTTAGAAGAAGAAATAAGGGAAGAAATAAAATAGAAAGAAGGTTACGTGATTTCGGGCAATTAGTAAAGTAACGGCTAGGTATAAAATCAGAAGTGCAAATGAATGGTTAAAAGAACGGAAACAGTGGGCTGAAGGTGCGAATAAAATTTTCAAAGCAAATGAAACGTAAAATTTGCCCATTGATTTATCAAAACGTGATTTAAGGAAAATAAACGAAATGAAGAGTAACAGTGGGAATGTTTATAAGCAAAGGGAGGCAGAGTAACAGTCAAGAATTAATATGCAGTAAATTAAATAGAAACTTTCCCTGAGATTCAGCTGACTTAATTAAAACAATTTATTGTTGTGGTCCAGGCTGATTGATAAATTAGATTGGAATGAAATCGTACAGGAAATAATAAAGGAAATAATGAATGCGAAATAATCGTATAGCATTTTATACGTTTCAAACTTTTGAAATAGCATGGGATGGCAACAGCTGTACGCTGATTTGAGAAGCTATTAAAGAAATTTATTTTATTGCTTGGGATTCACTTTGAAGTTTGAAAAGCAAAGCAAAGTTAACGGTCAACATCTAAAGGTACCGTTACAACGAACATTTTATTGGTTCTGTCGCGTACCGGACCTCAAAATACAGAAATAAATACACAATTGAGATCAGCATGACGAGACGATCACAACGGTATACAAATATTAGTGGTATGATTATCCGATCAAAAGTCGATGATCAGTACCAAAATGCTGCTAATTGGACAAAAATAAGGTAAACGGATCAGTAGACGTCCGAATTTGGAAAAACGAAAGATGACGTCTCACTCAGAAGAGGATTTAGAAATTTTCTATAGAAAAATATTCAGATTTAGAAAATATTTTATTATCATCAATTTTTAACTAGCTTGAATTTAATAGAATTTCACAATGAAATAAACTTTGATAAAATAATTTGAAAATTTAAAACCTGCTATGTTTAATTGGACGTAATCCAAATATTAAATTTTTATTTCAAAATTATTATCATAAAATTCAAATTAAATACGTTATAAAACCAATTAAAAGTCATTAAAATATTATGGGTCGTTACAATTCGCATCTATTATAAGTGTATAGGTAGACACTGATGCCGGAATTGAATTGCTCAAAATACTGCGTTGTAAATAAAAATTTGGCAAATCTCAGGATATACAGTAAATAAAAATCACAGATTACAGACACAGAGTATATAAAAAATGCAGCGGAAGAAAAAGAGATAGTAGTTCATGAAGCTACTATATAAATATGAGATACATCAGAGTTAAATAAGATACAACAGAAGAGTAACAGGATACATCAGGTACAAATCTGATACATCACTGAACCACTGGATACTGAAACAAAATAGATGGCTGGATCTTCAAGGAAAGCTCCAACGCCGAAGGTGAATCTGGAATGCTAACTCACTCAATCTGACCCGAGCGTAAAGAAAAACACAAAACCCTCGAGTCAGGACTTAAATACTTATAAACTGTAAATCAACTCAAGTGAACAGTAACAAAATGCATCAATAACTTAAAGGATGCTTGGGACCGTCCATCCTCTAAGGATCCGTTAAAGTATTTACTATGTAGTAATATACGCTATATACGGTAGTGTCTAATCAGTAAAGTATAATCATATAGAAAATAGCGTTAAGGGGATGGTGAACCTTAAAGCGGTCGGATCTTTAAAACCAAAATCGTAGTGGGCTCGATATAAGGATATGACACGGCACGCGAGGCAATGCCACGGTGGATACACCGTTTGCACTCCCGGACCGGTGGTGACGGCAAGCCAGCAGCTTCCGCCCACCTCGAACAGTACCCCCGAATCAAAGTGGCGCCACCGAATCGAATCACAAAAGTAATAGAATAGTTTCCGATGGAGCATGCTCGATGAAAGGGTGCGACCCTTTGTGTAGCCCGGTATAGCTCCTGTTTTAGTCATATATGCCAACTCACGGGAGTTGGGTCCACGTAATATACCTCGAGAACGTCGCCACCATCCTACTTCATTCTGAAATCTCCACCGCGTACACAGTTGTTAAAGTGGTTTTCGGTATTGTCCGGCTATAAGACAATATCCGATCCCGGTCTCTTTAACAACCAATCGTTATTATAACCCATGGATATTTATTTCAAATAATTTATACTTTCAAGACCAAAATATCATACTCATTTCAAAACAATATCACAATTGTATCATTTCCATTTCAAAATATAATTCAATATTATATCATTCAAATAAAACCCAAATTTTCAAATCATTGAATATTTCTTTAAATTTATTAATCTTGAAATATTCCTTTAAATTATCATAGCATTTTGGAAATGTTACCTTAAGGAATCATAGCATTTTTGGAATGTACTACTTTCCACTTTACATTGTATATAATCAAAGTATTGATAAACTTAAAATTTTAACATGTCAATTTATCATAGCCTTATAGTTAAATAAACTTTCTTACTGTAATATACAATTTAAACCGAAATTCTTATGATAAGTTAAAAGCACCTTATTAACTTACATTATTATTACAATAAGTAACATTTATCATTTTAATCAATTTAAAATACACCATTACATTGATTAAAATCTACGTGTCAAATGTACGTTTTAAATTTTATATTCCTATCACAATAATGAACATTTATTAATTAAATCAATACCACACTACTTAAAACTTTACATGTTTCTTTCTTAATTAAAACTTTACATGTTCTTGCATTAATTAAAACTTTCATGTTCTCTCATTAATTAGGACTTTACACGTTTCTTTCATTAATTAAAAACTTATACGTTTTTTTCATTAATTAAAACTTATACCTTCTTCCATTAACTAGGAATTTACATGTTCCTATCATTAATTAGAACACCATACGTTCTTTCATTAATTAAAACCTATACGTTTCTTTCATAAATTACAACCTATACGTTCCTTTCATAAATTAAAACCTATACGTTCCTTTCATAAATTAAAACCTATACGTTTCTTTCATAAATTAAAACCTATACGTTCCTTTCATAAATTAAACCCTATACGTTTCTTTCATTAATTAAAACTTAACATTTCAGATTTATATTACCATTTCACAAATTTAACTAAACTTCCAGTTTATTTAATTAATTTAACATCTTTAGTTAAAACTCAAATTTCACATTTTCCAGTCAAGTTATATTTTAAAATTTCATTTTCAACAGTCATTTATTCAACCACTTAAATTTATAGAAAATCAATAATTCCTTAATAAATCACTTAAATTCAAATATAAATCAATTTATCATATTTACCATTTTCCAAATAAAATTAAAGTCCATTTTATTCATGTAACTTAAATATCATTTTTAGTCAAAATTCCAAATTTCAAACATAAGTTATATTTCAAAATCCAGTTAATCCATTCATAAATTACATTTTTAACACATAGAAAAATCATAATTTATTTATTTTAAAACCTTTCAAAATCTATTTAAATCAAATTTCATAATTTTATATTTTTAAAATACTTAAAATATTCAAAGCACTTTATAGAATAACCACGGGTCTGTATATAGTTTTCTAACCTAGGTCAAGTGATACGGATATGTATCATTTCAATCCGCAGTTTAAAAGGTAAAAATCCGGGTTCTATCATTTCAAACCTGAAATCCCAAGTTTAAATAAATAAATAAAATAACTCGGGCCTATCATTTCAGCCCATAACATTTTTCTAACAGGGGACTTGCAGTGTGATCATATACAGAAATAATATAAACAAGGTCAATATCACAATATACAGTCATATATCAGATGTCAGGTGGAAATTAACAGTTTTAACATGGTAATAACATGGCATAGCATACCATATGATCATCATTAACTTGTATAAACATTTTACATTACTAAACACTTGTCATCAATCCACTTTTCATAAGTATATATGTCAGAGTGAGAAAGACTCACTTTTTTCAAGTTGAAGACCAAAACAACTAACACAAGTGCGATTCCAAAAGCACGACAAGCACGATGACAAGACTACGGACATGAGTGGAGAATGAATCCAATCTACAACTCTTGTGTACAACCCAAAACAAACAATCAAAACAACAAAATTCAATACGACTTTAAAATGCAATAACATTGAAATAAAAGGAGATACGACTACGCAGTTTTTTTGCTTTGCCTTCTCTATTGTTTGGTATGGATTTGGGGTCTGATGTGGTTCAGATGTGGTCAAGTTTTGGGTCAGGTTTGGGCTAACATAGCTCGGGTTCAAGGCAAGACAAGGTGGAGTTTGCACATGAGGAGGTGATGTGGTTTTGAAGGCAACTACGTGGTTTTTGGTCAAAACAAGGGCTCGGCCATGGGGATTGGGCTCGGCCTATGATGTGTCATGACTGGACAGAGGTGGGGAGGGGTGTGTTGTGGTCAGGTCTGGGGAGTGGTGGCGGCTATGGTGGTGGTTTGGGCGGTGGTTGAAGTGGATGAGCATGTAGAGGTCAAATAAGCATGGATCTAGGTATCTAGGTTGTAGTTTGAGGGGTTTGACCATCAAAAGGGGTTCGGCCATGGTCAGATCTGATGGGGTAGATGGTGGTGATGGTTGGGAAGAGATGGAAGGAGGTGGTGGCCATGGAATAGGGGAAGAGGCCGATCTTAATCAAGGGAGAAGGCAAGGCAAAATTGCATAGAAAAGGTAAGAAAAAGTAGAAAGAAGAGAGGGATTTACCTATTTTTTTTTCTTCAAGATGGAGGCCATGATTTCTAGGGTTTAGGAGCTTTGGAAATTAGTGAATGAGAGGAAAAAAAAGTGGTGGCTGAAGAAAGGAGGGGATGTGGCCAGTTAAATGAAAAGTTAGGTTAAAAAGTAGAAGGGTTAGAAAAAAAGGGCCTTACGAAGATGGAAAGTTTAAGGCCTTTCAAATTTCCTATATATATTTATATACATCTTAAATAACTGAAAATACTTATAAATTTCAGTTAGAATTCGAAAATATAACAGATAAACAAAATATTAATAATTAAATATTAGTTAGATATGATTAAAATAAGAAAAATGGCACAGAAAATGAAAACTAGACTTAAGAATTAGAAATAACTTCAATGCACTTTGGAAAAATTTACTTTAATTTAAATACATGTAAAATGAATAAAATAAAGTAAAACACAGAAAATAAAAGTGAGTGCATAAAATAAATAAATATATTTTAATTATATATAATTAAATTAAGAAAATGGCTTAAAATTGTTGACTAGGCTTTATAAATTGAAATAAATTCAAATAAACTTTAGAAAAATTATATTATCATTTTAAAAATACTTAAAAGTCAAAATATACATAATATAACATATTATCACATATTAAAATAAAATATAACCAAGAAGAAGTAACTTATACAATTTAAAATAGTCATTGTTAAATAACCCTATATACGCACAATATTGTAAAGGGTATAACTTCCACAATTTACATCCGATTTCAACGAAACGAAAAGTGGTGTTCTTAGAATTTTATGTACTTTCATAATAAAAGAAAAAATTTAAAATTTTAAACTTTTAAAATTTTAAGTTAAAAGTCACAGTTTGACTATTTTGACCAAAATCAGCATTTCAGGCAAATATTCAACTTACACAAGTTTGAAATTATAACTCATATAAAAATCAAGATTATATTTAAATAATAAATTTAATCATTTAAAATAAGTAAAATAAGTTTTTAAACCAAAATCTTACATTAAAAATAATTAAAATATACAATAAAATAATTACAAAATACAGGGTTGTTACAACATGTGTGGTTTTTTGTCGATTTAAATCTTCCAAAAAGATGGGTCGTTACAGTTGGTATCGGAGCTTTGTTTTAGACATACCTTAGCCTTTAGGGTTAACTCATTAGAGATAGGGTAGTAATATCCTAGAATGAGTTTGTCTGAGTGTGTATATATATACGAGAGCGCGTACTTGTTAGTGTTATAAAAATGTTTTATATAAGTTTTGAAATGAATTATTTTTCCTAATATTATATGATATATATAAAGGAATAAATTTTTATAAATAATATAGTTATTTGTAATGTGTTTGTTTTATGAAATGGTAATATCTAATTATTATCATTTATTGTTAACTTGTTGTATTTTATCAAATTATAAACATTGGCTATTATTGTTGATTGAATTTATGAACTAAGCACTAGTTTAATAACGTGTATTAAAGAGAATAAAGAGAATAATTAGGATATTCGTTTATGGAATTGAAATGTTTTGTTGTGAAACTTATTGTTTGTTGACCGGTAGTTTCAACTATTGAAATAAAATGGAATATTTGGATATTTTTGGATAATTGAAACCTTCTGAATTAATATATGAGTTGAAACTTAGAAATTGTGTTGAATTATGCAGTTGAATTTGATAACCTTAACTTGAAAGCAAGTGAAACAAGGTTAATTTGTTATAGTTAATTTGAAAGCAAGTGAAACTTAAGAGATATTCGGGATTGCCATCTCCTAAGGATCCGTTAAAATATCTACTATGTAGTATAATACGTTATTATAATATGTCTACAGTAAAGTAAAAGTATTAAAATAGCATTAAGGCGTTAACCATATAGCCCTTAAAACATTTTTATGTATTTCCATAGTCTATACAGTACCGTAATTCCTCCGTAAATTGAAGAGCTATCAGAGGGCACTCCATAGGTATGGTACAAAACAAACTCGTAGAAGACGCTCTAGGACGTGTGAACACGACACTAGAGGCAATGCTAGGGTAGATATACCAATTGCGGATCCGGACTTATAATAACGCATAGCAGCTGCCACCACCCACCTAGAAACACTCCCAAATCAAAATTCTAGGGGAGGCCACCAAATCAATCACAAAGTAATAGAATGGTATCGATGAAATATGTCCAATAGGAGGAATGACCTTACTTGGCCCGGTGTGGCTCCTGTTTTAGTCACGTCTAAGCTGACACACGGGAGTCATGGTCACGTCATACCTTATACCTAAATCGTTCGCCAAACCATCATACTTCATTTCTGGAATCTTCACCGCGTACACAGTTATTAAAGTGGTTTTTGGTATTGGAAGAGAGTATGACAACATCCGATCCTGGTCTCTTTAACAACCAAATGCTTATTTCACACCGGATGGTTCTTTTACGTTTCAAAAGTCAATTCGCAATTTGTATCAAAATATCATATTCTCAAAACCATATCACTTTCGAAATCGTATTCACTTTGAAATCATATTTACCTTTTAAATCATATCGTTTCCGAAATCATAATTTCTTTCAAAAACCATATTTCCAATTAGGTTAAAATAATTTATATAGTTAATATAGGTTAAAATAATTTAAAATTTTGAAAATCTTAATAATTAGAAATTTTAAAATAATATTTTTTAAACGGTTTATATTAAAATAGAGTTTGAAATTTATATCAATTTTACTATTCATTTAATTTCAACATATCTGGACCATTTCAAATTTCCAAATCAACCAATCCCACTTTCAAACCTTTCAATTCGAATTCCAAATAAACTATTAAATTCTATATTGCTTTCAATCCATGTTTGAAATATCAATTTAAGCTACTCCAAATTCAATATTTTCAAAGTTATCTTTCAGACACACTCAATTTCGAAAAATTTCAACTCTACTTCAAAAACACTTTAAAATTTCAATTTAATTCCTTTACACAATTCCTTTAAACCAATTTTAAATTTAACATAAATTTTGGATTTTTATAATAATTAAATTTACATAAATCAAATTTTTATTTCAAAATATTAATTATCCAAATTCAAAAATTAAGGATTTTAAATTCATTTAATTTAACCAATCCGATGTTTGTATATAATTCTCTACCCTAGGATCAAGTGATACGTGTATTTATATTTCAATCTGCAATTTAAAATTTTACGGTTATATATCATTTCAAACCGCAATCTCGAATTTATTAAAATCCATAAAATCGCTCGTGTCTATCATTTCAAGTCATAACAATTTTTCCCAAATCTATATATCGTTTGGGTATATATCATTTCAACCCATAGAGATTTTCCTAAAAATAAATAAGGGAACTTGCAAGTGATAGCATTTCATAAATCAAATATAGCATCCAATCATCCAATCATAAATTCCAACATCCATCACAATCATCATCCAATTCAACCAATAAAACCATTAACAGATTATTATATACAGGTAATTAACTGGCAAATTTAAATTCAATAATAAATTAAATGAAAATTTAATTCAAAATAAATTCAAATTAACATAACAATTTAAATATACCAAACAGTCATAAATAAATTCCTAATCACATCATAATTAATTTAACAAATATAAGAGATTTTAGAAGTTGTGAGTGGATCGAAACACTCACCTTTGAATTTAAATTGATTTAAAATCCAATTTAGGGCCCAAATTCAAACGATCTTAGAATTCGTCAAAACTAGCGTCAAAATGTTTGGAATTTCAATACGGTCCCGATAATACAAATCGCACGTGAATTGGACCTCGTATGCAAAACTTATGGTGATTAGAAGTTTTTTTTTAAAAAAAAATAAATTTAAATAAACAAACCTCACCTTTGCCACATCATCAACCCCGTACCACCTTCTAAACCCTAGCCTGGATACAACGTGCAGTCGAACCTAGCCGTAGCCGCCACGTTCGCCGCATGCCTCCCTGCCGACCACCCATGAGCGAGCGCCTACCACATTGCCGACCATCACGGCCCCCCACCTGACACCGAACGATGTGACCCATGCGACAAATCATGAAGAAAACCCGCCGTCGCACCATATTTCCAACCCTAAATGAATTTTAACGCCCCATCCAACCATCAAGTCGTCACGCCAACCACCTGGATGAACTCCCCTTAACCTCCTCTGTAAAACTGTATCCTCCAATCGACGATCGACCAAAGATCATCAAACATCATTGAACGGGCGAGATTAATTCGCCCAGTTTCGGCCACACAGCAACCCAGATCGAAAAAAATAACAAATTTGACTTGCGCTTGTTGAGAGCTTCAAATTGATATATAATTCGATAGAGTTTGAGGAGTTTGATTTTTGGAATTGAATTTGAAATTGAATTGACGGTTTTGAATTTTGGATATGTCCTGCCATTGGAAAGCAGGAGATAGCCAGGAAATGTATGTACAGACAAATGAAAATAAGAAGTAGCTAGGCTTTATAACGGACTATTTACAGGAAGGTCGGAAATAGAAATGAATGGATTAGATTTGATTTGGAAGTTGAACGATAAACGACCCAAAAAACCCGTTCTGCCTCCGGAATGAAAATGGATCATCCCATATATTAAAATAGATGTTTTTGATAGTTTTAAACTCGATGGAACAGGTTTCAAGTCCTAATTCCATCATATGAAGAAGTTATATTAAAATCAACTTATTTCCAGTTGATTTCAATTGAATTTAATTGATTTTTAGGCATTTCGAGTCCGTACGATCAACCTACAGATCCGATCGCTACGAAACTTGAAATCCTATAATAATTCACTATTACAGATTCGATGAAACTAGTTTCATCGAAATCCGAGACAGGTGCCAAAATGGCTATATTTCAAGTTAATTAAATAAATTAATATTATTAAATTAATTAAATAACTTTATAATTCCAATATTTATTAACTAATAATTTCATCATTTATGATTACTCAAACATTTACAATAAATTCAACAAATTTAGATATTAATTTAAAGTTAATCAATTTACCAATTACAATGTTAAATTTCAATTTCGATAAATTCAAAAATTATAAATTAAAATTCCAATAAATCCATTTATTTAATTTTTAAATTTTGTTATTCAATCTATTATCATCTTATTGGTATAATTACATTGGTTTATATCTTAACACATTAATATTTTCCAATTTCATCTTAATTTCAATTAACGTAATATTTAATTTCATTTAACTACAATAAATCCATTTATTATAGCTTAAATTCCAAAAATTTGATAACTCTTGATTTCCATTCTTTTTATTCAACCAATTGTCATATTATGAATGAAATTAACATTATTTCTTTTATTACCTTAATTTACATTAACATAATGTTTAATTATATTTATTGCAATTGATTTTCAAATTTAATTAAACTGACTAAATAAATAGGTAACATATAATAGTTTTTCACCATTAACCTTTCATCACATTTATAAGTTTATTATTTACAAACAAATGTTACCATTGCTTACATAACACGGATTTTATTCATTTAGCATTAACTGCATATTATTTTGTCGGTTAATTCAATATTTAAATTTATTTCCTTACATTCACTTCATAACCAAGTTATAACATTTGAGTCATTTCAATTGATTGATATTTCATTCGATTTATTAATAATTCACTTAGATTAAAATTATTTCATTTCATTTTAGTCATTATTTCATTAATAAATCATAATATTTTATTTCTTCCAATTATTAACTCATAAAATCTTATAATTATAACAAACTTTTATTTCTCGAAAATTACGGGTTGTTATGGAAAGAGTCACAGGTGTTAGAACGATTTTAAAATTTTAAAAAGAAATATATAAAAAATCAACATAGGTTAGGTTGCTCCAAGTAGGTCATAGGCCGACCGGTAGTGGTCAATCTAGACCTAGTAGTGATCGATCCGACATGGGTTTTATCGAGCGTTTATCAATCTATAATGACATAAATTAATGGCTGAGATCGATTGCTTGGGTATGAAGTAGTTGATAGGTGGTTGAGATGAAAGTTGGGGTTATTCTAATGGTCCTTAGTGTTAATATAACCCTATAAGTAAGATGGTAAACCAAACCTTAATTCTTTTGTTAAATAAACAAAAAAATTCTACCAAATTTTCTACAGTAAGCCCTAATTTTCCAAACCCTAAAACCAAAATTTTTCCCAAATCAAACTAGAAGCAAGAGCAAGCAATCAAAGGAGAGAGCTACCGATCGGAAGCCAAATTTCTCAAGATCTAGAGCTTCGGCTAACAGTAAGTGAGCACAGATTAATAATTTGATTTTAAATTATTTTAAATGATTAAAATTGCAGAAACCCTATAATTAAATTGGTAGATCAAGATTGAATTTGCTAATCCCTAAACCTTAGAATTTAATTTGAAATCGAATTATGAAATTGGGTAATTTGACATTAGTTAATGCAAATTTGTAATCATTAATTCACAAACCCTAGAATTGATTCAAATTGGAAAATTAATTAATAGAAAATTTAGGTTACTTGTAGTCATTAATTGACATAAGTGAACGTCGATAAATAAAACTAGTTGACAACTAAAAATCGAAAAAAACCTTAAAAAATCAATGTCGACAATTGACCTGGCACTTGTCGATCGTTGGCAGTCGACCTGGGTAATGCTAGGGTTGACCGTTGGAGTTAAAATGGGGCAGATTGAACCTTGGCCTAAGGCCCAAATTAAAGAGATAAAGATTTGGTAATTTAATTGAAAATTCTGTGATTAGTGAACTGGTTATCGAGATAATTTGGATTAAGTATTTCAAAATGTTTGATCTTGACACAGGCGAATACATATTTCGCAATAGTTAATTTGGAATAGGTAATGTATATTGCATAAACGGAGTTGATTAAAATGATTCATTTCACAATAAGCTCAAGGACATTCCGTGTGGGTGAGCGCAACACTACTAGAGGCACTTTTTGAAAGAGTCTAGTATTATCGGAAGATCTAGGTACGCAAATCTGGCGCAACGTGGTACAGGTGAATGCTTGTGCAGTACAATAAGTGGCTATTCGTATCGATTAAATTAGAGTTTGATACTAATGGGAGTTCCTATAGAACCCTGGTGTAGTACAATAAGTAGCGTGTTAGTATAATGATGATGGGAAAGTAGTTCCCACTTTGGCCAATCATTAATGTGAGGTTTGATCGGTTGCTTCGACCAATTGGGTGATATAAGAATCCCTAGGTGTTGACCTTAGGAGTTCACGAACATTTTCTACACACTCTATATCACATAGATAGATTTAAAGTTAATTGTACTAAATCATCACTTATTAATCCTGTTCTCATTCACAAAATTTTTGTCTAACCTATTCCTTTTTCATCCTTTCCTCACTGTTATCCGAGTTTTTAACCTAGCAGAATCTAGAGGGAGTCGAGAGAACTCCATCAAGTTAGAATAGCTCAAAAGCCAACCGAAGGGACTAGAACAAGGAGACAAAGGATTCCGAAAAAAAGAAAGGAAAATACTCTAAGGGCATGGATCGTTAGCGATCCATGACATTAACACAAGGGCTCATGAACAATGTCAACACAAGATAATAGACGCGATCCAAAAGGCAAAGCTCAAAAAACCATTAAGTATATAGATTGCTAGCGATCCATGCACTATAGATTGCTAGCGATCCAAACCTCTTTGCCATATCGCCATAAACTCTAAAAGAACATAGTCCAAAAATAGACCAAGCGTATGGATCGCTATCGATCCATACTATTTCATCAATCAGTTGCGATCTTCATGAAGAAAAGCAAGGGGAAAATGTAAGGTGTTGGCTCGCCTTCGAACCAAACCTATGGATCGCTAACGATCCATAACTAATGGATTGCTAGCGATCCATCCTTTTAGCTCAGGTCACGGTGTAACCTCCATTGTGCCTTTTTGTGTTGATCTGCAAGTATGTTGCAAGTAAACTTGGCCCGGTAGCTCTCCAACCTCTATAAATACTCTCCTATCTGAACCATAAAGAGGATCCTCTGGGCTGGTTGCTGAAACTCTATTGGAAGCTTTCTTCGCTCTTCATCTCCCTTACAACAATCTCCAACGGGGTTCACTGTGATTCTCCAGTGGATTCCAACCTTGGAGATTCGATCTAGCTAAGGATAATCAAGAGCTTTATAATCAGACATTTCTTGTAACAACAATCAGTCTATATTAGAAATTGTAAAGTGGACGTAGGCTTCGTTAACAGCCAAACCACTATAAAAATCTTCTTGGCTTCTTTCTCTTACAGCTTTTTTCTATATCTATTATCTATATTATTACTCTATGAGAATAGGGCTGGTGCTATCACACTCAAAGCAGGGTGTTGATCCATTTTTTGGGTCAACATTTTGGCACTTTCACTGAGAACCCAACTTAGTCTTAGATCTAACTATCTACTTTGGATCAGATAGGTTCAGAAGTTAGATCCTCAATCTTTGCATTAATCAACATCGAATACAAATCCAAACTATCACTGACCGGCCAGCGAGACAGCTGTATGAGTCGTTCGAAGGAGATATAATCAATAATAGGCAAAAGCAATAGGTAGTAGTGGGCAGAGCTCCAAGAATCATGACAAAAAAATGTTTTCGCTCCACCTACTGCAAAAGCGCTTACGACGAACCCGAACTTAGGGGTAAAAACCATGTGGGGAGATATAACGATAGCTCTCTCTGGCTCTAAAGATGACAAGAAATTTAGGAAAGAAAAATTGGATGAAAATGCTAATGTGCAAAACGGTAGAAGAAGCTCTAAAACCTATGCTGCAGGATAGTACGAAACAATGGACAGAGAATTGCTACTTAAATGGCACTTCTAGAGGCAAGAGAACCAAGAAGATATGACACAAATCAGGATTGTTTACAAGGCCAAGCTTTTGTGGTATATTGTGACCACTCCCAACTGACCAGCCTCCAATCCTATAATGGAGCTCCCACCATCGAACAACGAAAGGTCGTCATCGAAAATCATTAAAATGTTTGTTGACAAACTCACTTCAGGTCTGACTTGAAGTCGAACTCGGGTAATCATCCATTTGACTCGAAGCAAACCAAGAAAATTCTATCCCCAAATCAGACTCGGGTTAAACCAAAATTTTCTCCAAGAAAACATGCAAACAACTCCAAGCACCGTTTGTCACCAACCCAGCATTTCAAATTCTGTGACTCCAAGCGAACCATGTGCTGACTACAAGCAAACAGCAAATTTTCTCAGGTCGGACTCTAAGTAAAATACCACCAATCCATCAATGTCGATCCATCTTCTTTGGCCCATAACTCGAACATGTGAACTCCGAATACCTTGAAATTTGAGATGCAACATTATGGGGCCTTCTTTGTCACCCCAGATCGATCTCACCTAGTTTAAAAAAATTGGGAGCGTCACTGATGCATGACCTCATTATAAGTGATTTGTCGTTCAATCGGCATTTCCAATCATTCAAGCATAGACAATGATGCATATATCATTCTCAAGAATTATAAGCAGTCGTAACTTGAAAACGGACCGATCTGACAATGACTGGAGCATTTCCCTAACCAAAACTCATTCACCGAAGGCGTTCAACATGCAGAATATCCAAACAAGTTTATCATGCCAACTATACCTTCTATATAACTGTACAACTGACTCGAAATTGCTTCTTTACAGGCATGACTAGCATATGGATGAAGCGAGGGCGACAGATGCAGTTTGCTGTAAAGCCCTCGGGTATCATTAAAGGATGAAACAACCTGCTACTCTGAAAGAATTCCATGGGAAGGCAAACCAATTCTAAATACTAGTGCAATTGAAAGAAACTCAGCAATTTGCCAAAGAACATACCAAATGGTGAAGGAGCTATAGGACCTCAGGGACCTCCTGCCCATGCATGGCCACTAAGACCCAGTAGAAAAGCGCCCAGTCTAACTGACGAAATTAGAAGAAAGGTTAAATATCGAATAACACTGTCTCTAACTAGCTACTAAGGAATAGGGCAGCAACCTAAAGCGATGCCTTCTCATCCATCCTTGTTCAATTTCCTTTTCCAAATGAGTCGTACCGTGACACTGGAGGCATTGCAGATAGCATGTTGAAGAAAAATACATTTATACCCTCGACGAGTCAGGTCGATCCCCATTTTGAGAGCATGCGTTGCTCTAGTAACGTCGAGAAGGCTTGTCCAAAGAATTGTCGAACAAACAGATCCAATCCCTTAGTCTTCAGGAATGAATAAAATCGTGTTCCTGTGAGTCGAATCCCAAAATTCCGCATAAGTCGATGAATTATCGCTCCAAGGCCATCTGGTTGTCGGACTCCGACCACAAAAAACCATTTGCGAACGTGATGGTCTTTCACGAACAAAGCGTCGTAAAGGTAAATTGATAGATCATCGGTCATCTGATCCAAAAAACCCTTCACGAATGTGAAGGTCTTTCACAAACTAAAGCATCGTGAAGGCGAATCGGTAGATCAACGGTCAACTGGTCCTAAAAACCCTTCGTGAATGTGAAGATCTTTCACAAACTAAAGCATCGTGAAGGCAAACCGGTAGATCAGCGGTCATTTGATCCAAAAAAAACCCTTCGCGAACGTGAAGGTCTTTCATGAACTAAAGTGTTGTGAAACAAAACCGGTAGATCAGCGGTCCAATAAACCCTTCACGCATGTGAAGCTCTTTCACGAACTAAAGCATCATGAAGGTAAACCAGTCAGCGGTCATTTGATCAAAAGAAACCCTTCGTGAACATGAAGGTCTTTCATGAACTAAAGCGTCCTGAAGACGAACCGTTAGGTCAGCGAAATTTATGTATGACTAATATCCATGAAGGAGAACTTAAAGATAAGTAGCATCTGATCCAAAGCCACTTGAAGTTAATAAAGTCAAGCTATGGGGTCACAAATCGACAATCATACCAGTCACTCGGCAAAATTAATGGAATCACTTCCAACGACCAATGAGACAAACAGTGCTAAATTCCAAAGCTTCAAAGTCGCTCAAAGAAACTAAGCCAAAACTAAACCGACCGTATGACCAACCATAGGCTAACTCAAATCAAGCCAAGGTTCGTCACCAGGGAGAGCCGCACCCAGTAGACTGGGGGCAACCAAACAAGTTGTGGAGAGACCATGGATATAGTTCAAGCGTGCCAACATCCCTGTGGCATAGGAGTCACTGCACACACTTAAATAGCCATAAGAAAGGCCAAGACTAATCATAACACAGTTCTGTTATGCCTAATCAAAAATTCTAGCATTCTGACCACTGCGAACTTAATGACCTAGCTAGTGCAACGAATGAAATACTAGCGTAATATTTTTCCACTTCTTTACAGCTACTACTTTACCACTCTTGGTGACCAATCTCTCTTCCTCTTAGACCGTATGCCAGTTGAAAACCCATTCTATAAAGGCGGATTAGACCAAGAGCTAAGAGTCATGCCGTGAACTCCCATAGGCTCTTTCTTCAACCCATCTTCATGCATTCAGCTATAGATGTCTCCACCATGGCAGCCTGATCTATTTGGATATGTACATCTTCCAAAAACACGGAAAGATCATCCAAGCCGTGGTTACCCAAAACAAAAAATTTAGTTTCTTGAATCAATAAAGCCGTGTCCATGTAAGCAACATGATGAGTCGATAGGGTCAAATCGACTCAAAAATCATTGTTTAACTACTTGGACCAGTCAAACAGCGCCCAAATATGCTTCAACTCGTCAAGTAGAAGAAAGTGAATCGACTCAAACCGCCAACTTCTCATGTTGTCCGAAGATTGGAAACAGCGAGAAGTTCTAAACCATTCCAAATCAACGGGTCGTATCGATCCCATAAGCCACGCGCCCCCAAAAGCCGTGCATCCCATAAGCCATGCACTCTCACAAGCCACGCCACCCATAAGCCACACGCTACCAAAAGTCGTGCACTCTCATAAACCACGCATCTCATAAGCTATGCAAACACTGCTCAATGTCGCTCTGGCATTATTACCAGACCGCCAAAATTCTAAGTATCGGTGCTGTCTTAACAACACCAGGAAACCTGTTTATCTCAGGATTAACATGAACCGACCCCTACCACCTAAAGGGACCGACATTGCTTCGGCAATGCCACAAAGTTCCCAAATCAAGATTTCAATAAATAATTCCAATCTTTGACCAAAATGTATAAATTTAAGACATTCAAATCACGAGCTCCCAAAAGTAGGAGTTGCGACACAAGATTGATGGGGGGCATCCAAAGCGCCATCCAGAACATCAAGTCTCGCATCTAGTGTTCAAAGTAATCTGATCCGTAAATCAGCGACACATAACACACTAACAGGACAATAAACCATTCCATGGTTCTGTCATGTTGAATAAAGAACTTTGGCAACCATAACAAAACTAAGCAGTATAGCAGGCTGAAGGAATGTGGAATCAAAAGGGAAACTGCTTCAACCTGCTAGACATCGATATTGCCTCAGCAACATCAAGAACTCCAGACTGTCATATCGACAAGAAAATCAAACTCCTTAAAATTCACCATTGCTTAAAAATAGGCAATGAAAGGAGGGGCTTACTATTAACTAGAGATAAATAATGATGGAAGACGTTTGCAGAATCAAGTCATCGACCCAGCGGCTTCCAAAGATAGAAGCAGGTGCTCGAATGAGGTCTCAAACCCTAACTTGCAAAAAACCAGCCTTTATCCGAAGGCGGACAATGGCAAGGAGAGAACTCTTAAAATCGAGCAGCTAAACCGGTGATTCCCAAAGATTGGAACCAACGAATAAGATTGATACCCGCAATAATGCGATTAGTCCAGCATAATGCATATGGCTTGAAATAGCAAGGTTAAGTGTCACCGATTCAAGACAAACACTACCGAACTCTACCTGTCCATGATTGGTATAGATATGAACGCGGTCATACCGGGGGCAATGTGATGACTTGCTCCATAATTTTAGATTTTCTATAAGAATCTGGAGTTTGTCACCTAAAAGTGAAGGGTTCCGCTTAGAAATGAAAGGTTCCATGGATATTCGTCAAATCATAACAAAATCCGGTGGGAGGAAGTTCGATTTTTCATGAATAAGAATAACTATGGAATTGGTTAAGCAACATCCTTGCATCTTCAAGGTTAATACTTGACGGTTATAAACAAAGCTAGGCAACGGAAATGCCTGGGACTCTCACCTTTCCAGAAAATGGCATCTCCTAGATTTAAGCAATGTTGAGAAAAAAAACCACATTGGGTTAAAAGGATTCTACTCAACTCTACAGGATTGGATGAATGATTCAACCCTCACCAACATGACTTTTATACTACCCGAAGACAGGCAGCACTAAAAAAATATTTCAATAATCCAACCATCAAAGTGCTAGTTTGCGAAGGTCGAAACTAGTAACCAACCAAATTAAGATCACCACCGAATCGACGGGGAAAATCGTTCCTAACCTCCTGAGTGTTAGTGTTGCCCGTCAATGCGAAGACCTGCTTTTATCTTTTAAGTTTTGGTGTTGCCCTGACAACGCTTGGGAAATTTTCTATTTCCTAAGTAGCAATGTTGCTCGGGCAATGCTAGGAAACTTTCTATTTCATAAGTACCGGAGTTTCCTCGCAACTCCAGGAAACATTCTACTCACTAAAAAACAGTATTACCCCGGCAATGCCAGAAAATTTTTAATCTACAGGGCTGATGTGAAACATTCATCGCAGTGAACCATCGATGAACTAGCTTCTGGAGATATAAGTTGGTCCCCAACTGAGTTTCTACCTTCTCTTCAGAAGACTACTGTTGCCCAATGACGAGAAACGACCGGAAGACATATCCTTTCATAGGTCAGTTGGATGGTTCAACTTCTCATCATAGGAATCAACTGCTGCACGGGAATAAACAGTGTCAAAAGGAAATCCCAAGATTGAATTGCCCATGTACTAAATTCTAGGGATGAAAGCCGGTGCACAACTGAATTTCCTAAATTCAACTTAGAAAGAATTTAGATATAACCAAAAGATCGGTAGCCTCGAGGAAATGTTGCTTGGAACTAAGTAGCTAGGTTATTAATTCCCGAAGATAGGAGTTGGCATATGAACAGAACTTTCACGACGACGGCAATCAAGCAAAGCATGCACAACTAAGGACATGTAGGGACAATCATGGAAGGTTGAAACTAAAACCACCAGACTCCACAATCCTAGAATGGGACTGAGAGCCAGACAAGGAGCAATCGTATCATGTGTCCCAAACCTTTCCATCTCTCACAATCACCCAAATACAGGCTCTCGAAACAGCTAGTCGCTCGAGCAGGGATAAATGCACAAATACTTGATCGAAAGAAATTTCACAAAGTCTAAACACGAATAACCATGAGGTTGGTTAGATAATGGTTCTGTATCACAAAAAAGAGAAATCTGGTAACAAAATCGCCAACAAAGGAAATGAAGGATTATATGTTCATAAATCGATCGTCGCTCATAGTCTGGAAATGACGAGAAAGATCGATGACCTACTCAAGGTCTAATTAGATTATTTATTTCCAACTTGCAAGAATATGCCATTATCCAAAGTTTGGTGGTGCTAAGAAGAAACTCCTAGAATGAAACTATCGATACATCGGCTTTTGGAAATAGAAGCAAAAGCTTAATCGACTCTTTAATCCTGCCTTTTAGAATCTTACATTATCCGAAGATCCACAACATCAAGGAAAAAATCCACTGGTTTGAGTCATCCGTACATGCATTTACGAAGATAGAAACCAATATATGATTAGGATCTCAATGCCAGACTCATAAGAATTTACTTTAGCAAAATATGCCAGAAACGCATCTTTCTAATGCCTACTGACATCATTACAAAAACTCAAATCTTGGGATAAAGCAACAAAGTCCCTATCCTGAAGATAGGAGCTATCATATCAATTGAACTGGGGCAATCAAACTTATTGCCTAGGATACCTAAGCTCCCAAAACGTGTTGGTTCAATAGTCAAAGTAATCAGCCCTACGGGCTAAGGCATTTACACCAACGCTTTGTCAAACGAGCTCAGCTGAGCATGAACTCGACTGAATATAAACAAGAACATTTACGAAACTGGCTAGACCAAGCTACCATAGTTCTATAAAAAGCAATTCTCAAAGCTGAGGAATTAAGCCAATACTCCCCTGAGACAGATGCTAATGTGTAGATCAAATTCCAAAATCCACAAACGTTGGATATTCTCGATTAAATAACTCATGCACTAGTTTTCAAAGACTGAAGTTGTGCATGATCGAACATCAACTACAATTCTACAAGAGCATCTATGCCTTGTAATCTAACTATAATCGATCATCCCAATATAACTGGAATAATAAGTGAAGCCTAAGTTGCGAAGGACCCAGCTACTGGAAGAGTGGAAGTACCTCCGCCAGAATAAAGATTGGATGACTGAAAAGTCATTTTCAACAACAAAACTTAGCATTCAAACCTACCAGGTATGTTTTACTTTAAATAATATCATCATGTAACCAACCCCCGAAATCCAAGGGAAGTCGACGTATATTGACCGCTCGGGTTTCGAGCGTTGACCGGGGCAGATGCAGTTTATTATCCACATGAGAAGAGTCCAGTATCCGAATACGGAAAACAAACAATTTGTCGTAGATAGCTTGCTTACATTAGAAAAATAATCCATATCGTCCTTTGAAATTATCTCTTCCACACTTACCTATTATTGATCAATGATCGATAACGGAATCGTTGGCCGAAGCAACGTAGTAAGTTTTTCTTTCTGGGGTCACTGGAATACAGAAATGGAAGAGCGATATGATTGAATCATCCACTATATCCGATTTTGGAATAAATTATCGCATTGGAATTCAAAAACATCGACAGGAACTTAATCAAATTCTTGAGAAGAAAAGGCTAAAGAAAAGGAGAAAGTCCTCACTCCAGAACGACGTACAATCGTTCGAGACAGAACATAGCTTCCCCTCCGATCGAATTAAACTATATAGGACAACTCCAGACCTACATCATGCACCCACTTTCTAACCTAAACCCTTGCGTAAACTATGGAGCAAAGGTTGCATCGTCAATAGCAGGAATTGAAATTTAGATCGAAATTAGAAAACAAATGGCTATCAAAACTCAGTCAATTGAGGGCAACATTTTGAGGTGGACCCTGATGGTTCATATTGAAAATTCAACAGTCAAAGACAAATTTGCAAGGAGACCTCGACACGATCAACTTGATTTCACAAAATGAAAACTCAAAAAAGTTACTTCCAGAACACGCCTTATTTTCAACGAAGACATACTCTGAGAGCGCAAATATTATCCAGGTTTTTAACCCAGCAAAATCCAGAGGAAGTCAAAAGAACTCCATCGAGCCAGAATAGCTCAAAATCCAACTGAAGGGACTAGAACAAGGAGCCAAAGGAAGTCAGGAAAAAAGAAAGAAAAATACACTAAGGGCATGGATCGCTAGCGATCCATGGCATTAAATCGAGGGTTCATGAACAACATCAACACGAGATAATAGACACGATCCACACTAAATACATGGATTGCTAGCGATCCATGCACTATGGATCGCTAACGATCCATACTTTTTCGCCAGATTTCCATAAACTCTAAAAGAACAAAGTCCAAAAATAGACCAACCATGGATCGCTAGTGATCCATACTATTTAATCTATCAGCTGCGATCTTCATGGAGCAAAGCAAGGGGGAAATGCTAAGATGTTGACTTGCCTTCAAACCAAACCTATGGATCGCTAGCGATCCATAGCCTATGGATCGCTAGTGATCCATCCTTTTAACTCGGGTCGCGGTGTAACCTCCAGCGCACCACCTTATGTTGGTCTGTAAGTATGTGGCAAGCAGACTTGGCTTAGTAGCTCTCTAACCTCTATAAATACTATCCTATCTACAACATAAAGGGGATCCTTCGGACTGTTTGCTGAAACTCTGCTAAAAGCTTTCTTCGCTCTTCACCTCCCTCACAACAATCTTCAATGGGGTTCACTGTGATTCTCTAGTAGATTCCAACCTTAGATATTCAATCTAGCTAATGATAATCAAGAGCTTTGTGATCAAACACTTCTTGTAACAGCAATCAGTCTATAATAGAAATTATAAAGTGGACGTAGGCTTCGTTAACAGCCAACCACTATAAAAATCTTCTTGTGTTCTTTCTCTTACTAACTTTTTTTATATCTATTATCTATATTACTGCTCTGTGAGAACTGTGCTGATGCTTTCACACTCAAACCAGGGTGTTGATCCATTTTTTGGGTCAACACTCACTATATTTAGATAGGGCGGTAGATGATTTGCCCGTTTAGATACTTGAAGAGAGTTATGCTTTTCTTAGTGTCTGCTTTGATCACATCTTCTCTTCATGTTTCATTTTATCGTATCAGTATAGTTATTTCCTTATATCAAACTATGAGGGATATTTTGCTATATACTCTGATTTAAATCACGTAGTGATATTTTTTTTGAGACTACGATTTGATGTCTTCCAAGGATGATATTTTCTATGATATTTAGATGTCTTAATTCTTCCACTTTCATACGTACTGGATAGTTAGTTTACCCTTCCGATGTGATACATATTTGGCAGTTAGTTTATCTTAGATTATACCTATTTATCCTAGTCTCTGAGATGCTATAGTTTTAAAAAATATGACGCAACATATTTCTCGGTGCGACAGTTTTGGAGTGTGTCAGGAGGTGCGGGTTGTCGCAGTTGGTTTCAGAGCATAGGTTCAATGTTCCTTAGGATTAGGACTATATAGAGAGACGTATTTTGAAGAAAAAAATTGTGTCCAAGGCAGATTTCAAAAGGGCTTTCTAAAAGGTTTTCAGAAATAGTCCTTTTACAAGTGTATGTATATGTGTATGTGTGTGTATAAATGAAGTATTTCAAAAAGGTTTCCAAATTTTTCATATTCGAAAATCCCTCTTTATCATGCCTATGCTATCTTTGATTTATGTCTATGTTATCTCTCTTATTCGTGCCTATAACATTCGTGAAAAGTTGATAACAGAAATCTTAAAATTCATAGGTAAAAGTTGTCTGATCCCGTAGGTTCTGGCTTATGTAATCCAGTTAAAATCCCATGTGTAAACATCCATATATGGTTTCCTCTGATACCTTTAGACTAAGGGACAGATCGAGCTCAATCCCAATAGAGAGTCCGTAGAGAGAGAGCGATGGGGGAGGTTCCTGCCCGCCCACCTATCGCTCCAGATTTTGCTAGGCTATGCAAAAATATTTCTAGTCTCGGAGGCAAACCATATTTTGGGATAGAGTGTTACATGGATTCGAGAGCATGGATCCATGCTTGTAAGAGTATATTTGGTCTGATGTGTTTGACAGATGTGAGGAGGCAGCTGCAAGGTAAGGCATTGAGCTGGTAGGAGGTTATGGAGGCTGAGATTGATGAGGTTGATATTTCTTGGGATGAGTTTTAAACAAGGTTTGACATGAAATTCCTTTCAAGAGAAATGGAAGGCAAGCAGTTAGAGAATTTTATCCATCTTAAGTAGGAAGATGTGAAAGTCAAGGAGTATGTGAACAAATTTAACGAGCTGGCTAGGTTTGGAATGGAGTTGATTTGCACACCACATAGGAAAGCTCTTAAAATTGCTAGGGAATTGAATCAGCTACTTCAGGTTTAGTTGTGATTCATATTCTAATGGGTGCTACCTATAAGAGGTTAGTGGAGATGGCCTTGCTAAACTCCATCTCCAAGAAATAATGAAGGAAGAGGCTTTGAAGGTTGTGACGAAGGGGCTAATAAGGGTAAGAAGAAGGGAGGATTTGGACTGACGGAGAAGATTCAAAAGAAGGACTTGAGATGCAATAGGTGCAGCGGCAGGGACATTTTGCTAAAGACTGTGTGGTGGATCTCTCCAAGATGAAGTATTATAACTGTGACCAATTTGTGCATGTGAAGTGGACTTGCAAAGCACCATTGAAAGCTCCTACCCAAACTTCTACTTAGGTGGTTCCGACTTATGCACCAGAGACAGTCCCTAGCTCGAGTGAGCAGCTAGTGGTGGAAAAGTGTAAGAAAGAGGTGATCAAAGGTGTGTTAATTTTCTCCCATTTATCTAATTGTGCATTATTTAACAATGGGCCTTCATGTTCTTTTATCCCTTGTAGACTTGTCGATGACTTGCACTTAGGTACTTGTATTGTTACAAACCCTAGTTGTGTCAAACCCCATAGAAGGACCGACCAATTTATCCGTGTTGTGTAGAGGTTTACAGTTGTTTATCTTAGGGGTTGAGTTTGATTGTGATGCCGTTATATTGGGATTCTTTAGATTTATGCTGATATTAGGCATGGATTGGTTAACTATGTATGGTGCTGTCTTAGACTATAATAGAAAGGTTGTTAGGTTGAATACATGTAGAGGACGTAGCTTAAAGGTTTGTTATGACTCTCGAGGATCTGTTATGTTGAGCTACTTATATTCATTGGACTTATTACATGAAGAGCTTAGTAAAGTGCCTATAGTTAGAGATTTTCCTGATATTTTTTCCACGGTCACCAGTGTCCCGCCTCAGAGAGAGATCAAGCTTAGAATCTATTTAGTTAAGAATGCTAGACTTGTCGCCTTACCATTAAGGCATATGGCTCTAAAGGAAAGACGAGAGCTGAATAAGCAAACCAATGAGCTGTTAGAGAAGGGCTTCATTTGGAGAAGCATTTCATAATGGGAGCACTGGTCCTGTTTTCCACCAAGGTGAATGGTTTTCTCAGACTCTGCATTTATTATAAGGAGTTTAATAAATTGACAAAGAAGAATTGTCATCCTTCGCCCCGCATAGATGATCTCTTTGATAAGTTGGTTGAAGCTAGAGTATTCTCATGGTTGGATTTAGCATTGGATTCCATTTGTTTCCTTTAGTCGAGGACAGTGTTTAGAAGATGGCATTCTGTACAGCCAAGGGATTGTATGAGTGGTTAGTCATGCCATGTTGACTGACTAATCCACTTGCCTATTTTATTGATCTGATAAGCCGAGTATTTGGGGGAGTTGCTTAACAAATTCATTGTTGTATTTGTAGACGTTGTCCTTGTATACTCGAGGTGTGAGGAGGAGCATGCATTGCATTTGGAGGAGGTGCTCAAGACACTCCGTGTATACAAGCTTAAGGCAAAGTTTTCTAAGTGCCACTTTTGGAGGGAGGTATGCTTTTTAGGACACATCATTTCGGAATATGGTTTAGCTGTTGACCCTAGTAAATTGGTAGTAGTTTAGGATTGTCATGTTCTGAAGAATGCCACGCAAATGAGAAGTTTCCTTGGTTTGGCAGATTACTATTGCAAGTTCATTAAGGACTTCATGAAGAATTTAGCTCCATTAACCCATCTTACCAACAAAAGGCTAGTCTCTTCATGGGATGTGAGTTATGAGGATGCTTCCATTAGATTGAAGGAGTTGTTGACGAGTTTGCCTACGTTAGTGTTGCCGCGATGGAATAAGCCATTTATAGTTTATAACGATGCTTGTGGAACGGGGTTGGGTGCGGTATTGATGCATGAAGGGAAGAGTGGTGAGTTATGTAAGTTGGCAGTTGACCATAAGAGGAATTATCCTACACATAGCCTTGAGTTGGAAGCCACTGTCTGTGCGCTCATGTCATGAAAGCATTATCTTTTAGGAGAGAAATTTAAGCTGTATACCAATCACAAGTCATTGACTCGAGAGGATAGTTACAGAGAGGTGATAGGCTTTGTGTTCCCCGTAGCTTAGATTTGATTGATGCAGTATTAGCTGAGTTTTACCATTCTAGGATGACCATTCACCCCGGTGGTGACAAGATATATAGGGACATTGGAGAGTTTTCTATTGGCCCGGTATGAAGAAGCAAGTGGCCGAGTATATAGCGAGATTTATGACTTGCAAATGGGTGAAGGCGGAGCATAAAAGGCTGGAAAGACTGTTGTAGCCATTAGACATTCCATAGTGGAAGTGGGAGAGTATCTCCATGGATTTTATAAATGGTCTACCTAGGAGTAGGAAAGGAAATGAGAACATTTTTATCATAGTAGATCGGTTGACCAAGTGCGCTCATTTCATTCCATTGAGAGTACTAGGACGAGAACATCGTTATCGGATTTATACATGAGAGATGTCGTTTGGTTACATAGAGTTCCTATTAGCATAGTTAGTGACCGAAACCTGCTTTTCATTAGTGAGTTTTGGAGGAGTCCACGTGAGGCTTTAGGAACAGAGTTGAGTTTGAGTACTGCATATCATCTACAGACTGACGGATGGAAGGAAAAGAGTAAATTGGGATTTGGAGGTTTTGTTACGAATGTGCATCATTAATTTTGGAGTTTCTTGGGAGGATCATTTACTGTTGGTGGAGTTTGCCTACAACAATAGTTATCAGGCTAGAATTGTGATGGCACCTTTCAAGGAGTTGTTTGGTAGACCGTGTATATCACCGTTGTATTGGTGGGATAAGGCAAATAGGATTATTCTTGGGTCAGACATAGTTAGAGAAATATTGGAGGAGGTGGATCTGATCCGTAGGAGAATGAAGACTGCATAGGATAGGCAGAAGAAGTATGCTAACAGGAGGTGTACAGAGCTAGAGTTCATAGTGGGAGACACGGCATTCGTGAAGGTTTCACCCTATATGCATGTGATGATATTTGATACATTGGAGAAGCTAGCACCGATATTTGTAGAACCCTTTCTGATAGTGGCTATAGCAGGGAAGTTGGCATATAGAGTAGAGCTACCAAAGAAGTTGGCTGGGGTACATGACATTTTCCATGTGTCGCACTTGCGAAAATGCTTGCACGATATGGCTACCATAGTCGAGTTGAGTCAGTTAGAGGAAGTGGAGGTTGAATGTGAGTCACTTGTTCGTGATGCATCCACTTGTATTCTAGAGCACGGTACAAAGCTACTCTGCAATAAAGTGATTAGACTTGTCAAAGTTCGGTAGGTAGATGATCCAACGGAGAGTACATAAGAGCCGAGGAGAAGATTCGAGCTTTACACCCACAACTCTTTTCTGGTACATCTTCAATTTGAATCTTTCTTTAACTTAGACCTTTTTATAGGAATTACGTGGTATACCCTTATAGGTAGAGACCTTGGCTGATAGGAATGGTTGTAAACGTGTCGATAGGACATATTATGGGTGATGGATGCTAACGGATGCTTACGGATGTATTGTTCACATCTGTATACTTTCACACTTTAGGATAATATATCCTTTAAGTACACACATACTCATATATTATTGCATGATATCTCTTGTTGTGAAGTGTTAGTGGATGTTATGCATATGGATGTTGCATATGTTTGGATGGTTGTGCATTCATATAGAATTACAAATATATTATTTAAAAGCTGCACACATTTGGATGCATAGCATGAACATTATGCATAACATAAGATCAACTTAATCGGTAGACCGATTACTTTTGCATTAGTATAGGTTCACATGCATCTCATATTGCATATACATGTACACGTTGCATTAGAAAAGTTTTATGAACTATGGTTGCATGTGGATGAAGGATGAGTAGATGGATGGTAGTTATTAGTTGTTGTGTGCGAGTTACATTGTTCCATCCTTAGAGATTTCGGAAATGAAATCCTTTTAGGGGGAGAATGCAACACCCCAAATATTTAGCCAAATTAAATAAGAGAATTTAATTAAAAGTAAAATAAGGACTGAAAAGCAAGTTTTTACATATGTTCGAATTTGGCTAGAAGACTTGCACCATTGTGTTCGTATCGGTTTTTTTGGATATTTTTCATATATAACACATTATAATCCGAGTTAGCATAAGAGATTTACTAGTGTTAAAATGAGTTAAAAATTTTAAAAATAAATATATAAGAAAAATCAACATAAGTCAGGTTGACCCAAGTAGATCCTAGGTCGAACAGTAGCGATCGACCCAAACCTAGGAGCAATCGACCAGACCTAGGCACTTCGACCTGACACGAGTTTAATCAAGTGTTAATTGATCTGTAATGATGTAAATCAATGGCCAAGATTGGCTTATGAAGTACTTGATGGGTTGTTGAGACGATATCTGGGGTTAATCCAATGGTCCTTAGTGTTATTCTAACCCTATAAGTAAGTTGGTAAATCAAACCCTAGTTCTTTTGTTAAATGAACAGAAGGGGAAATTCTGCCAAATTTTCTACTTTAAACCCTAATTTTACTAAACCCTAAAATCAATATTTAACCCAAATCAAACTAGAAGCAAGGCAAGCAATCAAAGGAGAGAGCTACCAATTGGTGGCTAGATTTCTCAAGATCTAGAGCCTAGGTTAACGGTGAGTGGGCACAGATTAATAATTTGATTAATGGAAGTGATTTTAAATGATTAGAGTTATAGAAAACCTATGATTAACTTGTTAGATCAAATTGAATTTGTAATCCCTAAACCTTAGAACTTAATTTGAAATTGAATTCATGAAATTGGGTAATTTGACATTAATTAATGCAGAATTGTAATCCTTAATTCACAAATCCAATAATTGATTGAAATTGGAAAATTAATTAATAGAAAATTTGGGTTAACTATAGTCATTAATCGACCTAGATGAATGGCGTTAATTAAAAATTAATCGACAATTAAAAATCAAACAAATCCTACAAAATCAACGTCGACGGTCGACTTGACAATTTCTACGTCGACCAGTGGTGGTCGAGTTGGGCAATGCCAAGGTCTACCGTTCGAGTTAAAACTGGGCAGATTGAACCTTGGCTAAGGCCCAAATTAAAGAGATAAAATTTGGTAATTTAATTAAAATTTTTGTTATTAGTGAACCAGTTATTGAGTTAATTTGGGATAAGTATTTCATAATGGTTGATATTGATGTGGATGAATATATATTTCACAATGGTTAATTTGGAATAGGCAATGTATATTGCATAAACGAAGTTGATTAGGGCGATTAATTTCACAATAGGCTCAGGGGTGTTCCATATGTCTGAGTGCAGCACTATCGGAGATGCTTTCTAAGAGAGTTCGATGCTAATGGGTGATGTAGGTATGCACATTTCTAGTGCAACATGGTACGGGTGAACGCTGCTGCAGTACAATAAGTGGCTATGCGTATCGATTAAATTGGAGTGTGGTACTAAAGGGAGTTCCTATGGCACCCTGGTGCAGTACGTAGCATGTTTGTATAGTTGTGATGGGAAATTAGTTCCCACTTTAACCTGTCATTAGTGTGAAGTTTGACCAGTAGGTTCAACCTATTGTTTGAGATAAGAATCCCTAGTGTTGACCTTAGGAGTCCACGGACACTTGTTACACTCTCTATGTCACTTAGAATAGATTTTAAGTTAATTGCACTTAATCATCACTTATTGATCTTGTTCTCTTTCACCAGACTTTTATCTAGATTCATTCCTTTTCCATCCTCTTCCCCATCGCAGATGGACAGGGCAGTAGTGATTTGCCCATCCGGATACTTGGAGAGAGTCGTGCTTTTCTTGGAATCCGATATTATCACATCATCTTTTTATATATGGTTTTATCATACCAGTACAGTTATTTCCTTGTATCAAACATGAGGGATTTTTTTAATGTATTGTGATTTGGATCACGTATTGATATTTTTCTGAGACTATGATTTTATTTTCTAGGACTAATATTTTCTATGATATTTACATGCCTTAGTTCTTCCACTGTGATAGGTATTGGATAGTCAATTTGTCTTTCCAATACGATACAGATTTGATAGTTAGTTTATCTTAGATTATATATATTTATCTTAGTCTTTGAGATTTAAAGTTTAAAAATCTCGATGATCCAAATTTCTTGGCGCGACGGTTTTAGAGTATTTCGGGAAGTTCGGGTTGTCATAGTATCCTGGGATATGGAGTTAAGGTACAGTGACCTAGAGTACTGCAGTTTAAACTTGATGCACGGGCTTCCAGGTTGAGTGGGGTCATTTGGTGAAGTGTGACTAGGATTCGATATCCATGTAGGATTCAGTGGTTGTCCAAAAATAAGCAAGGATAGAGTGAATGACTTCTATGTTTTGCATTGAGTCATTTATGTTAGAAGTGTTTAACATTGTATTAGCACACCTTAAGTGGTGGGATTAATCCCATGAATTGCATTGGTGTTTTTAATGATCAATCCATTCACGTACCAGCTCTTAATCCCTACTTTAAGTGTGGGGTTTCAAGGTGATTTGCACTAGTTTGGCAAAGTTTTTTGACTCGGTTATTAAAGGTGAGAATTTGAGTTGGATTCTTGGGGTGATTTAGAGATTTTGATGCGTGACTAAGGTCTTGCGAGGAAATTTTGGTGGTCAAAACAAGGAACCGGATCAGAATTCATAGAAGTGGAATCAAGTTGCTGACCCTAGTTTAACAGAGAAATTTTGCAAGCGAACAAAGGGTTGGATCAAGCATCATATATTATTCTGGATGTCTTTATTCATTATTAAATAATTTATAGTATAGTATAGTTAAGACAACTTGTAATAGTTTGGGGAAGGAGTTCTCGACTAGTTTTGTGACGATTCGGATAATCTTCTAAATGAAGGTATGATACTTGCATGGGCAAGTATTGCAGTACACCTAGTATATTATCTTTGCTATCATTATGTGGTTGAGGTGAGTTTGAACTTGGGCAAGCTAAAGCATTTCTAGATTGCCATTTGATAATGATTTGATTAATAAAGTATCCTCCTTTGGAGAATGAGTTCTGTTCGAGAATGAGTTCTGCTCGAGAAGGAAAAGAAAGTTGAAACTTGGATTGTTGGGTTTATTTGAGAGTATTGAGAATCGGTGATCTAGCATATCACATAAATTTTCCTTTTCAAAGCGGGGATGTAACAGTTTATGTATTATTTTCATGAAAGGCCTTGCACCACTGAGGCATTTGGTTCATCTTGGATGTCGAATGGACTTACATGGGTTATAACTTTACGCATGTTATGATTATTGTTGGTTACCATGAGTGTTGTTATAGACTCATTTGGAATGATTAATTGTTCGTATGGAAATCGTGGTCGATTGTTATTGCATGTTATTGTTTGATATTGCTTATTGTTTCTTATTGATTGCTTGTAGTTGCTTAGTTATTTGATTGTTTCCTTTAGTGGATTGATTGCTTGTCGTTGCTTAATTATCGATTGATTGTTTATTTGGTTGATTGACTGCTTGTTGTTGCTTAATTATTGATTGATTTTTTATTTTTGTAGATCAATTTGTTTATTGATTTTCGTTGTTTATTAGTATCTAAACATTAATTATTATTGATAACATATTGTGTAAATTTTCTTTTCTGTAAAAGGAGTGTAGGATGTGTTTCGTGAATTTCATTTTAATAAGCGTATAATTCTAGTGACATCATCATGATGAGTCGATTAGAGAAAGTGGATATGAACTGGATGTGGTTTTAGACCTCGAAGGCCTATTCATATTTTTTAGAATAAGGCTATTTGGCTTTAGGACGATGGGGTTAAACTTGTTCGCGTTAGATGGAGCTTTGTATTGGTATGTTTCCAATTATTTCGACAATTTTTTTTTCCATTTTTTTTTTCATAGGTACGAAAGTATAGTGTAGAGCTTGCTATATTATTGCTTGTATTTTGCAAGTGTGCTTATTGTTTTCGATAGTAATATGTCGATCAGACATGCATGTTGCATTAGAGATGCTTATTGCATTAGAGGTGCCTATTGCATAGTTTATTATAGCATGTTTATTAGAGATGCTTGTTGCATTAGAAATGTTTGTTGCATGGTTTGTTGTGAAATGGTCGTTAGAGATGCTTATTGCATTAGAGACACCTAACACCTGTTGCATTGTTTATTATAACATGTTTGTTTAAAATGCTTGTTGCACGTTTGGTGTAACATGTTTATTTGAGATGCTTGTTGCATGAATTGATGTAGTATATTTATTTGAAATGGTTGCTATATAGGATTTAGCAGCATAAATTCATGATATAACGTTGCAATTATGTATAGTCCTCTTTGTTGAGTACATGATTAGGTACATGGAAGGAACTATGCGTTACTGGGATACTTAATTATTCACTCGTATCTAAATGGAATGCTCTTGCTGTGAAATAGGTACGTAAGATCTGTAGTGTAGATAGTATGGATATAAGCTTTTATGTCCTTGAAAATGAGATGCCTCAGATATGGAATTCTTCGTATACATATGTATGTGCGTGTGTAATATAAATAACAGTTTTCATGGCAGATAAGGTAGCACCAAATAAGGCAATTACAACTGAAGATTCCCTCCAAAACCACCTGATCAGTCACCAGCTTCCAACCGACTATCCTCTACATGGAGCAGATCATGGGCAGATGCGATGAGGGGGGTAACCGAATCGAATATAGTAGATACGGATGTGGACCTCAACTTCATTCCTCCTATTCTATCAAATGGACAACCGTTATTCCAGATCCCTGAATCAAATCGCATTGAGGACGAGACTAAGTGGAAAAATACTCTGGTGGTGTACGTTCTTGGAAGCACACCCCTTTATACTGAGTTTACTAGATTCGGGCAAAATGCCTGGAAATCAGTGGGTAAAGTAGATGTATGTTATAAATAAAGTGGTTTTATCATTGTTAGTTCAAATTAGAACAAGATTGTATGTCTGTTATTAAAACTAGCCCTTATACATTTAATTCACGCGTTATAATTCTAAAACACTGGAAAACTGGCTTAAAATGACGAGAGACCATTTTACAAGTATTCCGGTTTGGGTTAAGTTGCAAGATTTAAGTTTGGATCTGTGGACTAAAGAAGCGATTAGGCATACTACCAGTACGCTTGGAAAGCCTATACGTACGGATAATAATACGGAGAAAGATTTACATTTACATTTTGCCTAAGTACTGATAGAAATTCAATCGGATTTTGAATATCCTACTCATGTACAAGGTATGCACGCAGATGGAACAGTAATAGATATTGAAGTTTCGTATAAATATATGCCTTAACCGTGTGATAATTGTCATGTATTTGGACATAGCACAATGAACTGTAGTGTTTCTTAGCATCATTCTTGGCAACCTAAGGCCAATACTGCATAATTTGATTTCCCACTTATGAACAATCCAGGCAGCAATCCACTTTTACACATATAAATGCAAATCAACCATCAACAGTCTACAACTAGTTTGAATCCGAATGTACACCACACTACTCTATTAAAAGGAAAAGAAACAATTGACACTACCAACATATTTTCCTACCTATCAAATTCTAAGGATGAAGACCCAACATTGTAACATACGTGATTTTTCGTTGCCGAAAAACCGAATAGTTAGGGTTTTTAAAAGAAGAAAAGGTAGAAAAGAAGAGAAGAAGATAGAAAAAGATAGGGAAAAGAAAACAGAGAATAGAAAATAGGACATAGAAAATAGACAATAGGACGGAACAGAAAACAACAGAACAACATCAGAATCTCACAATTCGCAGCGTAACAACATATAATAATAAATGAATAATATTTAACAAAGAACTATATCACTTATTACATTACATCACATTTCATTACATCATATCATCAGAGTGTACAACAACAACAACAAACAGTGCAGCGGAAAAGAAATACTATATAATTAGTAATACGCTATGCCATCCATCTTGCCTCCAGCAACTCCAGAATATCCAGAATATCCTGATAAACCTAACTCTTGACTGCCCGTGTGGAAATTGATGGGCACCCAGAGTTTAGGAAGGAAAACAATAAACTCCGAGTCAGTCATGTGACTGGTGTGAGAACTCAAAACAGTTTATTTATCTTTAAAATCAAAATAGAGGAATATTTTCAAAGTCAATTCGCAATGCTTTTTAAAAATGAGACTACCATAAGACCTCCCGCCACACACACAATGCAAACGCAGACTTGGAGGAGATTTCTCCTTATGATAGTCAAAGATGCTTGATATGCATTTAAAAGAACATTTTAATATTATTGCTAGTGCATAGTGTAGGAAAAATTCATTTCGAAAGTAGAATATAAATCTTAGCCAGCATAGGTACCATTATATTATGCCTACTAATAGCTACCATATTAGATGGCAGGTTCTACAACTAATGCCGTACAAGTTTCGTATTGGGAATTGGATTTCCAACGAATGATCAGGCCAAGGAACTTCCCATTGCCACATGAGAATGCCTCTGGATGGACATCCCCGAGAACCAAACCGGATCTCTACCAACACAAGGCCGGGTTACCCCTAACTGAGTAACAACTGACCGAATATGTCATCCCCCGGTCCTTTGGGACCTTTTCACCGAGCGCTCGTAATCAATTCACACAATCATAACAAAGTGTTTTCAACATGAGTAAGTATCTGGGCTCCATACTATGATACCACCCTTTTCCAGAAGGAAATGCACATATCCTAAAGGGCGCTACCCCTCATAACCTTGCCGCATCTTTCCTGTTTTGACCATTTACGGGGTGTGAGGCTCGACGAAGTCACGTCCACAAAAACATACTTTATACAAAAGCCATGCTTTGGGTCAACAAATGATCATAGAAATGATCACCAGGATAGACGATCAAATAAGCGATCCTATCACAAATAATCAACACAATGATCATTTACAGCAACACTCTGCATGTCACATTACCAAATTGGGAATATATTGCTGATAACCTTCAACTACATAACCTCTGAGCTCGTACGTCTCAGAGAAGGGTGTTAAGCTAAAAGAATAAATTCTCCGCCACCAACAGAAATATATTTGAATGAAATCGGCTTTATATCTCAATTTGTAATGTCAGACATACAATCCATACAAGTCTGTTCCGGGCTCGAACAAAACCGAAGGCACTTCTCACGAAGCCCTTGCAATCCGGGTATTCACAATCCCGATCGAATTTCCCATCACTTAAGAAATCTCTATACCAGGAGCTACCCAGTGCAGAGACAATCGATAGGTCATCCTATCGCTCTCACAAATACCGGGTCTTCAACACCGATCTTCAATGCTATCATAACGACGTATCACTATTCGGAATGGGTTATACGACCCCATGGTCCTTTCCCGTTTAACCCGAATAGTGAGCGCTTATTCAAAAATAAGTGTGGCGTTCAAATTCAAACAAATCACAACAATTACCCATTCAAAGGGAAATATTGATAGTCGGTTATTGAACTATCAATGGATATGCACACATCACCAGTTTCCAAATAATTTTCCAAATTATTTATTTTCCAAAATATCCCTGCAAGATATATTATTTTCAATACTTCAAAAATAAATCAATATTTATTTTTAAACAAATTCCCCTTTCCTTTATAAATTCCTTAGTGAATTTATACTCCAAAATATCTATGAATATTCGATTTCAATTATTCATTTCATTATTTCTTTTCAATTTATCTTCAAAAAGATAAATTCTCAAAATATTCACTTTATATTGGAAAACATTTCCATACTTACTTATTCATAAGTAATTCACAAATTTTATTTATTTTCAACACTTGGAAAATATTCAATATACTTCAATCGAAATTTAGTATATATTTCATTCTTTAAGAAAATCATTCTCTTAACCATATTTATTTGGGCCAAAACGAATGTTACGTAAAACATCGTTACGACAACCCAAAATCAATAGTATAGGGATTCGAAATTAAAATAGATAGATAAATCCCAATACTATACAAAACATTTCCTTTCGGAAATCATTTACTATAACAACAGTGTTATAGTCCATCATTCCCTTTTATTTCTCGAAAACGTCTATTTCAACAATAAATGTTGAAATCTATGATTTCGAATCTCAACATATTTAAAACATCGTTAGATCGTTTTAATTCTATTTAAAACATCAAACTAAACATTTTCTTTAACATATTATTCACTATTCAAAAACGTGAATATACTATGTTAACACATTTCATCCTTTTATTCATTTTATTTCAAAGGATTATTCACAGTCAAAAATGTGAATATAACTCCATTAATAGGTTACAACAATTTACTTATCAAAATAAGTTGTTTACGAATTTATAAAACAACGTTTATAAATTCCTTTTCTATCCTATATTCAATTCATAACTCAATTATATACCAAAGGTTCATATTATAAGTTAAATACTTATAATTTATTTGTTTGCAAAAATCGTTCCTTTGAACTTCATAATTATAAATCTTATAACTTATAAGATTCAATTATTTATCCAAAACCATTCTTTTAATAACTTTATAAATTTTATAAACCTACTGCTTATAAAATTCCATTTATAACTTTACCGTTTATAATTCTATAAATTTCATTCAATTATGAAATTCATTTTCACTTCATTCAAACACTTATAAAAACTCGTTTTATAATGTCCATATTTCAATTTATAAATATCCATTTATAAATCTCTTAATATAAATCAATTTATATTATTCTTTTAAAACGTCTTTAAACTCCTTTAAAAACTTCATCATTTTGATTTATAAAATAATCAAATTTTATAAATCCTATATTTAAACTTTTTATAAATAAATTCAGAAATCCCGATTTAAACTATTTTATAAAATCATTAACCCTTATTTCTCAAAAATCAGCTTTTAACTATATTTCACAAAAACCATAATTTTATAACTTTTAAAATTATAACGTTTATTTATTTAAAATAAATCAATTTCCAAAAATATTTTATAAACGTATACTTTCAAAAATCACTTTAAAATCATTTTAAAATCCCAAAATTTGGTTCAATGATGCTACACACCAAAATAGTCAATCACGACTACAACGATATCATATATCGATATGATCATCCATCAAATATCAAAATATCTGAATTCAAATAAATACTGTTGAGGAATCCAGTTGGATCCCTCCAACCTGTTTTCCTGCATCCACAAACATTAGCACAATACCAATTTCGCTCCAGTACGAAATTATCGCGGTATATGTTTTTATTAAATATTATCCGCTTAATAGACGGCGCAATAGGGTCTCATCCGCTAAACAAATGCGGGAAATCAATAACTCCAATATATACATATGCCAATATATATATATTGCTATTATATATAATACCAATTTCACTGTTTATGAAATATTCGCGGTATATGTTTTTAATAAATAACATCCGCTTACTAACGGCGCATAATGTCTATTTTAACAATTAATAGATAACAATTATCATTCAAACATGCATTCAAATATTTTAAATATAACTATTTAAAATAAAATCGAAACTGATTCGATTGAGTGAGAAGTTCTCACCTTGATTTCAATTTCGTTTTAGCGATTTATTTCGAATAAAATTAAACGGACGTTTAATTTTACCCAAAATTCTCACTAACTCCAAACAACTCCAATCCAATTCCATCGCGTAGTGCTCGTCCATACGATTCCAACGCAACTGGTTTCGCGCGTTTTCGACCTCGTATGAAAAAGTTATCACATTTCAAAGTTTTACACGATTTTATATATAATATTTACAACATAAATATTTATATTTTAACCTATTCAATCTAGAGCCGTTCGATCTGCATACCCCCTCCCCCCCATCACAGCCGTAGGACGCAACCCCCCTCCCTCTCTTCTTCACGCAACATTCTACAGACAACGGCCGTGTAAAAGAAACCCATTCCATCAAATTAGGGTTTCATATTGCAACCACCATGTCGATATCTAGCACGATCAGCAACTTCCATTCGAAAGCCCCTGGCCACCTCCACACTCGCCGTGAATAGCTCAGAGCTCGGCCCCCTCTTTCCCTCGTTTTGCGTGCCTAAAGCAAAGGCGAACGCAGCCACATACCCTCCTCTACGTCGCTCCAAAACTCATCAACTCCGTATAGATTTCAAGATCTCATCGTGCTCTATAATGTTGTAGTTAACAACTTTGGCTAAAAACGAGTGGATTGACAAAGATTGAGGGAGGAAGGAGATTGTTTTCTGGCCGTTTATCAGGGAGGTGGCGGTTAGGGTTTTAGATTAGGTTATTTTTTTTTTAATTTTATGAAGAGAAGGGTGCTATTTATAGAGTTTTGAACGACACTATTCATCCCGGAAATTCCGAACTCCGATTTACGCGCCGTAACCAGCATTTCTAGGGTTTATCCCGCGTTCCGGACACAATGGAATAGGTTTCGGAAGCTAATTCGGACATCTGTGCGAGTTATGGCTACAAACGTTCAATTTAAATTAAACCGATTTAAATCGATTTCTAGGCGTTTTAATTTGTACCGGACAAACGGTAAATCCAATTGACTTGAAATTTGAAACCTTACAATAATATCACCTTATGGATCTGATGAAACTGGTTTCGTCGAAATCCGAGACTTTTTGAAAAATGGCTATTTTAACTCGCCAAATTAAAATTAAAAATAATTCGATGCGTTTCGAGCTGCCACGATCAAACGATAGCTCTGATTGACACGAAAATTTAAATCCGGTAATAACTAACTATTACGGATCCAATGGAACTGGTTTCGTTCAATTCTGAGACTGTTCAAAAATTGACTATTTTCACTAGTCGATTTAAATATTAAAATATTCAATTTTCACAAATTAACTCTTAATTCAATTTTAAAAGTTCTAAAATATCGTTCTAACTTCAATATGATAAAATATAATTTTACAAATCATTTTCAATCATATTTAACCCAATTTTCAATTATTTCCATAATTTAACATATTAAATTATTGATTTAATTATCCAATTAAATCCAACAATTCAAATTAAAATTTATTCGACTTATAAATTCACTTTTTAATATTTAAAATTAATTAAATATTCAAATTTTAATAAATTAAAATTCCTGGGTCGTTACAATCTTCCCCCCTTAAAAGAATTTCGTCCTCGAAATTATTAAGTAAGAAAGTTACAGAATTTATTAACTTTCCAAAATCCATAGTTAAACTTCTTACAATAACTTTACTAAGTTTTCAAATCATACTTAGTTATCTTTTTAAAAACAACTACTATTGTTTAACTTCCAATTCCAAATCAAAGTTAAAGTTTTCAAAATTTTCCAATTTTCTCAAATTTTTCCTAATGCCTTAAATTTTCGGAAAAATTCGCCATAGTCTCCTTTGCGCTGCTCGATCCGGAAAAAAAAAATAACAGTATATATATCACAAATATACCTCTCATCAAGTAATGAGGCATCTCGAAGGGAAAAAGTATAAAAGTACGGTATGTAATCCGAGATATGTACCTTATATTTTATTAGCGAGCATATACGGCTAATATAGCGCGAAAGCGAGCTCCAAATGCGAAGCAAACGCGATCTGCACCTACTAAACACTCAACAAACCACATGAGAGCCATGCATATAGACAATAGTATCGATATACATCATTTAGCAACATAATAACTATATATGTCAACATAGCAAATGCAAACAAACAACAAATGCAACCATCAACCAACTATCATCCAACAAATTCATATTCTCATTAATATTTCATGAATTGGTTTTCAATTTAATCACATTTGATTCATATACAGTGGGTGTTTACTAACATTCATTTTCAATTAGTTTATATTCACTAATTCATATTCAAGTTGGTACACTTCCAAATCAAATTCAATTCTATTTAAGATTTACTTAACTTCCAATTTCATTAATTCAATTTCATTAACACTTAATGAATTATATAAAATCAACTAACAATCAAATAACAACCAATGTATATTCATTACAACCAAATTCCTTTGCTTACAATTGGTTTAATTAAATTGATTTTTATCCAATTATTCAACTTTCAATAACATTAACACTTGCATTCATTTTTTCATATCAATTATTCACATTCAATTGATTATTATTCAATCCATTCATTCAATTCAATTTCTAAAGTTGAATTTCATTTACATAATTCAAGTTCATATTTATCACTTAACTTTATTAATTTACTTTGATACTAATATCAACTTCATTCAACATCAATTAAGTTATACTTCCATTTCTAAAGTAAATTTCCATTTAACTTTAAATTCATTTTTATTTACACCTCATATTCATAAATATATTCATATAGTTTTACTTCTTATATATATAAGTTTATTTCACAATTGTAAATCACTTTAATTATAATTCAATTCTTATAATTCTTTTGCTTATACAATTACTCTTTTATTTAGATTATTCAAACAACTAAACAATCAACTTATATACACTTTAATAATTTTGAAAAATTATTTCTTCATATACAAAATATACTCAAGGTAAAATTATTTCATTTACCCAATTTAAAACAATATCGTGTCGGTTTATCTTGTTTAAGAGTTTAGAAACCCCTTTCTACGATAGTTAGCTAGACTACATCGACCGAAATCTATAAACAATCAACCGATAAGTCAACACAATACAAAACAATTATATATTCACTAACAAATACGCTCTCATAGCTATTATTACACTCAAACTCATTCTAGAGTACTACTGACTCTATCTCTAATGAGTAATACCCAACAGAACCATGGTTGTCGCTTAACCATATGCTCTGATACCAAATGTAACATACGCGATTTTTCGTTGCCGAAAAACCGAATAGTTAGGGTTTTTAAAAGAAGAAAAAGTAGAAAAGAAGAGAAGAAGATAGAAAAAGATAGGGAAAAGAAAACAGAGAATAGAAAATAGGACATAGAAAATAGACAATAGGACGGAACAGAAAACAACAAAACAACATCAGAATCTCCCAATTCGCAGCGGAACAACATATAATAATAAATGAATAATCTTTAACAAAGAACTATATCAGTTATTACATTACATCACATTTCATTACATCATATCATCAGAGTGTACAACAACAACAACAAACAGTGCAGCGGAAAAGAAATACTATATAACTAGTAATACGCCATGTCATCCATCTTGCCTCCAGCAACTCCAGAATATCCTGATAAACCTAACTCTTGACTGCCCGTGTGGAAATTGATGGGCACCCAGAGTTTAGGAAGGGAAACAATAAACTCCGAGTCAGTCATGTGACTGGTGTGAGAACTCAAAACAGTTTATTTATCTTTAAAATCAAAATAGAGGAATATTTTCAAAGTCAATTCGCAATGCTTTTTAAAAATGAGACTACCATAAGACCTCCCGCCACACACACAATGCAAACGCAGACTTGGAGGAGATTTCTCCTTATGATAGTCAAAGATGCTTGATACGCATTTAAAAGAACATTTTAATATTATTGCTAGTGCATAGTGTAGGAAAAATTCATTTCGAAAGTAGAATATAAATCTTAGTCAGCATAGGTACCATTATATTATGCCTACTAATAGCTACCATATTAGATGGCAGGTTCTACAACTAATACCGTACAAGTTTCGTATTGAGAATTGGATTTCCAACGAATGATCAGGCCAAGGAACTTCCCATTGCCACATGAGAATGCCTCTGGATGGACATCCCCGAGAACCAAACCGGATCTCTACCAACACAAGGCCGGGTTACCCATAACTGAGTAACAACTGACCGAATATGCCATCCCCCGGTCCTTTGGGACCTTTTCACCGAGCGCTCGTAATCAATTCACACAATCATAACAAAGTGTTTTCAACATGAGTAAGTATCTGGGCTCCATACCATGATACCACCCTTTTCCAGAAGGAAATGCACATATCCTAAAGGGCGCTACCCCTCATAACCTTGCCGCATCTTTCCTGTTTTGACCATTCACGGGGTGTGAGGCTCGACGAAGTCACGTCCACAAAAACATACTTTATACAAAATGCATGCTTTGGGTCAACAAATGATCATAGAAATGATCACCAGGATAGACGATCAAATAAACGATCCTATCACAAATAATCAACACAATGATCATTTACAGCAACACTCAACATGTCACATTACCAAATTGGGAATATATTGCTGATAACCTTCAACTACATAACCTCTGAGCTCGTACGTCTCAGAGAAGGGTGTTAAGCTAAAAGAATAAATTCTCCGCCACCAACAGAAATATATTTGAATGAAATCGGCTTTATATCTCAATTTGTAATGTCAGACATACAATCCATACAAGTCTGTTCCGGGCTCGAACAAAACCGAAGGCACTTCTCACGAAGCCCTTGCAATCCGGGTATTCACAATCCCGATCGAATTTCCCATCACTTAGGAAATCTCTATACCAGGAGCTACCCAGTGCAGAGACAATCGATAGGTCATCCTATCGCTCTCACAAATACCGGGTCTTCAACACCGATCTTCAATGCTATCATAACGACGTATCACTATTCGGAATGGGTTATACGACCCCGTGGTCCTTTCCCGGTTAACCCGAATAGTGAGCGCTTATTCAAAAATAAGTGTGGCGTTCAAATTCAAACAAATCACAACAATTACCCATTCAAAGGGAAATATTGATAGTCGGTTATTGAACTATCAATGGATATGCACACATCACCAGTTTCCAAATAATTTTCCAAATTATTTTATTTCCAAAATATCCCTACAAGATATATTATTTTCAATACTTCAAAAATAAATCAATATTTATTTTTAAACAAATTCCCCTTTCCTTTATAAATTCCTTAGTGAATTTATAATCCAAAATATCTATGAATATTCGATTTCAATTATTCATTTCAATATTTCTTTTCAATTTATCTTCAAAAAGATAAATTCTCAAAATATTCACTTTATATTGGAAAACATTTCCATACTTACTTATTCATAAGTAATTCACAAATTTTATTTATTTTCAACACTTGGAAAATATTCAATATACTTCAATCGAAATTTAGTATATATTTCATTCTATAAGGAAATCATTCTCTTAACCATATTTATTTGGGCCAAAACGAATGTTACGTAAAACATCGTTACGACAACCCAAAATCAATAGTATAGGGATTCAAAATTAAAATAGATAGATAAATCCCAATACTATACAAAACATTTCCTTTCGGAAATCATTTACTATAACAACAGTGTTATAGTCCATCATTCCCTTTTATTTCTCGAAAACGTCTATTTCAACAATAAATGTTGAAATCTATGGTTTCGAATCTCAACATATTTAAAACATCGTTAGATCGTTTTAATTCTATTTAAAACATCAAACTAAACATTTTCTTTAACATATTATTCACTATTCAAAAACGTGAATATACTATGTTAACACATTTCATCCTTTTATTCATTTTATTTCAAAGGATTATTCACAGTCAAAAATGTGAATATAACTCCATTAATAGGTTACAACAATTTACTTATCAAAATAAGTTGTTTACGAATTTATAAAACAACGTTTATAAATTCCTTTTCTATCCTATATTCAATTCATAACTCAATTATATACCAAAGGTTCATATTATAAGTTAAATACTTATAATTTATTTGTTTGCAAAAATCGTTCCTTTGAACTTCATAATTATAAATCTTATAACTTATAAGATTCAATTATTTATCCAAAACCATTCTTTTAATAACTTTATAAATTTTATAAACCTACTGCTTATAAAATTCCATTTATAACTTTACCGTTTATAATTCTATAAATTTCATTCAATTATGAAATTCATTTTCACTTCATTCAAACACTTATAAAAACTCGTTTTATAATGTCCATATTTCAATTTATAAATATCCATTTATAAATCTCTTAATATAAATCAATTTATATTATTCTTTTAAAACGTCTTTAAACTCCTTTAAAAACTTCATCATTTTGATTTATAAAATAATCAAATTTTATAAATCCTATATTTAAACTTTTTATAAATAAATTCAGAAATCCCGATTTAAACTATTTTATAAAATCATTAACCCTTATTTCTCAAAAATCAGCTTTTAACTATATTTCACAAAAACCATAATTTTATAACTTTTAAAATTATAACGTTTATTTATTTAAAATAAATCAATTTCCAAAAATATTTTATAAACGTATACTTTCAAAAATCACTTTAAAATCATTTTAAAATCCCAAAATTTGGTTCAATGATGCTACACACCAAAATAGTCAATCACGACTACAACGATATCATATATCGATATGATCATCCATCAAATATCAAAATATCTGAATTCAAATAAATACTGTTGAGGAATCCAGTTGGATCCCTCCAACCTGTTTTCCTGCATCCACAAACATTAGCACAATACCAATTTCGCTCCAGTACGAAATTATCGCGGTATATGTTTTTATTAAATATTATCCGCTTAATAGACGGCGCAATAGGGTCTCATCCGCTAAACAAATGCGGGAAATCAATAACTCCAATATATACATATGCCAATATATATATATTGCTATTATATATAATACCAATTTCACTGTTTATGAAATATTCGCGGTATATGTTTTTAATAAATAACATCCGCTTACTAACGGCGCATAATGTCTATTTTAACAATTAATAGATAACAATTATCATTCAAACATGCATTCAAATATTTTAAATATAACTATTTAAAATAAAATCGAAACTGATTCGATTGAGTGAGAAGTTCTCACCTTGATTTCAATTTCGTTTTAGCGATTTATTTCGAATAAAATTAAACGGACGTTTAATTTTACCCAAAATTCTCACTAACTCTAAACGACTCCAATCCAATTCCATCGCGTAGTGCTCGTCCATACGATTCCAACGCAACTGGTTTCGCGCGTTTTCGACCTCGTATGAAAAAGTTATCACATTTCAAAATTTTACACGATTTTATATATAATATTTACAACATAAATATTTATATTTTAACCTATTCAATCTAGAGCCGTTCGATCTGCATACCCCCCCCCATCACAGCCGTAGGACGCAACCCCCCTCCCTCTCTTCTTCACGCAACATTCTACAGACAACGGCCGTGTAAAAGAAACCCACTCCATCAAATTAGGGTTTCATATTGCAACCACCACGTCGATATCTAGCACGATCAGCAACTTCCATTCGAAAGCCCCTGGCCACCTCCACACTCGCCGTGAATAACTCAGAGCTCGGCCCCCTCTTTCCCTCGTTTTGCGTGCCTAAAGCGAAGGCGAACGCAGCCACATACCCTCCTCTACGTTTCTCTAAAACTCATCAACTCCGTATAGATTTCAAGATCTCATCGTGCTCTATAATGTTGTAGTTAACAACTTTGGCTAAAAATGAGTGGATTGAGAAAGATTGAGGGAGGAAGGAGATTGTTTTCTGGCCGTTTATCAGGGAGGTGGCGACTAGGGTTTTAGATTAGGTTTTTTTTTTTTTAAATTTTATGAAGAGAAGGGTGCTATTTATAGAGTTTTGAACGACACCATTCATCCCGGAAATTCCGAACTCCGATTTACGCGCCGTAACCAGCATTTCTAGGGTTTATCCCGCGTTCCGGACACAATGGAACAGGTTTCGGAAGCTAATTCGGTCATCTGTGCGAGTTATGGCTACAAACGTTCAATTTAAATTAAACCGATTTAAATCGATTTCTAGGCGTTTTAATTTGTACCGGACAAACGGTAAAACCAATTGACTTGAAATTTGAAACCTTACAATAATATCACCTTATGGATCCGATGAAACTGGTTTCGTCGAAATCCGAGACTTTTTGAAAAATGGCTATTTTAACTCGCCAAATTAAAATTAAAAATAATTCGATGCGTTTCGAGCTGCCACGATCAAACGATAGCTCTGATTGACACGAAAATTTAAATCCGGTAATAACTAACTATTACGGATCCAATGGAACTAGTTTCGTTCAATTCTGAGACTGTTCAAAAATTGACTATTTTCACTAGTCGATTTAAATATTAAAATATTCAATTTTCATAAATTAACTCTTAATTCAATTTTAAAAGTTCTAAAATATCGTTCTAACTTCAATATGATAAAATATAATTTTACAAATCATTTTCAATCATATTTAACCCAATTTTCAATTATTTCCATAATTTAACATATTAAATTATTGATTTAATTATCCAATTAAATCCAACAATTCAAATTAAAATTTATTCGACTTATAAATTCACTTTTTAATATTTAAAATTAATTAAATATTCAAATTTTAATAAATTAAAATTCCTGGGTCGTTACAAACATCTCCTAAGATCCCGGAATAGTCTTCTTCACAAGTGCCACTAGATCATCCTACCTGCAGCTATCAGCCTATACCACTTTTAAGTGCACATAATGAAAAGGAACAAAAGAGTAATTGTCCTACACAAGGTTCTGATAATTTATAAGAAGTGCAACCTGAAAATGTAACTAAAATGCAACCTAATTATGATAAACATTCAATTGCTGGTGACATTTTCGATGATCATTAACAGTTTATTGAGGAAATTCCACAAAGTATTGAAGAAATGGGAAAAAAGAGAAAGTTAAAAAGAATGTCCCCAAATGCTTGAGGCAAATGTGTGATACAAGCAGAACCATGAGAAATTGCAAACCCCAACAACTCCTCTAAAAAGATCTACTAGGGGCACAAGCAATATTAAATGAATGCCATGACATGGAACGTGAGAAGTTTGAATATTGATAATAGGAGGTTGTCAGCTTTCAAACTCTTATGGTCTCATAGGTTGTCCATTATAGCCCTATTAGGGACTAAGTTAAATGATTCAGTCATTCATAAATTTACAGCAAGATTTCCTGCAAACTGGTCTTATTTCCACAATAATGATATAGGATCTAAAGGGAGAATATTGGTCATCATTGATACAAATATATGGAATATATGTAAATTACTGTTGTTATGTCTAATGCAGAAGGTTTTCAAAGCATTATTGCTTTTGTCTATGCAAGCATTTTTTGAAAGAGAGAAACCATAGGGTGAATTCATTCTCAATGCATCTACTATTCAGTTGCCCTTGGATAGCTTTTAGGGATTTTAATAATGCTCTGAACCCTAAAGATAAGAGGGGAGGATTGCCTATTCTATTTTCTCATCTTAAAATTTTTAATAATTGTATTTTACAATGTGGCCTTGCTCAATTTCTTTGTAGGGTTGTAAATTTAAATGGAGAAAAAGGGGCATGGCTCCAAACATTGATAAAGTTCTAGTAAATCAGGAATTCATGCAAATTTGCCCTGATTTGACATATATTGCTCTTCCTACAATTCTTATTGACCCCATTCCCATCTTAATCAAATCTAAGAAAGGAAAAAAGCAAGACAAATGTGCTCTTTTAGATACATCAATAATTGGCACATGTTGGAGGGATATCAATAATGTATCGGTGAAGGTTTCAAAGCTACTATGTGGGGAGAAGCTACTCACAACTTTATTTTCAAACTTAAGCATACAAAAGATGAAAGCATGGAATAAAACTATGAAAAAGACTAAAGTGGTTAAACAGTTGCAATATGAATATCACTCTGCTTTTTTCAGACTGATGCAGACTTAGATGATCTCACTCTTTATGACAAATTGATGTATATAATTATTGAATTGGGAACTCAGACAGAATTGCTGAATGACTCATTAATGCAAAAAAGTAAAACATTCTGGTTGCAAGAAAGAGATACAAATTCTAAATATTTCTTTGCAAAAATGTCTATAGGAAAAAACAAAAATCGTATTCAAGCAGTTTATCAGATGATGGTGACTGCTTATACAACAAAGATGTTATTATTTAGGAATCCATATAGTATTATACAAATTTATATAATGGAGAGAATGCTATATTGTTTCCTCATGTTGAATCTAGAATGCTAATTAATTATTAAGGGAAATTATTTTTATCCTCCTCTATATTACTTACAGAAGTTACAAAAGCTTTAGATTCAATTCATGATGAAAAGAATCCTGGACCTGATGGTTACACTTCTAAATTATTCCAGCTACAATGGGACCAAATTAAAGAGGAGTTATACTCTGTTATTACTGAAAATTTTCAAATTGGCCAGAATGTTAAGGGGTTGAATCATGCTTTTCTTAGCACTATTCCTAAAAAAGAAAAACCACAAACTTTATCTAATTATAGGCTTGTTGCCTATGCAAATGTTTTGTATAAGTTAGTTACAAAGATATTACGCAACAGATTTAAACATTTTCTCCCTTATTTAATATCTGAAAATCAATCTACTTTTATCCCTGGCTAAAATATTAGAGAAAATGTTTTACTTGCACATGAGTTAATAAGGGATTTTAATAAAAATGGTAGGCCAAAAATGTGTATAAAGATTGATTCGCATAAGGCTTATGACATGATCAACGGAGAGTTATATGTCACAAGTTACAAGACATGGGATTCTGTATGTCTTTTATTAACTTGCTATATAAATGTATCAGTACACCCACCTTCTCCATTCTAGTTGAAGGACTTCCTCATGGGTTCATACATTCTAACAGGGGTTTGAGACAGGGAGATCCACTATCCTCCTATTTATTTTATATTGCTATGTAATTTTTCACTAAGGATGGAGATGATATCACACAAGAAAGGACAAAACCTATCTTTAAAGTCAGATCCATAGTTTCACATTTATTATCTGTAGATGATGTTATGATATTTTTAGAAGCAAATTTGGACACTTCCGCTGAAACTGAAACTAAACAAGTCTTTGACGAGTTAGCAAACACTACTGGACTTCAAATAAACCTAAAGTCTAAAGCATGGTTCGAAATGTTGGAATTCCTAAATGAATGAAAAGATACATAGTCCTACATCGCTAAATTTGCAAAGCTATTCCAATATATATATGGCTTTACAATGAAGGTGTTAGAGTCTAAGGGCATTTAAATGCATGTCTCACTGTGAGGAGGGAGATTATGCATTCCATTACACGCGTGTTGCCGCCGAACCGAACCAGACTGGATTTTGGGATTCTAATTTTACTGCAAAACTGTGTCGGGTTTTTTAACAGTTGCAGGCTATACGAACAGACGCAACTGTTCGGAAGCGGACGCGAATAACTGAAGAGGCGCGACCCATGGACGAACAGAAGCGGGCACTCAAATGTATGTTTCGCTGTGAGGAGGGAGATTATGCATTTCCACTACACGCGCGCTGCCGCCGAACCGAACCAGGCTGGGTTTGGGTCTAATATGATTCTAATTTTACTTCCAAACTGGACCGGGTTTTTTAACAATTGCAGGCTATACGAACAGACGCAACTATTCGGAAGCGGACGCGAATAACTGAAGAGGCGCGACCCATGGACGAACAGAAGCGGGTGCGACCCGTTAGAGACGAGCGGGTGCGGCCCGACTGAAGAGACGCGACCGAACATAAGCAGTCGCGACACGAGCAGATGCAAGTACCAGACGGGTGCGACCCGTTAACGAACAGCAGCGTTCAAAAGGCAGCGGGTGCGACCCATCAAGCGGACGCGACTGTTTGAAGGGATTATGCATTCCACTACACGCGCGTTGCCGCCGAACCGAACCAGGCTGGATTTTGGGTCTAATATGATTCTAATTTTACTGCAAAACTGTGTCGGGTTTTTTAACAGTTGCAGGCTATACGAACAGACGCAACTGTTCGAAAGCGGACGTGAATAACTGAAGAGGCGCGACCCATGGACGAACAGAAGCGGGCACTCAAATGTATGTTTCGCTGTGAGGAGGGAGATTATGCATTTCCACTACATGCGTGTTGCCGCCGAACCGAACCAGGCTGGGTTTGGGTCTAATATGATTCTAATTTTACTTCCAAACTGGACCGGGTTTTTTAACAATTGCAGGCTATACGAACAGACGCAACTATTCGGAAGCGGACGCGAATAACTGAAGAGGCGCGACCCATGGACGAACAGAAGCGGGTGCGACCCGTTAGAGACGAGCGGGTGCGGCCCGACTGAAGAGACGCGACCGAACATAAGAAGTCGCGACACGAGCAGATGCAAGTACCAGACGGGTGCGACCCGTTAACGAACAGTAGCGTTCGAAAGGCAGCTGGTGCGACCCATCAAGCGGACGCGACTGTTTGAAGGGATAGGGACGAAATTATAAATAGAAGAGAATCATGATCACATTCTCATTCTATTCCAGTTTTAATTTCTTCTGCTTCATCTCTGCTGCTCTAAATAATATATCACAGAGTTGACATACTCATTACAATCTCGTGCAGATTACGTCTATTGTATCTTGGGAGAATTTTGAATAAAAATTCTTAAGATGTTATATCTAGTATACTAAAACAGATAGCACGCTACAATAATAAGCAGAAGAATTTTTATGTTTTGCTAAAACAGAGATGGCAACAGTTAAACTATCAACAAAGGCTACTACACACAATAGGCCCGATCCTTTTAAAGGAGATGATGATGATTTTATAACATGGCAGAATCAAATTTTATTTTATCTCACCACACTCGGTCTACAACGGTATCTCGAGGAGGAGGAACCGATTCCTGCAACAGGCAAGGAATCCGATGTTGATATGTGGAAGTATTCCGATTTTCTATACAGAAACTATATTTTGAACTGTCTCGACAAGGTGCTATACAAAGTATATCAGCCTCTAAAGACAGCAAAAGCACTTTGGAATGCACTTGCCACGAAGTATAAGACGCAGAATATCAGTCTTAAGAAATTCATTGTAGACAAATTCATGGACTACAAGATGGTTGACTCCAAACTGGTGACTGCTCAACTGCATGAACTGCAAATCATCATTCATGAACTCGAAGCGGAAGGTCATAAGGTTGGAGAATTGTTTTTGGTTGAAGTCATCACGGAAAAACTGTCGTCGTCATGGAGAGATTGCCGCAATTATCTAAAGCATAAGAAGAAGGAAATCTCTTTACAGGATCTCATAGTCCGACTAAAAATTGAGGCAGATAACCGTGAAATTACAAAACAAAGCGAGGAGGCATTTGTGGCTGAAGGTTCAAAGACCAAAAACAAAAAGAAGAATTTTCAGAAGAAAATGAAAGCTCCAGACAACAAACCAAAAGACAACAAACGAACCAAAAAGTTCAATGATGAGTGTTGGGTTTGTGGAAAGATTGGACATGCCGCTAGAGATTGCAGACTCAAAAAAGACCGCAACAAAGAGGCAAATATAGTAGACAAAATGGAAGTGGACGAGTCCAACTTCTCGGCAGTTGTATCTGAATGTAATATGGTTAAGAATCCTAACCAATGGTGGGTAGACACAGGCGCTACTCGTCATGTCTGCTCTGACAAATCCATGTTTTCTACATAGCATAAATTCGATCACGAAGAAAAACTCTATATGAGTAATTCTGCAGTATCTATGATCGAAGGTAGTGGCACAGTAATCCTCAAGTTTACTTCTGAAAAAACTGTCAAGTTGAATGACGTGCTCCACGTTCCAGACATACCCAAGAATCTCATCTCTGGTGCAGTACTATCAAAGAAAGGATTCAGAATGGTGCTCGAGTCAGATAAGATGGTTCTGTCCAAAGCTGGAATACATATCGAAAGGGGTTATTTATGTGATGGCCTATTTAAGGCAAATGTAGCCGTTATCGACAATAAAACTATGTATTCTGATTGTGCTATTAATAAAATTAAAGTTTCTTACTTGCTTGAGCATGAAATTTTATTATGGCATGATAGATTGGGACACATAAATTTTCGAAAAATGAAAATATTATCAAACTTGAGATTAATTCCAAAATTTCAAATAGATAAGAACTATAAATGTGAGACATGTGTAGAAGCAAAAATGGTTAAAAAACCATTGCAATCTGTTGATAGAAGCACCGAACCACTAGGTTTGGTTCATACAGATTTATGTGATTTTAAATCATTACCTACATGAGGTGGGAAAAAGTACTTTATCACTTTTATTGATGATTATATGCGATATTGCTATGTATATCTTTTGAATAGTAAAAATGAAGCAATTACATCATTTATAAAGTACAAGGCTGAGGTAGAAAATCAGTTAAATAAAAAATCAAGATACTAAGATCTGATCAAGGTGGAGAATATGAATCGCCATTTGAACAGTTCTGTGCCGAAAATGGTATAATTCATCAAACAGCATCTTCATATTCACCACAACAAAATGGTGTAGCCGAGAGGAAGAACAGAACGTTAAAAGACATGATTAATGCCATGCTTTTAACCTCTGGTCTACCGACGAACTTGTGGGGGGAAGCCTTTAAATATGTCTAATCACATATTAAACAAAGTCCCTTACAATAAAATAGGAACAATTTCATATGAGTTATGAAAAGGACACAAACCAAGTTTTAAATACCTCAAAGTGTAAAGGAGCTTGGTAAAAGTTCCAGTTCTGCCTCCCAAGAAAGTCAAGCTTGGACCAAAAACAGTAGATTGTTACTACTTAGGGCCAGTCCAAAATAGTAGTGCCTGCAGATTTTTGGTATTCAAATCCGATATAGCTGACATTCATGTAAATACAATCATGGAATCTAGAGATGCCTCATTCTTTGAAGACGTGTTTCCGCACAAAAGGAATGAAGGGAATAATGTCCCTAAAAGGACAAGAGAAGAATCAAGCAATTCACATGAAGATGAAACTCATCATGAGATTGAAGAAGTTGAACCAAGAAGAAGCGTAAGGGCTAGGACTTCCAAGACATTTGGTTCGGCTTTTTTCACTTACGTGTTAGAACACAAACCTCAAATGTACAAGGAAGCAATGTCATCTTCTGAATTTTCATGTTGGAAAGAAGCAATCCAAAGTGAGATTGATTCAATTCTAAGTAATAAAACTTGGGAAATTGTTGATATTCCACCTGGAATAAAACCTATTGCCTGTAAATGGATTTTCAAGAAGAAAATGAAAGCAGATGACTCTATCGACAAGTATAAAACCAGATTAGCAGCCAAAAGATAGCGTCAAAAAGAAGGAGCAGACTTCTTTGATACATATTCGCTAGTAACATGAATAACCTCTATAAGAACGCTAATAGCAATTGCATCGATCTATGATCTAGAAATTCTTCAAATGGATGTAAAGACATCATTCTTAAATGGAGAACTAGATGAGGAGATCTACATGGAGCAATCTGAAGGCTTTGTTTCCAAAGAAAATGAAAACAAAGTCTGTAGATTAGTAAAATCATTATACGGACTAAAACAAGCTCCAAAACAATGGCACGCTAAATTTTATAGTGTCACGATAATAAATGGTTTTCGTATAAATGAATGTGATAAGTGTGTTTATTATAAATAATTTGGACAATCATATGTGATGATTTGTTTATATGTAGACGATATGTTAATATTTGGTCCAAATACTCAGGTAATAGAGGCCATAAAGAAGATGTTAATTAACAATTTCGATGTGAAAGACTTAGAAGTTGCAGACGTTATTTTGGGAATCAAAATAATAAGAACACCTAATGGAATTGAATTATCTCGGTCACACTATGTAGACAAAGTAACTGAAAAATTCCAAGACTATGGAATTAAAGGAGTGAGAACACCTTTTAATCCATCAGAAGTACTACATAAAAACACTAATGAGAGTGTAATGCAACTGGAATACTCTCGTGTAATAGGATGTCTCATGTATCTCATGAATTGCACAAGACCAGATATAACTATGCAGTAAGTCGACTGAGCAGGTATACAAGCAATCCAGGAAAGGAATACTGGAAAGCACTAATAAGAGTGCTTGGATATTTAAAAAATACCACAAATTATTCCTTACATTATGGAAAATATCCTGCCGTCTTAGAAGGATATAGTGATGCAAATTGGATTGCTGATTCAAAGGAATCAAAATCAACGAGTGGTTATGTATTTACCTTAGCAGGGGCAGCAGTGTCATGAAAATCTACTAAACAAACATGCATAGCTCGATCCACTATGGAATCAGAGTTCATCGCTTTAGATAAAGCAGGCAAAGAAGCAGAATGGCTTCGCCATTTTTTAGAAGATATTCCATTTTGGCCTAAACATGTATCGGCCATATGCATACACTCTGATAACCAAGCTGCGCAAAGCAGAGCGCACAACTTTGTGTATAATGGAAAGTCACGACACATTCGTCGACGTCAGAACACAGTTAGACAGTTACTCTCAAATGGAACAATTTCCACAGATTATATGAGAACAAATGATAACCTAGCGGATCCATTTACTAAAGGTTTATCAAGAGAGAAAATTGACTGCGCATCGAGGGGAATGGGTTTAAAAGCCTAAAACACCAAAAGTTATCTTATACGGAAACCTATCCAAGCAACTGAAGATCCCACGGACTAGGATCAATAGGCAAACCAGTTCTGAGTAACTCAAGACGTAATGCATTTGCGTGGATAATAGTCCAACTCCATTCCTATGGTGCACAATATAAATGCATGCCTACAGAAGTATTTAGAGGTTAAAACTACGTATTTTAATGATGACCATATCTTTGAAATAACAAGTGGGGTATATGTAGGATACTCTTAATGGTTGCGATCACCTATGTTAGTGTGAGCTGGGTCGGCTCTATGAGAATATTAAAGGCTTATATTTTCTAAAAACACTCGCATAACCAAAAATTGTTTAGGACCAAAATGAACACAACCAACAGGTTGGATGAGAAGGAAATAAATGCTTCGTAAAGCTTATTGTCTGGATATACAATAAAGGCCGACGGTTCAAGATGAAATACTTCACCGATTAGCCAAGTAGATCCGATAAGTTTTAACTAGGGAAAGTTCAAAGTAAAATATCTACTTATCCACGATAAAACATTATTCCATATGTACTCTGTGATATTTCACTTTGTGTGGGGGATATGTATATTATCATTCATGTGGAGGATTGTTGGAATTCCTAAATGAATGAAAAGATACATGGTCCCACATCGCCAAATTTGCAAAGCTATTCGCATATATATATATATATGGCTTTGCAATGAAGGTGTTGGAGCCTAGGAGCACCCAAATGTATGCTTCGTTGAGAGGAGGGAGATCATGCATCTCCACCACACACGCGCGCGCGCCGCCGCCAACCGAACCGGTTCGGGTTCGTTTTTGCGTCTAATATGATCCTAATTTTACTGCAAAACTAGGCCGGGTTTTTTACAGTTGCAGACTATACGAACAGACGCAACTGTTCAGAAGCGGACGCGAATAACTGAAGAGGCGCGACCCACGGGCAAATAGAAGCGGGTGCGACCCGTTAGAGGCGAGCGGGTGCGGCCCGACTGAAGAGACGCGGCCGAACATAAGCAGGCGCGACGCGAGCAGATGCAAATACCAGACGGGTGTGACCCGTTAACGAACAACAGCGTTCAAAAGGCAGCGGGTGCGACTCGTCAAGCGGATGCGACTGTTTGAAGGGATGCGGACGAAATTATAAATAGAAGAGAATCTTGATCACATTCTCATTCTATTGCAGTTCTAATTTCTTCTGCTTCTTCTCTTCTTCTCCGCTGCTCTAAATAATATATCACAGAGTTGACATACTCATTACAATCTCGTGCAGATTACGTCTGTTGTATCTTGAAAGAATTTTGAATAAAAATTCTTAAGGAAATTGTTACCACTACAACAAAACAGTCTTTTTACAACAGGCAATGCCCGTTGTAATATGGTTTTCGCAACGGGCATGTGCCCGTTGTAATAGGCCTCGTTGTAATAGATCCACCGCATTTTACAACGGACAAAGCACGTTATAAAAACCGTTGCAGTATACCTTTTTACAACGGGTTATGACCATTGTAACAGACTAATACAACGGCCATAACCCGTTGCAATAGACTAATCATACTAGTTGCATAGTCTGTTTCACAACATGCAGTGACCGTTGTAAGAAGCTCATATAACAACGCACATTGCCCGTTGCAAAATAAATGCAAATTTAAAAAAAAAATTACAGCAGCATCCATGCGATACATCCATACTAATACTAAATATTGTCGTAAAATAATTAAAATCACATACGAAAAGACTAAAAGCTAGAGTCGTAGAATTCTAACACTCTAAAAAGTTAGATAAGTTTACATGCCAAATACATAAAGCATTAACACATGACAGTCCACTACAAATATCATGTTCTAAGTAAACATAGGGAATTATATTTGTGAACTGACAACTCCACATTACTGATTGTGCTGCAATAAACACAGCCACATTTGAGTTCACTGCCTTCTTCCTCGACCACTGCCAAAACAACCCATAAGTATGCTGAGTGAGATTTTTGCTAAGTAGAAAATAAATCTTTAGATTAAAGTTGCCCGATCAAGAAGATATATATGCTCGTCCATAGATTTGTAACTTATATTGCTCGTTCCATTAAGAATCTCCAACGAAACAACTCCATGGCTGTAGACATCAGCCTTGCCTGCCAAATTTCTCCTCAATGCATATTCAGAAGCTTTGTATTCTCTACACAAAAACAATGCAAGGCTCAGTATATATAGTTTTATTGTTCAAATTTGTAAGCTTCAGAAATGCATGTTTGACATATTGGATCCTGCTAACCCCGGGCTTGGCGAGAAATTAAGTACAGAATATCAGAATAAATGCCAGAGTACAAGTGTTGATAAAGGATGCCGATTCAGTCAGAATTGTATGGAAATTATTACTCGATAGGTTGATAGTTCGAATAAAGCTATTTTCACTTCAGTAGCAATGAAGTCCATATATTTTGTTTTGAATAATTTCAACATTGATCATGTGGTAAAGTTGCAGCTGTTCTGCCTACAATATCAAGTGTACATGATAAACAAAAGCAGTAGAAAATAGTAATCTTTGATCTTTTGCTACCACAAAGGAGTTTTTTGTATGATTCACCGCACTGCTGTCTTATTAACATATAACTAATAACATACTAGACCACCGATAACATATTATGATTACTATTATAACCTTCTACAAGGAAGAACATAAATATGAACCTATAACTCACCGGACATTGCAAAATTTTTCAAATGCACAACAAATGTCAGTTCAATGTTTCTACATTTGGGAATAAACCACGTAATTAAAAAGTACCTCTTTCTAAATCACATAGTGTAACTACTCACAACATATGGCTTTTTGCTCTTTCTGGAGTTTATCCCAAAGGCATAATAATAACCTCGGTCCTTGATAGTGGGCAAGGATATAATCTGTTTCACAACCCACGTTACGAAAACGTTCATCGTTTACATAATGTAATTCTTCTCTACTATTTTTATATTCTTGAATCCAAATTCCCATTGCCACGTCCTCCAATTTGAATAGTTATAATGGAAGACAAAATTTAATAATAATAGAAACATTCGCGGGCTATATAATTAGCACCAAGTTTCAAATAATAATAATATGTAAATGATGTTTAAAAAAATTTCTTACTTTAAGAGTCCGTTGTTGGTGGCCTCAAACGATAAACTTGGCAATATCTCTTGATATGATGTATCCAGGCCCATGAGCCCATGGTGGATATGTTTCATGTGGCCATTCCTTCACATTTAATTACCGCAATAATACACGTTATGCCATGTTAATCAACTAATAGATAATCATCACAATATATAAAGCATATGTAGTAGACAAATGATGGCTAATTAATTACCTCAGGGCTAATATACCATTTACTCTCCTTGTCTCTTTCTGGAGATGATTCGGAGGAGATGAGGCCACAGAGAACACCATTTGCAGTAATCTTCTTGAGTAGATTTAGTACTTCATCTATCCTAACAAATGCATCATCATCTGTTTTCATAATATATTTTGCTGGAATAATCTTTGTCTATGTATCGCAGAACAAAAAGAAGAAAAACCATATTGAAATGTGTCAAGAAAACAATACTGAGAAATACAGGCAAAGTATTACACAAGAAAAATGTCATTTCTGATAAATGCTCGTTTTTTTTTTCTTTTTTTCGTTGTCATTATTTCCTAGTGTTTTATATTATTTTCTGAGCTTATACAATTAATGCAATATATACATGTGTGTGCGCGCGTGCTTTCCTTCAAGTGTGCCAAAAACTGAATGATGTAAGATGGTCATTTAATATTCAGACGGACGTAGAGCTTATGGTTTTTACACTATTTGAAATAATCTAACTTCCATACTTTAAAAGAGAATGACATTTACCCCAAGAATGCAGACTGCTACTGTCTTCAAAGTGATCAAACTGTAGTAGTCCACAAACGTCATCAACTGGATATCACCGTATTCCAAGTTCACTTGCTTCTTTCCAAAGTTCCAAGTTCACTTGTTTATTCTTGTGCTGAAAGTGAAAGAGATTGGTATAATGGATATATCAATAAACAAATCTGGAACAAGGCTGTAATGTCGGTATTTTATAATAAATTACTTACCCCATCAAACAACCTATAGGCTAACTAGGTCAACAACAACTTAATTAAAAACAAGGATTTTTGGAGTATGCCCATTCTTTCTTTTTCAAACTGGAGTTGGAGGAATTTATCAAAGCTTAGAAACTCCTTTTTACAGCTAATACAATGCAATCCTCACCATAGCCCCAGACTGCCTTTCTGGAAGAGCCCGTGGGCTGGGCCCTGCATAATACTATAAAACATCATCAACCACAACCTAAAACACCTCACTAGAATTCCTGACTCGCCTTCGGTCAGTGCTTTCATCTCCGACGACAGCATCATCCTTCCCAATAGCAGCCATCGTCGAACAGTCGAACAACGAACAGTCGAACAATGAGCAGCCTATTCTGATTGTGATTGAATACCTTATTTTGTTGTCCGTACGCATACGGATCCAGTGCGGGATCGGCCTATTCTGTCTCATCTTCTTAGCGAGTTTCTTCTTGATGATGAACGTTTTGTGGGACGGCTGTTTATAAAATGGTTAACGGTGATCAGATCGACCATTGCTCGTTGGTCAATAGAGAAAACAGGAAGAAAAATATAAGGCGACAAAAAAATAGTACCATTTTTTGCTGCTGTGCTCGAAGGAGGCGGCTGAAACCCTAAATTCGAGATGATGAATTCAGCGGTTGTTATAAAGGAGGTATTGGGCTGTGTTTGTCTAAACATTGGACCGTTATCTTTTCTTAGTTACATGACAAAATGTATTTTATATCCTTCCTAATTTAGAGTCCAATTGTCGCTTCAAAAAAAATCATGTGGATCCAGCTCATCATTTTACAGTTATAAAATAGTTATTCAAAAAGTTGTTAAATTTGATTTTACGAATTTTTAGTAGATCATTACTGAATCTAGTATTTAGTGAATGTACCTAAACTTTTAAAGAAAATTTTAAAATTTCATATTTAAGTTCTATAAATATTTATTAATTTATTATAAATTTCTATTTTCTTTAAACATTAGATATAATTATTAAAATTTTAATACTAAATAATAAATATTACTTCCTAGTCATTAAATATTATTATTATTTATCAATTTTTAAACATTAAAAATTAATTTTATAATTAATTATGTAATATTATTAATTATTAAATTAAGTATTAAATACCAATAGTAATTATTAATTATTTATATATTTATTACTAATTGTTAATTACTAATTATTAAATTAATTATTAAATATTAATAATAGTAATGGCAATTATTTAACATTAAATACTAATAGTAATTATTAAAAAAAATTATTGATAATTTATAAATTTTAAATTTATTCATTTATAATTATTATTATAAATTATTGGGTAAGTATCTATTATTTGTTATTAACTATAAATTACTGATTGTTATAATATTTTAAAAAATAGTAAATATATTTAAAAAAAATTAACGTTAATTTGGCAATTTCTTTTAGTGAACGTTTCCTCAAAAAACAAAAAAATCAACCCCATGAGTAAAACATTTTTTATTTTAGTAAATTAATAATTGCAACTTTTAGGGACAAAGTTGTTAAAAGCAATATTTTTGCAACTTTTTTATAATAAAAGTTGTTAAAAAAGTACGATTACAACGTTTTTATTATTAAATGTTACTTTATATTTATTAATTATAATTTAATGTTAAATTGGCACCTATTACAATGGGCGTTATGAGCGTTGTAAAATAGGCACCTCTTACAATGGACATTTTGTGACCGTTGTAAAATTTGCATCTATTACAACGGCCAATTTGTGAACGTTGTAAAATAGGCATCTATTACGACGGGCATGAAAGGACCGTTGTAATAGAATTCTATTACAACATGCATTCATTGCCCGTTGTAAAAAGGGCTTTGTATAGGGAATCTATTACAACGGTCCTGAGTGGACCGTTGTAATAGCCTTCTATTACAACGGGCAGCAAATGCCCGTTGTAAAAAGGGCGTTGTAATAGGGTATTTTTCTTGTAGTGATACGACAAGTCTCAGACGAAAATTCCTACGTTAACTGGTCAGATTCTGCTTTATTCTTAATCTTTCCAGTTTCTACGTTGTATTGTTTTTTAATAAAACTACAACGTTGTTATTGTAATTATTTACAACGTAACTTATAGTTGCAAAATTATCTAAAACAGAATTCCAGCGTAGTGGAAATCTAATTTATAAACTTGTGCAACGAGTTTATTGTAGCGTGCTATCTATTTTAGTATACTAGATATAACACGAAATTCCGACGGAATTCCGGTTGTTCCAGTGATTCCGTTCCGGTTCCGTTCATAGCCGGAATGGAATCCGGTCAAAATTCCGGTTCCGCTTTAAATAAATTGAAAAAACTTATAAAAAATTAAAAAATACAACAAATATATAAAAATTAAAAAAAAAGAAAACAAATTAATCGAGCAATAAATAAATAAAGAAGAAATCGTGTAGTTTCATAAAAAAGTTGTTATACTTTTGTCAATTTACATCGAATCATAACAAAAAATTCAAAATTTTCAAAGTTGATCAAAATTTTAAAATCTCAAATGAATAATACAGAATTTTATACAGTGGATTTTTAATTAAAGTATGTATTTTATACCTAATGTAAAATATGTACTATAAATTTACGACGGTATTAAATATTTATTAACGTATATAGCAAATTATAGTAAAAAAGTACAGGAATTAAAAAACCGAAATTAAAGCGGAACTTTTGAAATTTTCAGAATGGATCTAGAAATTTTACTGTTACTAATGGCCGGAGTGGAAACGGAAAACGGAATTTCGAATCTTGGTCTAAAGTGTAATTTAGTAAATATGTGAAAAATAGGTCACAAATTTTGTAGATCCTTGGAATGAATGAGGAGCAGTTGCCAATTAAATATTTAGGGGTCTCTTTATCCTTTGAGTATTTTAATGTAGCTTAGTGTTCTTCACTTCTACAGAGGATCACTGCTAGACTTGAATCTCATGATATCAATTTATTATCTACTAATGGGAGAGCTCAACTCATACAAAGTGTTATTACTCCTGTTGTTCTCTATTGGCTTCTTATTACCATTTACCCTCTTCAATTTTAAAGAAAATCGAATCTTTATGCTCAAACTTTTTCTTGGGAGGAAAAACTCATAAAATTTCATGGGATATATTATGCAGAACGAAAGTGAGGGTGGTATAGGCTTGAGAAGATTCTCAGACTTAAGGCCTACCATCAACTGGATTCTTTTGACTAAACAATGTTTTTGGTCTGATTGGATGAGGAACAAGTATTTACATTCCAATCATTGGTCCTTACTTATTAATAACAATTATTTAGTGAAAATGATGAAAATGATGAGATGCAAACAAAAGGGAATAGACAATTTTACTAGAGTAATTATGGATTGTGCTACATCGTGGTTTGATCCATGGATCAATTACAAATCTCTTGTGAATATTCTTGGATGGCACAGGACATCCATGTTTAACAAAAACAAGAGCGTGTCACAAATTATACATAATAATGAATCCTGTCAAGACATGTTACCAGTAACACGTGAAGTAAAGCAGTACATATCATCAATTCCTATAAATAAACAATGTCAAATAGATTTTTGCAAAATTAATGGCAAGTCTGAATTTACTTTCACAACAGTTTGGAATTTTATTCAAAACAAATACCCTACTATTAACTGGTATCATTTTATTTGCGATAAGTTAAATGCTAATTTTTTTTTTTAGTATGTGCTAATAACGCAGTGATGCAGTGATTACCAACAAAAGGTAGACTTCTTAACGGAGGATCCAAACTGATAGCAGATGCCCACTATGCAATAGAGATGACAAATCACATCATCATCTGTTCTTTTAGTGTGAGTATAGTAGATATATTATATCCTTCTTTCACCTAAAGCTTGGAATTTCATATCCACCTTCAACTGATCTGACGGAAGGGATTCACGTTCTTCAATCGACCTTTTTTACAAAGAACATCTTTCAAAGCCTTGCTTTTGTTACTCTTGTATCAGTTGTTTACCATATTTGGGGAGAGTGGAATAGAAGAATTTTTTAGCATCAGCAGACTAATTGTCTTTAAAGATCTAAGATAATTGAAAAGGATATTATTATTTTAGTTATTCAACAATAGGATCGAAGCCATTATATCACAAAAGAGATGGCTCTTTTGGGACACTGAGGAATTGAGCTAAAGGATGTAGGACGAAGGCAGCACATTTTTAGGGTTACATGTCTGTGTTTTTGTGTTGATGGACTGTAGCTGGTGGACTTTGTATAGTGGGTTGTGTGTATTTTTTATGCTCCTTTTTGTTTTTGTTTATTGCTGTAGTATTGTACTTATAAACCGGTGAGTTGTTGCTCTCTTTTTCCTTACAACTCTGGTAAGGTTTTTTAAGGAGGTAAAGCCATTATAGTTCTTTATACGTTGCTAAATAAAGAATCAGTTTTCATATATATATATATATATATATATATATATGGTTTAGGAAGTATATTCTGTGCTTTCGAATTTTTTGGACTGTCGGGTTGCAATGTCATACTCATAGTAACATTCGAAATGAAATTTTTTTCAAGAGGGGAAAATGCAACAACCCATATTTTAATGACTAGATATTTAAATATTAATTTAAATATTGAATCGTTAATCAATTGAAGGTCCAAAATCTAACTTTTCATATGCGGTCAAATTAGAATTCGAAACTACTTCTGTTGAGTCCAGATTGACAGAATCAAAATGAGCATAAATATCCTTATATTTGGGGTCACGGTATTTTTATGATTTACATATTGTTATATGAATTTGCAAAAATAAGTGCGTAGTCGGGTCCAGTGGGATCTCAGTTGGTGGCTTGTGATTTTAGAATGAGGACTTCATTATGAGACGCAAGGTTGAAGAATTTTAGAATAAGCCATCTGATGGTCAAAATAACCTCAAATTGCATGAAATAATCATCCTGGAACAATGTCTCGGATGGTGATGAAATTCATACCATTGGGACTAGAATAACGAGGTGATGTGCACCCGCGATATTCGTGATAATCGGGTGTATCGTGCGAATATACGAGCTCAAAACATTGGCAATTTATTTGAAATAAATAAAATATATATACAAATATACCTTAATTATTATTCTCTAGCTTTTCTTCTTCTCCTCTTTATTAAAATATCTCCTCCATCTCCATACAGTAAAGAGAAACCCCTCCTAAAAAAATCACGAGCTTCAGCAATCAAGTACGCAAATCGAGAGTAGCACGATGTTCCACTAGGTGAGATGCTCTACATGGTATCAACTTGGGACGACACAATGGTGAATTAGTGGAGGCGACATTCAAGGGTTTGGGTTTGGGATCGTAGGGAAGAGCTATCTTTGGAGTTAGGCAAAGAGGAGGGTAGCGTTGAGTCTCTCTACTAGAGCCAAGGCGATTGGTGCTATTCAAAAGGGGTCCAACTGTCAATGTCAATTCATGACATCATGATAGCGACATGAGGAGGAGAAGGTCGCATTAGTGGAGAAGGGTTCAGACATAGTGGCAATGGCATTGTTGAACTTGACTCACGAAGGAGATTGTGTTGGTTGTGTTTAAGTGCACTCTGATGGTCCATAGCAGTGGCGACATGGTCAATCTATTGGTTGTATTTGGATAGAACAGGAATTTGAAAATTTGGGAGAAGGAGAAGATGGATTAAAGATATAAAGATGATCGACTAATTAAAGTTAATTAATTAATGCTTATATTCATATTCTTATAAAATTCTTACCTCTTGCATACAAGTCCAATCGAGATGCGGTCTTCGCCATTGCTTTCAAAATGAGATTATCTATAGCATGGTATAAGGTTAAGCTAGATTTGGACACTTGAGCAATTATGGTTCTGATGAGCAGAATTAATACTCTGAATTTATATTGTAGTGTAAATCTCTATAATTATATACATTGGAAACATTACCTAAAAGAGCTAGGATAATGTGTGTGTGTGTGTGTAATTATTTCGCCATTTGATTGGATTAGATTGAATAAATGTTCAGGATAATAGTACTTATCCTATGTACTGTTGTGTTATATTCATATTGAATAGAGTAGATGGAGTTGATATTAATTTAAAACATGGTTACAAATCAATTAAACTTAAATCTGTTGTTATATATAAAATATTGACATTTGTTTTAATACTAATTAGAATTTAAAAGTATCGCCTTTAAAAAAAAGTTGTGAGGCTTAAATAATTCTTTAGGCAGGTTAGACTTATATTAAAAAAATGGCTTTGAAGTTTATCTGGACTCGACATTTGTTTATTATAGTGTAAATCAATAATTAACTAACTAGTGAATTTCTATTAAGGTGATTTGAGAAATTAGATATTACAAAAGAAGTATTATATTATTTAATAGGGTTTAATTGAGGTTGTAAAATCCCGAATATTGTTATAACATGATTTACTAACTTTCCACCCTTAGAAATATTTGATATATATATATATATATATATATATATATATGTATGTGTACACACACATAAATATATATAGATACACACACACCTGAGTTATATAATACGTTGAAGCCTTATGAATGGTAAAATGAATTTTAATAGAAAAATCAAGTGGTATTAAGCTATAGTTACAATAATTGGCAAGTTTATATTCTACAAAGTAAGTGTGAGACTTATATAAAATAATATGTAACAACCCCCATATTTTACGATTTAATATTTAAATATTTTATTTTAATATTTTATCGTTAGTCGGATTTTAGTCTGAAAAGTTACTTTTTTGCATACGGTCGAATTAGGACTCCGGACCACTTCCATTGGGTCCAAAACGCAGTTTGCGATCTTTTTGAGTATAAACTTTGATATGTTTGGAGTTAGTGGAATTTTGCCACTTTATCACTTTGTGCTTTGGGTTTGGTTTAGCCCATTAGCCTAAACTATTTACTCTAGCTCAACCCCCTTCCCTTCATTACTTTACTTTCATTTCCTAACACTCAAGCTTCATCAAAAATGGAGGAAGGAATGAGAAATTAAAACTCCAAGCTCAAGTTCATTTGCAAATCCAACATCTAACTCCAAATTCAAAGAGAAGCCATTGATTCATCCATTAATTTCAAGCTTCTTCTTCATTGATTTTGTGTAAAGGTGAGATTTTTATCTCACATCTTTGTCTATAACTATCTTTGATTGTTAGGTATGAATTACTAACACTTATTCATGTGCATTTGCCATTGATTTGGATTGAATTGGTAAAAATCCCAATTTTTATTGTTTTGAGTTCAAATCTTTAAAAATCCCAACTTTGATGTTTGAACACGTTTTTGATGATGCAACGAGGAGCCAATACGACCGGGTAGCCTATGGGCATAATCCCCTAGCGTCCGTACTCGATCGGTTGCAAATTGGGGGAGTTTTTGCACTTCAAACCCCTAGGTCGCTCGGCCTGCACATGAAGGATTCTCGGCCTGCACATTAGGTCGGCCTGCATTTAGGTCGCTCCCCTATAGGTCGCGTCGTGCTAGGTCGTTGCTCGGCCTTGTCTCCTATAGGTCGGCCTGCATTTAGGTCGTTCCTCCCCCATAGGTCGTTGCTCGGCCTTGTTTACCCCTTAAGTCGTTAGGCCGCTCGGCCATATGCCGTATCAGTTAGGTCGCGCCATACTTAGGTCTCCCCCCTTAAGTCGCTCGACCTCCACATACGCCATAGGTCGTTAGGTCGCTCGGCCTTCCCCCTTAGGTCGTTTCGTGTTAGGTCGCTCGGCTAGGTCGTCTTGCTTAGGTCGCGCCAACTTAGGTCGCTCGGCCTGTTAAGACGCGCCATGTTTTAAGTCGCCTTGTAGTTAGGTCGCGATTCATAGGTCGCTCGGCTTGCTTGCTTAGTTAGGTCGCTCGGCCCATTATGTCGCACGACCATCTTAGGTCGCGTACCCCTTTTAGGTCCACCACCTAGGCCGCATGCTCGCCCCCTTAAGCCGCTACTTCCTTAGGTCGCGCACCCCTTAGGTCGCACTACCTAGGCCGCAACTCTTAGGTCTCTCATCTGCTAGGTCGCGCCATGTCGAGTAGCAAGGGTATTTCCACTTTAATGAATTTGGAACCGTATTCTTTGGATTTCATTCACGTCTTCGTATGTGAATTTTTGTGATTTATCGTTTCCACGATCATTTTTGTGATTTGTCATTTTAAAAATATACAAACCTTACCTCACTCGTACGAGAAATCTAATTAAACGACTTCGTAAAACAAGTGGTATGAAACGCTTGCGTTTACTTCGCCGGTTAATTCTTGGACTTGTTCGATTGAACCTCTTGTGATAATTTTCGAGTGGAGATCTACAATTTGTTCGTAAATTTTTAAGTTAAGCTAGTGGTTATGGGACATGAAGCTAAGCTTATATATTTACTAGCTTACTGTAATTGACACTTCTTGATGATCGTTGATGATCATTTTTGTGATTTAGACTAGCAAATGTGTGATGTCTCTTTGTCTACGAGGGAGACTAAACCCCGTTTCTGTGGAGCTTCGGCTTAATTTGGTGGGGAGTGACCCATGGTCTTCGGGCCGTTTTGTGGAGCTTCGGCTCAAAATTAATGGTTAGCAACCATGGAATAGCGTTCCATTTTGTGATACACGTGTTGGTGAGTTTTCATGCTCCATTTTTGTGGTAGCCTCCCCCCTTTTGTGATTTCTGGATTTCCATTGATGATTTCTAGAATTTGTGTTCCACTAATTTTTGTGATTTACATTGATAAGTTTTATCAATATTTGTGCATTGGTGAATTTGTGTGTCATTAACTTTTGTGAATAAAGATATTGAGTATGACATTCCTTTTTATCTTTGAGAAGATTCTTGTGATATTGATTAATCTCTTGTTGATTTTCAATTACATACTTATCACAGTATGGCTTTATGGTTATCATATGCTATGTCATATCTCTTATTCTATATCACTTTATCTGATATTTATAGCTAGACTGATTCGTTTATTATTTTCTTATTAAATAATACTCGGGTCAGACCGAGATGTTACAGGTGCTTCTGCTTGACTTCACATCTGGGATTATCACCCTGACTTTTGGCTAACTACTTAGATTTGTAGTTTTTGTTGTATACATTTGAGATATAGACTCACTGATGTATCCATATTCTTTTGTCTGGCACTTGTAGCTATTCTTTTGTGACATTGTGGATCTTGTTAGACCACAACTCTGATGTACACTTTCATGTGTTATATATTCATATCTTTTTCCGCCTTTGTGATATGGATATCTGTGACTGATTTGCGTTATGTTTATTTCTATGTTTGTTTCCGAAGAATATGTAACGACTACGATTTTTCGTCCACGAATGCCGACATCAATACGTCCACTGTATCAACTGTCGAGCAATCGAAGGCCGGAAAACCGTACCGTTAGGGTTAAAGAAGAAGAAAAAGTAGAAGAAGATAGAAAAAGATAGAACAGAACAGAAAGAAATAACAGAACAACATCAGAATCTCACAATTCGCAGCGGAACAACATATAATACATAAATGAATAATCTTTAAACAAAGAACTATATCAGTTATTACATTACATTACATTACATTTCATTACATCAGAGTGTACAACAACAAACAACATCAAACAGCGGAAAAGAAATATTATATACTAGAAATACGCCATGCCATCCAGCTTGCCTCTAGCAACTCCTGAATTCCATAATATCCTGATAAACCTTTACTCTTGACTGCCCGTGTGGAAATTGGTGGGCACTCAGAGTTTAGGAAGGAAAATAATAAACTCCGAGTCAGTCATGTGACTGGTGTGAGAACTAAAACAGTTTATTTTTTTCTTTAAAATCAAAATAGAGGAATATTTTTAAAGTCAATTCGCAATGCTTTTAAAAATGAGACTACCATAAGGCATCCCGCACACACACACAATGCAAACGCAGAATCGGAGGAGATTTCTCCTTATGATAGTCAAAGATGCTTGATACGCATTAAAAAGAAACATTTGATATTATTACTAGTGCATAGTGTAGGAAAAATCATTTCGAAAATAAAGATATAAATCTTAGCCAGCATAGACATTTCGCACTTATGCCTACTATAGCTACCATGTTCAATATCAGGTTACCACCACATTCCATGGCAGGTTCTACAACTAAAACCGTACAAGTCTCGTATTGTTTCTTTGGATTTCCAACAAATGGTCAGGCCAAGGAACTTCCCATTGCCACATGGAAACGCCTCTGGAAAGACGCACCGAGAACCTAACCGGATCTCTGCCAACACAAGGCCGGCTTACCTTTCAAACTAGGTAACTACTGACACGAATATGTCATCCCCCGATTGTAACCGATCTATCCGAGGATCGTCGATTTCCAACAACCACAAAATTTGCAGCAACAACATAGGTTAAATATCTGGGCTCCATACCATGGTACCACCTCTATCCAGAAGGAATGACATACACTAAAGGGGCGCTACCCCCTAATAACCTTGCTGCATCCTTCCTGTTTTGACCATTTCCGGGGTGTGAGGTCCGACGAAGTCTCGTCCACAAAGCCACGCTTTATACAAAAGCTATGCTTTGGGTCAACAAATGATCATAGAAATGATCATCAAGATAAAGCATCAAACAAATGATCATATCACAAATGATCAAACAATGATCATTTCACAGCAACACTCAGCATGCCACACTACCAAATTGGGAGTATTTCACTAATAACCTTCAACTATATAACCTCTGAGCTCGTACGTCTCAGAGAAGGGTGTTAAGCTAAGAGAATAAATTCTCCGCCACCAACAGAAATATATTTGAAAGAAATCAGCTTTATATCTCAATTTGTAATGTCAGACATACAATCCATACAAGTCTGTTCCGGGCTCGAACAGAACCGAAGGCACTTCCAAAGAAGTCCTTGCATTCCGGATAATTTCTAATCACGTCTGGACTTCCCGTCACTAAGGGTGATAAAACCTCTATATCGGAGATCAGCCGATGCAGAGTAACTCAACGGTAATCCTTCCATTTTCAAAAATATCCGGTCTTCAACATCGGTCATCAAATGCAATCCATTACGACGTATCACATATTCGGAATGGGTTATACGACCCCAAGGTCCTTTCCCTGCTAACCCGATAGTGAGCGCTTATTCAAAAATAAGTGTAGCATTCAAATTCAAGCAATCATAAAAAATACCTATTTAAAGGTAAATATTGATAGTCGGATTATTTAACTATCAATAGGCGTGTTCAACATCACCAAATCCAAATAATTTCCCAAATTATTTACTTTCCAAAATATCTTTACTAGATATATAATTTCCACACCTCAAAAATAAATCAACGTTTATTTTTAAACAAATTCCCCTTTTCATTTATAAATTCCATAATGAATTTATAATTCCAAAATATCTATGAATATACGATTTTCAAATCGATTTCTAATATTCATTTTCAATTTATCTTTAAAAGATAAAGTCTCAAAATATTCAGTTCATATTGGAAAACATTTCCATACTTATTTAATAATAAGTAATTCACAAATCTATTTATTTTCAACATTTGAAAATATTCAATATACTTAAATCAAAACTAAGTATATATTTCATTCTTTAAGAAATCATTTTCTTAACACATAAATTTGAGTCAAAACGAATGTTGCGTAAAACATCTTTACGACGACCCAAAATCACTAGTATAGGGATTCAAAGTTTAAATAGATATATAAATCCCAATACTATATAAAATATTTCCTTTCGGAAACCATTTACTATAACAACAGTGTTATAGTCCATCATTTCCTTCTATTTCTCGAAAACGTCTATTTCAACAATAAATGTTGAAATCTATGGTTTCGATTCATAATATAATTTAAAACATCTTTAAATCGTTTTAATTCTATTTAAAACATCACTTCCCAAAATAAATCCATTTCATTTAATAATATATTCATGGTCCAAAATCGTGAATATACTTCCTTAACCAATTTCAACTTTCAATTTATCAAATTCCATTGATTTCGAATTTATAAACAGTGTTTATAAATTCCATTACTATTTATAAAAACTTAAATTATAAAATCCCCTTTTTAAAAAAATTCAATTTATAACTCAACTTTTATACCCAAAATCCGATTTATAAGTTAATTATTTATAAATCTTTTATTTTACAAAATCTATTCATTTCATAACTTCACAATTTATAAATCTATAAATTTTATTCACTTATGAAATCCATTTATACTTAATTTTTAACACTTATAAAAACTCGTTTTATAATTCCTATATTTTTAATTTATAATATCAAATTTATACATCTTTCATATAACCCGTTTTAAAATAATTCAAAAATCCCAATTTAACTATTTTATAAATTTATTAACTACTTATCTCAAAAATCACCTTTTGGTTATATTTCACAAAAAACTTAATTTTTTTATAACATAAAAATTTATAACGTTTTAATTATTTAAAATGAATCAATTCAAAAATTTAATAAAACGTATACTTTCAAAAATTACTTTAATAATTCTTTTAAAAACCAAAATCATTATTTTAAAACTTCAAAAATGGATCCGATGATGCAGCAGCACCAAATAGTCAATCACGACATCCAAATATCATATATCGATATGATAATCAACAAATATCACAATATCTGTAAATAAATCAATACAGTTGAGGAATCCAGTTGGATCCCTCCAACCTGTTTCCCTGCATCCACAAACATTAGCACAATACCAATTCCATTCCAGTACGGAATTATCGCGGTATATGGGATTTATAAAATATTATCCGCTTAATAGACGACGCAATAGGGTCTCATCCGCTATATAATGCGGGAAAATCAACTCCAAGTACATATATAATACCAATTTCACTGTACTGTGAAATATTCGTGGTTATGTTTTTAATAAATAACCTCCGCTTACTAACGGCACATAATGTCTATTTTAACAATCAATAGATAACAATCATCATTCAAACATACAATCAACAATTTTAAATCTAACTATTTAAAATAAAATCGAAACCGATTCGATTGAGTGAGAAGTTCTCACCTTGATTTCAATTTCGTTTTAGCGATTTATTTCGAATAAAATTAAACGGACGTTTAATTTTACCCGAAATTCTCACTAACTCCAAACGACTCTAATCCAATTCCATAGCGTAGTGCTCGTCCATACGATTCCAACGCAACTGGTTTCGTGCGTTTTCGACCTCGTATGAAAAAGATACGAATTTTCAAAATTACACGAATTTTATATAAACTAATTTTACAACATTATTTATATTTTTCTAAACCCTACAGAATCACCGCCGTGCGTTTTGGGCCAAAACGAATCTGGCCGCTCCTCACTTCATCTCTCCCACGTTCAATTTCCAGGCCGCGTTCTACAGGTATTCACGTAAGCAAACAAACCCACTCAAGGACGACTAGGGCTCCAAATCGCGGCCACCACACTCCCCTATAGCTCGATCAGAGACCTCCATCACGAAGCCCACCTCGAGAGCTTCCTTCGGCCACCAACATGTTGAACTCGGCTGCACCATGGCCTTGGTTTTCGTGCACGACTGCAGCCCATACACGGCTATTTTGACAACGATCCGAAGCTCCGTTTTCGATCACAACCGTTGAAAACAAAGATCTCATCGCCCTCTTCGATGTTGTAGTTGGAAGTTTCTCTTAATTATTCACGGATCGAGAGATAATTAAGGAAGAAAAACAGAAAATTTCGGCCATTAAACGAGAGAGTGGCGGCTGGCTATAGGATTAGGGTTAGGGTTTAGTTTTTCTTATTTTTTTGTGAATAAAGGCCCTATTTATAGAATTTTCTCAAACACTATTCATTTTGGATTTTTCAAACTCCGATTTACGCATGGTGACCAGCATTCCTAAGGTTTACCCCGCGTTTCGAACATAATGGAATGTGTTTCGGGAGCTAATTCGATCATCTGTGCGAGTTACGGCAATAAACGTTCGATTTAAAATTAAATCGGTAAATCAAATTTCTAGGCCTTTTAGCTTGCACCGGACAAACGGTAAATCTGATTGACTTGAAATTTGAAACCTTACAAGAATATCACATTACGGATCCGATGAAACTAGTTTCGTCAAAATCCGAGACTGTTTGAAAAATGGCTATTTTAACTCGCCAAATTAATATTAAAACAATTTCGATGCGTTTCGAGCTGCCACGGTCAAACGATAACTCCAATTGCTACGAAAATTGAAATCCAATAATAAAAAACTATTACGGATCCAATGGAACTAGTTTCGTCCAATTCTGAGACTGTTCGAAAAATGGCTAATTTCACTAGTCGATTAAATATTAAAATATTCAATTTTCACAAATTAACTTTTAATTCGATTTTAAAAGTTCTAAAATATCGTTCTAACTCCAATATGATAAAATAAAATTTTACAAATCATTCTCAATCATATTTAACCCAATTTCAATTATTTCTGTATTTCACATATTAAATTATCGATTTAATTATCCAATTAAATCCAATTATTCGAAATAAAATTTATTCGACTCATAAATTTCACTTATTAATATTTAAAATTAATTAAATATACAAATTTTAATTAATATAAATTCTGGGTCGTTACAGAATATATATAGCCACTGTGTAGTAGCTTTGAGTTTGTATTGATGTGTCGAATTTCCGTTGTACTATCTGACATATCGGTGCTCGCACAAAGCAATTACACGGATGGTCGCTCCTCAACAGCCTTATTCTCCGCGCTAGTTGACGGCACTACACCGTAGTGTCCTTGGCTAGTGTGGGTATAGAGGTAGGGCATCACATAATACAAAGAAGATATGTTTTGATTAAATAAATAAATAATATGATTGTTAGATCAGTTACGTAAGTGAGATGCATTTTGTTAAATTGTTTATATGATTGTATGTGTGAATTTTTATTGATATTGAGATGATTGATTTGTTACTTTTGTTATGTATTGCCTTCGTGTATGCAAATGTGTACGATGTGCGTGTGTTGGTTTCATGTAATTGGACTAGTTATTATATACATACATACACACCCTCATGCAGTTTATGTGATTTATATATGTCTGTATTTATAGATATACTTCTGGTATGTCCAACTTGAGGCTTCAGAGTTCTAATAAAGTTCAATTGCATGGGGTAGCTTGAATTTATGTAACGACCCTTATTTTTAACTATTTTAAATTATTAAATTTAATATAATTATTGAATAAAAGTGGTTAAAAAATTAACTAATGAATTATTAGTGTAGTAATTGAATATAAACTTTAATAAAATTTTGAAATAATCAATTACGATGATTTTAGCAAAAATAACTATTGAAATGAAGTTTTATGTATTTAATGTGTTTATAACCAATAATGTGAACTGAATAATAAAGGTTAAATTATTTGGATGAAAATAAAATAATTTTTGATAACTAAAATTCATTAGAAATTTAATGATTTATTAATATAACTTAACGGATAATTAAATTGTTTAAAATTTAATATTGAAAATGATTTAAATAATTGAATCTTGAATTAATGTGAATGAAAATAATATCGGAAATTGATTTAAATTTTATTTAAATATGAATGAAGATAGTTGACATTTAAAATTGGATTAAAAAGTGAATAATTAGAAATTGGAAATTTTATGTTATAATTAACAAGTAAAAATAGTCATTTTGGCCACTGTCTTGGATTTCGATGAAACCAATTTCATTGAATCCATGGTAGTGAATTATTATAGGATTTCAAGTTTCATAGCGATCGGACTTGTCCTTTGACCATGCGAGCTTGAAACGCGTAGAAATTATTTTAAGGAATTTGATTAAAATTTATTAATTTTGAAAAGGTATCTTCTGAATATGATTGAATTAGGCCTCGAAACTAGTTCCATTGTGTTCGGAATGGGGGTAAAACATTATGAGCGCCAGGCGGCATGCTTCGTTTGGAGTTTAGGAAATTTCGGTGTCTATTGGATCGGAAACATATATAATAAGCCATTCATTTCGTTCAAACCCTAGAGACATTTGTTAAGCCGCTCTCTTTTCATTTAATGGCCGAAATATCTCTGTCTTCTCGCCTTGATTTCTTCCAATCCAATCTTCGAATTCAAAAAATTTCAAAAGTTGTAGAGCTCGGCAAGCTCTACACATCCAACGGTGGAATCGTGGCGAAACGTCATGAAATCGCCAAAATCGACCGTGGAAGTTGCTCTTTTTATGGGCTTTTCGTGATGATCAAAGGCGGTGAAGGAGCTATAGTTGCTGGCAATGGGTGAGGAGGTTACGGTGCTTCGAATGGTAGAGGCTGATCAACCTCCGGTCATCTTGAGTTGCGTGCCGTGGAGGGATTGTTCATGTGCGTTTGGGTTTCTTCGTGTTCCTGGTGAACGGGCATAAGGGAGGGAGACAGTGCAGGTAACGTTTTATTATTTTATACTTATTTTAATTTTGTTAATATACGTTTAAATTTTTTATCGTATATTAATAAATTGCATAACTTCTCTACACGAGGTACGTTTTGAGTGAAACGAGTTGTAGTGGATTCGTAGCGACGAAGGCTATGTCATGAAGTTGGTTTGACATCTATTTGAAGCTGGAAAAAAAATTTCAGTTTCAAATAAAAGGTGAGTGTTTTATACGCTCACAAATGACTAAATTATTTTTATGTTAGTAAAATTAAAATCTTGAAGTGATTTAAATTTATTAATCGTTGACATGGAAATCAACATAGAAATTTATATGTTAGGAATTTCGAGCTAATGGTTAAATTGGAACTGGAATTAAACTGATAGTTAAAATTTCCAATTTTTCATAATTGGTTAATTGTTGTAATGTATTGATTGTTTTGGGAACTTTGATTTGATAGATGCTGTTGATTGATATTTGGATGATTTGGATGTTTATTTATTTAATATATATCATGTTATCACCATGTATACTAAGTGACAGCATACGAACTGTTATTCGAATTATTTCGAATAAATTAAGAAATAGGTTGAAATGATATATACCTATGACACTTTGATTTGGAAAGTATTGATTCAGGATACGGGTTGAAATGATATATACCCAGAAAATTTAACTATTTTGGGTTGAAATGATACACACCCAATTACTTGATAATTGGGTAGAAAATTATATACGGACACCGTTGGTTGGTTTTAAATTATTTTATAAATTTAAATTATGTTTTGATTTAATGAATTTGATTTTAAAATTTAATTTAAAGATTTTATTTAAAATTTATATTTTACTTAATATAAGTTCCAAAAATCTAAAATTTAAGATTTTAACTTATAATTTTATATAGTTTAAAATATATATTTTGAATAATGTAATATATTAAAAACCTTTAAAAATTTAATTTAATAAAATATTCAATATTGTCTTAAAAGATTTAATTAAAATTTAATTTAAGATAATAAATATATATTTTTATATAATAACTTTAATAGATTAAAGATTTTTGTAAAAGATTTTAGAATTTTGTAAAAAGTTTTGTAAAAATTTTATAAAAATTTTGCAGGAGATTTTATAATGGATTTTTATAAAAGGATTTTTATAAAGATTTTTATATAGGATTTTATAATGTTTTTATAAGGGAGTTACAAAGGTTTAAATGGATTTTATAAAGGGTTTTATAAAAGAACTTATATAAGGGGATTGGAAGCCTTTTAAAGGAATTTGCATAGAAGTTTATGAAAAATGGAAAGAGTTGTAAATTGCTTTGGAATGTATAAATATCTTTATAAATGTTTCTAAAGCATATAAATAGTTTATGAATAGTTTAAGAGATATTTATAAATAATTTTCAAAACTGGTTGAAAGAAATGTTCCTCGGTAGTCATGAATATATTTATAATTTTGGAATAAGAAATGGATATCTTGATATGAAGGTATAAACTGTTTTATGGATTTATTATTAAAATGTTTTTTAAAATGACCGTGGTGTGAAATAAGCGTTTGGTTGTTAAAGAGATCAGGGTCGGATATTGTCATGCTCTCTGCCAATTCTGAAACCACTTTAACAACTGTGCACGTGGTGGAGAATCCATAACAAAGTAGGATGGTTTGGCGAATGCTACCGGTATAAGGTAAGAACACAGCCCTGACCTTTGGGTCTGCTTAATATGACTAAAACAATAGCTTTCCTGGGCCAAGTGAGGTCGCTCCTCCTATCGGACATGCTTCTTCGATACTATATTTACTTTGTGATTGATTGGTGGCCGCCCTCGATATGATTGAGGTGGGACGGTAGTAGCTGCTATGCATTACTACCATTTCAGGCATGTAAAATGGTAGAATCTCATCCTGAGCATTGCCTCATATGCATTGTCATATGCCTTATCGAGCCCACTACGATTTTGGTTTGTGTCGTACCTATGGAGTGCTCCCTGATAGCCCACCAATTTACGGTGGATTTTACAGTACTGTATAGACTACGATGCCTATAAAATGTGCTAAGGGGGATATTAGTAACACCTTAACGTTGTTTTCTATATTATACTTTACTGATAGACACTGCATATATAACGTATTTTACTACATATAGATAGTTTTGACGGATCCTTAGGAGATGGAGAATCTCATAACATCTCTTAAGTTATTGTACTCATGTTATACACTGGATAAGAGATGAAAATCCCATAACATCTATGATGCCATTACACTCATTTTCCATGTGATATTGATTTGACTTACATAAGAATATTTTAATTCTGACTCGAATGTTTTGTCTTTTTATTACGCTTAGGTCAGCCTTAGCTTTTCATTGTTGAAGACTTTATTTTTGAAGGATGAAAACGGAGTTTGGTATATTATATTATTAGTAATTTTCCATTGCATCATTTTTGGTATGTTGTTGTAATCAAATGTATATTATAAAAAGCTTCATGAAATATTTATTTGATTATTAAATTTTATCATTTCCGTGTAAGATTTTATATTTTGTTTTTCCTTTTTTTCACTTATTTTTGTAATTACCACATTGACAATCCTTCCTTTTGAATGGTTCGAGTTAGACATGTGGGATTTATTATCGATTTAAACTGTCCAAAGTGGTGGATCGTCACAATTTTGATTATCTATCCGTAGACAATTAGATGATATCAGTTTTATAAAAGGAATCCATTGTAGCATCGAGATGCATGACCTATAGATGTGGTCCCAGAGTAGGGGGAGAGAGAGATTGGGACACCAATCTAGAGTAGGTCATATATTGTTCCATAGTACGTTAGGTGGTGCGATAAGACCTAATGCCAACTTCTTCTGAGTGGTTGGTTTTCAAGAGAGTCCACAAGTCGGTTGCGGCTCTCCATATGTCTTTTTGATAGCTGATGGTAATTCACCATGATTTATCGACACACAATTAAGTGTACGTGTAGTTCAGTATTCTCAGTTTGGAGTTACCGAATAGTGGATGAAATTATTATACAGATGCATAAATATGTTGTTCAAGTGATTTATATATATAATTATAGATGAATGGGCTAGGCGATTTATGTATATTGGTTTGGTATGCTAGACTTATTGCAACTATGCAGTGTGAGGCACATCAAGAATGAATCACGATCCACACTTATAAGGTAATACTTTCATGTTGTGTATACATGTGGGAAGCGTGTATGTGGGGTAGCATGAATCTAGATTGTCTATCCATAGATAATTAGATGATATCGGTTTTATAAAAGGAATTCATTATACCATTGAGATGCTTGACCTGCAGACGTAGTCTCGAAGTAGGGGCTGAGAGAGATTAGGATACTAATTTAGAGTAGGTCATTTATTGTTTCGTAGTATGATTAGGTTGTGAGATAAGACCTAAAAGCCAACATTTTGAGGTATTGGTTCTTAGGGGAGTCCATAAGTTAGTTGTGACTCTCGATAGGTCCTTTTAGTAGATAACGGAAATTCAAGATGGGTATCGACTATAGATATTCATATTTCGATTTTGGATATGAAGATGCTATATTAATTGCATTGTCATATCGTTATATTTGTTTTTCATATTTAGTAGTATGGTTTGTTATAGTATGTACTGTTTGAAAAAGAGAAACACTATTATGTATCATCCTAACTTGTTGGTGTATGGATAAAGTAAGGCAATGTATGATTAGTGTTACACATTGATCCTTGCTTACATTTATTAGATGCATATAGGTTGCATGTATATGCAATACTTAGAGATAGTTTCCCTCACACTAGGCTTTATGTCGGACTCGTGTTTTTTTTGTCTGTTTATGTCATGACAACTCTTGGATACTCGACTAAATAGTTGGAAGTCACATGCTTTTGGAGATAGGCTTACTGGACATTTGGAGCATTCTGGAGGTGTGAAGTCGATTTATTGGATGTGTATTTTTTGATGATTTAATACTTAGTAGACTTGCAATTTTGAATATGAGAATTGTGATATCATGTATTATATTTCAAACTCGATTTGAATGGATTTGATGTATTCCGATTTTTTGTAGCGATATTTATTTATCGGTCGCTTTCGCTAATACAGTCTCTTATATTTTGTTTATTTTGTTCTCTTCATGTATACTTAATATATTATATGTTATCATTTCACCTGATTTTATAGATATGCCTTGGTATAATGTTTAGTTTTAATGTTTACGTGGACTATCTTTCGTGTAGGGTAAGACGTTATCCCTAAATGTTGATTCATGGTATCACCAAGGCGGGTCATCAGACAAATTTCTAATTCCAGACCCTCCTTTCAATTCTTTAAAACATCTACTGTCCAAAGATCGTTGCCACAACCAAAAGAATCATATTGTTATTTATCAATATCATAATTGATTGAAAATTGAATCAGAATATGTGTTGTGCACCTACATCGATCAATTTTGATATCCAATTCTTTTCCTTTCCCTAATCTGATTCAGTTATTCAATCCATTTCGGTATCCAATTTTTTTCCATTTCCTAAATCGAAACCAATTTTAGGCGGCTACATCATGCAAGGAGAGGATGCACGAGATAGTAGCGGATAAAATGAATTGTGCAAATGCGAGTTCAAATAGGAATTGGAAAGAGATATTAAAGAGGTGCTTCATAAGAATGGACACAGAGGTGATGATGTGTCAGGTGGTTAATGGTCAAGGTATTAGGTTCCTAGACAAGGCAGTGGGATGGGGTGGTCCACTGTCTCGAAGAGGGTCGATTAGTTCGTTGTTGAAGGCAGGTTTTAAAGGATAGTTTTGGGACACGTATAGGTAAGATTTTCTTATTTCCCTTCAGAGACATTTTTTTTCTCACTGAATATTTCGAGTAATTAGCAAAAAGCTTCAATATTTTTCTTGAATTTCGATTGTTGCCCGGTCGTCGTAATTTCACTGATCACGCGAGGTGACATGCTCTTTGGCATGAATATATTTTTGAACAAAGCTTCATTGGTAATGTTGGAAAACAATGGCAAGGTTCGGCTGAGTCGTGGACGGAGTCACTTTCTTGAAGACGTTTCGGCGATCTGCTCAATGGTGCAAGCAGTTCGAATCAATCACCGCCGCCTCTAGGATAAAACAGCCTCTCAGTTGTTGTGTTACCGATTCGTTTGCACGGACGAACGGCTCAGTCTGCACTCTTAAAAATTAAAGCTCGAATTTTATAGAAAAGGAGCCACGGGAAAAAAAATGTTGTTCTTTCTGTTTTCCGTCTTCATATCAGTTAAGAAGACGATGCAGTAAAAAGAACGTTACTGGTTTGGGGGAAACGTGGTCTTAAAAAACGGATCTGAGTAATACCGGGTCAAAATAACAATACGGGTTTGAACAGATTTTACCGTTCCAACCCGGTCAAAAAACGGTTAATAAATTTGTAGCAAAAATATAAGTGTTACACCACTACAAGCCCGAGCCCGAGCCCGGGTCGGGTCGAGTCGGTCGGTCGGTCGGCGCGCGCGCGCGCGCGTGTGTGGTGGTCAAGCATGGCCTCCCTCCTCACAAAAGAGCATCATTGGGTGCCCAAAGGGCCCAACTTAGCCTCTAAGAATCAAGTATAAATACTTGATTCTTTCATATAGTCCTACAATGTGGGACTATTCACAAAGCCATTCTTCACACTTAGTCATTTTTAATAATTCACTTGAATTTTTCAACACAATTTCCAACAATCCCCCACTTGAATTTTTAAAAATATTTTCGAGCAATTTCTGAAAACATAAGATTGTGCATAAACAAAGGTGTCGTTAGACTTGAACCTTTGCATAGTGAATAAGATTCGGTTTTTACTAGAGTGACACGTAGTCTTGAACTCTATTCCTGACATCAGACCACACACAATCCTTCTAGAGTGCAATCAAATAAGCCCGTGCATTTATGGCCATGCACGTCTATCCCAGTTTAGTGAATGCTCTAGGAGTTTTGCCCAAAACTCCATAGGAAACGGCCAAATTTCCACATTCACACAGGTGAGTCTATCAAGAGTACTCCTGAAGGTAGGTACTCCACTCCAAATGGAGTATAGATCTCATTAAGAGTTTCTATTAACTCATCCTCTAATCACTTCAGGAATACATGCTTCTTTATATATGAAAAATGGCATGTTCAACTCATATCACTTCACAACTTGTTCTTACCCATTGAACCTAGTTCTTGGGATCTCCAGTCATTAGGTCGGGTTACCATTGTGCGTGACTCAACAATCTAAGAGCAATAGTCCCATTTTTCTAGAAGTCGTAAGGACTTTCTCTCTGGCCAGTCCTTTCGTCAAAGGATCTGCCAAATTCTCATCACTGCGTATGTGATCCACTCTAACAGCTCCTGAAGAGAGTAGCTCTCTAACAGTGCTATGCTTACGACGTATCTGTCGTCTCTTACCGTTGTAATAACGGTTCTGAACTTTTGCAATAGCCGCGGTACTATCGCAATGGATCAACACAGCTGGTATCGGTTTTTCCCATAAGGGAATCTCGGCTAGCAGATTTCTTAAGTATTCTGCTTCCTCACTAGCTGTGGCTAGTGCTATCATCTCAGACTCCATTGTAGACTGAGCCAAAATAGTCTGTTTCTTGGATTTCCAAGAAACAGCTCCTCCAGCAATGCTAAAGATATAGCCGCTAGTTGCCTTTGAGTCATCAGATAAAGTATTCCAGTCTGCATCGGTGTAACCTTCAAGAACAGCTGGAAACTTTTCATAATGTAATCTAAGGTTCATGGTTCGTTTTAGGTATCTCATGACCCTCTCAATAGCGTGCCAATGCTCTATACTAGGTCTACTAGTAAACCTGCATAATAATCCCACGACATAGGCTATGTCGGGTCTAGTACAATCAGTGGCATACCGAAGGCTGCCAATGATGCTCGCATAATCAGACTGTCTTACACCTTCACCAGTGTTCTTGAAAAGTTTTACACTAGGATCATATGGTGTACATGCAGGTTTACAGTCAAAGTAATTGTATTTCTTTAAGATCTTCTCAATATAATGAGATTGATCCAAAGAAAGTCCCTTTTCGGACCTAGTAATCTTAATACCAAGAATTACACTCGCTTCACCTAGATCTTTCATATCAAAATTGGCACTTAACAAAGATTTAACAGTGTTTATGGCATGAATATTTGATCCAAAAATTAGTAGATCATCTACATACAAACATATTATAGTGCAAATGTCATTCTCAAATTTATAATAAATGCATTTGTCACTTTCATTAATTTTAAAACCATTTGAGATTATTAAATTATCAAATTTTTCATGCCATTGTTTAGGTGCTTGTTTTAAACCATATAATGATTTATCTAATTTGCAAACTTTATGTTCTTGACCATGAATTACAAAGCCTTCAGGTTGGTCCATATAAATTTCTTCTTCTAATTCACCATTTAAAAAGGCAGTTTTAACATCCATTTGGTGTATAATTAAATTATGAATAGATGCTAATGAAATTAGTACTCGAATGGATGTGATTCTAGTTACAGGTGAAAAAGTATCAAAAAAGTCTATATTTTCTCTTTGCCTAAAACCTTTAGCTACCAAACGGGCTTTATATTTTTCAACTGTTCCATTAGGTTTTAATTTCTTTTTAAGTACCCATTTACAACCTATAGACTTACAACCAGGTGGTAAATCTACTAAGTGCCAAGTCTTATTGGATTCCAACGAATCCATCTCATCATTTATAGCCTCTTGCCAAAAATCGGCATCTAAAGAAGATAAGGCTTCTTGGAGGTTTGTTGGATCCTCCTCTATAGTAAAAGTGCAAAAATCCGAGCCAAAATCTTTATTAACTCTTGCTCTTTTACTTCTTCTAGGTTCAGTTTCAGAAGATTCATTAAGTTCTGTTCTAATAGGCACGGTGTTATTTGACGTGCCCCCACTATTCCTCAATTTAAAAGGAAATTTACTTTCATAAAAATCAGCATCAATAGATTCTACTATATTATGTGTATTTAGGTCATAAAATCTATATGCTTTGCTATTAATAGCATAGCCAATAAATACACATTCGTATGTTCTACTTGCTAATTTTATTCTCTTAGGGTCGGGTATACGAACATATGCCAAGCATCCCCAAGTTCTAAAGTAAGATACATTCGGTTTATAATTTTTTAAAATTTCAAAAGGTGAAGTCTTACTTTTTGATTTAGGGATTCTATTCAATACATAGCATACAGTCAACAAAATATCCCCCCACCAATGTTTTGCTGCACCTGAATTTAACAAAATAGCTACAACTAATTCGGTAAAGGTCCTATTCTTTCTTTCAGCTTTACCGTTCATTTCAGGTGAATAAGGTGCAGTTCTCTCATGAATTATACCATTCAATTTATAGAAATCAAGAAATGAACTAGATTCATATTCTGTTCCTCTATCACTACGAAGTCTCTTAATTTTCTTATTAGATTGATTCTCAATTTCAGTTTTAAATAATTTAAACATATCAAATGCATCACTTTTATTTTTCATAAGATATACATAAGTGAAATCAGAGGTATCATCTATGAAAGTGATAAAATAACGGTGTCCATGTCTAGTCAAAGTACCATCTAGTTCACATATGTCAGAATGAATCAAGTCTAAGGATTCAGAAAATCTATCAACTGATTTATGAGGTTTCTTAGTGATTTTTGCTTGACTACAGAATTCACATTTATCAAAATCAGTTTGTGACATTTTAGGAATCAAATCTAATGTGATCATGTTATGAATTATACGCTTATTTACATGACATAATCTAGAGTGCCAAATATTAAAGTCACACAACATATAAGCAGAACTGGTTACTTTATTAGATTCAACATTCAGTTTAAACATACCCTCACAAGCATAACCCTTCCCTACAAACATCCCCTTATAAGTCAAAGTATACAAATCAGCCCCTATAACTTGAGTAAAACCAGCCTTATTAAGGAGAAAACCAGAAACCAGATTCTTTCTCATCTCTGGAGTATGCATCACATCTTTCAGAAGAACTGTCTTTCCAGAGGTAAACTTTATTTCCACATTTCCAATGCCTGCAACTGTAGTGGTGTGAGAATCTCCCAACAGCACCTTCTGATCATCAGCAGCCGTGTATGTACTAAACATAGCACGATCATAGCAGACATGGCGGGATGCACCAGTGTCTACCCACCAACCCTCTGATCCACCAACAAGGTGAATCTCAGAAATCATAGCCGTCAAAGGCTCCTCAGTCAGGTTAGCCTGCGGTGCAGGGCCTGGTCTGTTCCTACACTTGCGTGCCATATGACCTGGTTTTCCACAGTTGTAGCACAGAAACAACTGTCCAGAGTCATTCTTTTGGGTTGGTTTCTGCTGTCCTTTTTGGTTCCCTTGCGGGTTCCAATTCTGTTTGTTGCGGTTGCGGTTCTGATTCTTAAAGCTTTTCGGATTTGGTTTCAGAACTGCTGGCTTGGACTTCTTAGTGTTATTGTTGGTGACAACAAGCACTTCCTCTTTCTGGTCCTGTTTCCGAGCCTCCTCCTCAATACGGAGGCGAGTAATCAAGCTCTCTAAGGAGAATTCCTTAGTGTTGTGCCTAAGCACATTCTTAAAGTCTTTCCAACCTGGGGGCAGTTTATCAATAATAACAGCAATTTGAAACTGTTCATCTAAACTCATACCTTCGGAGATGATCTCATGAGCAATTTTCTGAAGCTCATGAGACTGCATCTCTACTGACCTGTCATCCGTCATCTGGTATTTGAGGTAGCGGCTGACTGCATACTTCTTCGCTCCAGCCTCTTCGGTATCGTACTTCTTTTGCAGCGCTTCCCAAATCTCTTTGGCTGACTTGTCAGAATTGTAGTAGTCGTACAGGTCATCGCTGAGGCCGTTGAGTATGTAGTTTCGGCACATGTAATCTTGCTCTGTCCAGTTCTGCAACTCGTTTGATTTTTCTGTCCAGGCTCGCATCTGATCTGCATCTGCTTCGTTGTCTGGTTTACTGGGTAGCTGCGGTCTGTCGGTTGTCAGCACAGCCACGACTTTTCTGGTGGTCAGGAAGAATTCCATCTTCTGTCTCCAGCGTTTGAAATGGAGGCCCTCGAATCTGAAGGGAGCGGCAGAGACGACCGGCAGCTGGAAGAAGGAAGCAGGAGCGGCGGCATCTAGATCTGCAGTAGAGGCCATTGTTGTCGAACGTCTTCAATTTGTTGGAAAACAATGGCAAGGTTCGGCTGAGTCGTGGACGGAGTCACTTTCTTGAAGACGTTTCGGCGATCTGCTCAATGGTGCAAGCAGTTCGAATCAATCACCGCCGCCTCTAGGATAAAACAGCCTCTCAGTTGTTGTGTTACCGATTCGTTTGCACGGACGAACGGCTCAGTCTGCACTCTTAAAAATTAAAGCTCGAATTTTATAGAAAAGGAGCCACGGGAAAAAAAATGTTGTTCTTTCTGTTTTCCGTCTTCATATCAGTTAAGAAGACGATGCAGTAAAAAGAACGTTACTGGTTTGGGGGAAACGTGGTCTTAAAAAACGGATCTGAGTAATACCGGGTCAAAATAACAATACGGGTTTGAACAGATTTTACCGTTCCAACCCGGTCAAAAAACGGTTAATAAATTTGTAGCAAAAATATAAGTGTTACACCACTACAAGCCCGAGCCCGAGCCCGGGTCGGGTCGAGTCGGTCGGTCGGCGCGCGCGCGCGTGTGTGGTGGTCAAGCATGGCCTCCCTCCTCACAAAAGAGCATCATTGGGTGCCCAAAGGGCCCAACTTAGCCTCTAAGAATCAAGTATAAATACTTGATTCTTTCATATAGTCCTACAATGTGGGACTATTCACAAAGCCATTCTTCACACTTAGTCATTTTTAATAATTCACTTGAATTTTTCAACACAATTTCCAACAATCCCCCACTTGAATTTTTAAAAATATTTTCGAGCAATTTCTGAAAACATAAGATTGTGCATAAACAAAGGTGTCGTTAGACTTGAACCTTTGCATAGTGAATAAGATTCGGTTTTTACTAGAGTGACACGTAGTCTTGAACTCTATTCCTGACATCAGACCACACACAATCCTTCTAGAGTGCAATCAAATAAGCCCGTGCATTTATGGCCATGCACGTCTATCCCAGTTTAGTGAATGCTCTAGGAGTTTTGCCCAAAACTCCATAGGAAACGGCCAAATTTCCACATTCACACAGGTGAGTCTATCAAGAGTACTCCTGAAGGTAGGTACTCCACTCCAAATGGAGTATAGATCTCATTAAGAGTTTCTATTAACTCATCCTCTAATCACTTCAGGAATACATGCTTCTTTATATATGAAAAATGGCATGTTCAACTCATATCACTTCACAACTTGTTCTTACCCATTGAACCTAGTTCTTGGGATCTCCAGTCATTAGGTCGGGTTACCATTGTGCGTGACTCAACAATCTAAGAGCAATAGTCCCATTTTTCTAGAAGTCGTAAGGACTTTCTCTCTGGCCAGTCCTTTCGTCAAAGGATCTGCCAAATTCTCATCACTGCGTATGTGATCCACTCTAACAGCTCCTGAAGAGAGTAGCTCTCTAACAGTGCTATGCTTACGACGTATCTGTCGTCTCTTACCGTTGTAATAACGGTTCTGAACTTTTGCAATAGCCGCGGTACTATCGCAATGGATCAACACAGCTGGTATCGGTTTTTCCCATAAGGGAATCTCGGCTAGCAGATTTCTTAAGTATTCTGCTTCCTCACTAGCTGTGGCTAGTGCTATCATCTCAGACTCCATTGTAGACTGAGCCAAAATAGTCTGTTTCTTGGATTTCCAAGAAACAGCTCCTCCAGCAATGCTAAAGATATAGCCGCTAGTTGCCTTTGAGTCATCAGATAAAGTATTCCAGTCTGCATCGGTGTAACCTTCAAGAACAGCTGGAAACTTTTCATAATGTAATCTAAGGTTCATGGTTCGTTTTAGGTATCTCATGACCCTCTCAATAGCGTGCCAATGCTCTATACTAGGTCTACTAGTAAACCTGCATAATAATCCCACGACATAGGCTATGTCGGGTCTAGTACAATCAGTGGCATACCGAAGGCTGCCAATGATGCTCGCATAATCAGACTGTCTTACACCTTCACCAGTGTTCTTGAAAAGTTTTACACTAGGATCATATGGTGTACATGCAGGTTTACAGTCAAAGTAATTGTATTTCTTTAAGATCTTCTCAATATAATGAGATTGATCCAAAGAAAGTCCCTTTTCGGACCTAGTAATCTTAATACCAAGAATTACACTCGCTTCACCTAGATCTTTCATATCAAAATTGGCACTTAACAAAGATTTAACAGTGTTTATGGCATGAATATTTGATCCAAAAATTAGTAGATCATCTACATACAAACATATTATAGTGCAAATGTCATTCTCAAATTTATAATAAATGCATTTGTCACTTTCATTAATTTTAAAACCATTTGAGATTATTAAATTATCAAATTTTTCATGCCATTGTTTAGGTGCTTGTTTTAAACCATATAATGATTTATCTAATTTGCAAACTTTATGTTCTTGACCATGAATTACAAAGCCTTCAGGTTGGTCCATATAAATTTCTTCTTCTAATTCACCATTTAAAAAGGCAGTTTTAACATCCATTTGGTGTATAATTAAATTATGAATAGATGCTAATGAAATTAGTACTCGAATGGATGTGATTCTAGTTACAGGTGAAAAAGTATCAAAAAAGTCTATATTTTCTCTTTGCCTAAAACCTTTAGCTACCAAACGGGCTTTATATTTTTCAACTGTTCCATTAGGTTTTAATTTCTTTTTAAGTACCCATTTACAACCTATAGACTTACAACCAGGTGGTAAATCTACTAAGTGCCAAGTCTTATTGGATTCCAACGAATCCATCTCATCATTTATAGCCTCTTGCCAAAAATCGGCATCTAAAGAAGATAAGGCTTCTTGGAGGTTTGTTGGATCCTCCTCTATAGTAAAAGTGCAAAAATCCGAGCCAAAATCTTTATTAACTCTTGCTCTTTTACTTCTTCTAGGTTCAGTTTCAGAAGATTCATTAAGTTCTGTTCTAATAGGCACGGTGTTATTTGACGTGCCCCCACTATTCCTCAATTTAAAAGGAAATTTACTTTCATAAAAATCAGCATCAATAGATTCTACTATATTATGTGTATTTAGGTCATAAAATCTATATGCTTTGCTATTAATAGCATAGCCAATAAATACACATTCGTATGTTCTACTTGCTAATTTTATTCTCTTAGGGTCGGGTATACGAACATATGCCAAGCATCCCCAAGTTCTAAAGTAAGATACATTCGGTTTATAATTTTTTAAAATTTCAAAAGGTGAAGTCTTACTTTTTGATTTAGGGATTCTATTCAATACATAGCATACAGTCAACAAAATATCCCCCCACCAATGTTTTGCTGCACCTGAATTTAACAAAATAGCTACAACTAATTCGGTAAAGGTCCTATTCTTTCTTTCAGCTTTACCGTTCATTTCAGGTGAATAAGGTGCAGTTCTCTCATGAATTATACCATTCAATTTATAGAAATCAAGAAATGAACTAGATTCATATTCTGTTCCTCTATCACTACGAAGTCTCTTAATTTTCTTATTAGATTGATTCTCAATTTCAGTTTTAAATAATTTAAACATATCAAATGCATCACTTTTATTTTTCATAAGATATACATAAGTGAAATCAGAGGTATCATCTATGAAAGTGATAAAATAACGGTGTCCATGTCTAGTCAAAGTACCATCTAGTTCACATATGTCAGAATGAATCAAGTCTAAGGATTCAGAAAATCTATCAACTGATTTATGAGGTTTCTTAGTGATTTTTGCTTGACTACAGAATTCACATTTATCAAAATCAGTTTGTGACATTTTAGGAATCAAATCTAATGTGATCATGTTATGAATTATACGCTTATTTACATGACATAATCTAGAGTGCCAAATATTAAAGTCACACAACATATAAGCAGAACTGGTTACTTTATTAGATTCAACATTCAGTTTAAACATACCCTCACAAGCATAACCCTTCCCTACAAACATCCCCTTATAAGTCAAAGTATACAAATCAGCCCCTATAACTTGAGTAAAACCAGCCTTATTAAGGAGAAAACCAGAAACCAGATTCTTTCTCATCTCTGGAGTATGCATCACATCTTTCAGAAGAACTGTCTTTCCAGAGGTAAACTTTATTTCCACATTTCCAATGCCTGCAACTGTAGTGGTGTGAGAATCTCCCAACAGCACCTTCTGATCATCAGCAGCCGTGTATGTACTAAACATAGCACGATCATAGCAGACATGGCGGGATGCACCAGTGTCTACCCACCAACCCTCTGATCCACCAACAAGGTGAATCTCAGAAATCATAGCCGTCAAAGGCTCCTCAGTCAGGTTAGCCTGCGGTGCAGGGCCTGGTCTGTTCCTACACTTGCGTGCCATATGACCTGGTTTTCCACAGTTGTAGCACAGAAACAACTGTCCAGAGTCATTCTTTTGGGTTGGTTTCTGCTGTCCTTTTTGGTTCCCTTGCGGGTTCCAATTCTGTTTGTTGCGGTTGCGGTTCTGATTCTTAAAGCTTTTCGGATTTGGTTTCAGAACTGCTGGCTTGGACTTCTTAGTGTTATTGTTGGTGACAACAAGCACTTCCTCTTTCTGGTCCTGTTTCCGAGCCTCCTCCTCAATACGGAGGCGAGTAATCAAGCTCTCTAAGGAGAATTCCTTAGTCTTGTGCCTAAGCACATTCTTAAAGTCTTTCCAACCTGGGGGCAGTTTATCAATAATAACAGCAATTTGAAACTGTTCATCTAAACTCATACCTTCGGAGATGATCTCATGAGCAATTTTCTGAAGCTCATGAGACTGCATCTCTACTGACCTGTCATCCGTCATCTGGTATTTGAGGTAGCGGCTGACTGCATACTTCTTCGCTCCAGCCTCTTCGGTATCGTACTTCTTTTGCAGCGCTTCCCAAATCTCTTTGGCTGACTTGTCAGAATTGTAGTAGTCGTACAGGTCATCGCTGAGGCCGTTGAGTATGTAGTTTCGGCACATGTAATCTTGCTCTGTCCAGTTCTGCAACTCGTTTGATTTTTCTGTCCAGGCTCGCATCTGATCTGCATCTGCTTCGTTGTCTGGTTTACTGGGTAGCTGCGGTCTGTCGGTTGTCAGCACAGCCACGACTTTTCTGGTGGTCAGGAAGAATTCCATCTTCTGTCTCCAGCGTTTGAAATGGAGGCCCTCGAATCTGAAGGGAGCGGCAGAGACGACCGGCAGCTGGAAGAAGGAAGCAGGAGCGGCGACATCTAGATCTGCAGCAGAGGCCATTGTTGTCGAACGTCTTCAATTTGTTGGAAAACAATGGCAAGGTTCGGCTGAGTCGTGGACGGAGTCACTTTCTTGAAGACGTTTCGGCGATCTGCTCAATGGTGCAAGCAGTTCGAATCAATCACCGCCGCCTCTAGGATAAAACAGCCTCTCAGTTGTTGTGTTACCGATTCGTTTGCACGGACGAACGGCTCAGTCTGCACTCTTAAAAATTAAAGCTCGAATTTTATAGAAAAGGAGCCACGGGAAAAAAAATGTTGTTCTTTCTGTTTTCCGTCTTCATATCAGTTAAGAAGACGATGCAGTAAAAAGAACGTTACTGGTTTGGGGGAAACGTGGTCTTAAAAAACGGATCTGAGTAATACCGGGTCAAAATAACAATACGGGTTTGAACAGATTTTACCGTTCCAACCCGGTCAAAAAACGGTTAATAAATTTGTAGCAAAAATATAAGTGTTACACCACTACAAGCCCGAGCCCGAGCCCGGGTCGGGTCGAGTCGGTCGGTCGGTCGGCGCGCGCGCGCGCGTGTGTGGTGGTCAAGCATGGCCTCCCTCCTCACAAAAGAGCATCATTGGGTGCCCAAAGGGCCCAACTTAGCCTCTAAGAATCAAGTATAAATACTTGATTCTTTCATATAGTCCTACAATGTGGGACTATTCACAAAGCCATTCTTCACACTTAGTCATTTTTAATAATTCACTTGAATTTTTCAACACAATTTCCAACAATCCCCCACTTGAATTTTTAAAAATATTTTCGAGCAATTTCTGAAAACATAAGATTGTGCATAAACAAAGGTGTCGTTAGACTTGAACCTTTGCATAGTGAATAAGATTCGGTTTTTACTAGAGTGACACGTAGTCTTGAACTCTATTCCTGACATCAGACCACACACAATCCTTCTAGAGTGCAATCAAATAAGCCCGTGCATTTATGGCCATGCACGTCTATCCCAGTTTAGTGAATGCTCTAGGAGTTTTGCCCAAAACTCCATAGGAAACGGCCAAATTTCCACATTCACACAGGTGAGTCTATCAAGAGTACTCCTGAAGGTAGGTACTCCACTCCAAATGGAGTATAGATCTCATTAAGAGTTTCTATTAACTCATCCTCTAATCACTTCAGGAATACATGCTTCTTTATATATGAAAAATGGCATGTTCAACTCATATCACTTCACAACTTGTTCTTACCCATTGAACCTAGTTCTTGGGATCTCCAGTCATTAGGTCGGGTTACCATTGTGCGTGACTCAACAATCTAAGAGCAATAGTCCCATTTTTCTAGAAGTCGTAAGGACTTTCTCTCTGGCCAGTCCTTTCGTCAAAGGATCTGCCAAATTCTCATCACTGCGTATGTGATCCACTCTAACAGCTCCTGAAGAGAGTAGCTCTCTAACAGTGCTATGCTTACGACGTATCTGTCGTCTCTTACCGTTGTAATAACGGTTCTGAACTTTTGCAATAGCCGCGGTACTATCGCAATGGATCAACACAGCTGGTATCGGTTTTTCCCATAAGGGAATCTCGGCTAGCAGATTTCTTAAGTATTCTGCTTCCTCACTAGCTGTGGCTAGTGCTATCATCTCAGACTCCATTGTAGACTGAGCCAAAATAGTCTGTTTCTTGGATTTCCAAGAAACAGCTCCTCCAGCAATGCTAAAGATATAGCCGCTAGTTGCCTTTGAGTCATCAGATAAAGTATTCCAGTCTGCATCGGTGTAACCTTCAAGAACAGCTGGAAACTTTTCATAATGTAATCTAAGGTTCATGGTTCGTTTTAGGTATCTCATGACCCTCTCAATAGCGTGCCAATGCTCTATACTAGGTCTACTAGTAAACCTGCATAATAATCCCACGACATAGGCTATGTCGGGTCTAGTACAATCAGTGGCATACCGAAGGCTGCCAATGATGCTCGCATAATCAGACTGTCTTACACCTTCACCAGTGTTCTTGAAAAGTTTTACACTAGGATCATATGGTGTACATGCAGGTTTACAGTCAAAGTAATTGTATTTCTTTAAGATCTTCTCAATATAATGAGATTGATCCAAAGAAAGTCCCTTTTCGGACCTAGTAATCTTAATACCAAGAATTACACTCGCTTCACCTAGATCTTTCATATCAAAATTGGCACTTAACAAAGATTTAACAGTGTTTATGGCATGAATATTTGATCCAAAAATTAGTAGATCATCTACATACAAACATATTATAGTGCAAATGTCATTCTCAAATTTATAATAAATGCATTTGTCACTTTCATTAATTTTAAAACCATTTGAGATTATTAAATTATCAAATTTTTCATGCCATTGTTTAGGTGCTTGTTTTAAACCATATAATGATTTATCTAATTTGCAAACTTTATGTTCTTGACCATGAATTACAAAGCCTTCAGGTTGGTCCATATAAATTTCTTCTTCTAATTCACCATTTAAAAAGGCAGTTTTAACATCCATTTGGTGTATAATTAAATTATGAATAGATGCTAATGAAATTAGTACTCGAATGGATGTGATTCTAGTTACAGGTGAAAAAGTATCAAAAAAGTCTATATTTTCTCTTTGCCTAAAACCTTTAGCTACCAAACGGGCTTTATATTTTTCAACTGTTCCATTAGGTTTTAATTTCTTTTTAAGTACCCATTTACAACCTATAGACTTACAACCAGGTGGTAAATCTACTAAGTGCCAAGTCTTATTGGATTCCAACGAATCCATCTCATCATTTATAGCCTCTTGCCAAAAATCGGCATCTAAAGAAGATAAGGCTTCTTGGAGGTTTGTTGGATCCTCCTCTATAGTAAAAGTGCAAAAATCCGAGCCAAAATCTTTATTAACTCTTGCTCTTTTACTTCTTCTAGGTTCAGTTTCAGAAGATTCATTAAGTTCTGTTCTAATAGGCACGGTGTTATTTGACGTGCCCCCACTATTCCTCAATTTAAAAGGAAATTTACTTTCATAAAAATCAGCATCAATAGATTCTACTATATTATGTGTATTTAGGTCATAAAATCTATATGCTTTGCTATTAATAGCATAGCCAATAAATACACATTCGTATGTTCTACTTGCTAATTTTATTCTCTTAGGGTCGGGTATACGAACATATGCCAAGCATCCCCAAGTTCTAAAGTAAGATACATTCGGTTTATAATTTTTTAAAATTTCAAAAGGTGAAGTCTTACTTTTTGATTTAGGGATTCTATTCAATACATAGCATACAGTCAACAAAATATCCCCCCACCAATGTTTTGCTGCACCTGAATTTAACAAAATAGCTACAACTAATTCGGTAAAGGTCCTATTCTTTCTTTCAGCTTTACCGTTCATTTCAGGTGAATAAGGTGCAGTTCTCTCATGAATTATACCATTCAATTTATAGAAATCAAGAAATGAACTAGATTCATATTCTGTTCCTCTATCACTACGAAGTCTCTTAATTTTCTTATTAGATTGATTCTCAATTTCAGTTTTAAATAATTTAAACATATCAAATGCATCACTTTTATTTTTCATAAGATATACATAAGTGAAATCAGAGGTATCATCTATGAAAGTGATAAAATAACGGTGTCCATGTCTAGTCAAAGTACCATCTAGTTCACATATGTCAGAATGAATCAAGTCTAAGGATTCAGAAAATCTATCAACTGATTTATGAGGTTTCTTAGTGATTTTTGCTTGACTACAGAATTCACATTTATCAAAATCAGTTTGTGACATTTTAGGAATCAAATCTAATGTGATCATGTTATGAATTATACGCTTATTTACATGACATAATCTAGAGTGCCAAATATTAAAGTCACACAACATATAAGCAGAACTGGTTACTTTATTAGATTCAACATTCAGTTTAAACATACCCTCACAAGCATAACCCTTCCCTACAAACATCCCCTTATAAGTCAAAGTATACAAATCAGCCCCTATAACTTGAGTAAAACCAGCCTTATTAAGGAGAAAACCAGAAACCAGATTCTTTCTCATCTCTGGAGTATGCATCACATCTTTCAGAAGAACTGTCTTTCCAGAGGTAAACTTTATTTCCACATTTCCAATGCCTGCAACTGTAGTGGTGTGAGAATCTCCCAACAGCACCTTCTGATCATCAGCAGCCGTGTATGTACTAAACATAGCACGATCATAGCAGACATGGCGGGATGCACCAGTGTCTACCCACCAACCCTCTGATCCACCAACAAGGTGAATCTCAGAAATCATAGCCGTCAAAGGCTCCTCAGTCAGGTTAGCCTGCGGTGCAGGGCCTGGTCTGTTCCTACACTTGCGTGCCATATGACCTGGTTTTCCACAGTTGTAGCACAGAAACAACTGTCCAGAGTCATTCTTTTGGGTTGGTTTCTGCTGTCCTTTTTGGTTCCCTTGCGGGTTCCAATTCTGTTTGTTGCGGTTGCGGTTCTGATTCTTAAAGCTTTTCGGATTTGGTTTCAGAACTGCTGGCTTGGACTTCTTAGTGTTATTGTTGGTGACAACAAGCACTTCCTCTTTCTGGTCCTGTTTCCGAGCCTCCTCCTCAATACGGAGGCGAGTAATCAAGCTCTCTAAGGAGAATTCCTTAGTCTTGTGCCTAAGCACATTCTTAAAGTCTTTCCAACCTGGGGGCAGTTTATCAATAATAACAGCAATTTGAAACTGTTCATCTAAACTCATACCTTCGGAGATGATCTCATGAGCAATTTTCTGAAGCTCATGAGACTGCATCTCTACTGACCTGTCATCCGTCATCTGGTATTTGAGGTAGCGGCTGACTGCATACTTCTTCGCTCCAGCCTCTTCGGTATCGTACTTCTTTTGCAGCGCTTCCCAAATCTCTTTGGCTGACTTGTCAGAATTGTAGTAGTCGTACAGGTCATCGCTGAGGCCGTTGAGTATGTAGTTTCGGCACATGTAATCTTGCTCTGTCCAGTTCTGCAACTCGTTTGATTTTTCTGTCCAGGCTCGCATCTGATCTGCATCTGCTTCGTTGTCTGGTTTACTGGGTAGCTGCGGTCTGTCGGTTGTCAGCACAGCCACGACTTTTCTGGTGGTCAGGAAGAATTCCATCTTCTGTCTCCAGCGTTTGAAATGGAGGCCCTCGAATCTGAAGGGAGCGGCAGAGACGACCGGCAGCTGGAAGAAGGAAGCAGGAGCGGCGACATCTAGATCTGCAGCAGAGGCCATTGTTGTCGAACGTCTTCAATTTGTTGGAAAACAATGGCAAGGTTCGGCTGAGTCGTGGACGGAGTCACTTTCTTGAAGACGTTTCGGCGATCTGCTCAATGGTGCAAGCAGTTCGAATCAATCACCGCCGCCTCTAGGATAAAACAGCCTCTCAGTTGTTGTGTTACCGATTCGTTTGCACGGACGAACGGCTCAGTCTGCACTCTTAAAAATTAAAGCTCGAATTTTATAGAAAAGGAGCCACGGGAAAAAAAATGTTGTTCTTTCTGTTTTCCGTCTTCATATCAGTTAAGAAGACGATGCAGTAAAAAGAACGTTACTGGTTTGGGGGAAACGTGGTCTTAAAAAACGGATCTGAGTAATACCGGGTCAAAATAACAATACGGGTTTGAACAGATTTTACCGTTCCAACCCGGTCAAAAAACGGTTAATAAATTTGTAGCAAAAATATAAGTGTTACACCACTACAAGCCCGAGCCCGAGCCCGGGTCGGGTCGAGTCGGTCGGTCGGTCGGCGCGCGCGCGCGCGTGTGTGGTGGTCAAGCATGGCCTCCCTCCTCACAAAAGAGCATCATTGGGTGCCCAAAGGGCCCAACTTAGCCTCTAAGAATCAAGTATAAATACTTGATTCTTTCATATAGTCCTACAATGTGGGACTATTCACAAAGCCATTCTTCACACTTAGTCATTTTTAATAATTCACTTGAATTTTTCAACACAATTTCCAACAATCCCCCACTTGAATTTTTAAAAATATTTTCGAGCAATTTCTGAAAACATAAGATTGTGCATAAACAAAGGTGTCGTTAGACTTGAACCTTTGCATAGTGAATAAGATTCGGTTTTTACTAGAGTGACACGTAGTCTTGAACTCTATTCCTGACATCAGACCACACACAATCCTTCTAGAGTGCAATCAAATAAGCCCGTGCATTTATGGCCATGCACGTCTATCCCAGTTTAGTGAATGCTCTAGGAGTTTTGCCCAAAACTCCATAGGAAACGGCCAAATTTCCACATTCACACAGGTGAGTCTATCAAGAGTACTCCTGAAGGTAGGTACTCCACTCCAAATGGAGTATAGATCTCATTAAGAGTTTCTATTAACTCATCCTCTAATCACTTCAGGAATACATGCTTCTTTATATATGAAAAATGGCATGTTCAACTCATATCACTTCACAACTTGTTCTTACCCATTGAACCTAGTTCTTGGGATCTCCAGTCATTAGGTCGGGTTACCATTGTGCGTGACTCAACAATCTAAGAGCAATAGTCCCATTTTTCTAGAAGTCGTAAGGACTTTCTCTCTGGCCAGTCCTTTCGTCAAAGGATCTGCCAAATTCTCATCACTGCGTATGTGATCCACTCTAACAGCTCCTGAAGAGAGTAGCTCTCTAACAGTGCTATGCTTACGACGTATCTGTCGTCTCTTACCGTTGTAATAACGGTTCTGAACTTTTGCAATAGCCGCGGTACTATCGCAATGGATCAACACAGCTGGTATCGGTTTTTCCCATAAGGGAATCTCGGCTAGCAGATTTCTTAAGTATTCTGCTTCCTCACTAGCTGTGGCTAGTGCTATCATCTCAGACTCCATTGTAGACTGAGCCAAAATAGTCTGTTTCTTGGATTTCCAAGAAACAGCTCCTCCAGCAATGCTAAAGATATAGCCGCTAGTTGCCTTTGAGTCATCAGATAAAGTATTCCAGTCTGCATCGGTGTAACCTTCAAGAACAGCTGGAAACTTTTCATAATGTAATCTAAGGTTCATGGTTCGTTTTAGGTATCTCATGACCCTCTCAATAGCGTGCCAATGCTCTATACTAGGTCTACTAGTAAACCTGCATAATAATCCCACGACATAGGCTATGTCGGGTCTAGTACAATCAGTGGCATACCGAAGGCTGCCAATGATGCTCGCATAATCAGACTGTCTTACACCTTCACCAGTGTTCTTGAAAAGTTTTACACTAGGATCATATGGTGTACATGCAGGTTTACAGTCAAAGTAATTGTATTTCTTTAAGATCTTCTCAATATAATGAGATTGATCCAAAGAAAGTCCCTTTTCGGACCTAGTAATCTTAATACCAAGAATTACACTCGCTTCACCTAGATCTTTCATATCAAAATTGGCACTTAACAAAGATTTAACAGTGTTTATGGCATGAATATTTGATCCAAAAATTAGTAGATCATCTACATACAAACATATTATAGTGCAAATGTCATTCTCAAATTTATAATAAATGCATTTGTCACTTTCATTAATTTTAAAACCATTTGAGATTATTAAATTATCAAATTTTTCATGCCATTGTTTAGGTGCTTGTTTTAAACCATATAATGATTTATCTAATTTGCAAACTTTATGTTCTTGACCATGAATTACAAAGCCTTCAGGTTGGTCCATATAAATTTCTTCTTCTAATTCACCATTTAAAAAGGCAGTTTTAACATCCATTTGGTGTATAATTAAATTATGAATAGATGCTAATGAAATTAGTACTCGAATGGATGTGATTCTAGTTACAGGTGAAAAAGTATCAAAAAAGTCTATATTTTCTCTTTGCCTAAAACCTTTAGCTACCAAACGGGCTTTATATTTTTCAACTGTTCCATTAGGTTTTAATTTCTTTTTAAGTACCCATTTACAACCTATAGACTTACAACCAGGTGGTAAATCTACTAAGTGCCAAGTCTTATTGGATTCCAACGAATCCATCTCATCATTTATAGCCTCTTGCCAAAAATCGGCATCTAAAGAAGATAAGGCTTCTTGGAGGTTTGTTGGATCCTCCTCTATAGTAAAAGTGCAAAAATCCGAGCCAAAATCTTTATTAACTCTTGCTCTTTTACTTCTTCTAGGTTCAGTTTCAGAAGATTCATTAAGTTCTGTTCTAATAGGCACGGTGTTATTTGACGTGCCCCCACTATTCCTCAATTTAAAAGGAAATTTACTTTCATAAAAATCAGCATCAATAGATTCTACTATATTATGTGTATTTAGGTCATAAAATCTATATGCTTTGCTATTAATAGCATAGCCAATAAATACACATTCGTATGTTCTACTTGCTAATTTTATTCTCTTAGGGTCGGGTATACGAACATATGCCAAGCATCCCCAAGTTCTAAAGTAAGATACATTCGGTTTATAATTTTTTAAAATTTCAAAAGGTGAAGTCTTACTTTTTGATTTAGGGATTCTATTCAATACATAGCATACAGTCAACAAAATATCCCCCCACCAATGTTTTGCTGCACCTGAATTTAACAAAATAGCTACAACTAATTCGGTAAAGGTCCTATTCTTTCTTTCAGCTTTACCGTTCATTTCAGGTGAATAAGGTGCAGTTCTCTCATGAATTATACCATTCAATTTATAGAAATCAAGAAATGAACTAGATTCATATTCTGTTCCTCTATCACTACGAAGTCTCTTAATTTTCTTATTAGATTGATTCTCAATTTCAGTTTTAAATAATTTAAACATATCAAATGCATCACTTTTATTTTTCATAAGATATACATAAGTGAAATCAGAGGTATCATCTATGAAAGTGATAAAATAACGGTGTCCATGTCTAGTCAAAGTACCATCTAGTTCACATATGTCAGAATGAATCAAGTCTAAGGATTCAGAAAATCTATCAACTGATTTATGAGGTTTCTTAGTGATTTTTGCTTGACTACAGAATTCACATTTATCAAAATCAGTTTGTGACATTTTAGGAATCAAATCTAATGTGATCATGTTATGAATTATACGCTTATTTACATGACATAATCTAGAGTGCCAAATATTAAAGTCACACAACATATAAGCAGAACTGGTTACTTTATTAGATTCAACATTCAGTTTAAACATACCCTCACAAGCATAACCCTTCCCTACAAACATCCCCTTATAAGTCAAAGTATACAAATCAGCCCCTATAACTTGAGTAAAACCAGCCTTATTAAGGAGAAAACCAGAAACCAGATTCTTTCTCATCTCTGGAGTATGCATCACATCTTTCAGAAGAACTGTCTTTCCAGAGGTAAACTTTATTTCCACATTTCCAATGCCTGCAACTGTAGTGGTGTGAGAATCTCCCAACAGCACCTTCTGATCATCAGCAGCCGTGTATGTACTAAACATAGCACGATCATAGCAGACATGGCGGGATGCACCAGTGTCTACCCACCAACCCTCTGATCCACCAACAAGGTGAATCTCAGAAATCATAGCCGTCAAAGGCTCCTCAGTCAGGTTAGCCTGCGGTGCAGGGCCTGGTCTGTTCCTACACTTGCGTGCCATATGACCTGGTTTTCCACAGTTGTAGCACAGAAACAACTGTCCAGAGTCATTCTTTTGGGTTGGTTTCTGCTGTCCTTTTTGGTTCCCTTGCGGGTTCCAATTCTGTTTGTTGCGGTTGCGGTTCTGATTCTTAAAGCTTTTCGGATTTGGTTTCAGAACTGCTGGCTTGGACTTCTTAGTGTTATTGTTGGTGACAACAAGCACTTCCTCTTTCTGGTCCTGTTTCCGAGCCTCCTCCTCAATACGGAGGCGAGTAATCAAGCTCTCTAAGGAGAATTCCTTAGTCTTGTGCCTAAGCACATTCTTAAAGTCTTTCCAACCTGGGGGCAGTTTATCAATAATAACAGCAATTTGAAACTGTTCATCTAAACTCATACCTTCGGAGATGATCTCATGAGCAATTTTCTGAAGCTCATGAGACTGCATCTCTACTGACCTGTCATCCGTCATCTGGTATTTGAGGTAGCGGCTGACTGCATACTTCTTCGCTCCAGCCTCTTCGGTATCGTACTTCTTTTGCAGCGCTTCCCAAATCTCTTTGGCTGACTTGTCAGAATTGTAGTAGTCGTACAGGTCATCGCTGAGGCCGTTGAGTATGTAGTTTCGGCACATGTAATCTTGCTCTGTCCAGTTCTGCAACTCGTTTGATTTTTCTGTCCAGGCTCGCATCTGATCTGCATCTGCTTTGTTGTCTGGTTTACTGGGTAGCTGCGGTCTGTCGGTTGTCAGCACAGCCACGACTTTTCTGGTGGTCAGGAAGAATTCCATCTTCTGTCTCCAGCGTTTGAAATGGAGGCCCTCGAATTTGAAGGGAGCGGCAGAGACGACCGGCAGCTGGAAGAAGGAAGCAGGAGCGGCGGCATCTAGATCTGCAGCAGAGGCCATTGTTGTCGAACGTCTTCAATTTGTTGGAAAACAATGGCAAGGTTCGGCTGAGTCGTGGACGGAGTCACTTTCTTGAAGACGTTTCGGCGATCTGCTCAATGGTGCAAGCAGTTCGAATCAATCACCGCCGCCTCTAGGATAAAACAGCCTCTCAGTTGTTGTGTTACCGATTCGTTTGCACGGACGAACCGGCTCAGTCTGCACTCTTAAAAATTAAAGCTCGAATTTTATAGAAAAGGAGCCACGGGAAAAAAAATGTTGTTCTTTCTGTTTTCCGTCTTCATATCAGTTAAGAAGACGATGCAGTAAAAAGAACGTTACTGGTTTGGGGGAAACGTGGTCTTAAAAAACGGATCTGAGTAATACCGGGTCAAAATAACAATACGGGTTTGAACAGATTTTACCGTTCCAACCCGGTCAAAAAACGGTTAATAAATTTGTAGCAAAAATATAAGTGTTACACCACTACAAGCCCGAGCCCGAGCCCGGGTCGGGTCGAGTCGGTCGGTCGGTCGGCGCGCGCCGCGCGCGTGTGTGGTGGTCAAGCATGGCCTCCCTCCTCACAAAAGAGCATCATTGGGTGCCCAAAGGGCCCAACTTAGCCTCTAAGAATCAAGTATAAATACTTGATTCTTTCATATAGTCCTACAATGTGGGACTATTCACAAAGCCATTCTTCACACTTAGTCATTTTTAATAATTCACTTGAATTTTTCAACACAATTTCCAACAATCCCCCACTTGAATTTTTAAAAATATTTTCGAGCAATTTCTGAAAACATAAGATTGTGCATAAACAAAGGTGTCGTTAGACTTGAACCTTTGCATAGTGAATAAGATTCGGTTTTTACTAGAGTGACACGTAGTCTTGAACTCTATTCCTGACATCAGACCACACACAATCCTTCTAGAGTGCAATCAAATAAGCCCGTGCATTTATGGCCATGCACGTCTATCCCAGTTTAGTGAATGCTCTAGGAGTTTTGCCCAAAACTCCATAGGAAACGGCCAAATTTCCACATTCACACAGGTGAGTCTATCAAGAGTACTCCTGAAGGTAGGTACTCCACTCCAAATGGAGTATAGATCTCATTAAGAGTTTCTATTAACTCATCCTCTAATCACTTCAGGAATACATGCTTCTTTATATATGAAAAATGGCATGTTCAACTCATATCACTTCACAACTTGTTCTTACCCATTGAACCTAGTTCTTGGGATCTCCAGTCATTAGGTCGGGTTACCATTGTGCGTGACTCAACAATCTAAGAGCAATAGTCCCATTTTTCTAGAAGTCGTAAGGACTTTCTCTCTGGCCAGTCCTTTCGTCAAAGGATCTGCCAAATTCTCATCACTGCGTATGTGATCCACTCTAACAGCTCCTGAAGAGAGTAGCTCTCTAACAGTGCTATGCTTACGACGTATCTGTCGTCTCTTACCGTTGTAATAACGGTTCTGAACTTTTGCAATAGCCGCGGTACTATCGCAATGGATCAACACAGCTGGTATCGGTTTTTCCCATAAGGGAATCTCGGCTAGCAGATTTCTTAAGTATTCTGCTTCCTCACTAGCTGTGGCTAGTGCTATCATCTCAGACTCCATTGTAGACTGAGCCAAAATAGTCTGTTTCTTGGATTTCCAAGAAACAGCTCCTCCAGCAATGCTAAAGATATAGCCGCTAGTTGCCTTTGAGTCATCAGATAAAGTATTCCAGTCTGCATCGGTGTAACCTTCAAGAACAGCTGGAAACTTTTCATAATGTAATCTAAGGTTCATGGTTCGTTTTAGGTATCTCATGACCCTCTCAATAGCGTGCCAATGCTCTATACTAGGTCTACTAGTAAACCTGCATAATAATCCCACGACATAGGCTATGTCGGGTCTAGTACAATCAGTGGCATACCGAAGGCTGCCAATGATGCTCGCATAATCAGACTGTCTTACACCTTCACCAGTGTTCTTGAAAAGTTTTACACTAGGATCATATGGTGTACATGCAGGTTTACAGTCAAAGTAATTGTATTTCTTTAAGATCTTCTCAATATAATGAGATTGATCCAAAGAAAGTCCCTTTTCGGACCTAGTAATCTTAATACCAAGAATTACACTCGCTTCACCTAGATCTTTCATATCAAAATTGGCACTTAACAAAGATTTAACAGTGTTTATGGCATGAATATTTGATCCAAAAATTAGTAGATCATCTACATACAAACATATTATAGTGCAAATGTCATTCTCAAATTTATAATAAATGCATTTGTCACTTTCATTAATTTTAAAACCATTTGAGATTATTAAATTATCAAATTTTTCATGCCATTGTTTAGGTGCTTGTTTTAAACCATATAATGATTTATCTAATTTGCAAACTTTATGTTCTTGACCATGAATTACAAAGCCTTCAGGTTGGTCCATATAAATTTCTTCTTCTAATTCACCATTTAAAAAGGCAGTTTTAACATCCATTTGGTGTATAATTAAATTATGAATAGATGCTAATGAAATTAGTACTCGAATGGATGTGATTCTAGTTACAGGTGAAAAAGTATCAAAAAAGTCTATATTTTCTCTTTGCCTAAAACCTTTAGCTACCAAACGGGCTTTATATTTTTCAACTGTTCCATTAGGTTTTAATTTCTTTTTAAGTACCCATTTACAACCTATAGACTTACAACCAGGTGGTAAATCTACTAAGTGCCAAGTCTTATTGGATTCCAACGAATCCATCTCATCATTTATAGCCTCTTGCCAAAAATCGGCATCTAAAGAAGATAAGGCTTCTTGGAGGTTTGTTGGATCCTCCTCTATAGTAAAAGTGCAAAAATCCGAGCCAAAATCTTTATTAACTCTTGCTCTTTTACTTCTTCTAGGTTCAGTTTCAGAAGATTCATTAAGTTCTGTTCTAATAGGCACGGTGTTATTTGACGTGCCCCCACTATTCCTCAATTTAAAAGGAAATTTACTTTCATAAAAATCAGCATCAATAGATTCTACTATATTATGTGTATTTAGGTCATAAAATCTATATGCTTTGCTATTAATAGCATAGCCAATAAATACACATTCGTATGTTCTACTTGCTAATTTTATTCTCTTAGGGTCGGGTATACGAACATATGCCAAGCATCCCCAAGTTCTAAAGTAAGATACATTCGGTTTATAATTTTTTAAAATTTCAAAAGGTGAAGTCTTACTTTTTGATTTAGGGATTCTATTCAATACATAGCATACAGTCAACAAAATATCCCCCCACCAATGTTTTGCTGCACCTGAATTTAACAAAATAGCTACAACTAATTCGGTAAAGGTCCTATTCTTTCTTTCAGCTTTACCGTTCATTTCAGGTGAATAAGGTGCAGTTCTCTCATGAATTATACCATTCAATTTATAGAAATCAAGAAATGAACTAGATTCATATTCTGTTCCTCTATCACTACGAAGTCTCTTAATTTTCTTATTAGATTGATTCTCAATTTCAGTTTTAAATAATTTAAACATATCAAATGCATCACTTTTATTTTTCATAAGATATACATAAGTGAAATCAGAGGTATCATCTATGAAAGTGATAAAATAACGGTGTCCATGTCTAGTCAAAGTACCATCTAGTTCACATATGTCAGAATGAATCAAGTCTAAGGATTCAGAAAATCTATCAACTGATTTATGAGGTTTCTTAGTGATTTTTGCTTGACTACAGAATTCACATTTATCAAAATCAGTTTGTGACATTTTAGGAATCAAATCTAATGTGATCATGTTATGAATTATACGCTTATTTACATGACATAATCTAGAGTGCCAAATATTAAAGTCACACAACATATAAGCAGAACTGGTTACTTTATTAGATTCAACATTCAGTTTAAACATACCCTCACAAGCATAACCCTTCCCTACAAACATCCCCTTATAAGTCAAAGTATACAAATCAGCCCCTATAACTTGAGTAAAACCAGCCTTATTAAGGAGAAAACCAGAAACCAGATTCTTTCTCATCTCTGGAGTATGCATCACATCTTTCAGAAGAACTGTCTTTCCAGAGGTAAACTTTATTTCCACATTTCCAATGCCTGCAACTGTAGTGGTGTGAGAATCTCCCAACAGCACCTTCTGATCATCAGCAGCCGTGTATGTACTAAACATAGCACGATCATAGCAGACATGGCGGGATGCACCAGTGTCTACCCACCAACCCTCTGATCCACCAACAAGGTGAATCTCAGAAATCATAGCCGTCAAAGGCTCCTCAGTCAGGTTAGCCTGCGGTGCAGGGCCTGGTCTGTTCCTACACTTGCGTGCCATATGACCTGGTTTTCCACAGTTGTAGCACAGAAACAACTGTCCAGAGTCATTCTTTTGGGTTGGTTTCTGCTGTCCTTTTTGGTTCCCTTGCGGGTTCCAATTCTGTTTGTTGCGGTTGCGGTTCTGATTCTTAAAGCTTTTCGGATTTGGTTTCAGAACTGCTGGCTTGGACTTCTTAGTGTTATTGTTGGTGACAACAAGCACTTCCTCTTTCTGGTCCTGTTTCCGAGCCTCCTCCTCAATACGGAGGCGAGTAATCAAGCTCTCTAAGGAGAATTCCTTAGTCTTGTGCCTAAGCACATTCTTAAAGTCTTTCCAACCTGGGGGCAGTTTATCAATAATAACAGCAATTTGAAACTGTTCATCTAAACTCATACCTTCGGAGATGATCTCATGAGCAATTTTCTGAAGCTCATGAGACTGCATCTCTACTGACCTGTCATCCGTCATCTGGTATTTGAGGTAGCGGCTGACTGCATACTTCTTCGCTCCAGCCTCTTCGGTATCGTACTTCTTTTGCAGCGCTTCCCAAATCTCTTTGGCTGACTTGTCAGAATTGTAGTAGTCGTACAGGTCATCGCTGAGGCCGTTGAGTATGTAGTTTCGGCACATGTAATCTTGCTCTGTCCAGTTCTGCAACTCGTTTGATTTTTCTGTCCAGGCTCGCATCTGATCTGCATCTGCTTCGTTGTCTGGTTTACTGGGTAGCTGCGGTCTGTCGGTTGTCAGCACAGCCACGACTTTTCTGGTGGTCAGGAAGAATTCCATCTTCTGTCTCCAGCGTTTGAAATGGAGGCCCTCGAATCTGAAGGGAGCAGCAGAGACGACCGGCAGCTGGAAGAAGGAAGCAGGAGCGGCGGCATCTAGATCTGCAGCAGAGGCCATTGTTGTCGAACGTCTTCAATTTGTTGGAAAACAATGGCAAGGTTCGGCTGAGTCGTGGACGGAGTCACTTTCTTGAAGACGTTTCGGCGATCTGCTCAATGGTGCAAGCAGTTCGAATCAATCACCGCCGCCTCTAGGATAAAACAGCCTCTCAGTTGTTGTGTTACCGATTCGTTTGCACGGACGAACGGCTCAGTCTGCACTCTTAAAAATTAAAGCTCGAATTTTATAGAAAAGGAGCCACGGGAAAAAAAATGTTGTTCTTTCTGTTTTCCGTCTTCATATCAGTTAAGAAGACGATGCAGTAAAAAGAACGTTACTGGTTTGGGGGAAACGTGGTCTTAAAAAACGGATCTGAGTAATACCGGGTCAAAATAACAATACGGGTTTGAACAGATTTTACCGTTCCAACCCGGTCAAAAAACGGTTAATAAATTTGTAGCAAAAATATAAGTGTTACACCACTACAAGCCCGAGCCCGAGCCCGGGTCGGGTCGAGTCGGTCGGTCGGTCGGCGCGCTGCGCGCGCGTGTGTGGTGGTCAAGCATGGCCTCCCTCCTCACAAAAGAGCATCATTGGGTGCCCAAAGGGCCCAACTTAGCCTCTAAGAATCAAGTATAAATACTTGATTCTTTCATATAGTCCTACAATGTGGGACTATTCACAAAGCCATTCTTCACACTTAGTCATTTTTAATAATTCACTTGAATTTTTCAACACAATTTCCAACAATCCCCCACTTGAATTTTTAAAAATATTTTCGAGCAATTTCTGAAAACATAAGATTGTGCATAAACAAAGGTGTCGTTAGACTTGAACCTTTGCATAGTGAATAAGATTCGGTTTTTACTAGAGTGACACGTAGTCTTGAACTCTATTCCTGACATCAGACCACACACAATCCTTCTAGAGTGCAATCAAATAAGCCCGTGCATTTATGGCCATGCACGTCTATCCCAGTTTAGTGAATGCTCTAGGAGTTTTGCCCAAAACTCCATAGGAAACGGCCAAATTTCCACATTCACACAGGTGAGTCTATCAAGAGTACTCCTGAAGGTAGGTACTCCACTCCAAATGGAGTATAGATCTCATTAAGAGTTTCTATTAACTCATCCTCTAATCACTTCAGGAATACATGCTTCTTTATATATGAAAAATGGCATGTTCAACTCATATCACTTCACAACTTGTTCTTACCCATTGAACCTAGTTCTTGGGATCTCCAGTCATTAGGTCGGGTTACCATTGTGCGTGACTCAACAATCTAAGAGCAATAGTCCCATTTTTCTAGAAGTCGTAAGGACTTTCTCTCTGGCCAGTCCTTTCGTCAAAGGATCTGCCAAATTCTCATCACTGCGTATGTGATCCACTCTAACAGCTCCTGAAGAGAGTAGCTCTCTAACAGTGCTATGCTTACGACGTATCTGTCGTCTCTTACCGTTGTAATAACGGTTCTGAACTTTTGCAATAGCCGCGGTACTATCGCAATGGATCAACACAGCTGGTATCGGTTTTTCCCATAAGGGAATCTCGGCTAGCAGATTTCTTAAGTATTCTGCTTCCTCACTAGCTGTGGCTAGTGCTATCATCTCAGACTCCATTGTAGACTGAGCCAAAATAGTCTGTTTCTTGGATTTCCAAGAAACAGCTCCTCCAGCAATGCTAAAGATATAGCCGCTAGTTGCCTTTGAGTCATCAGATAAAGTATTCCAGTCTGCATCGGTGTAACCTTCAAGAACAGCTGGAAACTTTTCATAATGTAATCTAAGGTTCATGGTTCGTTTTAGGTATCTCATGACCCTCTCAATAGCGTGCCAATGCTCTATACTAGGTCTACTAGTAAACCTGCATAATAATCCCACGACATAGGCTATGTCGGGTCTAGTACAATCAGTGGCATACCGAAGGCTGCCAATGATGCTCGCATAATCAGACTGTCTTACACCTTCACCAGTGTTCTTGAAAAGTTTTACACTAGGATCATATGGTGTACATGCAGGTTTACAGTCAAAGTAATTGTATTTCTTTAAGATCTTCTCAATATAATGAGATTGATCCAAAGAAAGTCCCTTTTCGGACCTAGTAATCTTAATACCAAGAATTACACTCGCTTCACCTAGATCTTTCATATCAAAATTGGCACTTAACAAAGATTTAACAGTGTTTATGGCATGAATATTTGATCCAAAAATTAGTAGATCATCTACATACAAACATATTATAGTGCAAATGTCATTCTCAAATTTATAATAAATGCATTTGTCACTTTCATTAATTTTAAAACCATTTGAGATTATTAAATTATCAAATTTTTCATGCCATTGTTTAGGTGCTTGTTTTAAACCATATAATGATTTATCTAATTTGCAAACTTTATGTTCTTGACCATGAATTACAAAGCCTTCAGGTTGGTCCATATAAATTTCTTCTTCTAATTCACCATTTAAAAAGGCAGTTTTAACATCCATTTGGTGTATAATTAAATTATGAATAGATGCTAATGAAATTAGTACTCGAATGGATGTGATTCTAGTTACAGGTGAAAAAGTATCAAAAAAGTCTATATTTTCTCTTTGCCTAAAACCTTTAGCTACCAAACGGGCTTTATATTTTTCAACTGTTCCATTAGGTTTTAATTTCTTTTTAAGTACCCATTTACAACCTATAGACTTACAACCAGGTGGTAAATCTACTAAGTGCCAAGTCTTATTGGATTCCAACGAATCCATCTCATCATTTATAGCCTCTTGCCAAAAATCGGCATCTAAAGAAGATAAGGCTTCTTGGAGGTTTGTTGGATCCTCCTCTATAGTAAAAGTGCAAAAATCCGAGCCAAAATCTTTATTAACTCTTGCTCTTTTACTTCTTCTAGGTTCAGTTTCAGAAGATTCATTAAGTTCTGTTCTAATAGGCACGGTGTTATTTGACGTGCCCCCACTATTCCTCAATTTAAAAGGAAATTTACTTTCATAAAAATCAGCATCAATAGATTCTACTATATTATGTGTATTTAGGTCATAAAATCTATATGCTTTGCTATTAATAGCATAGCCAATAAATACACATTCGTATGTTCTACTTGCTAATTTTATTCTCTTAGGGTCGGGTATACGAACATATGCCAAGCATCCCCAAGTTCTAAAGTAAGATACATTCGGTTTATAATTTTTTAAAATTTCAAAAGGTGAAGTCTTACTTTTTGATTTAGGGATTCTATTCAATACATAGCATACAGTCAACAAAATATCCCCCCACCAATGTTTTGCTGCACCTGAATTTAACAAAATAGCTATAACTAATTCGGTAAAGGTCCTATTCTTTCTTTCAGCTTTACCGTTCATTTCAGGTGAATAAGGTGCAGTTCTCTCATGAATTATACCATTCAATTTATAGAAATCAAGAAATGAACTAGATTCATATTCTGTTCCTCTATCACTACGAAGTCTCTTAATTTTCTTATTAGATTGATTCTCAATTTCAGTTTTAAATAATTTAAACATATCAAATGCATCACTTTTATTTTTCATAAGATATACATAAGTGAAATCAGAGGTATCATCTATGAAAGTGATAAAATAACGGTGTCCATGTCTAGTCAAAGTACCATCTAGTTCACATATGTCAGAATGAATCAAGTCTAAGGATTCAGAAAATCTATCAACTGATTTATGAGGTTTCTTAGTGATTTTTGCTTGACTACAGAATTCACATTTATCAAAATCAGTTTGTGACATTTTAGGAATCAAATCTAATGTGATCATGTTATGAATTATACGCTTATTTACATGACATAATCTAGAGTGCCAAATATTAAAGTCACACAACATATAAGCAGAACTGGTTACTTTATTAGATTCAACATTCAGTTTAAACATACCCTCACAAGCATAACCCTTCCCTACAAACATCCCCTTATAAGTCAAAGTATACAAATCAGCCCCTATAACTTGAGTAAAACCAGCCTTATTAAGGAGAAAACCAGAAACCAGATTCTTTCTCATCTCTGGAGTATGCATCACATCTTTCAGAAGAACTGTCTTTCCAGAGGTAAACTTTATTTCCACATTTCCAATGCCTGCAACTGTAGTGGTGTGAGAATCTCCCAACAGCACCTTCTGATCATCAGCAGCCGTGTATGTACTAAACATAGCACGATCATAGCAGACATGGCGGGATGCACCAGTGTCTACCCACCAACCCTCTGATCCACCAACAAGGTGAATCTCAGAAATCATATCCGTCAAAGGCTCCTCAGTCAGGTTAGCCTGCGGTGCAGGGCCTGGTCTGTTCCTACACTTGCGTGCCATATGACCTGGTTTTCCACAGTTGTAGCACAGAAACAACTGTCCAGAGTCATTCTTTTGGGTTGGTTTCTGCTGTCCTTTTTGGTTCCCTTGCGGGTTCCAATTCTGTTTGTTGCGGTTGCGGTTCTGATTCTTAAAGCTTTTCGGATTTGGTTTCAGAACTGCTGGCTTGGACTTCTTAGTGTTATTGTTGGTGACAACAAGCACTTCCTCTTTCTGGTCCTGTTTCCGAGCCTCCTCCTCAATACGGAGGCGAGTAATCAAGCTCTCTAAGGAGAATTCCTTAGTCTTGTGCCTAAGCACATTCTTAAAGTCTTTCCAACCTGGGGGCAGTTTATCAATAATAACAGCAATTTGAAACTGTTCATCTAAACTCATACCTTCGGAGATGATCTCATGAGCAATTTTCTGAAGCTCATGAGACTGCATCTCTACTGACCTGTCATCCGTCATCTGGTATTTGAGGTAGCGGCTGACTGCATACTTCTTCGCTCCAGCCTCTTCGGTATCGTACTTCTTTTGCAGCGCTTCCCAAATCTCTTTGGCTGACTTGTCAGAATTGTAGTAGTCGTACAGGTCATCGCTGAGGCCGTTGAGTATGTAGTTTCGGCACATGTAATCTTGCTCTGTCCAGTTCTGCAACTCGTTTGATTTTTCTGTCCAGGCTCGCATCTGATCTGCATCTGCTTCGTTGTCTGGTTTACTGGGTAGCTGCGGTCTGTCGGTTGTCAGCACAGCCACGACTTTTCTGGTGGTCAGGAAGAATTCCATCTTCTGTCTCCAGCGTTTGAAATGGAGGCCCTCGAATCTGAAGGGAGCGGCAGAGACGACCGGCAGCTGGAAGAAGGAAGCAGGAGCGGCGGCATCTAGATCTGCAGCAGAGGCCATTGTTGTCGAACGTCTTCAATTTGTTGGAAAACAATGGCAAGGTTCGGCTGAGTCGTGGACGGAGTCACTTTCTTGAAGACGTTTCGGCGATCTGCTCAATGGTGCAAGCAGTTCGAATCAATCACCGCCGCCTCTAGGATAAAACAGCCTCTCAGTTGTTGTGTTACCGATTCGTTTGCACGGACGAACGGCTCAGTCTGCACTCTTAAAAATTAAAGCTCGAATTTTATAGAAAAGGAGCCACGGGAAAAAAAATGTTGTTCTTTCTGTTTTCCGTCTTCATATCAGTTAAGAAGACGATGCAGTAAAAAGAACGTTACTGGTTTGGGGGAAACGTGGTCTTAAAAAACGGATCTGAGTAATACCGGGTCAAAATAACAATACGGGTTTGAACAGATTTTACCGTTCCAACCCGGTCAAAAAACGGTTAATAAATTTGTAGCAAAAATATAAGTGTTACACCACTACAAGCCCGAGCCCGAGCCCGGGTCGGGTCGAGTCGGTCGGTCGGTCGGCGCGCGCTGCGCGCGTGTGTGGTGGTCAAGCATGGCCTCCCTCCTCACAAAAGAGCATCATTGGGTGCCCAAAGGGCCCAACTTAGCCTCTAAGAATCAAGTATAAATACTTGATTCTTTCATATAGTCCTACAATGTGGGACTATTCACAAAGCCATTCTTCACACTTAGTCATTTTTAATAATTCACTTGAATTTTTCAACACAATTTCCAACAATCCCCCACTTGAATTTTTAAAAATATTTTCGAGCAATTTCTGAAAACATAAGATTGTGCATAAACAAAGGTGTCGTTAGACTTGAACCTTTGCATAGTGAATAAGATTCGGTTTTTACTAGAGTGACACGTAGTCTTGAACTCTATTCCTGACATCAGACCACACACAATCCTTCTAGAGTGCAATCAAATAAGCCCGTGCATTTATGGCCATGCACGTCTATCCCAGTTTAGTGAATGCTCTAGGAGTTTTGCCCAAAACTCCATAGGAAACGGCCAAATTTCCACATTCACACAGGTGAGTCTATCAAGAGTACTCCTGAAGGTAGGTACTCCACTCCAAATGGAGTATAGATCTCATTAAGAGTTTCTATTAACTCATCCTCTAATCACTTCAGGAATACATGCTTCTTTATATATGAAAAATGGCATGTTCAACTCATATCACTTCACAACTTGTTCTTACCCATTGAACCTAGTTCTTGGGATCTCCAGTCATTAGGTCGGGTTACCATTGTGCGTGACTCAACAATCTAAGAGCAATAGTCCCATTTTTCTAGAAGTCGTAAGGACTTTCTCTCTGGCCAGTCCTTTCGTCAAAGGATCTGCCAAATTCTCATCACTGCGTATGTGATCCACTCTAACAGCTCCTGAAGAGAGTAGCTCTCTAACAGTGCTATGCTTACGACGTATCTGTCGTCTCTTACCGTTGTAATAACGGTTCTGAACTTTTGCAATAGCCGCGGTACTATCGCAATGGATCAACACAGCTGGTATCGGTTTTTCCCATAAGGGAATCTCGGCTAGCAGATTTCTTAAGTATTCTGCTTCCTCACTAGCTGTGGCTAGTGCTATCATCTCAGACTCCATTGTAGACTGAGCCAAAATAGTCTGTTTCTTGGATTTCCAAGAAACAGCTCCTCCAGCAATGCTAAAGATATAGCCGCTAGTTGCCTTTGAGTCATCAGATAAAGTATTCCAGTCTGCATCGGTGTAACCTTCAAGAACAGCTGGAAACTTTTCATAATGTAATCTAAGGTTCATGGTTCGTTTTAGGTATCTCATGACCCTCTCAATAGCGTGCCAATGCTCTATACTAGGTCTACTAGTAAACCTGCATAATAATCCCACGACATAGGCTATGTCGGGTCTAGTACAATCAGTGGCATACCGAAGGCTGCCAATGATGCTCGCATAATCAGACTGTCTTACACCTTCACCAGTGTTCTTGAAAAGTTTTACACTAGGATCATATGGTGTACATGCAGGTTTACAGTCAAAGTAATTGTATTTCTTTAAGATCTTCTCAATATAATGAGATTGATCCAAAGAAAGTCCCTTTTCGGACCTAGTAATCTTAATACCAAGAATTACACTCGCTTCACCTAGATCTTTCATATCAAAATTGGCACTTAACAAAGATTTAACAGTGTTTATGGCATGAATATTTGATCCAAAAATTAGTAGATCATCTACATACAAACATATTATAGTGCAAATGTCATTCTCAAATTTATAATAAATGCATTTGTCACTTTCATTAATTTTAAAACCATTTGAGATTATTAAATTATCAAATTTTTCATGCCATTGTTTAGGTGCTTGTTTTAAACCATATAATGATTTATCTAATTTGCAAACTTTATGTTCTTGACCATGAATTACAAAGCCTTCAGGTTGGTCCATATAAATTTCTTCTTCTAATTCACCATTTAAAAAGGCAGTTTTAACATCCATTTGGTGTATAATTAAATTATGAATAGATGCTAATGAAATTAGTACTCGAATGGATGTGATTCTAGTTACAGGTGAAAAAGTATCAAAAAAGTCTATATTTTCTCTTTGCCTAAAACCTTTAGCTACCAAACGGGCTTTATATTTTTCAACTGTTCCATTAGGTTTTAATTTCTTTTTAAGTACCCATTTACAACCTATAGACTTACAACCAGGTGGTAAATCTACTAAGTGCCAAGTCTTATTGGATTCCAACGAATCCATCTCATCATTTATAGCCTCTTGCCAAAAATCGGCATCTAAAGAAGATAAGGCTTCTTGGAGGTTTGTTGGATCCTCCTCTATAGTAAAAGTGCAAAAATCCGAGCCAAAATCTTTATTAACTCTTGCTCTTTTACTTCTTCTAGGTTCAGTTTCAGAAGATTCATTAAGTTCTGTTCTAATAGGCACGGTGTTATTTGACGTGCCCCCACTATTCCTCAATTTAAAAGGAAATTTACTTTCATAAAAATCAGCATCAATAGATTCTACTATATTATGTGTATTTAGGTCATAAAATCTATATGCTTTGCTATTAATAGCATAGCCAATAAATACACATTCGTATGTTCTACTTGCTAATTTTATTCTCTTAGGGTCGGGTATACGAACATATGCCAAGCATCCCCAAGTTCTAAAGTAAGATACATTCGGTTTATAATTTTTTAAAATTTCAAAAGGTGAAGTCTTACTTTTTGATTTAGGGATTCTATTCAATACATAGCATACAGTCAACAAAATATCCCCCCACCAATGTTTTGCTGCACCTGAATTTAACAAAATAGCTACAACTAATTCGGTAAAGGTCCTATTCTTTCTTTCAGCTTTACCGTTCATTTCAGGTGAATAAGGTGCAGTTCTCTCATGAATTATACCATTCAATTTATAGAAATCAAGAAATGAACTAGATTCATATTCTGTTCCTCTATCACTACGAAGTCTCTTAATTTTCTTATTAGATTGATTCTCAATTTCAGTTTTAAATAATTTAAACATATCAAATGCATCACTTTTATTTTTCATAAGATATACATAAGTGAAATCAGAGGTATCATCTATGAAAGTGATAAAATAACGGTGTCCATGTCTAGTCAAAGTACCATCTAGTTCACATATGTCAGAATGAATCAAGTCTAAGGATTCAGAAAATCTATCAACTGATTTATGAGGTTTCTTAGTGATTTTTGCTTGACTACAGAATTCACATTTATCAAAATCAGTTTGTGACATTTTAGGAATCAAATCTAATGTGATCATGTTATGAATTATACGCTTATTTACATGACATAATCTAGAGTGCCAAATATTAAAGTCACACAACATATAAGCAGAACTGGTTACTTTATTAGATTCAACATTCAGTTTAAACATACCCTCACAAGCATAACCCTTCCCTACAAACATCCCCTTATAAGTCAAAGTATACAAATCAGCCCCTATAACTTGAGTAAAACCAGCCTTATTAAGGAGAAAACCAGAAACCAGATTCTTTCTCATCTCTGGAGTATGCATCACATCTTTCAGAAGAACTGTCTTTCCAGAGGTAAACTTTATTTCCACATTTCCAATGCCTGCAACTGTAGTGGTGTGAGAATCTCCCAACAGCACCTTCTGATCATCAGCAGCCGTGTATGTACTAAACATAGCACGATCATAGCAGACATGGCGGGATGCACCAGTGTCTACCCACCAACCCTCTGATCCACCAACAAGGTGAATCTCAGAAATCATAGCCGTCAAAGGCTCCTCAGTCAGGTTAGCCTGCGGTGCAGGGCCTGGTCTGTTCCTACACTTGCGTGCCATATGACCTGGTTTTCCACAGTTGTAGCACAGAAACAACTGTCCAGAGTCATTCTTTTGGGTTGGTTTCTGCTGTCCTTTTTGGTTCCCTTGCGGGTTCCAATTCTGTTTGTTGCGGTTGCGGTTCTGATTCTTAAAGCTTTTCGGATTTGGTTTCAGAACTGCTGGCTTGGACTTCTTAGTGTTATTGTTGGTGACAACAAGCACTTCCTCTTTCTGGTCCTGTTTCCGAGCCTCCTCCTCAATACGGAGGCGAGTAATCAAGCTCTCTAAGGAGAATTCCTTAGTCTTGTGCCTAAGCACATTCTTAAAGTCTTTCCAACCTGGGGGCAGTTTATCAATAATAACAGCAATTTGAAACTGTTCATCTAAACTCATACCTTCGGAGATGATCTCATGAGCAATTTTCTGAAGCTCATGAGACTGCATCTCTACTGACCTGTCATCCGTCATCTGGTATTTGAGGTAGCGGCTGACTGCATACTTCTTCGCTCCAGCCTCTTCGGTATCGTACTTCTTTTGCAGCGCTTCCCAAATCTCTTTGGCTGACTTGTCAGAATTGTAGTAGTCGTACAGGTCATCGCTGAGGCCGTTGAGTATGTAGTTTCGGCACATGTAATCTTGCTCTGTCCAGTTCTGCAACTCGTTTGATTTTTCTGTCCAGGCTCGCATCTGATCTGCATCTGCTTCGTTGTCTGGTTTACTGGGTAGCTGCGGTCTGTCGGTTGTCAGCACAGCCACGACTTTTCTGGTGGTCAGGAAGAATTCCATCTTCTGTCTCCAGCGTTTGAAATGGAGGCCCTCGAATCTGAAGGGAGCGGCAGAGACGACCGGCAGCTGGAAGAAGGAAGCAGGAGCGGCGGCATCTAGATCTGCAGCAGAGGCCATTGTTGTCGAACGTCTTCAATTTGTTGGAAAACAATGGCAAGGTTCGGCTGAGTCGTGGACGGAGTCACTTTCTTGAAGACGTTTCGGCGATCTGCTCAATGGTGCAAGCAGTTCGAATCAATCACCGCCGCCTCTAGGATAAAACAGCCTCTCAGTTGTTGTGTTACCGATTCGTTTGCACGGACGAACGGCTCAGTCTGCACTCTTAAAAATTAAAGCTCGAATTTTATAGAAAAGGAGCCACGGGAAAAAAAATGTTGTTCTTTCTGTTTTCCGTCTTCATATCAGTTAAGAAGACGATGCAGTAAAAAGAACGTTACTGGTTTGGGGGAAACGTGGTCTTAAAAAACGGATCTGAGTAATACCGGGTCAAAATAACAATACGGGTTTGAACAGATTTTACCGTTCCAACCCGGTCAAAAAACGGTTAATAAATTTGTAGCAAAAAAATAAGTGTTACACCACTACAAGCCCGAGCCCGAGCCCGGGTCGGGTCGAGTCGGTCGGTCGGTCGGCGCGCGCGCGCGCGCGTGTGTGGTGGTCAAGCATGGCCTCCCTCCTCACAAAAGAGCATCATTGGGTGCCCAAAGGGCCCAACTTAGCCTCTAAGAATCAAGTATAAATACTTGATTCTTTCATATAGTCCTACAATGTGGGACTATTCACAAAGCCATTCTTCACACTTAGTCATTTTTAATAATTCACTTGAATTTTTCAACACAATTTCCAACAATCCCCCACTTGAATTTTTAAAAATATTTTCGAGCAATTTCTGAAAACATAAGATTGTGCATAAACAAAGGTGTCGTTAGACTTGAACCTTTGCATAGTGAATAAGATTCGGTTTTTACTAGAGTGACACGTAGTCTTGAACTCTATTCCTGACATCAGACCACACACAATCCTTCTAGAGTGCAATCAAATAAGCCCGTGCATTTATGGCCATGCACGTCTATCCCAGTTTAGTGAATGCTCTAGGAGTTTTGCCCAAAACTCCATAGGAAACGGCCAAATTTCCACATTCACACAGGTGAGTCTATCAAGAGTACTCCTGAAGGTAGGTACTCCACTCCAAATGGAGTATAGATCTCATTAAGAGTTTCTATTAACTCATCCTCTAATCACTTCAGGAATACATGCTTCTTTATATATGAAAAATGGCATGTTCAACTCATATCACTTCACAACTTGTTCTTACCCATTGAACCTAGTTCTTGGGATCTCCAGTCATTAGGTCGGGTTACCATTGTGCGTGACTCAACAATCTAAGAGCAATAGTCCCATTTTTCTAGAAGTCGTAAGGACTTTCTCTCTGGCCAGTCCTTTCGTCAAAGGATCTGCCAAATTCTCATCACTGCGTATGTGATCCACTCTAACAGCTCCTGAAGAGAGTAGCTCTCTAACAGTGCTATGCTTACGACGTATCTGTCGTCTCTTACCGTTGTAATAACGGTTCTGAACTTTTGCAATAGCCGCGGTACTATCGCAATGGATCAACACAGCTGGTATCGGTTTTTCCCATAAGGGAATCTCGGCTAGCAGATTTCTTAAGTATTCTGCTTCCTCACTAGCTGTGGCTAGTGCTATCATCTCAGACTCCATTGTAGACTGAGCCAAAATAGTCTGTTTCTTGGATTTCCAAGAAACAGCTCCTCCAGCAATGCTAAAGATATAGCCGCTAGTTGCCTTTGAGTCATCAGATAAAGTATTCCAGTCTGCATCGGTGTAACCTTCAAGAACAGCTGGAAACTTTTCATAATGTAATCTAAGGTTCATGGTTCGTTTTAGGTATCTCATGACCCTCTCAATAGCGTGCCAATGCTCTATACTAGGTCTACTAGTAAACCTGCATAATAATCCCACGACATAGGCTATGTCGGGTCTAGTACAATCAGTGGCATACCGAAGGCTGCCAATGATGCTCGCATAATCAGACTGTCTTACACCTTCACCAGTGTTCTTGAAAAGTTTTACACTAGGATCATATGGTGTACATGCAGGTTTACAGTCAAAGTAATTGTATTTCTTTAAGATCTTCTCAATATAATGAGATTGATCCAAAGAAAGTCCCTTTTCGGACCTAGTAATCTTAATACCAAGAATTACACTCGCTTCACCTAGATCTTTCATATCAAAATTGGCACTTAACAAAGATTTAACAGTGTTTATGGCATGAATATTTGATCCAAAAATTAGTAGATCATCTACATACAAACATATTATAGTGCAAATGTCATTCTCAAATTTATAATAAATGCATTTGTCACTTTCATTAATTTTAAAACCATTTGAGATTATTAAATTATCAAATTTTTCATGCCATTGTTTAGGTGCTTGTTTTAAACCATATAATGATTTATCTAATTTGCAAACTTTATGTTCTTGACCATGAATTACAAAGCCTTCAGGTTGGTCCATATAAATTTCTTCTTCTAATTCACCATTTAAAAAGGCAGTTTTAACATCCATTTGGTGTATAATTAAATTATGAATAGATGCTAATGAAATTAGTACTCGAATGGATGTGATTCTAGTTACAGGTGAAAAAGTATCAAAAAAGTCTATATTTTCTCTTTGCCTAAAACCTTTAGCTACCAAACGGGCTTTATATTTTTCAACTGTTCCATTAGGTTTTAATTTCTTTTTAAGTACCCATTTACAACCTATAGACTTACAACCAGGTGGTAAATCTACTAAGTGCCAAGTCTTATTGGATTCCAACGAATCCATCTCATCATTTATAGCCTCTTGCCAAAAATCGGCATCTAAAGAAGATAAGGCTTCTTGGAGGTTTGTTGGATCCTCCTCTATAGTAAAAGTGCAAAAATCCGAGCCAAAATCTTTATTAACTCTTGCTCTTTTACTTCTTCTAGGTTCAGTTTCAGAAGATTCATTAAGTTCTGTTCTAATAGGCACGGTGTTATTTGACGTGCCCCCACTATTCCTCAATTTAAAAGGAAATTTACTTTCATAAAAATCAGCATCAATAGATTCTACTATATTATGTGTATTTAGGTCATAAAATCTATATGCTTTGCTATTAATAGCATAGCCAATAAATACACATTCGTATGTTCTACTTGCTAATTTTATTCTCTTAGGGTCGGGTATACGAACATATGCCAAGCATCCCCAAGTTCTAAAGTAAGATACATTCGGTTTATAATTTTTTAAAATTTCAAAAGGTGAAGTCTTACTTTTTGATTTAGGGATTCTATTCAATACATAGCATACAGTCAACAAAATATCCCCCCACCAATGTTTTGCTGCACCTGAATTTAACAAAATAGCTACAACTAATTCGGTAAAGGTCCTATTCTTTCTTTCAGCTTTACCGTTCATTTCAGGTGAATAAGGTGCAGTTCTCTCATGAATTATACCATTCAATTTATAGAAATCAAGAAATGAACTAGATTCATATTCTGTTCCTCTATCACTACGAAGTCTCTTAATTTTCTTATTAGATTGATTCTCAATTTCAGTTTTAAATAATTTAAACATATCAAATGCATCACTTTTATTTTTCATAAGATATACATAAGTGAAATCAGAGGTATCATCTATGAAAGTGATAAAATAACGGTGTCCATGTCTAGTCAAAGTACCATCTAGTTCACATATGTCAGAATGAATCAAGTCTAAGGATTCAGAAAATCTATCAACTGATTTATGAGGTTTCTTAGTGATTTTTGCTTGACTACAGAATTCACATTTATCAAAATCAGTTTGTGACATTTTAGGAATCAAATCTAATGTGATCATGTTATGAATTATACGCTTATTTACATGACATAATCTAGAGTGCCAAATATTAAAGTCACACAACATATAAGCAGAACTGGTTACTTTATTAGATTCAACATTCAGTTTAAACATACCCTCACAAGCATAACCCTTCCCTACAAACATCCCCTTATAAGTCAAAGTATACAAATCAGCCCCTATAACTTGAGTAAAACCAGCCTTATTAAGGAGAAAACCAGAAACCAGATTCTTTCTCATCTCTGGAGTATGCATCACATCTTTCAGAAGAACTGTCTTTCCAGAGGTAAACTTTATTTCCACATTTCCAATGCCTGCAACTGTAGTGGTGTGAGAATCTCCCAACAGCACCTTCTGATCATCAGCAGCCGTGTATGTACTAAACATAGCACGATCATAGCAAACATGGCGGGATGCACCAGTGTCTACCCACCAACCCTCTGATCCACCAACAAGGTGAATCTCAGAAATCATAGCCGTCAAAGGCTCCTCAGTCAGGTTAGCCTGCGGTGCAGGGCCTGGTCTGTTCCTACACTTGCGTGCCATATGACCTGGTTTTCCACAGTTGTAGCACAGAAACAACTGTCCAGAGTCATTCTTTTGGGTTGGTTTCTGCTGTCCTTTTTGGTTCCCTTGCGGGTTCCAATTCTGTTTGTTGCGGTTGCGGTTCTGATTCTTAAAGCTTTTCAGATTTGGTTTCAGAACTGCTGGCTTGGACTTCTTAGTGTTATTGTTGGTGACAACAAGCACTTCCTCTTTCTGGTCCTGTTTCCGAGCCTCCTCCTCAATACGGAGGCGAGTAATCAAGCTCTCTAAGGAGAATTCCTTAGTCTTGTGCCTAAGCACATTCTTAAAGTCTTTCCAACCTGGGGGCAGTTTATCAATAATAACAGCAATTTGAAACTGTTCATCTAAACTCATACCTTCGGAGATGATCTCATGAGCAATTTTCTGAAGCTCATGAGACTGCATCTCTACTGACCTGTCATCCGTCATCTGGTATTTGAGGTAGCGGCTGACTGCATACTTCTTCGCTCCAGCCTCTTCGGTATCGTACTTCTTTTGCAGCGCTTCCCAAATCTCTTTGGCTGACTTGTCAGAATTGTAGTAGTCGTACAGGTCATCGCTGAGGCCGTTGAGTATGTAGTTTCGGCACGTGTAATCTTGCTCTGTCCAGTTCTGCAACTCGTTTGATTTTTCTGTCCAGGCTCGCATCTGATCTGCATCTGCTTCGTTGTCTGGTTTACTGGGTAGCTGCGGTCTGTCGGTTGTCAGCACAGCCACGACTTTTCTGGTGGTCAGGAAGAATTCCATCTTCTGTCTCCAGCGTTTGAAATGGAGGCCCTCGAATCTGAAGGGAGCGGCAGAGACGACCGGCAGCTGGAAGAAGGAAGCAGGAGCGGCGGCATCTAGATCTGCAGCAGAGGCCATTGTTGTCGAACGTCTTCAATTTGTTGGAAAACAATGGCAAGGTTCGGCTGAGTCGTGGACGGAGTCACTTTCTTGAAGACGTTTCGGCGATCTGCTCAATGGTGCAAGCAGTTCGAATCAATCACCGCCGCCTCTAGGATAAAACAGCCTCTCAGTTGTTGTGTTACCGATTCGTTTGCACGGACGAACGGCTCAGTCTGCACTCTTAAAAATTAAAGCTCGAATTTTATAGAAAAGGAGCCACGGGAAAAAAAATGTTGTTCTTTCTGTTTTCCGTCTTCATATCAGTTAAGAAGACGATGCAGTAAAAAGAACGTTACTGGTTTGGGGGAAACGTGGTCTTAAAAAACGGATCTGAGTAATACCGGGTCAAAATAACAATACGGGTTTGAACAGATTTTACTGTTCCAACCCGGTCAAAAAACGGTTAATAAATTTGTAGCAAAAATATAAGTGTTACACCACTACAAGCCCGAGCCCGGGTCGGGTCGGTCGGTCGGCGCGCGCGCGTGGTGGTCAAGCATGGCCTCCCTCCTCACAAAAGAGCATCATTGGGTGCCCAAAGGGCCCAACTTAGCCTCTAAGAATCAAGTATAAATACTTGATTCTTTCATATAGTCCTACAATGTGGGACTATTCACAAAGCCATTCTTCACACTTAGTCATTTTTAATAATTCACTTGAATTTTTCAACACAATTTCCAACATGTAAAGTCTCAACAAAATGGATGAAAAATTGGCAAGTTATACAAACTTGCAGAGAATTAATCATTTAACTCATAGATTTTAATGGGAAATCACAGAAAATGAATGGTTTGTGAAATAACATGTTAATATTTGTTATTATTGATCTTTAAAGCATTCATTGCTTTTTTAATAGGCAAAAATATGCACTTGCTTATGCCATTTTTTCTTGTCTTTGCATGAAATTAGTAAATGCATTGATGTGTATGAATGAATCGCTGTGCTGACCTAGAGGAATAGTATATGCCTCTCTTGTCCATATAGAACTCTATACGGTATTGGTCAATGATTGTAACTAAATTATACTAAAATATAGTTGTATGTAGAAGAAGGGTTTTGTGTATCATTGTAACGCAACTAATATGTTTTCATCTGTTGCAAAATTATGGTCTTCTATACTAGACTTCATCTACTAATTGTTGTAAACAATATCAAAGGTAAACAAAACTTATATAGATAAAGTATATCTAGACCCGAGATATGTTCAAAAATATAATGTCCAGTACTTTGTAACCTGTAATGCAACCCGTTCAATCATTTCATTAAAATTTGGTATGTCGACTTAACCTTAAATTTAAAAATAAAAAAACCATCCTCATATACACTGAAGACCGAAGTATGGGTGCTTAAGGCATACTTTCTCAGGAGCTGTTATCTAAATCAGCACTAAAATTGCCAGAATAAAACTAAAAGGGATACAAATAAAAAGTGGACTTAACAAACCGATTTCTCTTAAGTTATATTTTTCTATGGTATACGATCTATGTCCTATGAAGTAATTCAGAAAAGTAAGCAAAAAAGAATGGTTTACAATTTAAAGTCCTTAGAATAAACCATCAGTAAAACCATAAATAGTAGACTTAATATAATCAAATTAAATCAGTATTTCAACGTTTAAGGTTGTAGAAAAGGTTGTTACTTTATAACTCTTAGAAAAAAAAATTCTTATTTAATTTAACTAAGCTCTATCTTATATTTTCTATTGCATCACATTGCCTGTTGCTTGCGTCTAACTATAATCTCACCTCCTAGTCATGGAAGTAGGAAGAAATTAACAATACAGCTAAAAAAAGTGTGTGATATTTAAGTTATATTAATTGTCTATGATACCATGAGTAATTTTCCTTAGTGCTAAGGAAAATATTTGGTATATCAAAGGCATGTGTCACTTTTTGAACGTGGAATGATTGCTAGAAAATAAATGTAAATATTTTTAAGATGCAAGTTAAAATGTACTCCATAATCTCATTTAACACGTTGCAATAATACACCTATTATGTGTTTTTTATCCAATGATTTCACTTGTCTTTAACATTTGCTTATGTTATGCGATTTTACTTATCCTGTATACAACCTATGCAGCTTTTTATTATTTTACATATACTTTCCTCAAATGCCAATTGCTGGTAGTTTGTAAATTTTCTAGAAAATTATAATTTGTGGTTGAAGGTAAATGAAAAGGTGCAAACACTTGTGGAGTTGGCACAATTAAAGCTGGAAATTAAGACATGTATTATTTGCCACTATCTTAATACCCTATCTACGATGATATAATATTGGTTTGACATTCTACTTAAATTTGGTTTTCTTAGCAATCTATTTGCACTTTATGCTATGTTTTAAGTGGACAGTTTGTGCTATGTTTCTAAGTGGACACTTAAATGTTCCATCAGAATCACCAATGGTCATACTCAGAGAATATCAAATGATACTTAAGTGGAATAAAATGAACCCTATTTGTTGGACTTCATATTAAAATTCTTAATTTGCACCCATCAATGTTTAGTTAGATTATATAACTGTTTTTTATTAAAAGAACTATCTAGCAGGAGAAAGGGTCATGTTTCTATAAAGCCCATGCCAGTTCATGAACAAGAAAGAAAACTAAATACTATTCTAAAGCCATTATATTTTTGTTGCTTTATGAGAAAAGGTCACAATGGAGAAATTTTGGTTCACAAAAGTAGCAATGAACATCATGAGATCGATGTAAGGTTTGCATTAATGTTATGTAGATGTTAAAGATTTCAAATTCTTAATGCTTACTTTCCTGACTATTTCAATAAATCTTATGTAGAGTACAATTTTTTTATCTATCATGTTCTACAAACACTTCACACCAAACATCTGTCTAGAGCATATTTAGTTTTGGTCGCCTGATCTTAAGGTAATTCATTAGTTGCAATTTTTCAGTTCTTACAAATTTCAGAAAAATAAAGTATGAAAATCAACGACCCATCGCATATATGTGCTTTGCAATATCTAACCCATACAGATACATGAATTTTCTTTTATGTTATTGTACCATCTGTACTGGTTCCATTCTTTTTTTATTTTAATTTTGAAATCTCAATACATGATAAATGACTATGAACTTGATATAAGTTGTTTGATATTTTTTTTGCAGGTTGAAAATTGAAAATGCTGCTCTTCAAAAAAACTTGTCAAATCTGGAACATATAGCTACATTAGTTCAGAAGCTACATATCATACTCTTAGAGGTTAAACTAAGTTAGCTTTAGGAATATAACTGGATTTTCATTTTGTAAATATTCCCCCTCTCATCTCTCCAGTTATACTATAGTTAGTTACACCACTCATTCACTTTGTTCGCTTACCTGGTGAACAGGCATTAATAGTTGATGAATTAATTGCAACAGGTGGAACTCTTTGCGCTTCTATTCAATTTTCTAGTATGTTACCTACATGTACGTACTTTGTTTGAATGTTTTAGCAACAAGATTCATTACCCATATGATTTATTTTTTTAAATTTTAATACATTATTTTGTGTTAGGATCGCATTTTCTTTTTTTTATATGATAATAAGTTGCCCTTTCCATCGTTGATTTTATTTTATTTAGCTATTAAGATTTTTGTACAAGCTCTCATTGTTTATAGTTAAACTTGTCCATAGATAATTAAGTGTTTTCAAAGGAATGACTAATTGCAGCAAAGGGATTTGTACATGGTTACAATCATCGTTGATATTAAAACATTTTGTAGTAGCGTAAACTTATGTCTATAAATGTTCAAGGATTTTATGTGAACTTGCCTATTTTTTCTAAAGACTTCTGTATCGGAATGGTTACGTATTTTATAATGTGATTAATGTGTTTTGTTGGTTATTTGAGTATTATGACTAATTGATTGAAACTTATTTTATACCAAAATCTATTAATTGCTACTGTATAATATATGCAACGAGCAAAATGCAAAAGAACTGAACAAGCAACCAATAGGGAAAAATAGTGTGTAATATGTGCAATGAAATAATCAACAAATTTTAGTAGTATTTACCAAACACTACATAAATTATAGTAGCATTTCAAAAACGTAACTACAGTCTTTAGTATCATTTATTTAACATTGGGAAGAAGTTTTTGGTTGTGCGCAGCAAACGCTACAATGTGTTGGCTTTAAGGTAGCATTTATGGAAACGCAACATGAAATTCTGGACTTTTAGTTGCGCATTCTATAACGACATTTGCTAAAATGCTATTACAGGATTTGATAGCATTTTGTGGACATTACAAATGCTCTTTTCTGGTGTATTGCAAGCAACAAATAAGAAAACAATGCTTAATCACTCTACCTCCTCTTTTTCATTCCTTCAGGTGAAGATGAAGTTGGCCTTTAACCAAATGTTTCCTTCTTTCACATGGCCAAATAGCCCTTAGGACCCTTCTCCTAATCATAGTCGCTTCTCGAAGACTCAGGAGCATCAACATGAACACTAATCGCTTGAAATATAAAAGTTGGAATGATGACCTGGTAGGTGGGTACGGAAATCGATAGAGAGGGAGAAACATCATCAATCTTTTCCTTCATGATTTCCTTGACCTTCTTGACTTGTAAGGTCTTCTCCTCCAGCATTGATGGCCCAGATTTATGCTCGGTGGCCCTTATAATAGCCATGTCTTTGTTACCCTACATCACATTGGGATCATCCATAGCCTCTTCTTCTAGCGCATGAATCTTTTCGACATCAGGACATAGAGCGGACCCAGTTGAAGAAGTTGGAATTAAAGGTGGGGAAGACACAATTATTAAAGGGGTGATAATAGGTGTGATAACCTAATTTATACTACATCGGAATTGATCTTAAGGCTATTTTACACTAGAGGAGGTGTAAATAGTGTATTTACACTTTTTACTAATATTCTTACAAATTTCAAACTTTATCAAAGGAAATTCAAACAAAGCCAAATAATATTATTACAAAACAATTAGATAATAGTAAGTAAATGTAGTAACAGTAAAGATAAAGAAGAAAAAGAGATTAGAGACATCGATGAGTGACATTTGAGCCTTCTCAAACATTGGAGAAGTTTGGGATATACCTCTAGGTGAAGCCGAGATAGGTTGGGAAGGAGTCCTCATATAACTCCCCTCAATGCTTAGGGACAGAATAGGTAGCTTTAAAGTAAACTTAGGCATCGTATAATTAGGCTCCTCGGGATTGTATTAGACATTAGCTAAGGATGTTAAAGTAGTATGTTGTTCCCAAAGCCACCATGGTAGTTGAAGGTGTGGAAGTACTAAATGGAGGAATAACAAATTCAAAAGTGAGAGACCTTGGTGTGGAAGAATTGACGGCACTAGAAATAGTCGTCGTTATGGGAGAAAACTCCACCGGGCATCCTTAAGATGTGGGAGTTTAACCTTCACCAAAATATTTGGAGCTATATTCAGGAAGGATCCTAACAGGTGCATCAATAAAAGCAGAAGTCTCGCTATCCAATATAACCTTGTCTACGACTTGTGCATCCAAATCAAAATCGTCTAAAAGGTTGTCTTTCAATTTATCGTCATCAACCTCGACCCCATCCAAATGCTCTCTCTCTCTTACTTGATAGTTTTTCCTATGTCATAGCTAAGACTTTGGGATATCCTTTATCAAGCCATCTCAAATTTCCAAACTTAATAATGTCCGCATAGAAGCGAACAAAGTAGGCTCTATTTCAGACTTAACTCTATCCTTGGCATTTTCTACATGAGTTTCCGTGTCCTTTTATGCTAGCTGAGCATCGAGCAGCTGCTGTATGTACTCTTGAGCTTAAATAAGAGCGTCATCTTTTTCCTTTTTCTCGACCTCTAATGCGGCCTCTAATTTCTGGATTTTCAAAGTCTGTTTATCGAAGAGTCTCATTTTCCATAGCAAGATCGTAGCTCCTGTGATGAGCGAACTCAAGTTGAGTCTGTTGTGGCAGAGACTTATCTTTGAGGGAATTTCTCTCCTCCTCTAACGTTTCTCCAAAGACTCACGGGACCTCTTGATCTCTTCTATCTCCTTATCCAAATTAGTGATGATTCATTCATTGTCTTTCTTTTTTAACTCTCTCTCATAAGAGCTACTTGTTTATCCATGTTGATGTTAGATAGAGCTTGTATGAGTCTCCATCATATAAAATACTGATCGTATACGTCTTTTTGCACAAGTCGTGACATTTTCAGCCATGTCATTAGGGATATCCTTCAGATGGTAAGCAAATTTAAACCCATCGAAGCAAAGTGTGGGAAAGGCTCTTTGCAGCTTGGCTATTCCTGTGTTTGGGGTAGATTTTGTCACAGCCATGGGAGGATGAGTAGGAGTATGCTCTTTGTCGGGCCTTTGTTTGGAGAGAGCTGTGACGACCCGAAATTTTCAAGCATTTAAAATTAGGATATTTAATTGATTTTAAATATTTAAAGGTTTAATTTTAACTTGAATTCAAATATTACAATTTATTTGATAATTAAATTATTGAATTAAATAATTTGAAATGGATAAAATATGAAATCTGAGATTTTAAGCCTGTTAAAAATAATTTAAAGGCTTGTAAATTTAATTGATAATATTGAGGATAATAGAAGTTGTAAAATTGAATTTAACACTGATTTGTTCAGTTTTAAAAATATATCGTTTAAATTGAATTTAAAAATAGCCTTCCGAGGCACAGTCTCGGAATTAGACGAAACCAGTTCCATTGAGTCCGTAATATTGAATTATTATCGGATTTCAATCTTCGTAGTTTTTGGTGTTGTTGTGTGAGCATACTTTACACAAACGCGTTGAAAATTTATATTGAAAATTCAAATCGATTTCGTTCTTTTTCAATGGGAAATATAATGAAATAAAATAAAAATAATAACGTTGCTGTCTTTTTCCTTTCCTTTCCTTTTTAAATCGCGAGTTTTCTTTTATTTCAGGGTTTCAATCGAGTCGAGTAAAACCTATATATATATTTATTCCTTCTCTCGCAAGTTAAAGATTAAAAAAAATTAATAAATAAACTCGCTCTAACCCTCGTTCATTTTCTAGAACGCGAACTTTTCCTTTTATCTTCCTTGGAACGAGCAGATAAATGAAAAAAAAAATAGAAACCAATAATGGCCGAACGCAACTTCTCTTCAAATTCGAAATCATGGCCGAGTTTCTTATCCCCTCCCTACCCTTTTTAATCTCAGTTAAAAAAAGAAGAAGGGAGAGTGATTAAATTTTGCCGCGAGAGCTGGAAGGAGGGGAGGGCATCGCGGCATCTCGAATCGCGCGCGCAAGGGTACGGCGGCGTTTGCGAAGGTCTACGGTGAGAGGCTCGTTCGATTTGAATTGGTGTGATGGGCGACATCGACCTAGGGCTGTGAGCTTATCGCGTGGCTATTGAGGGCCGATGAACAGAGCGGCGGCGTGGGTTCGTGGAGTGTCGAGCGGTTCCAAAGCTTATGGATCGAGGTCGGCTCGATTCCCAGCATCTAGTCGTCGCGAGTTGAGGATGGAAGTAGCGGTGTTGTTCTTCTGGCGATGGAGGACCGCGTTCGTCGTTCGATTGTAAGGTAGCAGTCATTTATTCATTCATTTTATTTAACCAATAGGTATATAGATCTGGAGAGATTCTTACAGTCGATTGTAGTTCAAATATATATAGATTAGACAGTATATATAATATATTCACTTACTGTTTAGAATTTAAATTATGTACAGAAAAAAAAACAAATCTCTATTTTATTGAATTTTACAGACATATATATATATATTCAGATTTGAAGGAAGAAAGAGGAAAACATAGGATTTTAAAGACTACAGAGTTTGTATGAATTTGTATAATGTATATACACATTTAAGTAACATAAGTTACTATAGATTTTGAAAGTATAAGGATTTAAATGGGAAAATGATAGATGGTGTGGTTAAAATAGTTTAATTAACTTATTAAATTTTTGGACTAAAAATAATCGGTTTAAGGAAATTTTTGGTTTAGGAATTTAAGTCGAACTATAAGTTACATTAAATAAGTGAATGATAATAAATTGTTTGATTCAAATGTTAATTAAGTTAATTAAAAGTAAATTGATTTGCTCGATTTCTTAAAATATTTATAAACCATGTAATTGTTATCCAAGGTCTGAAGCCAAGAAAAATCAAGTAGGCTTGGGTGGATGGCAAGATAAAAAGCAAATGTGAGTTAATCTCACTCAGTTTAAATTTAAATTTAAATGATTAAATTTAAATAATTGTTTGGATGGTTGAATTGATCGATGTGATATAGTATGATACTTTGAATTGGTATACTATATTGTGCTAACGTCTGTAGATGCAGGAAAAACAGGTTGGAGGGATCCAACTGGATCCCTCAACATTTATTTAAATTATTTAACATTCTCTGTGGTGATTATTTTATATTCTATGATGAATTGTATTGGAATATTGAATGTTACAGTTGGTATCAGAGCTTAGGTTGGTGATAACCTTGGCTCTGGTGGGAATTACTCATTTAAAATAGAGTCAGTAGTACTCTATAATGAGTTTCAGCGTATTAATAGATATGAGCGCGTATTTGTTAGTGAATATAAATTATTTTAATATTGTGTTGATTGGTTTATTGAGTGGCATATGAACCTTCGTCGACACAGTCTGCGCAATTGTATCGAAGGGGTTTCTAAACACTTGAATAGAACAATTGACATGGTATTGTTTTAAATGCGGGTAAATGAAATAATTTTACCCAAAATATATTTTGATATAAAGAAAAGTTTTTGAAAACTATTTAGCTAAAATATGGTTGCTTGGATGTTAGAAATGATGATATTAAAGTATTATCATTGTTAAGTGAAAAATGTAACTAGAAATTATAAATATAATCAAAGATTGAGAAGATAAATTCAATTATGAAATTTATAAATATGAATTATAAATGTAATTTATGAATTAAAATATAATCAAATGGAAATTTGTATAAGCATAAACTGTACAAATGAATTACAGTTAAAATTGATTTAAGCAGGCTTTAGAAATTTAAAATCCCGGAGTTTTGGAAATGTTTATCGAGGTGATTTGGAGATAAATAATAGTATTGTTGTTTTAGAGGTATTTCTGAAAGGAAATGTGTTTTAAATGAATTTTGAAAGTAATATAGCATTGAAATCACTTGGATTATTGGAAAATAATTCTAATGATGACGGCCGCATCATCAGTATTCATTTTCGAATTCCTAAGTGATGGATTGCTGCCAAAAATTGATTTGCTCAGAAAAGCTAGTTGTTTTTGAAAATTTCAAAGGGAATTTGTTGGGATAAAACCAGGATTGGATTAAATTTTGAGAAATGTGATTTGAGATGTTGAAGATTTCAAAATGTTTTGAAACCAAAACCTGGTGTTTGGAAATCCTAATGAGATAGTTGTAAGCTTATAAATGGAGATGATTTTTAAATCATGAAAGAAATATAAGCTTTGAATAATGGAAATTAAATTTAAAATGAAAATGAAATTAACATGGATTGTGAAATAAAAATTTTACTGGATTGAAATTAATTTAAATAGGCGGGAATAATATCCAATCGTATTCGAATTAAGTTGAAATCGAATCGAATCAAATAAATCTGAGTTAAAGTAAAATTGGATTGGAATGAGAATTCAATTGAATTAGTGAATGAAATTAAATTCTCACCTGGATAACTGGAAAATAAGTTGGATAAGAAATAAATTGGATAAGAATTAGATTGAGTTAAATAAATCAGAATAACATATAAAAGAATTAAAAATGCATGGAATAAAATATGCTTGAGTTATAAATAAGTGTAAAACTCGAGTCAAAAATAAAAGAACAATATATTCAAGCCTATAATGAATGGAATAGTGTAAATAATAAGTTGTGACTTATAAAATTGAAAATGGAATACAAATCCAAAATAAATATTTTGATGAATTGGAAAATGAAAGGAAAATCCAAACTTGAATTGTATAATAAATTGAAACTAAGAAAATAAAATGAAGTGGTGTTTGGAATTAAAAATCAAGTATTGAACTATAAATAGGGAAGAACTAATTTGTTAATAAATTAGTTAATGAAATGTGTAAATGGAACATATTATAGTTAAATAGAAGCTGAATTGTGAGTGTATGATGAAGTTGGAAAATAAAACTCAAGTTATAAATCAAATTCGACTTGGATCGATAGTGAAGTAAATGTAATTATATTGTGGTTAATAAAATTGAATGGTAATTTGAAATGGATAATGGATCCAGAACTTGAGTTATAGATTAAAATTTAACTTGGAGTGTTAACAAATTAAATATAATTGGAAATATATCGAATAAAAATGTGATTTGATTAAAATAGTAATGGGATGGTTTGTATTGTGAATAAAATCCAAATATGTGGAAATAAATTGGATATGGCCTTGTAATCAATTGAGTTAAGCTGAGTATAAGAGAGAAAATTTACTTGTAAAATCAAAATGAGTTTAAGTATAAATTTGAATAAATTGAAGTAAATTGACTTAAGCTGAATAAATCAAAGAGAGTTGAATTTAATTCAACTTAAACCAAGTTTAATGATATTGGATTAAATTTGAATCAAGTAAAAATAAATTTGGATCGAAATAAAATTTGGTGGGTTGTAAATAATATTTAACGAAATGAAAATTCCTAATGGATTGTGTGGATAAACTAATTATGTTGAATAAATAAATTGTCATTTGACATAAATGGAAGTAATTAAAATTTTATGAGTTGATAAAAGTGAAATAGAATTGATTTTGAAATCAACTGAATTAAATATGAGTTGTTTGGGGTTAAAATAAATTGATGGTAAGAAATGGTATTGTAAACCATTAAAATTAAATGAAATGGCATATGGATTAGTTGAAACAAATGCGTAAGTGTTAAAAACCATGTAAGTTGCTTATAAACGTTGTTTAGTTACATTGCTTTTAATACTCATGTGTTGAAATTGTTTGAAAAGAGTGAAATGTTCATAAACTTCATATATATGGCACTTACATATTTAAATTGAGTAAGTACAGGTACCTGGAAGCCGTGTGGCTGGATTTGGTAGTGCTATTTGCTAAAAATAATAAGCCGCTTGCTTAAAATGCTAAATAAGGTACGGCTACGCAATATAAATAGGAAATATGAACTGTTTTTGGTTTTTCCGACCGTGTGGGTCGATGTATATATATTTATCTCTTTTGTCAAATTGCAAAAGCTCCTCCGTACAAAGGAGACTCTGCCAAAAATTTTCAGAAATTTTGGGAGATAGAAAACTTTTGAAAATTTTCGGAAAATTTTGTTAACGACAAAACGGTTTCAAATTGAAAACTGAAATAAGTTAGTCAATGAAACTAATTTAAAATAATGACATGGATTAGTTATAAATGAAAAATAAAATTCAATATTTAAAGTTAAAGATAAATTGAATTCGTATGGAAATGAAAGAATCGATTTGAATAGAAATAAATATAAGCTGAAGTGGTAAGATGAAAATGGGTATAAGAAACATATAAAATACTTATACTAATTTAAGAAGGGAATAGTGAATTCTTAACTGGAAATTGATACTACAAATATAATCTAAGTTAATATTTGAATGAATATTGACATTTGGTAGGGAAGTCGATAAAATGTTTTTGGAATATTGTGATTGGATATTATTGTTATAAAGGATATGCAGGTATGAAAAAAGAGAAAAAAAAATTGGATTTGATTTCAAGAGATAAATTTGAAATGCTCAACAAAAAGGTATGTATTTAAATTTGGTATGAAATTTGATTGGGATTTGGATTGAGCCACTTGGCTTTTTGTTTTCTTTTTGGATTTGCGAGGCCGTAGAGCCATTTTGTAGTTGTACCGAGCTAGCCGCGCAAAGGAGACGCTGGCAAAATTTTTCGAAAAATTAGGGAGTTAGAAAAATTTTGAGAAAATTTTTCTAATTCAAATTTGGTTTTATGATTAAAACTTGAATGGTTGGGCAAATAGGATTTGTTTGCAAACTAGGGAAAAGTTTGGAAAGTTAATAAGAATAATAATGAGTCTTTTGTAAAAAGATAATTGGTAAAGATGTTGAATTGTTAGAAACTGTTGGTTTAGGGAAATAGTAAACGGGTATTGGACCATTCTTCCTAACTAGTAATTTCGGGGACGAAATTCTTTTAAGGGGGGAGGAATGTGACGACCCGAAATTTTCAAGCATTTAAAATTGGGATATTTAATTGATTTTAAATATTTAAAGGTTTAATTTTAACTTGAATTCAAATATTACAATTTATTTGATAATTAAATTATTGAATTAAATAATTTGAAATGGAATAAAATATGAAATCTGAGATTTTAAGCCTGTTAAAAATAATTTAAAGGCTTGTAAATTTAATTGATAATATTGAGGATAATAGAAGTTGTAAAATTGAATTTAACACTGATTTTTTCAGTTTTAAAAATATATCGTTTAAATTGAATTTAAAAATAGCCTTCCGAGGCACAGTCTCGGAATTAGACGAAACCAGTTCCATTGAGTCCGTAATATTGAATTATTATCGGATTTCAATCTTCGTAGTTTTTGGTGTTGTTGTGTGAGCATACTTTACACAAACGCGTTGAAAATTTATATTGAAAATTCAAATCGATTTCGTTCTTTTTCAACGGGAAATATAATGAAATAAAATAAAAATAATAACGTTGCTGCCTTTTTCCTTTCCTTTCCTTTTTAAATCGCGAGTTTTCTTTTATTTCAGGGTTTCAATCGAGTCGAGTAAAACCTATATATATATTTGTTCCTTCTCTCGCAAGCTAAAGATAAAAAAAAATTAATAAATAAACTCGCTCTGACCCTCGTTCATTTTCTAGAACGCGAACTTTTCCTTTTATCTTCCTTGGAACGAGCAGATAAACGAAAAAAAAATAGAAATCAATAATGGTCGAATGCAACTTCTCTTCAAATTCGAAATCATGGCCGAGTTTCTTATCCCCTCCCTACCCTTTTCAATCTCAGTTAAAAAAAAGAAGAAGGGAGAGTGATTAAATATTGCCGCGAGAGCTGGAAGGAGGGGAGGGCATCGCGGCATCTCGAATCGCGCGCGCAAGGGTACGGCGGCGTTTGCGAAGGTCTACGGTGAGAGGCTCGTTCGATTTGAATTGGGGTTTTGTGATGGGCGACATCGACCTAGGGCTGTGAGCTTATCGCGTGGCTATTGGGGGCCGATGAACAGAGCGGCGGCGTGGATTCGTGGAGTGTCGAGCGGTTCCAAAGCTTATGGATCGAGGTCGGCTCGATTCCGAGCATCTAGTCGTCGCGAGTTGAGGATGGAAGTAGCGGTGTTGTTCTTATGGCGATGGAGGACCGCGTTCGTCGTTCGATTGTAAGGTAGCAGTCATTTATTCATTCATTTTATTTAACCAATAGGTATATAGATCTGGAGAGATTCTTACAGTCGATTGTAGTTCAAATATATATAGATTAGACAGTATATATAATATATTCACTTACTGTTTAGAATTTAAATTATGTACAAAAAAAAACAAATCTCTATTTTATTGAATTTTACAGACATATATATATATTCAGATTTGAAGGAAGAAAGAGGAAAACATAGGATTTTAAAGGCTATAGAGTTTATATGAATTTGGATAATGTATATACACATTTAAGTAACAGAAGTTACTATAGATTTTGAAAGTATAAGGATTTAAATGGGAAAATGATAGATGGTGTGGTTAAACTAGTTTAATTAACTTATTAAATTTTTGGACTAAAAATAATCGGTTTAAGGAAATTTTTAGTTTCGGAATTTAAGTCGAACTATAAGTTACATTAAATAAGTGAATGATAATAAATTGTTTGATTCAAATGTTAATTAAGTTAATTAAAAGTAAATTGATTTGCTCGATTTCTTAAAATATTTATAAACCATGTAATTGTTATCCAAGGTCTGAAGCCATGAAAAATCAAGTCGGCTTGGGTGGATGGCAAGATAAAAAGAAAAGGTGAGTTAATCTCACTCAGTTTAAATTTAAATTTAAATGATTAAATTTAAATAATTGTTTGGATGGTTGAATTGATCGATGTGATATAGTATGATACTTTGGAATTGGTATACTATATTGTGCTAACGTCTGTGGATGCAGGGAAAACAGGTTGGAGGGATCCAACTGGATCCCTCAACATTTATTTAAATTATTTAACATTCTCTGTGGTGATTATTTTATATTCTATGATGAATTGTATTGGAATATTGAATGTTACAAGAGCAGAGGTTGCAAACCTAGACAATTAAATAGTATGTTTGGAATTTTGGGAGGACATTATCGGTTGTGTGACAATCGACGTAAAGATGGCATGGTTAGAGCCTTAGACGAGGGAATATGATTGGGTTTTGACAAGTGCAGATCCATACTTTCTGGTAAAAAAGAGCAAGATTTATGTTGTGAAGGAGATGACATACCCGACCTTCTATCACAATCATTGTGATGTTTGTGCTCTCCCTCATGCCTTTCCTTTTCTTTCCCATGGCACTTTACTATATCAATGTGAAGAAGCATTCTTATGCTAACTAGAAGAGTGATTTTAAAGCTCATCGAATAGATAGGGACATCTTATAGTACCTAAAAAGAAAGCAATGCTGAGTTGAGATTTAGAAATCATGGAATAGCTTGTGCAGTGCAAACATGTGGTGAATGTGAATGTCGTGTACCGTTAATGTGTCTTAGTGTCCTCCACGAACCATGCTCATGAAGTTTACTTATAGGAATCATTCCCTCTATAGTAGTCAAAGGCACGTCAGCAGTCATGTAAATGGGAGAATCAATGTCACCAAGACTGATATTGTTGAGACTATGAGGAGGAATTTGTCTAGAATGCTCCCGGATGAACCATATTTACCTCCAAATGGAAGAGTCGATGTTTCCTCCTTGATTAGTTCCTGATATAATTGTGGAATCGGACAGGGTGAAATAATCTTCGGCTTTGGATGGCGGGGAATAAGTAATACTTGATCATTACAACCCATCACTTCAACAAACGCATGACCGAGGTTCATATTCTCATTGTCATCACTATCCTCATCATTAACATTACCATTATCATCATTGTCATTATTATGTCCTCCTTCATTGTTTTCACCATGACCCTAACCTACTTCATCCTCCCTTTGATGGACTAGAGGATCCTGAACGATGGTAGGAACTTCTTGGTCCTCATCAGCCTGAGGTTCAACTTCAGTCTCTTGAGCAGGCTAGGCGCCTCGACAGGTTATAGGAATGAGGTCGATACTGTGATCATTATCAAGAAGATGAATTTCCGCATCCTCTCGTTCGTCAAAAGAAATTTCATCTTTTGTTCTTCGATTGGAATTCTAGGAGATCTTAAAGAGTATATGATAAAGATGCACTGCCAGGACTCCTTAGAATATCTATAAAAATTACGAAATAAGAAAGTGAGTGATTTGAACAAAACTAGCTTTAGCAAGACAAAGTGTGACAATAAAACTTATGTCCAAATTGCCATCTTTGAGCGAAGCTGGGTAGACAAAGCAAGACAAAGTATACATCTTTATAATATTAGCCCTTAGATGGCTCGAGGTAAGTTAAGGAAGTGTTTTCCTTTTGCTTCTTCAAGTTGTACAGTTATTGAATCTCCTCCAGTACAGACATACTGCCCAAATGGTGAAAGCAAATCATATAGGTGTAGGATCGATTTCACTCTAGAGGGGGGCTGAATAGGGTGATACTAATTATGAAAATTATTTGGGAAGTTTTATAAAATATTTTCAGCACAGATATAGCAGAATAATAGCAACACAAATAATAGCAGAATAATAAATGTAGAAAATAGAACACACAGATTTACCCAGCTTCGGCAAAACCCTGCCTACGTGCTGCCCCCAAGGTTTCTACTAGAAATTAAGCAGTCAGAAGCTTACACATGTAAACTCACAACGCCCGCTATTGACTAACCTTAACTCTACGTTCAAAACCCTGCCACAACTCAGCCACTGAGTTGCGAATTCTCGAACTACACCACATAGTTCGTCCCCTAGTCACATGACTAGAAATTGCAAGAGTTTAAAAAGGAAAATACAAATTTTAAAAAAATAATTATAAAAAGAACCCTAATTTTTAAAATATAGAAGCCCAAAGTAAATAGCCGGCCCAATCTCAAATAAAAAGAATCCCCTTCTTTTCCTTTTTATATTATATCGGCATGATTACTTTGTGAATAATGTCTGCTTCCCCTCTTTCTTGTTTGTTCTGAAACTAGTGCTTTTGTAGTTGAAGCATCGCTTCAATTGATCATTCGGTTATATACTCTTGCATGCTTGCTCTATCGAATGACCATCTCTTCGATTTTGCACATGGCTGCTCCAATTTGATCGAGTTCGATTTTTGCTATGGTATGTAATTTATACTTTTCGGCCTTAATGTTTGGCTTGCATGAACTCGATCTTGATTCGAGTTGAATGATTAGTCTTTTTGCTTGAACTCGAATGAATAATGCCAACGATGTTTTAGGGTTTATATAGGTTTCGATCTCCTATAATTTCGTTCGTATATTGTATATGAATTCGTCTGATACTTTTGTGCTTGGCCACTTGATTATGTTTGTATGCTTGAGATTGATCTTAGCTTGTTCAACTTTGTATATTTTGTTTACTTGATTTTCACGGCTTTGAATTACTTATGATTGATTTCTTGGCCACCACGGTTTCGAATGTTTGGCATTTTTTTGTGACTTCGGCATTGCTTTGAATTATTCCTCTGTACGCTGAGTTCGGCCATTGACTTGATTTAAAATTTTGACTTTGTTAATTCATTGTTCCTCATGTTATCTGACTTTGGTCTTGTACCACTTGCTGTTTCGACTTCGAGTTACACTGCTACTGTTTGGTGCACATGTTGAATTTGTTTAATTGGATTCACTCAAGTCTGGTCCCCTTTTGTAGCATTGTTTCTTCATGAGTCCACTGTCCTTGGCTTAACGAACTGTTTATAAGTTTTGTAGCTCTGACTTTGACTTGACTTGATATTCCGTTGCTTATTTGTCTAACTGCGTGTATATATGACCAAACATATGTATATATGAATTCTGAAGTTACTATCTGCATATCAACTTGTTGAGGTCACTTCTGGCCTTGGTTATATTGAATTGGTGTAGGCTTTAGTCTCATTGAAGCATTCCATTTTTCCTTGATTCACTGTGTGTTGGTTCCTGTATACTTTGTGGATCATCATGTCTGCACTTAGGCATGCATGTGCACCATTGTTGTATCACCATATAGTTTGTAGTTAGTTTTGTCTTTATACATTTGCCTCTAGTTTCGCTGCCTCTGTTTTTTATCAAAACTGCTACTTGATTTTTTACCCACGGCTTCTTTATGGTTTTGATTTGGGCCTCTATGACTTCATATTCTCTATTTTTGGTTCAGGTTTGCATTGTTGTAAGTGGACTGGTCTTGGGGCATTGAAACTGTACTGGTGCAGGTTGACTTCGTGTGTACATCACTGCATATGCATTGATTTTATATTGTACTCTGTGTTTATCTTTGGTTACTTTGATATTAAACTGCAGTTATCTTTGTGGTCTTCCTAAACCTGTTAGCCGAGTTATCATGTTCATTGTTTGTGATGATCATCACTTTTGCACTTTGTGCTAACATGTGGATGCATATGTATTGGGTCGCAGTGACCTTTGAACCATTGCTGAGGCTACATATTGACTGCTTTTTGTTTGCTGTTACTAGAAGTGGTCTTGGTCGAGTCCGATGTTGTTTGGTCGAGACTGTGTTCTTGTTTGGTTGTATTTGAATTCTTGTGCTCGACAGTTTTGTTATGTTTTGTAGTGCACCTGAGTTGAATCCAGCTTGAAGCTCAGTTTGACCTTGTGCTGATATCGTGACTTTTACTTGAGTTGAACTCGGCTTTTGATTTCGGTTTGACCTTGTACTCACCTGTTCCTGCAATCTTGTCAAGTGTATATTGGTGTGCACGGCCTTGTGGCATGTACAGTGATACACTATGCATGTCATAAGCTCTTCGTGTATGATGACTTCAAAATTAAATGATGACTTCAAAATTAAATGATCGAGGCAAATAATATTTCCAAAATCACATTTTATTTTACACTGTAAAATATTTTCTTTTCAATTTTACTATGTTAGTGTTTATTTTGCAGATTGCTCAGATGTTGGATTCAATATTGAATATAGTTGATGATAAATACGAGTGTAAGTGATATGTAGTGAGGTGCAAATGTAAATGATAAGTTGTGATGTAATCGAATTTGTATTGTAATTGAATTTGTGTATATATAGTGAGAGCTAAATTTGTACTATTCAAAATTATAATAAATATTTGTTTGAAATCTGTTTGAATTTAAATTCTGCGTTATTTATTTTATTCAACAAATATTTATTTAATCTGTGAAAATAAAATAGTACATTAACAAATACATTTAAATGAATATATATATATTTATTATCATCAAACAAAAATCATATGCTAGCATATTCAACAATCTCCCCCCTTTGATGATAACGAACGTATTTTTAAGATTTTAATTTATTAAGTGTATATGATCATTCAATTTGCTCCCTTTATTTGAATGCTCCCTCTCTACACCAAGCTCCCCCTTCATATATGCATGAATAAAAAAATGCAAATGATCCTATATGTAAATAGAAAATATATTTGACCTTTATTTGCCAAAACCTTAACTTTTCTCTCCCCCTTTTGTTTTCAGCAAAAGAGTAATAGTGTTAGAGAAATAGAGATAAAGTGATGGACATTAATTCTATTTCTTTCTATATTACTTTCATCTATGCTTATAACTCTCCATCTTCTAGACAATCTCTTCTCAATCTAATTCATGCGCTAAGACAGCATACTCATCCTTGGGTTATGCTTGGTAATTTTAACTGTTGTTTTACCTTGTCTGACAAGCATGGGGGTCTCCCACTCCTTCCTAGGGATATCCAACCTTTAAACACTGTTGTTAGTGACTCTTCCTTAATCCTAATTAGCAAATATGGTGCTCCTTTCTCTTGGAACAACCGATCTAGGAGCGGTGCCCGTGTTTTCTCGAACATTGATCACTCCTTCTCTAACTACAAAGCCCTTACCACATGGCCTAATATCACCACCTTTCTGCCCCATCCTATTCTCTCTGATCATTCTCCCCTCATTTTGACCACTGGGAAAAAGCCACTTGAAGCCAAAAGAGGATTTAAATATTTCAATGCTTGGGCTCTTGACCCTGAATGTATTGACATAATTAAAAATGCTTAGTCTATTAAGTTTTTTGGAAACCCTACTTTTATTTTTTGCAGGAAACTCAGTGCAACCAAGGAAGCCTTAAGGGATTGGGCAAGAGCAAAGTTTGGTAATGGAAATCTTCAATCTACAAAACTCAAGGACCAGTTAAAGGTTGCGCAGGAACATATGATGGCACACCCTGACAATATTCAACTGGCTGAGAAGGAAGCTACTCTTTTCAATGACCTCAACCTTGCCCTTGCAAATGAATGTGGGATGAAGAAGCAACAATTAAGAATTAAATGGGCAGCTGAAGGCGATAGGAATACTAAATATTTTCATGCATCTCTCAAGGTTAAGCACTCCATTAATAACATCTCTTCCATTGTTGACGAAGCAGGAAATCTGAATTCTACCCCAGAAACTATGGAACATGCTTTTCTATTGTATTATTCTGGCCTCTTTGGTAATGCTAACAATTTCGAACCGGAGTTAGACCTATTATCCAATATTTCTCTTCCGAGACATGGTCATGTTGAAGCTAATCTTTTGGTGGCAAAAGTGACTAACGAAGAAATTAAGAAAACCCTATATGCAATGAATAGAAGCTCGTCTGGTGGTCCTGATGGTTTCAACGTTGATTTTTTTACGTCAAGCTGGGATATTGTTGGTGTGCAGTTTTGCATGGATGTACACAATTTTTTTGACAAATTCAAGTTGCTAAAATCAGTGAACGCTACCAATTTGGTGCTAGTACCTAAGTCCAAGCCTGCTTTGTCAGTCTCCTCCTACAGGCCCATCTCCTGCTGCCATGTGGTATATAAATGCATTTCCAAAATTATTGCAACAAGGATGCTTACTGTTCTGCAAAGAATTATTTCCAACAACCAGGTTGCTTTCCTGGCAGATAGAAATATTCTTGATAACACAATGCTAGCCCATGAACTATTAAAAGGATATCACTGTGTTAATGTTTCACCGAGAGCTATGCTAAAGCTTGATCTGTTGAAGGCTTATGATTCAATACAATGGAAGTCAATAGTTAGGGTTATGTCTCTCATGGGTTTTCCCAAAGTCTTTGTTGCTTGGATTTATGAGTGTATATCATCTCCCTCCTTCTCGCTAATAATCAATGGCTCAAGTACTAGCAATTTTGTTTCCAAGCAGGGAATAAGGCAGAGGGATCCTCTATCTTCCTATATTTTCATTTTGGTTATGGAAGTCTTCACATGTTTGTTGAGACCCTTGTTTCATAACAAGAAAATTCATTACCACCCTAAATGTAAAGACCTTCAGATAATATCCCTTCCTTTTGCTGATGATATTATGATTTTTACAAAACCCAATTTGCAATCCATTGAAAGTATTAAAAGTGCTCTGCACAATTTCTACTTAATGACTGGACTGAAGCTTAATCTCCATAAATCTAGCATATTGTACTCTGGGATTACAAGTATTCAGGAGTTGAATCTGTCCATCAATGCTGGTATGCAGTCTATGTCATCTGATATGAATTATCTTGGGCTTCCACTTTTCTCCTCTAGAGTTACTTATGCTGATTATTTTCCACTACATGAAAAAATTACTACTGTCATGGATTTTGGGCAAACAGATTCCTTTAACAAGCTGGAAGACTGGTGCTTGTTCAATCTGTTAGCTATTCCTGAATGGTTTATTGGGCAAGGACTTTTATTCTACCCATTAAACTTCTGAATTTGGTTAGAAGAGCAATGACGAGATTTCTTTGGTTTGGAACCATTCACATAAGGAAGGTCCTTCCATGTTCTTACTCTAATATTGAGAAACCAAGAAATAAAGGAGGTTTGGGTTTGCTGAGTATTGGAGTATGGAACAAGGCAGCTTATAGTCATCACTTCAATGCATTGTTACATAAACATGACACATTATGGGTGAGATGGACACTCAGATATAATATTGGAACAAAAAACTTCTGGCTTATGGAGATTCCGCAGTCTTGCAGCTGGATATGGAGGAGTATTCTAAAGTTAAGAATCATTTTCAAGCCTTTAATGCAATTGAAGCTTTCTGAGGCTAGCTTGTGCAAGTTCTGGTGCGACCCTTGGTTAGGCAAAGGAATAATTCTTGATCACATTTTCACAACACAGCAAAAGTACCAATCTGGCATTGCTATCAATGCTCTGGCTATTGATCATATAGTAAATGGTAGACTTGTGTTGCCTTACTCAAGTAATCAGAATGTCAGATCCTTTTGGAGCAACTATGTCACTAGATTTTATGAATCTTATGAGCATGATACTGTCTTGTGGAATGGCCAAGGGCACTCCATTAAAAATGTTTACGTGGCCCTGAATGGCTTGGACTCCATGCCAAATTATAAGTGGAGTAAGGTAACATGGATAACGATCTATTGCAGCAGTGACAATCTTATGTTCTGGAAGGTTATTTCAAATGCACTATTGACAAGAGACAAGCTGATGAGATATGGAATGTCTGTTCTTCCCACTTGTGAGCTGTGTAATCAACAGTGTGAAAGTGTTTTGCATATCTTCTTTGATTGTCCTTTTGTTCTTTTTATCTGGAACAAAATGTTAATGTAACAACCCTGTATTTTCTGATTATTGTAATTGTATATTTTAATTATTTTAATTTAAATTACTAATTTAAATACTTTATTTTATTTATTAAAATGAATATATTTTGTTAATTGAAATATAAATGTTGATTTTGATGTGGATTAGAATTTCAAACATGCATAAATTGAATATTTCCAGAAAATGTGAATTTTGGTCAATCTGGTCAAACTTTTACCTTTAAATTTAAATTTTAAAAGTTTGAAAATTTGAATTTTATCTTTTATTATGAAAGTAAATAAAATTTCAAGAACAATGCTTTTCGTTTCGTTGAAATCCGAATAATATTGTGAAAGTTATGCTTTTTATTGGTTGTAAATTGTTTTATTTAACAATATTGTTTATTTTAAATTATATAAATAATTTTTTTTATTTGTCATATCTTATTCTAAATTCTATTATATGTTATGTTACATATATTTTTACCTTTTAAATATTTTTAAAGTGATGTTTGAATTTTTCCAAAGCTCATTGAATTTATTTTCTATTTTTAAAGGTTAGTTTCCATTTTTCTGCTATTTTCTTCATTTAAATTATATTTAATTAAAATTTATTTATTAATTTTTATGTATGCATTTTATTTTTATGTTTTATCTTTATTTATAAATATTTTTCATGTACATACAATTTTCCCAAAGTTCATTTCATTTATTTTCAAATTTTCAAGCCTAATTTACATTTTTCTTTGTTATTTTCTTAATTTAATTATATTTAATTAATATTTATTTATTTATTTTTGTTTATTTACTATATTTTCGTGTTTTATCTGTATTTATACATATTTTACTTGTATTTAAATTTTAAAAAGAAATGGTGGAAATTTGAAAGGTTTATGACTCTTTATTTGCTTAAGCCTTTTTGTATTCTGTCTTTTCATTTCTCAACCAACATCTCTTCAATTGGCTGCCTTAACTCCATTCTTCAGCCGTGTATTCTTCTTTCTTTTTCACGTGAAAGGGAAGACTTCTCATCCCCAAAAAATCACGACTTCATGAAGAAAAGAAAAAGAAAAAAATATGGGCTTCATCTCCTTTCTCTTTTCATTATTTTTCTAAGTTTTTGCCTTCCTCTTCCACCTTGTTTGCTCGGCCCTACCACCCATCATCACCACCATCCTCTCCACCATCACCAGCCACAGCAACCACCACCTCCTATTCTGACCACCACCTCAAGCAATGACCTTCAAGTGGACCAAACACCACAATACTTTGCACCTAACCCCTTGAAACCTTGCCTAGCCGAGCATAACTCCACTATCACCTTCATAATTGCCTTGGCCACCCCCTATCTCCACCACCACCTACTGACCTGACCTATAAACATCACTCCAGCAATGACTAGACCTGAAGCATGTAGGGCCGAGCCCCACTTGATCCAAGGCCGAGCCTTGTTGAGCCCAGAACTCTACTCCTCTTTGCCTTGTCCCTTTATTTTTCCCATGTTGCAACTCCTACCCATCATCAACTATTTCATCTCCATTTTAACATGCATTTTTGATGCCATACCTGATCCAAACCAGAGCCTATATCATCAGCTATGGCCGAGCAAAAGAGCCCCTTGGTCGAGCTCTTGAATGGTTAAAGCAAGGTCTAATCATTCTTGTCTTTGTTGCTTTGTATTTCCGTTTATTTCAATGTTGTTTTGTGTTAAGTAATTCATATGTTATATTGTTTGTGTCTATTGGATTGTTACAAGATGGTCATCTTGGCTCTCTTCACTCAATTGAATCACTAGTCATGCTATATCGTGCTTGTCGTTCCCTTGGAATCGTTTTGTGTGCCGTAGTGGTCTTCAGCTTGAAAAGGTGAGTCTTTCTCACTCTGACATTTATACTTATGAAATAGTGAATTGATGACAAGTGTTTAGTAATATAAAATGTTTATGCAAGTTAATGATGATCATATGATATGCTATGCCATGTTGTTACCATGTTAAAACTGTTAATTATCACCTGACATCTGATATATGACATTATATTGTGACACTGGCATTGTTTATATTGTTTATGCATATATTCACACTGCAAGTTCCCTGTTAGAATAGAATCACTATGGGTTGAAATAATACATACCCAAACGGACTTTAGATTAGGGAAAAATCGTTATGGGCTGAAATGATAGGCCTAAGCGATTTTTATTGTATTTTATTTGACTTGGGATTGCGGGTTTGAAATGATAGAACCCGGGTTTTCTTTGTAAACTGCGGATTGAAATGATATATATCCGTATCACTTGACCTAGGTTAGAAAATTTTATACAGACCCCGTGGTATATTTTTAAATGATTTTTTTTAAATATTTATTTTCAAAAGTATGAAATTTTGATTTAAAAATATATGTTTTATGATTTTAAGAAAATTAAATATTAAGTCTTGAAATTGTGAATTTAAGTACGTAAATTTGAAGTAATTGTGATTTTTGACTTTAAATTTTATTTAAAATGTAAATAAATAATGGAAATTAAATTTAAAGTTTTAAAATTATATTTGAAGTAAAATTTTAAGTTTTATTTAATTTATATGTTAATAAACAGTGAATTTTGACTTAATAAATGAATGGAGTTTTTAAATTGAATATTTGATCTAAAAATTTTGTTGTGTTAAATCATATGTTAAAATGATTTTAAATGTGAAATTTTGAAGTCTAGAAATATGATTTTTAAGTTATAATAAAATTTGGAGTTTTATTATTTTTTTGAAAAGCAAAAATGAAATCTGGAATTCATAGCATTTTCAAAATGTTGTAGCCTTTTGACAGCATTTTTAAATGCTATTGTTTTGAATCTAACAATGTTTGAAATAACTAAATATCTATTACGACATTTTATAAATGCCGTTATTCTTGAACTAAACCATTTTTGGAAGCTATAAGCTACGATAGCACTTTATAAATGCTGTCGTTGCTATAATTTGACATTGTTTGAAATGTTATAGTTTTAACACTGTTTGAGTTATATTTTAAAGTGTTAAATGATTTAAATTTTGGAAATTGATTAATTGTGAAATTTAAGAAGTTTTGAATATATTTTAATATTTAAATTTGATTTTTTAAGGAATTTAAATTTGAATTTGAATTTAAGTAAGGTTTACTTGGTTATGTGTTAAATGGAATGAAATGTAATGAGATAAATGAATTTTTGAATGGAATTTTTAATGTATTTTGTAATGATACTTGAAATAACAAATGAATGACTTATTTGATTTAAAAATGATATTTAAATTTGAGTATTTGAATTTGAATTTAAATAATGATTTGATAATAAGGTTTGGAAATGATTTGATCTTTATTTTGATAAAGAATATGAATTAGAATGATATGTACTTTTGATAAATGAATATTTGAAGTTTATATTGGTATGAAAGGATATTTAGTTTAATTGTAAATTGAGTTTATTTAAATAATATTGGATTTATGAAATGAATATTTCAAAACTAAGTAATAATGAAACTAGATTTGAGATATATGTAATTATAAAATTTAGTTTTTGAAATGCGGGATATTAAAGCTTTGAAATATATTAAAAAAATTGAATAGTTTAATTTGTGGATCAAATCTATGTTTGAAATTGATATGATTTGAAATGGTTATTGGGAAATTTAATTGAAACTGATGGTTTGAATTGAATTAAGTTGGAAATTGAAAATTTGGTATCAATTGAATGAATTGTAAAATGCAAAGAATTAAATGAATATCCCATGATTTCAAATGTATGATTTTGAAATGTTATGATTTTCAAAGTGTAATTGTTTCAAGTATTTTGGTTTCGAAAGAGTTATACTTTGAAAATATTATGATTTTGAAATGAATATATGTTTGAAATGCTTTTGGTTTCGAAGTATAAACTATTTTGATTGAATAAATAGTTTTGAAATAAAAATGGTTTATGGTTTCAAAGTATAAACTATTTTGAAAGAAATATAGTTTGAAATGAAATGATTTGATCCTTTTGAAATATAAACTATTTTGAAATGACCACGGCGTTATAATAACGTTTGGTTGTTAAAGAGACCAGGATCGGAAGTTGTCATACTCTCTGCCAACTCCGTAAACCACTTTAACAACCGTGTACGCGGTGGAGATTCCAGAATGAAGTAGGATGGTGGCGACGTTCTTGAGGTATATTACGTGGACCCAACTCCCGTGAGTTGGCATAAGGTGGCTAAAACAGGAGCGATCTCGGGCCAAGTGAGGTCATTCCTCCTATCGGACACATTCCTTCGATACTATACTCTTACTGGTGATTGATTAGATGGCCATCCTCCGATTTTGATATGGGAGTGTGTTCCGAGGTGGGCGTATGTGGCTGCTGCGTTACCACCAGCCCGTGTGCGTAATTGGTATATCTACCCTGGCATTGCCTTGTGTGCCGTGTCACCTACCATACCGAGCCTTTACTACGAGTTTGTTTTTCTCTCGTAGCTCGTGTGGTATCCTCTGACAGTCACCCGGAATGGAGATGGCATGATATTGGATGGACTACTGGGACTATTATGTGTGAAGGGTGATATGGGTAGCCCGGAACGCTATTTAAAAGTATGTTTATTTTACTGTAGACATTATTATAGTAGCGCAATATTACTACATAGTAAATAGTTTAACGGATCCTTAAAGGATGGGCGATCCCAAGCATCCTTTAAGTTACTGATGCATTTTTGTTACTGTTCACTTGAGTTGATTTACAGTTCATAAGTATTTATGTCCTGACTCGAGTGTTTTGTGTTTTGCTTTACGCTCGAGTCAGATTGAGTGAGTTAGCATTCAAGATTCACCTTTGGAGCTGGAGCTTTCCTTGAAGATCTAGCCATCTATTTTGCTTTTTGTATCCAGTGATTTCAGTGATGTATTCTGATTTATACCTGATGTATCTTGTTACTCTTCTGTTGTATCTTGTTTAACTCTGATGTATCTTATTTTTATATAGTAGCTTCATGAACTACTATCTCTTTTATTTCCGCTGCATTATTATTTACTCTGTGTCTGTGATCTATGACTATGTATTTACTGTATATTCTGAGATTTGCCAAATTTTATTTACAACGCGGTATTTTGAGCAATTCAAGCCCGACATGTGCGGATGCGAATGGTTGAAAATATCGGGTCGTTACAGTTAAGCAGTTTACTGAGGGTCTTTAATGTACCAATCTCTAGCAATCAATGGAACCTGATTGAAAGCGCCACTAGGTGGAGGGATGACATAAAGCAGTACTTCTTCTTCATTTTGAAAAAGCTTATGATAGTTATTTGGAGGGAAAGAAACAAGAGGTGCTTTGATGGTATTAGCAGAAGCAAGGAAATAGTATGGTCTGCAGTAAAGCATGATATCCTGATGGGGATGAGGGTCAGTGCGCATGAGTTTCTTGACATTCAGTCTGACCCATGGATACCTTAGTTCCTCTCTTGGCTTAGCTTTTCTTTTTTTTGCTTTGGATGTGTTTCTTGTGTGTTATGTGTTTCTTTACGTCTTCCTGCTCTGTGGTGTGTGTTCTCATGTTTTTTTTCCTTTTTCTGTGTTTAATAAAGCTGGTAGGGGCCCAGTTTTAACCCCGCTTAATCTGCAAAAAAAAAATATTATTACCCAATCGAGTAAAAGTATTAAATTTCAATAAAAAATCAAACAAAAATCATAAATACTCTGTTAGGTGCATATTCCACTTTAGAATGATAGGTGTGATGTCATCATATAAAACCATATAGTTGTGTCTTTTTGTGGTAATATTTATATCAGGAATTAGAATATCTACTAACCATGCATAACCGTTAGGACTTTTAATGAGATTAGTAGTATTTCAATTTTTTATTAAAAAATGAATTCAAGTGTTTTCTAACCATGCATAACCGTGAGGACTTTTAAATGGGATTAGAATCAACTTGTCTATTTAATCAATCAATTTTGATATGCATTCCATACATGCATAACCATGAGGACTTTTAAATGAGCATGGAAGCACATAATCAAAAATCTAAGTAATTCACCCATGCATAACCGTAAGGACTTTTAAATGAGAGTGAATACTTTGGATGCTTTTATTGCTAAAATATAATAAAATGAAAGTGCATAATTTCCCATTTCAAATACCACATATTGACATACCATATTGGATTATGTGAGTGATGGTCGATAGAAATATGATATAAGTAGAAATGGTCATGGAATATTTACCAACAAAAAGTTTTTATAACTCTTGTTTGAATTTCTAAAGAAATTTACTAATTATACTTTCTCAAGTTATAATATATGATTAATATCAACACCTATCACTTTTTCAATCACTATTTACTTTTTAGATAATCAGTAGGGAGTCAGATTAGTTAATGTAGTCATTTAAAATCAAATCCAAAAATAATTATAAATCAGATTTTCTAAAATGACCAACCTGAAACAAGGTCAAAAATGATTTTCAAGAAGGGGTTTTAGAAAAATGTCTGCTATTTGAAAATTATTTCAAGTGAAAAATATGTAGATATTTTCTTTGAAAAAATGATGCAGCTACTAAATGTCTCAATATAAATTACGTTCCACTAGTAATTTTTCTATCAACCAGATTACCGGTTTAATATGCATCTGAATTTTTCTTTCACTCGAGATTATCATTTGTTGGATCTTATAGACCAGACCGTAAAGTTGTAACAAATTATTTAAAATCATTTTTAATAGCTTTTTAATGATATTCTCTTGAATTTGAATTGAAGCCGTGTAAATAAACAAAAACCGTGAATATAGAGTCAGCCAAATGTATTATCATCAACCAATAAAACACCATCATTAATCCAAACTAATTTATATGAAATAGTTCAAAGATTCAAGATATTTTTAAAGTGTTCTTGGCATAGGAATATAATTGGCCAAATTTTTTGAAAAAGTTGGAATCATTATCAACATACATTTCATTATCACATTAGTGGCTGATTTAATTTAGATTACTGTGCAGATTGTCACATTTAACACATCATTCAAAATAAATATACCATTACCTATTTTACCTGTATGATAATTTTTCTCTGTTGCCCATTGTGATTCTGTCACCTTTATACTAGGCTAAGGAACTTTGATTTGTCGCCCGTTATGTGTCTAGAACAGCTAGAATCCAGATATCACTCTTGTTGTTCCTTAGCCTGCCACCACACGTACACGAGAGAATATTTTTGTGACCTATTTGTTTTTATAGGTCCATGGTTGTTAGTGGCAAATGATTTTGAAAATAAATTTGTGGAGACCCAGAACTATTTATATATGTTCCTTTCGGCACCTAGATTTGTTTGATTTTGAGGGATTTTATATTTGTGCTTTTTGGAACCCAAATTGGAATGGTTTTCTCTTATTTGGGTCTATACCAACAAATATTGTGATTGTGTCCAAATTTTCTACATATTGTGCACTCTATTTTGACTCGATTAATTTCACTTTTAACACGTTCAGATTGATTATACCCAAGTTTTTGTCTAACAGGATTGATAGTTTATTTTCCTAACAGCATATTCAATGATCTTTCACTTTTGGAAAAATTTTCTAAATTCGTAGACAATTGTTGGACTTGTGTTTTGAGAGATTCATTTTCGTTCAATAACTATATGCACCTTTTAATAGGATTTTCTCTTCGAGTATTTTTGCTTTCTATCAAAATCAGAATTTCATTTTCAAGTGATTTAATTTTAAATTCTGATTTTTTTAATTTCTTCTTCGAATGTTGGACACTTATCACACTTAGGGATCATACTTTGGTAGTTTTTAACCAATTGATTAAGCTATTTATTTAAATCTATCAAAGTGTCTCTTTGCGATTCAAGTTTAGCGTATTTCTCCCTAAGTCTTTCAAAACAGCCATTTATTTCGTGGAATATATAAGTAATTATGAGTGAGTAAGTTTTGATGCCTCGCTTGGCTCATCATCATTGCTATCAATTATATCACCTTGAAGGAACAGATCTCCTTTCTCACTCTAACTTCTAGTACTTTTATAATCATCATCACTTTTATTCCATGTGGCTGCAAAACTTCTTCTTTTTGATTTCTTTTCTTGGCCGAGTTGAATTCAGGGACAATTTGGCTTGATGTAACCGAGTTTGTTGCACTTATGACAGATGATCTCCCGTTCTTCTGGGTTGTCTAGTGCTTTGACTATTCTGCTTTTCAATTTCTGATTTAGAGCTGGATTTCTATATTTACGGTTCCACTTTTTGAATCTCTTCATTAGTAACGCCGGCTCAGCTGCTCCATCATCATTATACTCATCACTATTGCTTTTTACCAATCCTATTAAGCTCGTTTCTTTAACTGATTCGATTGAGGAGGATTTCTCATTGTTGTTGACTTTTGCACCATATATTGCATCAAAAGTATTCCAAATTTCTTGTGCACTTTCGCAGTGAGAGATAAAGCTAAAATTACCTTGATTAATATGAGAATATAGTATATGCATAGCAAGAGCATTAATCGTAGTAATTTTCTGGTCTACTATATCACATCCGCTTTCAATAATATCCCAACATTTAAAATTAATAGATTTTAAATAATATTCCATTTTTAATTTCCAATTCAAAAAATCTGTTCCATCAAAAACAGGGGGAATAATATTAAGCCGACCCCAGTAAGAGTATTATTAAAAGAAGCCATTTTAAAATTCATATTTGTAAAACAAAAATTGGTCGTTAAAAAATCAAATTGTTAAAACAAAAATGGCTTTTGAACCTGGCTCTAATACCACTTGTAGGATCGATTTCACCCTAGAGATTGGGAGGGGGTGATAGGGTGATACTATAAATTATGAAAATTATTGTGGAAGTTCATATAAAATATTTTCAACACATATATAGCATAATAATAGTAGCACAAATAATAGCAGAATAATAAATGCAAAAAATAGAACACATAGATTTACCCAGCTTTGGCGAAACCCTGCTTACATGCTGCCCCAAGCTTTCTACTAGAAATTAAGTAGTCATGCGCTTACACAGATAAACTCGCGACACCCGCTATCGACTAACCTTAACTCTACGTTCAAAACCCTGCCATAATTCAGCCACTGAGTTGCGAATTCTTGAACTACACCACCGTAGTTCATCCCACAGTCACACGACTAGAAATTCCAAGAGTTTAAAAAGGAAAAATACAAATTTAAAAAAATTATAAACAAAACCCTAATTTCAAGATATAGAAGCCCAATGTAAATAGCTGGCCCAACCTCAAATAAAAAGAATCCCCTTCTTTTCCTTTTTATATTATATCGACCTAACTTCTTTGTGAATAATGTCTGCTTCCCTTCTTTTTCGTTTGTTCTGAAATTAGGGCTTTTGTAGTTGAAGCGCCGCTTCAATTGATCATTCGATTATATACTCTTGCGTGCTTGCTCTATCAAATGACCGTCTCTTCGATTTTGCACACGGCTGCTCCAATTTGATCGAGTTCGATTTTTTGCTTTGGTATGTAATTTATGCTTTTCTGCTTTAATGTTTAGCTTGCTTGAACTCGATCCTGATTCGAATTGAATGATTATTCTTTTTGCTTGAACTAGAATGAATAATGTCGATGATGTTTTAGGTTTTATATAGGGTTCGATCTCCTATAATTTCGTTCATATATTGTATACGAATTCATCTGATATTTTTATGCTCGGCCGCTTGATTATGTTTGTATGCTTGGGATTGATCTTGGCTTGTTCAAATTCGTATATTTTGTTTACTTGATTTTTAGCCTTTGAATTGCTTGTGATTGATTTCTTGGCCACCAAGGTTTTGAATTTCTGGCATTTATTTGTGACTTCGGCATTGCTTTGAATTATTCCTCTGTACGTTGAGTTCGGCCAATGACTTGATTTAAAATTTTGACTTTGTTAACTCGTTGTTCCTTATGTTATCTGATTTCGATATTTACTACTTGCTTTTTCGACTTCGGGTTGCACTGCTACTGTTTGGTGCACATGTTGAATTTGTTCACTTCGATTCACTCGAGTCTGGTACCTTTTATAGCATTGTTTCTTAATGAGTCCACTGTCCTTAGCTTAACGAACTATTTATAAGTTTTGTAGCTCTGACTTTGAATTGACTTGATATTCTGTTGCTTGTCTATCTGACTGCGTGTATATATAACCAAACATATGTATATATGAAGTCAGAAGTTACTGTCTGCATATCAACTTGTTGAGGTCACTTCTGGCCTTGGTTATATTGAATTGGTGCAGGCTTTAGTCTCATTGATGCATTCCATTTTTCCTTGATTCACTGTGTATTGGTTCCAGTATACTTTGTGGATCATCAAGTCTGCACATAGATATGCATGTGCACCATTGCTGTATCACCATATAGTTTGTAGTTAGTTTTGTCTTTGCACATTGCCTCTGGTTTCACTGCCTCTATTTTTGATCAAAACTGCTACTTGATTTTTGACCCACGGCTTCTTAACGGTTTTTATTTGGGCCTCTGTGACTTTATATTCTCTATCTTTGGTTCAGGTTTGCATTGTTGTAAGTGGACTGGTCTTGTGGCATTGAAACTGCACTGGTGCAGGTTGACTTCATGTGTACATCACTGCATATGCATTGATTTTAGACTTGTACACTGTGTTATTCTTTGGTTACTTTATATTGAACTGCAGTTGTCTTTGTGGTCTTCCTGAACCTGTTAGCCGAGTTATCCTGTTCATTGTTTGTGATGATCATCACTGTTACACTTTGTGTAACATGTGCATGCATATGTATTGGGTTGCAGTGACCTGTGAACCATTGTTGCGGCTTCACATTGACTGCTTTTTGTTTGCTGTTACTAGAAGTGGTCTTGGTCGAGTCTGGTGCTGTTTTGGTCGAGACTGTGTTCTTGTTTGGTTGTATTTGAATTCTTGTGCTTAACAGTTTTATGATGTTTTGTAGTGCACCTGAGTTGAATCCAGCTTGAAGCTCGGGTTTGACCTTGTGCCGATATCGTGACTTTCACTTGAGTTGAACCCGGCTTTTGATTTGGGTTTGACCTTGTGCTCACCTGTTCATGCAATCTTGTCAAGTGTATGTTGGTGTGCACGGCCTTGTGGCATGTACAGTGATACACTGTGCATGTCACAAGCTGTTCGTGTATGATGAATTCAAAATTAAATGATGACGAATAACCCAAATAACTGGGGCAAATAATATTTTCAAAATCACATTTTATTTTACACTGAAAAATATATTTTTTTCAATTTTACTGCGTTAGTCTTTATTTTGCAGATTGCGTAGATGCTGGATTCAATCTGGAATAGAGTTGATGATAAATACGAGTGTGAGTGATATGCAGTGAGGTGCAAATGTAAATGATAAATTATGATGCAATCGAATTTGTATTGTAATTGAATTTGTGTATATATGGTAAGAGCTCAAATTTTTACTATTTAAAACTATATTAAATATTTGTTTGAATAAAATATCTGATTGAATTTAAATTATGTATTATTTATTTTATTCAGCAAATATTTATTTAATCTGTGAAAATAAAATAGTACATTAACAAATAAATTTACATGAATATATATATATGTTTATTATCATCAAACAAAAATCATAAACTAGCATATTCAACAATAAGTGCCAGTTAGAGAAGCATAACCGTTTGGGTGAAGCTAAAAAAGGGCAAGTTTCATAAAATAGACGACGAGTCTGATGAAGTGATTAAAAGGAGGAACACCCCTGAGAGGCTTGCATAAAAATTACAAATAATGTACCCCTTAGGTAGATCATGTGCCCGTTGAAAGGGCTGCAGGACCAAAACATCCTCAAAGGGAATTCCATGCCATTCATAGATTCTCTTAATGTCCTCTTCATCTAGAGTAGATGCTGGAGAATCTTGGGGGTTATCAAGAATCAAGCTTCAAGGTTAATTTCGAAAGCAACTCCATATAAGATTCATTTGTCATTACGAGAGGAACCACCTCTAAAGATTGTCTAATCAAACGACAAGGCGATTGAGGTCGTCAAGACATTGAAATATATAGTGTAGTAAATTCTAACATCGTATGATTTACGATTATAGAACCATCGTCTGGAGTGACATGGATTTCTCCTTATAGGGACATCAGAGTAATGTGTCTAACTTATAGTAATGATGAAAAATCTATTGATGTCGAAGCATGTTCGATGTGACTGTTATCAGAAACCATCCAATCAAAACTAAATTATCGACCCACACTCGAATCAAAGCAATAAAACTTGATTATTTTTCTCTTTTAACTTGAGATAATTTAACCAAAGCTTTGAAAATTATGGCCACTTAGAGAACTCGGTGCAATGCTATGTAGATCTAAAAGTCGACCTGAAGCGTGGCTATGGAATGAAGAACCCAAGTCAAATTCAGGGATTTTAAGGTAAAACTCTGGGTCAACATTGAGCTTTCAAGGATTCTTTGGTTTTAAGTGGGTTGAAAACCATGGCCGAGTTAAAAAAGGAAGATATAGCTTCAACTATGGCTAAGTGTAGTCGATGGTTACCGACAAAAGTTGGTAACCCCTAAGGCGGAGCCACCTACCTACACTTAGAAGTGATGACAACGGAAGCCTAAGAGCATGGATTCAAGTTGAAACCCAAATCAATTTGGGGATAAGTCGAATTATTCTAAGGTCGAGTTGCTTAGATGGTTGCTAGCAGTAGCCAAAGTTGTCCATGATAGAGTAATAAAGCAATGATGACATGGAAGTTGGAGATGAAGTCAAAAGTCAAATGGGGTATGGAAGTCTCAATCGTAAGTGACAGATGAAGGTAAAAGTGAAAGAGTGAAAGAGAAAACACTTACGTAATATTAGGTACTTGAAAATTGCAATAAAAATGGTACCGAATTAGGGCTCATGATGTTCATTAAAAAAATGAAGAAGAGAAATAAAAGAAAAAAGATTGGACAGTAAGAATGGAATCAATCAAAGTGAGGCAATGAAACTCTGCTTGACTGATTCAAAGAAAGAACCTCCATGAATCCCATAATCTAAATGGTGAATTTGAATAACACACTTTATCTCTTGTATGATCCAAAGAATATGAATCGATCGTTATTCAAAGTGTGTGATGATCCAAAGAGACTTTGTCAAAACGGTTCAAAAGATGATAATATCTATTTAGATCAAAGTTTGAAGTTTATAGATTTCCTTGATCCAAAGCACACCTTGTTGACATAAGATATACTTTAGAGGGCAAGTATTATCTTGCTTCTGAATCAACTATATGTTGACCGATTGGAACCATTGAACGATCACGAACTGAACCAGACCCTAAACCACAATTCTAGAAGCAAGAATTCAAGTAAAAACCAAAGAATCCATGCAGAACCTTGCTTTTCACTTGGAGATAGCTATCCATTTTCAAGATGACTCGAGTGGTGAAGAATAAGTAGGAAAAAAACACAAGTTTCAAGTCGATACTGAGTTGAACCCCTCAACATAGTATTAAGTCAAGGTTGTTGACTCGGCTACAATCCTTTAAGAAATTGAAGTCTAAAGAAAAGAAAAATACAAAGCCAAGTGAAATCAAAAATTGGTATTGACTTGTGGGCCCTAACTCGGTATTGAGTTGAGAACCAAAGTGCTGAGTTGGCTACGATCTTCTTTTGGAGCTCCAACCGAAAGTGGAAAATGCGAGGAGAAGGTTTCAGAGCTTATTTCGTTGATCTCCGTCTATAAATAGTGGGAGAGGTGCACAAAAAGGAATCTTTTCTTTACTTTTGAATTTGTTGATTTATCCTGACACTCTATTGGGTCGTTATCCTGGGTTGTAAATAACCGAGTTGTAAAATCATAGTTGTAAAGAAAGTCAGAAATCAAGATAAAATTATAGAGACATATGCTATAATTCTTAGTCAAACCACTATAACTCACTTATGTTCTTTATCTCATTTTACATTTATTTCTTCATTAATCTTTACTTGTAATCTGATCGTCTATTTATCCCACTTATGGTGCAAACTAAGAGTGAACATTTATTAGTTAAAACCGAATAAACCAACCGAACCAATTAAGTTTGGCCGGTTTGGTTTGGTTTTGTTGGTTAATTGGTTGGTTTTGGTTTCTGTTTTTATATTTATTTAGTTTATTAGTCAGGTTTGATTTTTAATATTTGTAAACCGAACCAACCAATTAAACCAAATTTAAAATTAATATATTTTACAATAACAAAATTACTAGTGGAAATGCTATTATTTACAATTTGTTTATAAAAATATTATTTTTCTTTCTATTCAAATTAATATTTTCAAAAATGGATTTGTTTTTCAAAATGTTTGCATCATATAGACTCAAATAATTATTTTAATCTTATATTATATCAACAATTAGAAGATCTAATTCACTTTAAGATAAACCAAATAAACCAAAACAAACATTAAAGTATTGGTTAGTTTCAGTTTTAAAAAATATAAAATTTGGTTTAGTTCGGTTTATTTTCCTTGAATAATTATTTTAGTTTCAACATTTTTTTATCGGTTTCACATCAAACTAACCATTTACTCACCCTTAGTGTAAACATAAGTCAATAGTGAAAATATTTATTATTTTGTAAAAAATATTTGGTAGTTTATTAAAAACAATTTCATAACTTGATGCTCTCTCCAAAGTGTTATATGCACTATTTCCGCCATCATGTAATAGCGTATGGAATACAAAACTCCATACAACCAACTAATATGGGCTATTTACTTCATCTACAGTAACTAGTTTATAGTCGAGAGTCTCTAGATCAAATATCTTAAACTCTAAGAAATAAATCTCATAGAAAATAATTTTCTAGGTGAAAATGCATTTGGAATATATATCATATTTCTTATTACTTGTTAATTATCTATTACTATTTTTTACAATTCTCGTTTCCAATATGTAATGGCCCGCCTTTCATTCCCCAGAAAGACGCATCACTATTTGGAAAGAAAGGGATAGAAAAGAGAAAGATAGAAAAGAAAGAACTAAATAATACAGAATCTCACAGCGGAACGAATAAATATATTAATCACATAGTTATTACATAATATACAACATCTAATAGAGTTACATAGCTTAATACATCACAAATTAGACAGTTATAATGATCTATCTATTGTACAACTCATGTTCATACAAGACATCAACACAGAGATTAACAAAGCGGAACCATTATATATCTACATACGATGAAGCCTCCTGCTCCAATTCCCCTTCAGAATTCGTCAAAGAAAACCTGAATCCCTTGGCTACTCGTAAAAATTTGAGTACCTAAGAGTTTAAGAAAGCAGAAAATAAAGTCCGGGTCAGACATGGGTCTGGTGTGAGTAAACGGGTTAAAGTTGCTTAACTTTGAAAAACCTTTGAAAACAAAAGGTATCTCGTAAGAGTTCCAACACATAAACACGGAAAAGTTTTTACCTTACAATAACCAAAACATTTGATAGGAAATCAAGTGATATTATAATAGTGTATAGGGTTTTCAAGTAAAATATGAACAGCTGGAATGCTTACATCTCACATTCCAACATAGTTGGGCACAATCAAAACGTACGGCACTTATTAAAGATTGGATTCCATACAATGGCAGGGCTACTGGGGTACCATCCGTCATAGTATGTGGCTTAGATCACCATACCGAGGATCCACCCTGATCCCCTGCAACACAAGACCGGAACCATCCTTTACTGGATAATACCGAACAAGACAACCCCGCGGTTACTCATGACCAATCGCCCACTAAGCCGAATAAAAAGGAACCTCTAGACAGTGGAAAATCTCGTCCTACTTGGATGCTACCCACTTAGCCTTACTGCACCTTCCCTGTTTTAGCCATTCCCGGTTGATGAGGCTTGAGGCAACAATTACCTTTAAAGAACACATATCTTATAATGCTTATCATCCTCCAATGACGATGTTTTAAAAGAATTCAATCCATACAAGTTCGTTCCAGGTTCGAACGAGACTGAAGGCACTATCTCGTTCCACTCATTTTGGAATCACCCTCAGAGTTAATGACAATAGCCCTGACACTATGAATATTCATCTCGAATCTAAAAGCACTATCTCCGTTATACTTGTTTTGGAATCACCCTCAGAGTTTTAACGACAAATAGCCCTTACACTTCGAGTCTTCATCTTCACTTGAGTTTCATGACCTATCGTTTAATTATGATCGATGTGGTTTTCGGATATTCAAATTTGAAATTCGATCCTGGCCTCCCCAAAATCAAGAATGTCGTCCTAATGTCCAAGTTGTTTAAGTTTAAACAGTTTAATATATATTATCTATATTTACACAGATAGATAATTCACATTATCACAAATAGATAATCCATATTTCATAATTCAACCAAACACAACTCATATCACAGAGCAACACATATCACATATCAGAAATATCACATAATCCAAGGCATTCAACATCATTCAATCATCTATAAGAAAGATTAATTGTCACACCATCTCTAACTAATTTAATTAACCACCAATGATTTAAATTAATTACTTTAATTACTTTTAGATCTTGCTTACTTAACATTGATTAATTACATTCCAATTAATTAATCATCCCTTAATCATCCATCTTAATTAATCGTCCTTGATTAATTATTCTTTAATTACATTAAATAATTAGCCTTTAATTAATTACAAAAATTAATTATTCACATTAATTAATTTTTAATTACTCTCACTAATTAATTAACTATAATTAATTACATTGATCCTTAATTAATTATATTAATTAATTATACTATAACACTTTCATTGATTAATTAATCTTTTAATTAATCACATTTATTAATCCTTAATTAATCTCATACAGTGATTAAATATCCTTTAATTACTTATATTAATTAATTAACTCCTTAATTAATTATATTAATTAAACCATTAATTACTGTGAGTAATTAATCCTTAATTACTCCCTTAAGTAATTATCCTGTTTAATTACATCCAGTAATTACCCATTAATTACTTACATTAAGTAGTTATATAATTATTTTTAATTAATTAAACTAGTTAATTAACATAAATTAATCACATAAATTTAATTAATTACATTAAGTAATTAATCCCTTTAATTACTTCCATTAATTACTTAGATTAATTATCCCTTAATTAATCAAGTAATTAATTACCCTTAATTAATTAAACCAATTATCTTAAATTAATTATATTAACTAATTATCTCTTAATCACTAGTTAATGATCCTTAAATTAATTACACTTATTAACAATTCTTTCATTTAGTACTTAGCCTTAATTTATCTAAGATAAACTATTTATCTTAATTAGTTACATAATTTCCCAATTAAATCTTAATTAATTAAATACTTGAAATTGATTTGTTATTAACATACAAAAATCATTTTGGAATCTTTTGGTTAACTAAAGTTTTAAATCACTTCTTAATTCATCATTAAATAATATTTGAAACATTTAGGAATTAATTAAGTTAATTATCCTAACATAATTATCTTAAATTTTAAACATATTTAACTTAATAATTAAATCACTAAAACTTGTTTCAAAACTTGTTTTAAAATTTTACTTAGAAACTTGATACCATTCTTTTGAAAACTTATTAATTATAATTTAACTTTAAATTTGAGTTAAACTTTCTTTTTAAAACAAGTTAATATATTTTTGAAACTAGATTCATTTTTGTTTTGAAAACATATTCTTTATACTACATTTTTTTTTCTAAAACTTAGTAGCATTTCTTTAGAAACTAACATTTTTAAAACTTGATGTTTATTCCATAAAACATGTTCTTTCTTTGTTTGAAATTAGAATCTTGTTTCATTTAAATTTAAAAAAAAAATTTGTACGTGTTTAAATCTAAAAATTTAAGCCTTGAAACCAAAACAAATAAACAACCCGAGCCCAAAAAGCAAATCCTTGAGAAAATCTACAAACTTTCCGAGCAACATTTTGCATAGCCTTTCCTCAAGTCACACACGAGAAAAACTTCGAGTAAACCCGAGCCAAACTTCTTCTTTCCCAAAACCACTAATCTTCCAGATACATCGTGCACCTGTGCACGTACACCGACGCACCAACCCTCTCCGACCCTTCCTCCAATCTTCGACCAGTCGACGACATCCCCACCTTCCTTCACGACCACTCAGATCGCCGATATCGCCAGAGGAACGAAAACAAGCAATTGAACAAATAGCACCCAAAAATTCGATCAACAAAAACACTTGCCGACGACGAAAACCACCACTAGCTCCTCAACTGCCTCGTCCAAAGTCACGTCTCGAACCCTAGCATCTATCCCCCTCCTCGCGATCTGATCCGATGTACCAACGACATCGAGATCGCCTCGACATCAATCCTGACGAGAACTAGTCAACTAACCCTAGATCATCGTCCTCAGGCCACCACAGTCCTCTAAAAATCCCTCTTCCAATTTTCTTGAGAACCTCTATACTCCGCCTCCTTCAGCAGTGGCCATGTCGCCCGCCACTTCGTCGTTCATTGTAATTTGACAAGAAAGCAAAAACCGATCAACTCCCTAATTCGCCAAATACCATTTTAAAAATCACGAAATTTATACCCAAATTCATGATTCTTTCATACGAATCAGATTCTGAAATCCAAGGATGAAATTGTATTCGTTGATTTTCAACTTATTTTTGAATATTACCGTAATCTTCAATTTCCAGAATATTTTATAAATATAAACACTTAAATTTTTTTTTAAAAATAAAATTACAATGTTATAATCATTTCCTTTTTAATGATCATAGACTAATAGTGATTCTTTGGGAAGATAGGAATTTTTAAAAGTTTTTCTGAGCTTGAGATTCAACAGAGACACACACACACACACACACACACACACACACATAGACATGCTTATAATATATAGCATAATTCAAACCAGATTCAAGTTGAAAACATCTATGCAAACATATATACATCATCATCACACAGATACATCACATGCATTAGCACCAAAAGATTTTTTCTTTTAAATATTTACTCACCGAAACTTAAAGAAGCAGAGAACAGGTATGTTTTTGTTTCCTGGAACTTTTTTTTTAAATCTGTACTTGATATTGATTTTTTCTTGATCTACTGCCTGATAGCTTGTTTTTGATCTTCATTATGTTTGCATGATCTCAGGTTTAAAATTTTGAAACTGATGTTGTATATAGCTTTGAATTTCTTTGATTTCTAGTTTTTAGTTCGTATGTTTAATAAGAAAAAATACTGAGGAAATTTGAACTGATAGATATAAAACAGGTTTTCCTCTCTAAAACATTAGTTATATACTTAAATTTTTAAAACAAAAGAGTTTGCCACTTGTTAACTTGAAATGCACTTAAGCTTACAAATGTGAATTACATGTTATAATGGCCTTACACATGTTCAATCTCTATATTATATTAATTACTTACATTAAAAGTGTTTAAAATTCATTATTTAATTTATTTCTTACATTTTATATTAACATGTTTATGTTTATATTAATTTATGTTTTATTTATATTTATTCAAAAGACATTTTCCCATGCTAAATTTAAAAGAAAGAAAATTTAAAAAAAAGAAATGGACATTGAATTGAATCTTATTTTAAAATTTAAACTTAAGTTCTTAAATTGATATTATATATATAAACTAAATTTATTTCAAGTACAAATTTTAAAAGAACATATTAAACTCTTATTATAATATACTATTTTAAGCTATCATACTTAAAATAAATATTTACTTTAAGTGTTTTCAAAATATAAGATTAATTTTTAAATAGCTTTTGAAAAGTTTTATATTAAATTCAATCATAATCTTCCAAATCACAATATATTCATATATATATATATATTATAATTTGAAAACATTTTTATTAAATTGAAACCAAACTTCTTATTCACAATGTATATACATACATACATTATAAGTAGAATACATTTTTATTAGCTTTGAAAGATAAATTTTACCAATTAAATATTATTAGCTTTTGAAAAGTTTAATTTTGTTAAATTCAATAATTAGATTATCAATCAAAAATGTCAAATTTAAATAATTTTAGATAAAGATTATCAAATAAATATTGCCCAAAATTCTAGGACATCACATTCCTCTCCTCTTAAAAGAATTTCGTCCCTGTAATTTAAAAGCAAAGATAATTTAATAATCCTACAAAGGTTTTAATTTTTAAATAGCAACTAATTCATTCAAACAAACAAGTCTAACTATCCAAACAAAATTCTGGATAGAACTTCCTAATATTATCTAGAGTTTCCCAGGTACAAACACTGGATACTTGCTCTACTGAATCTAAACTAGCTACACCACTCTGATCCCGAGCTCCTTCTCAAACACGATCTATAAACTGAACAGGATGCCAGACCACAGATAGGTTATGTTCAACTTCCAAATCCCCCTGAACTGCTGGTTTTAAAACCAGTGATGGATCATACACATACTCTCTCAGAGATACATGAAATACATTGTGAATCCCAGTCATTCGGCTGGCAATTCAATCTTGTTGGCCGAAGAACTTATCCTTTCGAGAACATGGAAAGATCCATTACACTTCTGAGCAAGCTTTCCAATCGTACCCAATCCTGCTACTCCTTTGATTGGAGAAAACTTATCAAATACCAAATTCCAACTTTGAATTCTGAATTTCTTCGTCTCTTGTCCACAGAACTCTTCTGCCGATCCTGGACTGCCTTCATCTTTTCCTGATCAGCTCAATCTACGCTGATGCCTCTCAAAACAAATCTGGACCAAGAGCAAAACGAAATCCATATTCTACCTAATCAAATGGTGTTCTTAAGATCCTTCAAAATCCGAAACACCAGCTCTACACCACAAGCACTAGAAGACTTCAAACTTACTTTTCTTATCCGGAAAAACAGAACAGGTGCACTAGTCAACCTAGTCTTCAGATCCCGAATGAACTTCCTGTTGAAATCCTCTAATCCAAGACAAACACAAACTTCCAAGGAGTCCGAGGTTGCTTCTATTCTATAATAGCTGCCACCTTGCTCCCGCTACACAACTCTAATCTGAAGTAGATGAGAATGCCCTCGATGAATGCAAGCACAGACTTGATCCATACAACCAAGAAACGCGGTTCATCAGATCCATACAAAAGAAAACACAGAAGTTCCACGAAATTCTGAGCGGCTTCATCAAATCCTCCCTCTAGGAGCCATCCTTCTACTAAGCTAAACCACCGGTATAGCTCCAAGAACCAAGTCGATATGAAAACTCAATCTCTAATACGGACAAACCTTTGACTTCACGAAGACATCCGAAAAATCTCTGACAACTCCAATAGCTTCTACCTCCTCTAGAGATGCCTTAATCCAAACAAAAGACTACTCAAGAGAACACTCAACTATCGTAAGTTGTTAGTCCCGAAGAAGATGGTTTTGATGACAACAACCTTAGAATAAGATTATAAAATATAAATACAAATATTACTGTTTACATATATATGTATATGCAGGATATATATGCAGGTACCAAAGAATGAAGACTGTATAGTATAGAGATTCAAGAATTGATAAACTCAAGATCGAAGATATCAAGATTCAAGACTCATGAGTATCAAGATTATGAAGAGTTCAAGATTTCAATAATAAGTAATTTAATTTGGAATTTTGTTAAAACTCCTAGAAAAGCACTGACATCTTAAAATCCATTTTTTCGTGGAATGGAATCCACTTCGAACCTATTAAAGGGATGGAACCTACAAAAAATCTAGTGGAACATTGTTTTGTATCCACTAACTTTTTATTCAAATGTTTTACAAAATTATATCTTGTTTTCAAAATGATTTCAAAATCTTCCTTTTAAAAGAATTAAAAACATCTATCCTGGTTTTAAAATACTTTTAGCCTCAAAATAATCTTTATCTTCAAAATCAAATTATCCTTGGTTTTAAACTATCTTTTAATTATAATATATTTAACTTTTACTATTAGATTTAAATATAAAATTTTATATATACCAAAATATTATTCTCTATACTTATTTATGTATTTGAACTATAGTTAAGTATATTTATAAAGTTTAAAAATAGTTTTATACAAGATAGAAGTTATTTTCAAAGAAAAACAAATTACCAAAAATTACTTAGGCCTGTCGACAACCCTAAGATACCCTTGTCGACAAGGTGATAGTTTATTTCAAAAGTTTGAACTCCAAAGGAAGTGCCTATTCGTTATATCCTTTTACAAATGGACATGGCTGTTGTTCTACTACAAATAGAGGCTGCTTTAAACGAATTTACATTCATATATTCTCTGATTTCACTCCTCTTCTTCTTCCACATTTCTTTATATACATTTTTACCATTACTCTGCCAAAATCACCATTGAATCTAACTATATCATCTCTGGTTTGATTCTCTATCACTATCTTGACAAGATCCCCGTGCTATTCAGAGTTATAGATTTCTTTGTAATTAATTGAGTGAGGAAAGGTGTGATTGTAGCATGTAAAATAATCAAGCAAGAAAAGGTGTGATTGTAGCCTGTAAAATCAATCAAGCGAGAAAAGGTGTGATTTAGCGTGGAAAATCAATTGGGTGAACTTGTTGCCCGTAAAATCAAGTATATCTACCCAGAGAATTATGAATCTGGAGTGATGTACCTCGTGGCCTTGAAATCGAGGGTGTAATTGTAAGAATTGAATTTTGAAAGAAAATCCGTACTTGTGTTGCGGGACTGGATGTAGGGTAACTCCGAGCCAGTATAAAATCCGTGTGTTCTTTCCATTTTTGTTTTTACTTTATATCTGCATCTGTGTTTGATTCTGTGATCATATCTGTGTATGAATATTGCATACATTTGTGTTTAAATTAATATAAACTCAAAAAGAATTAGTAATTCCTTAAAACACTATCCACCACCCTTCTAGTGTTAATTCTAGCCTTAAGATCCATAATGCGCATTTCTCACATTTGGTATCGGAGCAAGGTTTTCAAAGTTTCATAATCTGAATTTTGAAAAAATTTCAAAATGGCTACCAACACTAGTACTGTTACTACTACCAACATTGGTTCTATTATCCCTATCACTAGTTCATTTATAGAAGGTCAGTCTATTATCAGACCACCACTTTTTAATGGTAGTAACTATGCATATTGGACATGTAGGATGAAAATATATTTATAATCCGTAGGACTAGACACTTGGAATATCACACAGACTAAATATTTTGGACCAACAACTGATTTTGCACAGTGGACTGCTGAGCAAAAGACCACTGCATGAAACAACTCTAAAGCTATGAATATTTTGTTTTTTTCACTTGATAGGAATGAATTTAATAGAGTATCAGTTTGTAAGTCTGCATATGAAATCTGGAAAACTTTGCGAATTACTCACGAAGGAACAAGCAAAGTTAAACAGACCAAAATTTCCATGCTCACAAATCAGTTTCAATTATTTAAAATAAATTCTAATGAGTCTATTTCAGATATGTATAGTAGATTTTAGAATATTGTGCATTCTCTAATATCCTTGGGAAAGGAATTTTCGAAAGAAGATCAAGTCAGAAAAATCTTAAATTCTCTTACTCCAGAATGGGATCAAAAGACACTTGCGATCGAAGAGGCAAATGACATCAATACCTTAAAGATAGAAGAATTAATTGAAAATCTAATGTCGTTGTCCAAATGATTGGGAGATGAGAAAGCAAAGCATCTGAAAAGAAATCAATTGCATTCAATGCATTGACCGATGGATCAGACTCAAACAGCGATAATGATGAAGAGATAGCCTTTATGATCAAGAACTTTCGGAAATTCCTGAAATATAGAAATATGAATAATCTCAAGAGAAACAATTATAAGAACTCTGGTAATTAGAATGTAGTGCCAAACTATATCAAATGTTTCAACTATGACGAACCAGGCCATATCAAAAGCGACTGTCTGCATCGAGATAGGAAAAATCTTCCTACAAACAATGATTCCGCAAAGAAATGAAAACATGCAATTGCTGCTACTCTAGATGACTCAGACTCGTCATCAAGCAATGATGATCAGTAGACAGATAATTCAAATATGTGTTTAACGGGAGTTCACGACTCCGACGAATTCAAGGAAACGGACTCAGAAAAAGGTACATGTTTACAATTCATTGGTCGAAATTGCAAGCTTAGGATTGGATGCTTTATTGGTTGATTTTGAATTGGTGTGTTGTTTGAATTTTAAATTTTTTATTTTAATTTTTACTATTAATTTTTTATTTTTATTTTTTAATAGTATCATAATATTTTGTGGAATATACTATAATTCTAGTAATATTCCAGATATATATAGACATTAAAAGTAATATATACATACATACATATATATATATATATATATTATAATACTTAAGAGAAATAAATCATGAAAATTAAAAGACACCAGTCGACAAGGGCCCCTCCATGTTGTCGAAAAAGGTACAGAAATTTGAAATTTAAAATTTGAATTCAAATGTTGAATTTCCCTCCATCTTTTCACTTCATTCAAGACTCTAAAAAGTCACCTTTTGACTAGAGAACATGTCCTTTAGGAATCTATTTATTTACTATCTCTTATCACAACTTTTCACTTTTATTTTCAAATTCATATTCTTATTTCAAAATATCAAGCTCTCTACTCTCTACTCTAATGACTTCTTCAAGCAACCCTTCCATAATGAGAATTTCCAGAAAGATAAAAGAGCAACTGTTCAATGATCCGAAGGCTATAAAAGCATATATCAACTATGCTAACTATGGAAAAGTCCATCCCGGGAAGTTTGCTTTATTTCAAGATTTCTCTACTTATGAAATCGATTCTCTTTTTGCAAACAACCAAGTTCTTAGTCTTGTTGATGCTTCACAAAATGACTTTGTTTGTTATCCAAATCTTGTTAAAATTTTCTATGAAAATCTCAACCGCGGATTTTATAATGGAAACGATGATGAAATTTGGAGTAATGTCAAAGGCACTAGAATCATCTTAAATTGTGATCTTTTAGGTACCATTCTCAATTGCAAGAGCACGAGAATGGATCTTTCTAGGTTTTATATTGATGAAAATGATCGTGAGACATTTCATCAAATTTTCAAAGGAAATGATAACTTTTAATTCATAAATCGAAACTTTTGACCAAAAGCTAGAATTGTTAATCTTCTTTTACAACATACTTTGACCCTAAGATCTGGGAGTTTTAACAATCCAACTTCAAAAGTTTGAAAAGCACTTTTTGCTATTTTTGAAAATTATGATATTAATTGGGCGCAAGTTATTTTGGATGAATTTCGTCCAAAAAGTTTTGAAATGGGCGCAAACACTTTGTATCATGGAATCTATGTCACTCGAATTTTTAATTATTTTGGAGCAGATTTCAAAGGAGAAGAATTTATTTCAAGAAAAGTTTTTAATCACTCAAACATTTCTCTTATGCAAATTCCATATGTTTTTCAACCATATGAGACTCTTGCCGAAAAGGAAGAGCGTTTGGCTCATGAGGAGATGGAAGAGGAAGAAGAAGAAGAAGAAGGGGATGAAATGGAAATAGAAGAAGAAAAAAGTGAAACATCCTTAGAAAGTATTGAATATCCCTCTAAACCAACTAACAAAACCTTACCCAAAAATCAAAAGATCATTGTTGAGAATCAACGGACACTTAAACGGTCTGTTAGTAAGAAATTGGATAAAATGTCATCCAAGATGAACAAGTTTTTCTCCAAAGTCAGCATGAAGCTTGGATTATCTTCGTCTCCGTTATCCTCTAACTATTTTTTCTTTTTCATGTCATGTTGTATTGGCTTTAGTTTGTTTTGATTTGAATGTTCGTGCAGTTCTTAATGTTTAATCATTGTATCGTTCTATTATGAAATGAAATTGAATTACTTCTCTGTTATCTAGCTTATCCTATCTCCATAATAAATGTTAGTATATTATATAAATATACACACATACATACACACATAATTATTCACAAAATCAAAGTGAGCCATCGAAATTAAGTGACCCCTGTCAACAACCCCCCATAGACCATGTTGACAAGTACTGGTCAGAAATGACTTTTCAATTTAAATTTGAAATTTGAATAACTACCTTATGTCTATTCATTTCAAACGAATTTCTACACCTATAAATACATATTTCTTCCAGAACTCATCACTCAAAATTATTTCTTATCTACTTTATCTCTATTTCTTCTCACAAACTTAAATATGGCCAATCCAATTCATAGTTTGACTGAGAATCTTGAAGAAACCCTTGATTCTTTCAAAAATATTCTTTCTTTCATTCTTCGTAATCAGCGACACTTAGAGTTGAGTCAAACGCAGATGATCAAGGAGCAAGAAAAGCACTTCGATACGATACGATGGATGATTTCTTCTCTGCACAAAAATGATAATGAAGCACGCCCTCTAGTCTCTCTTACCAATGAAAATGAAAATTGGGATGCCATTAAAGTAGACCCTGTATTTGGAGAAGAAGGATGGGTGGAAGTTCCTCGTAATGTTTGATTTTACTTGATTGCTTTGTTTGATTTGAATTGATTGGTTGGATTGATTTGATTTGATTTGGTTTGGTATGGATTGATAATTGGTGTGTAAAACATAATATGTATAAATACACATTAGTTTCTTTTCTCTCTTTCTTATCGTTATATGATCTTACTTATGTTTTCTACGCAATGTAAATATAACAATATATAATTAATAAATGATTTGTGTTCTTATATTTGAATTCTCACAATATCACTATTATAAGTATTATCATATATGGATTCTTAGTTAGGATAGTTAGTAATTAAGGACTAAGTTTTAGTTTTAGAATTAAGTGTTGATTATTTATGATAACACTATCATTACAATCACAAGTCATATAGTATTAGATTAAGGGGGAGTTATATAGTTTGGAGTTAGTTTTTTTGTTGATGACAAAGGGGGAGAAGTATAAAATAGGATAGTTAGGCATAGACTGAGGGGGAGTTATTAGTTTTAGGAGGAGTTATTAGGATAGAAGTAATATCTTATAAACAAAGGTCGTCATCATCAAAAAGGCAGAGATTGTTAGTCCCTGAGAAGATGGTTTTGATGACAACAACCTTAGAATAAGATTATAAAATATAAATACTAATATTATTGTTTAGATATATATATGTATATGCAGGATATATATACAGGTACCAAAGAATGAAGACCGTACAATATGGAAATTCAAGAATTGACAAACTCAAGATCGAAGATATCAAGGTTCAAGACTCATGAGTACCAAGATTATCAAGAGTTCAAGATTTCAATAATAAGCAATTTAATTAGGAATTTTGTTAAAACTCCTAGAAAAGCACTGACTTCTTAAAATCCATTTTATTCATGGAATGGAATCCACTTCGAGCCCGTTAAAGGGATGGAACCCTAAGTAGGATGGAACCTACGAAAAATCCAGTGGAACATTGTTTTGTATCCATTAACTTTTTATTCAAATGTTTTACAAAATTATATCTTGTTTTCAAAATCTTCCTTTTAAAAGAATCAAAAACATCTATCCTGGTTTTAAAATACTTTTAGCCTCAAAATAATCTTTATCTTCAATATCAAATTATCCTTGGCTTTAAACTATCTTTTAATTATAATATATTTAACTTTTAATATTAGATTTAAATATAAAATTTTATATATACCAAAATATTATTCTCTATACTTATTTATGTATTTTTACTATAGTTAAGTGTATTTATAAAGTTTAAAAATAGTTTTAATACAAGACAGAAGTTATTTTCAAAGAAAAACAAATTACCAAAAATTACTTAGGCCTGTCGACAACCCCAAGATACCTTGTCGACAAGGTGACAGTTTATTTCAAAAGTTTGAATTTCAAAGGAAGTGTCTATTCGTCATATCCTTTTACAAATGGACATGGTTGTTGTTCTACTTTAAATAGGGGCTGTTTTAAACGAATTTACATTCATATATTCTCTGGTTTCACTCCTCTTCTTCTTCCACATTTCTTTATATACATTTTCACCATTACTCTGCCAAAATCACCATTGAATCTAACTAGATCATCTTTGGTTTGATTCTCTATCACTATCTCAACAAGATCCCAGTGCTATTCAGAGTTATAGATTTCTTTGTAATTAATTGTGCGAGAAAAGGTGTGATTATAGCCTGTAAAATCAATTAAGCGAGAAAAGGTGTGATTGTAGCCTGTAAAATCAATCAAGTGAGAAAATGTGTGATTGTAGCCTGGAAAATCAATTAAGTGAACTTGTTTCCCATAAAATCAAGTATCTCTACCTAGAGGATTGTGAATCTGGAATGGTGTACCTCGTGACCTTGAAATCGAGGGTGTAATTGTAAGAATTGATTTTTGAAAGGAAATCCATACTTGTGTTGCGGGACTGGATGTAGGATAACTCCGAACTAGTATAAAATCCGATGTGTTCTTTCCTTTATTGTTTTTACTTTATATCTGCATCTGTATTTGATTCTATGGTCATATCTATGTCTGAATATTACATACATTTGTGTTCAAATTAATATAAACTCAAAAAGAATTAGTAATTCCTTAAAACACTATTCACCCTGCTTCTAGTGTTAATTCTAGCCTTAAGATCCGTAATCCGCATTTCTCACACAAGTCACTTTTGCGATCCTACCCAAATCAATTTCCAAAGATACTGTTCTCTCTTAAAAAATCAGAACAGCGTATGCTTATCTAACCAATCCACCGAAATTCCAAAATAAGGTCAACCCTTTTCAAAAACACCTCTGCCTATTAGAAGAAGCTGACGATCCACTCTGTTGCTTCTGAATTCTACCTCTAGGATACTGCTTAGCTAAATGACCTCCCTGCTGGCACACATAACACTTTCGAGATGCACTGCTGCCTCCTGATTGGAAGAATTCCCCACTCTGTGCTGCCACAAATGCCAAAACTTCTTATCTAAAAGCTCTTCGAATCCTCAAAGCCATATCAACCATTTTCACAAAAGAACCTTTGAGACGGCAGACATTTTTTCAAGAAACTCGAGCCTCAAACCAAGCACAAACATCTCGTCAAACCGAGTCTCATACTCCGATACAGACAAACTCGCTTGCTTGAGATCCAGAAAAATTCCTTACATAGACGAGTCTTCCCTACTGTAGGTAACAACTACTCCTCCAAAGCTTCCTAAACTTACTCCAAAGAAAACACCTTCGGAAATATCCATGGTCACTATGTCTCACCACGTAGTTGCTCCTTCCTAGGGTTGCCAAGATACCCTTACTCGCTTAGGCTTATCCGACAGATCCAAATTCTAGAAAATCCATTCGCACGAGCACAACCAAGCTTACACTACAAAGATGGACTCCTAACCTTAAAAGGCTTCCCTCCGAGATCGGTGAAATCCTTACACCATGCTACAAAGCTTACTTAAGGCGGTACTGGGTCTACAGCCTCGGCAAATACTCTTCTCCCTTCAACACTCGGACTTCTTCCATTAGTAGTAGTCATGCTACTCACACCACTACCCTCAACCAAAGAACCCATGTTGGCAAACAATATATATATATATATATATATATATATATAAGTACGCTCTCTTAAGAAAGATATCACTCCAAAGCCTAGGTATTTTCCCAATCTAGTGCTTTGATACACAATGTAACGACCCGCCTTTCATTCCCTAGAAAGACGCATCATTATTTAGAAAGAAAGGGATAGAAAAGAGAAAAACAGAAAAGAAATAACTAAACAATATCAGAATCTCACAGCGGAACGAATAAATATATTAATCACATAGTTATTACATAATATACAACATCTAACAGAGTTACACAGCTTAATACATCACAAATTAGAAAGTTATAAAGATCTGTTTATTGTACAACTCAAGTTCATAAAAGACATCAACATAGAGATCAACATAGCGGAACCACTATACATCTACATACGCTGAAGACTCATGCTCCAGTTCTCCTTCAGAATTCGTCAAAGCAAACCCGAATCCCTTGGCTACTCGTAAAAATTTGAGTACCCAAAAGTTTAAGAAAATAGAAAACAAACTCCGGGTCAGACATGGGTCTGATGTGAGTAAATGGGATAAAGTTGCTTAACTTTGAAAAACCTTTGAAAACAAAAGGTATCTCGTAAGAATTCCCGCACATAAACACGGAAAAGTTTTAGCTTACGATAACCAAAACATTTGATAGGAAATCTAGTGATATTATAATAGTGTCAAGGGTTTTCAAGTAAAATATAGAAATAGCTGGAATGCTTACATCTCACGTTCCAACATAGTTGGGCACAATCAAAACGTACGACACTTATTGGAGATTGGATTTCATACAATGGCAGGGCTACCGGGGTACCGCCAGTTACAGTACGTGGCTTAGATCACTGCACCGAGGATCCACCCTAATCCCCTGCAACACAAGACCGGAACTATCCCTTACTGGATAATCCCGAACAAGACAACCCCGAGGTTGTTCATGACCAACCGCCCACTAAGCCGAATAAAAAGGAATCTCTAGACAGGGGAAAATCTCGTCCTACTTGGGTGCTACCCACTTAGCCTTGCTGCACCTCCCCTGTTTTAGCCATTCCCGGTTGATGAGGCTTGAGGCTACGATTACCTTTTAAGAACACATATCTAGAATGCTCATCATTCTCCAATGACGATGTTCTGAAAGCATTCAATCCATACAAGTTCGTTCCGGGTTCGAACGAAATCGAAGGCACTATCTCGTTACACTCATTTTGGAATCACCCTCAGAGTTAACGACAATAGCCCTTGCACTCTTAATCTTCATCTCGAATCTGAAAGCACTATCTCCGTTATACTCGTTTTGGAATCACGCTCAGAGTTTTAACGACAAATAGCCCTTACACTTCGAGTCTTCACTTCACTTTAGTTTCATGACCTATCGTTTAATTAGGATCGATGTGGTTTTCAGATATCCAAATTTGAAATTCGATCCTGGTCTCCCCGAAATCAAGAACGCCGTTTTAATGTCCAAGTTGTTTAAGTTTAAACAATTTAATATATATTATCTATATTCACACAGATAGATAATTCACATTATCATAAATAAATAATCCATATTTCATAATTCAACCAAATACAACTCATATCACAGAGCAACACATATCACATATCAGAGATATCACATAATCCAAGGCATTCAACGTCATTCAATCATCCATAAGCAAGATTAATTGTCACACCATCTCCAATTAATTTAATTAACCACTAATTATTTAAATTAATTACTTTAATTACTTTTAAATCTTGCTTACTTAACATTGATTAATTACATCCCAATTAATTATTCATCCCTTAATTATCTGTCTTAATTAATCGTCCTTGATTAATTATTCTTTAATTACATTAAGTAATTAGCCTTTAATCAATTACATAAATTAATTATTCACATTAATTAACTTTTAGTTACTCTCATTAATTAATTAACTATAATTAATTATATTGATCCTTAATTAATTATATTAATTAATTATACTATAACCACTTTGATTGATTAATTAATCTTTTAATTAATCACATTCTTTAATCCTTAATTAATCTCATACAGTAATTAACTATCCTTTTATTACTTATATTAATTAATTAACTCCTTAACTAATTATATTACTTAATCATTTAATTGATCACCCCGAGTAATTAATCCTTAATTACTTCCCTTAAGTAATTATCCTCTTTAATTACATCCAATAATTACCCATTAATTACTTACACTAAGTAATTATACTTCATTAATCACATTAAGTAATTATACTTAATCAATCATCAAGTGGTTATTTTTAATTAATTAAACTAGTTAATTAACTTAAATTAATCACATAAATTTAATTAATTACATTGAGTAATTAATCCCCTTAATTACTTCCATTAATTAATTACTCTTTAATTCATTACCCTTACTTACTTAGATTAATTATCCCTTAATTAATCAAGTAATTAACTACCCTTAATTAATTAAACCAATTATCTTAAATTAATTAATTATCTTTTGGTTAATTAAAATTTTAAATCACTTCTTAATTCATCATTAAGTCATATTTGAAACATTTAGGAATTAATTAAGTTAATTATCTTAACACAGTTATCTTAAATTTTAAACATAAATAGCTTAAAAATTAAATCATTAAAACTTGTTTCAAAACTTGTTTTAGAATTTTACTTAGAAACTTGAAATAATTCTAATGAAAACTTATTCATTATAATTTAACTTTAAACTTGAGTTAAACTTGCTTTTTAAAACTAGTAAATATATTTTTGAAACTAGATTCATTTTTGTTTTGAAAACATATTCTTTATAATACATTTTTTTTTCTAAAACTTGGTCACATTTCTTTTAGAAGCTAACATTTTTAAAACTTGATTTTTATTCCATAAAACATGTTCTTTTCTTTGTTTAAAATTAGAATCTTGTTTCATTTAAATTTAAAAAAAAAACTGTACATGTTTAAATCTAAAAATTTAGACCTGGAAAACAAAACAAATAAACATCCCGATCCCAAAAAGCAAATCCCTGAGAAAATCTACAAACTTTCCCAAGCAACATTTCGCGTAACCTTTCCTGGAGTCACGCATAAGAAAAACTTCGAGTAAACCCGAGCCAAACTTCTTCTTTCCCAAAACCACTAATCTTCCAGATACATCGTGCACCTGTGCACGTACACCGACGCACCAACCTTCTCCGACCCTTCATCCGATCTTCGACCAGTCGACGACATCCCCACCGTCCTTCACGACCACTTAGATCGCCCATATCGCCAGAGGAACGAAACAATCAAATGAGAAAACAGCACCCAAAAACTCGATCAACAAAAACACTTGCCGACGACGAACACCACTACCAAATCCTCAACCGCCTCGTCCAAAGTCGCGTCTCCAATCCCAACATCTATACCCCTCCTCGCGATCTGATCCGATGTACCAACGACGTTGAGATCTCCTCGACATCAACCCTGACGATAGTCAACTAACCCTAGATCATTGTCCTCAGGCCACCACGGTCCCTCTAAAAATCCCTTTTCCAATTTTCTCGAAAACCCCTATACTCTAGCCTCCTCCAGAAGTGATCACATCGCCCGCCACTTCGTCATTCATCAGAGTTTGACAAGAAAGAAAAAATCGATCAACTCCCTAATTCACGCCAAATACCAATTGAAAAATCATGAAATTTATACCAAAATTCATGATTCTCTCATACGAATCAGATTCTAAAATCCAAGGATGAAATTGTATTCATTGATTTTCAACTTATTTTTGAGTATTACTGTAATCTTTAATTTCCAGAATATTTTGTAAATATAAACACTTAAATTTATTTTTAAAAATAAAATTACAATGCTATAATCATTTCCTTTTTAATGATCATAGACTAATAGTGATTCTTTGGGAAGATAGGAATTTTTAAAAGTTGTTCTGAGCTTGAGATTCAACAAAGACACACACATACATATATACAGACATGCTTACAATATATAGCATAATTCAAACCAGACTCAAGTTGAAAACATCCATGCAAACATATATACATCATCATCACACAGATATATCACATGCATTAGCACCAAAAGCTTTTCGCTTTTAAATGTTTACTCACCAAAACTTAAAGAAGTAGAGAACATGTCTGTTTTTGTTTCCTGGTATAATTAGAAAGCTTTATATAATTAGAAACAAATAAGGCCTTGTCACTGCTTTTGTTAAAATTTGAACTTGCTCGATTGTAGCCTTAGTTGCCACGGTTCTGACTTGATGCTGCTGACTTCGATTTCTGAGTTGTTCAACTTCGGCACTGACTTGTTTATGCGATGATATTGTTTGAATTAGGTTGATGTCATTTGAACTATTTTGTATAGACTTTGATTTTAGCCTACTGTTCCATAGCTTCGGCATTGATTGAGTTTATCGCTGTAGCATACTTGACCTGTTCTGTTCTTTGAGCTTGTTGATTGAACTACGGCTTGATTTCTAATTGACTTTGGCCCTTTTAGTTGAACTTGCTACTGTTTTGGTTTCTGGCACTTTTTTGACTTCGGTCATGGTGATTTTGTATTGACATTTGACTTCGCTTGAAACTCTGTTGCTTCTAGCTTCACTGAATCTTCATTGACCTGTATACTTGTTGTTGCTTGATGCTTTGTTCGGATGTGATATTCTTTTCTGTTCCATAAGTTGAAGTCAGTAGTTTTCATTTTCACCGTGCCTAGACTTTGTTAAAATGGTTAAGTTCATTTTTGTAGTGTTTGTTCCAATGTAGTCTGGTTGCCCTTGAATTACTTGTTGTATACATGCTGACTAATATACACTGTCGAAACATTGGTTGTTGCTTGATCTTATTTATGATAAACTGCACTGCATGTTGTACCTGTTATTGCTTGGATATTGAACTGCTTCATGTAGTCCGGTATTTTTGTTTCACTAGTCATTCACTAGTCTTCCAGACAGTTCCTGTAGTGTCTGCATATAGATGGTCTTGTATCGTATTGTAGTGAGTTGCTTGTACATGCCTCGTTTATGTTTCGTTCACCATTGTTGCACTGTCTTTATTCTGACTTATATCATGCACATGTGTGTGTATATATATACTCACGTATGTATATAATCAATCACATGTTGCTTGTAGTAATTGTAGTCTGGTCTTGGTTTTGAAGTCTCTGATTAACTTGATTCATGCCATGCTTCTGTTTAGTATGGTGCACTTTATTTCTTCACCTCATTGTACATTTCCTTGAGTCAGATTCCTGTTCATTTGGGTCTGGTCTCTGTAGCATTGGTCAAGTCTGATTTCAGATGCACTTGAATATGCATATACAATTTTGACTTGTAGTTGAACTACAGTTGCATTCATTTTTCACTTTTGTACTGTCTGGTTCATATTGCATTGCTCTCTCTGTTAAACTGTTTATTCAAGTCTGCATATATGTGCATACATACATTTGTATGTGTGTATGCATACGTTGTTGGATTTATACTGATCTTGAGTTGTTTTTGAACGTGTTCTGTGCCTTTGTGCCTTTGTGATATTTGCATGTCATTTGTGTCTTTGATGTTGAGCCACTGTCTTACTTGATTTGAAATTCTGGTGGCTTCACTTTGGCATTTGAACTGGTTCGATATTGATTTCATTGTTGTTTTACTGTGTACATGTACACTTGGTGTTGCCATTCATCTGGTTCGGTCTTGTACCACCTGCTATTCACTTGTACATTTAGGTTGCTGTTCTTTTGGCACTGCTTACTGTTAGTCTACATGTAGCTTGACTACACATATATGAAGCAGTGTTGCATTCCTGGTTTGAACCGTGACTTGATTCACTGTATATTGATTCTTATCAGTCTGCATTTGTTTGACTTGATTACTTGTATCTCTTACCAGTTTGGATTCAAGTGTACATCCGAATTTTTGGTCGAGGCTGTGTTGTATGGGATGTATTTGAATCCTTGTGCTCAACAGTTTTGCGATATTTTGTAGTGCACCTGAGTTGAATCCAGCTTGGAGCTCGGGTTTGACCTTGTGCTGCTATTATGACATTATTTGTTATTGCACTTGAGTTGAACCCGGCTTTTGATTTGGGTTTGACCTTGCGATCACCTGTCATATCGGTGTGCATGACATTGTGGCATGTACGGTGATACACTGTGCATGTCACAAGCTGTTCTGTATGATGAATTCAAATTTAAATGATGATGAACAACCCAAATAACTGAGGCAAATAACATTTTCAAAATTACATTTTATTTTATACTGCAAAAATATTTCCTTTCCAATTTTACTGCATCAGTATTTATTTTTGCAGATTGCTCAGATGCTGGATTCAATTTGGAATAAAGTTAAAGATAAATTATGAGTGAACGAGCGATATGTAGTGAGGACATTTGTAAATGAAAGATTGTGATGTAATTGAATTTGTATTGTAATCAAAATTGGATATGTACAGTGAGGGCTTGAATTTGTACTATTCAAAATTGTAATAAATATTTGTTTGAATAAAATACCTGTTTGAATTTAAATTCCGTGTTATTTATTTTATTCACCAAATATTTATTTAATTATGTGAAAAATAAAATAGTACATTAACAAATACATATAAATGAATATATATATATATATATGTGTTTATTATCATCAAACAAAAATCATATACTCACATATTCAACAATCTCCCCCTTTTGATGATAACAAACATATATTTAAGATTTTGAATTTGTTAAATGTATTCGATCATTCAATTTGCTCCCCCTATTTGAATGCTTCCTCTCTACACAAAGCTCCCCCTTCATATATGCATACAATTAAAAAAAATGCAATGAGCCTAGATGCAAATAAAAAATATTTGACCTTTACTTGCTTTTATTAGGCAAAATCTTAACTTTTCTCTCCCCCTTTTGTTATCAGCAAAAGAGTAATAGTGTTAGAAAAATAGAGATAAAGTGATAGATATTAATACAATATTAAAACTCAATCGAATATAAATATTAAATTTCAATAAAAAATAAACAAAAATCATAAATATTCTGTTAGGCGCATATTCCACTTTTAGAATGATAGGAATGATGTCATCATCTAAAACCATACAGCTGTGTCTATTTATGGTAATATTTATATCAGGAATTTGAATATTTACCAACCATGCATAACCGTTAGGACTTTTAAATGAGATTAGTAGTATTTCAATTTTATTTTATTTGTAAAAATGAACTCAAGTATCTTCTAACCATGCATAATCGTGAGGACTTTTAAATGGGATTAGAATCAACTTGTTTATTTAATAAATCAATTTTAATATGCGTTCCATACATGCATAACCGTGAGGACTTTTAAATGAGCATGGAAGCACATAATCAAAAATTCCAAGTAGTTCACCCATGCATAACCATGAGGACTTTTAAATGAGAGTGAATACTTTGGATTATTTATTTATTTATTTATTCAAAAAAAAAAATGAAAAACGAATGATTCCTATTTAAATCACCACATATTGACATACTATATTGGATTATGATGAGTGATGGTCGATAGAAAATGATAGAAATAGAAATGATCATGGAATTTTTTACCAACAAAAAAGTTTATAACTCTTGCTTAAATTTCTAAAGAAATTTACTAAATATACCGTCTCAAGTTATAATATATAATTAATATCAACACTCATCATTTTTTCAAACACTATTTATCTTTTCGATAATTAGTAGGGAGTCAGATTAGTCAATGTAATAATTTAAAATCAAATTCAAAAATAATTATAAAATCAATTTTTCTAAAAATGGCTAATCTGAAAACAGAGCCAAAAATGATTTTCTAGAAGTGGTTTTATAAGAAAAATGTCTGCTAATTCGAAATTATTTGAAATGAAAAATATGCAGATATTTTCTTTGAAAAACGATGTAGTTATTAAATGTCTCAACATATATCACGTTCCACTAGTAATTTTTCTATCAACTAGACTACCAGTGTAATCTGCATCTGGATTTCTCTTTCACTCAAAATTATCATTAATTGAATGTTATAGACCAAACCGTGAAGTTGCAACAAAATCCTGAAGACCTTTTCGAATGAAATTCATTTTATTTTTAATTAAAGCCGTGCAAATAAACAAATCAGTGAATATAGTGTCAAATTTAGAAGCCGTAGGAAAAACAAATATATTTACATGCACCGAGATTAATAATCAGTTAATAAGATACCATCATTAGCCTAAACAAATTTATATGAAGCAATTTAAAGACTCTAGAGATGCATGTAGTGTTCTCGATATGAAAAGTATAATTGGCCAATAATTTTGAAAAAATCAGAATCATTATCAACAATTATTTCTTTATCAATAACTGGCTGAATTAAATCAAATTAAGGCGAAGATTTTCACATATATCGTTCAAGATATCTTTACGTGTTTTACCCTTACGATAATTTTTTATTGTTTGCCTATTGTGATTCTGTCACCTTTTGTACTAGGCTAAGAACTGTGATTTGTCGCCCATTGTGTTCTTGGAACAGCCAGAATCCAAGTAACATAGTTGTTTTTCCTTAGCATGCCTCCACACCTACACGATGAAAGATTTTTGTGACCTATTTGTTTTTATAGGTCCATGATTGTTAGTGGCAATTGATTTTGAAAAATAATTTTGTGGAGACCCAAAACTATTTATATATGTTCCTTTTGGCACCCAGATTTGTTCAACTTTGTGAGATTTTATATTTGTGCCTTTTGGAACCCAAATTGGAATCATTTTCACATGTTTAGGTTTATTCCAACAATTATTTTAATTGTGTCCAAATTTTCTACAAATTGAATTGACTTAGTTAATTTCATTTTTAACATTTTTAGATTGATTATATCCAAGTCCTTGTCTAACTGTATTAATAGTTTGTTTCCCTAATAGCAATTCAATGATCTTTCACTTTTGGAAAATTTTCCTAAAGTCGTTGACAATTATTGGACTTGTGTTTTGAGAGATTCATTTTCATTTAATAATTGTGTGCACCTTTTAATAGAATTTTCTCGTCTAGTATTTTCACTTTCTTTCAAAATCGGAATTTCATTTTCAAGTGATTTAATTTTAATATCTGATATTTTAATTTCTTCTTCGAATGTTGGACACTTATCACACTCAGGGATCCTACAGTGATCGTTTTCAACTAATTGGTCAAGTTGTTTATTTAAATCTATAAAAGTATCTTTTTGTAATTCAAGTTTGGCATATTTCTCCCTAAGTCGTTCAAAACAGCCATTTACTTCGTGAAAATATATAAGTAATTCTGAGTGAGTGAGTTTTGATACATCGCTTGGCTCGTCATCGTCGCTATTAGTAATATTACCTTGAAGGCGCATATCTGCTTTCTCACTCTCACTGCTAGTACTTTTATTATCTTCATCACTTGTATTCCACGTGGCTACAATACTTCTCCTTTTTGATTTCTTTTCAAAGTCGTGTATGTTTTGAGGACAATTAGGCTTGATGTGTCCGGGTTGGTTGCACTTATGAAAGATGATTTCTAACCGTTCTGTGTTATCTAGAACTTTGATTATTCTGCTTTCTAATTTTTGATTTAGAGCTGGATTTCCGTATTTGCGGTTCCATCTTTTTATTCTCTTTATTACCATTTCCAACTCTGCTGCTCCATCGTCGTCGTCTTCGTCATCACTTTCAGTTGTTCCTTTGAGAGCTATTGATTTCTTTCGAGTATCTCCTCCTTCACGCTCTTCCTTGAATTTCATTTCTAGCTCATAAGTGGTGAGATTTCCGATGAGTTCTTCAACTTTGATTTGTTTTAAATCTTTCGATTCTTGAATGACAGTCACTTTTGCTTCAAAACTTCGTGAAAGGACTCTAAGGATTTTTCAGACTATTTCCAATTCCGTGTATGATTTTCCGAGAGCTTTTGATTTGTATACGATATTGGAAAGTCGTTCGTACATCTCTTTAACATTTTCTTCCTTGGCCATTGTGAAATTCTCGTATTCGCTACTCAGCATGGCAAGGAAAGATTCTTTGACTTGAGATGTTCCTTCGTGAGTCACTTCAAGTGTATGCCATATTTCCTACGCAGTTAGACAATGTGAGACACGATTAAATTCAAATTGATCTAATAAACAAATAATCGAATTCATAGCTTTAGCATTAGCATTTTGTAACTTATTTTCTATATCTGTCCATCGATCAAATGGTTTTTCAATTTCTTGATTGTTTACAACTGTAGCGGGTGCTTTATAACATGTGTCAACAATATTCCAAGCATCAATGGTTTTTAGGAAAAATTTCATTCTATTTTTCCAGTAAGCATATTCACCATTGAACATTGGTGGTCTAACTATAGACTGACCCTCAGCAAAAGCAGTATTAGAAGTAGCCATTTTAAAATTTCAAATTTTTAAAACAAAAATTTGTTTTTGAAAAAAAATCAAATTTTTAAAACAAAAATAGATTTTGAACCTATGTGCTTTTACTTTTCAATTTGCCTATGCTCGACTTGATTCGAGTTGAAAGATTTGTTCTTTGTTGCTTAAACTCGAATAATCCAACAGTCGATGGTGTTACTTGTTTATATAGGGTTCGAAACCCTTAATTTTTGTTCGTATATATTTGTTTGAGTTCGTCAATTTCTTTTTCCGGCCATTCGATTTTGTTTTGATGCTCATGATGATTTCTAACTTGTTCATATTGAATAATTTCGTTTTACTTGATTAACACGGTTTTGATCATTTTCGTAGCCACCACGGCTTGACTTGACGATGTATTCTCTGATTTTTTGAATACTACGGCTTTGGGTTTCTACATTTGAACTTGACATTTTTGACTCGGCCACGACTTTGTTTTTGGTTCAAACTTCTGTATTACTGTATATGTGCTATGATTGAACTGCAGCTTGATTTCTAATAATTTGAAAAACTCTTGTGACACTGTTTTGATTCGAACTGCTACTGTTAGTCCATTTGTTGTTGTTGTTGTTGGTCTGCACTATAATTCTCGAATCACTTGTAGTTGGTCTGCACGGTGTCTGTTGTAGTTTGCACTATGCAGTCAGGTCTGCATTTTCTAGTTTACTTCACTTGAACTTGATACTTACGTGGTTGTTTCATGTGATGTTCATTCTTGTAGCATTTTTAACTTGATACATTGATCACTGTATTTTTGTCCAGTCTCTATAGCATATATACGTTACTTGTTCTTCATAACTTGATGTTTGGTTGTCATGTATGCTTCAGTGTTGCATTGACTTTATGTAATTTGTATTGGATTGATGTGTGCATGCTGTAACATACTCGACCTGATGCTTGAGCACATGTGTTTGCTATTCCATGGTTTCGGCATTGTTTGAGTTCATCATGGTTTGCACTTTGATGATGCCTGGATTATGTCACTGTTATTTGATTCAGTCGAGTCTGTTACCTTTTGTAGCATTGTTTTGTTATCTGATTCATTGATCTTTTGCATATTGCATCACTGTAATCCGAACTCTGTCTTCACTGCATATTTATCACGGTCTGCATTGTGTTCCTTCGAGCCAGTTTGCAGTTTGGCTTTGCTGCATTGCTGTCACATTGTTTTAAACTTGTTTATCCATATATGCACATTTGGGTTTCACTGTGTTTCACTTGGTTTTGTTTATTTTCTGGTTGCCTAAGAGTTTTGCTGCACGTATATATTCTTATCCACTGATGTATATATACATGTCTTCACTTGTTCCACATGAGTTCGTTTGCACTGCACTGTCACATGATCATTTGGTTGAGACATTGTTGTTTCACTGCCACGTGTATATATGTGAACTTGTTTGGTTCATCTGGTTACAGTATAGTGGTTTGTTTGTATCGACTGTACTTGTTATATGCAAGTCAACTTTGCATATATAACATGTGCATTGATCTTGAGCTGATTTCCTGTTGCATTGTATGCACTTCCATTGTCGTTGCATTACTGTTTATTTTTCTTGGCCATTCACTTGTTAAGGCTGCTGCTCCTTCGAGCCCCGGTGCATTGAACTTGTATATGGTTGTATCCATATTTGTGCCTTATTTTGATTGGACTGTCCAGCCTTTCACTTGAGACTATATGTAGCTTGCGTGGCCTTTGTTTCACTCGAAAATTATTTGCATTTTGAATTGCACCTGTGCTGAATCCAAATTAAAGCTCGAGTTTGACCTTGTGCTGATATTGTGACATTATTTTTATTGCACTTGTGTTGAACTCGACTTTTCATTTGGGTTTGACCTGTGCTCACCTGTCCCTGTAATTTTATCAAGTGTATATATCGGTGTGCACGGCCTTGTGGCATGTACAGTGATACACTGTGCATGTCACAAGCTGTTCGTGTATGATGAATTCAAATTTAAATGATGACGAACAACCCAAATAACTGAGGCAAATAATATTTTCAAAATAATATTTTATTTTATACCGCAAAAATATTTCCTTCCCAATTTTACTACATCAGTATTTATTTTTGCAGATTGCTCAGATGTCGAATTCAATCTCGAATAAAGTTGAAGATAAATACGAGTGAATGAGCGATATGTAGTGAGGTGTATTTGTAAATTTGAAATTTGAATTTGTATATATATAGTGAGAGTTCAAATTTGTACTATTCAAAATTGTAATAAATATTTATTTGAATAAAATATCTGTTTGAATTTAAATAATGTGTTATTTATTTTATTCAGCAAATATTTATTTAATTATGTGAAAAAATAAAATAGTACATTAACAAATACATTTAAATGAATATATATATATATATATGTTTATTATCATCAAACAAAAATCATATACTCGCATATTCAATACTTTTTTTTAAAATCTGTACTTGATGTTGATTTTTGCTTGATCTACTGCCTGATAGCTTGTTGTTGATCTTTATTATGTTTGCATGATCTCAGTTGAAAATTTTGAAACTGATGTTGTATATAGCTTTGAATTTCTTTGAATTTCTGGTTTTTAGTTTATATGTTTAAGAAGAAGAAAATACTGAGGAAATTTGAGCTGAAAGAAATAAAACGGGTTTTCCTCTCTAAAACATTAGCTATATACTTAAATTTTTAAAACAAAAGTGTTTGCCACTTGTTAACTTGAAATGCACTTAAGCTTACAAATGTGAACTACATGTTATAATGGTCTTACACATGTTCAATCTCTATATTATATTAATTACTTATATTACAAGTGTTTAAAATTCATTATTTAATTTATTTCTTATATTTTATATTAACATGATTATGTTTATATCAATTTATTTTTTATTTATATATATTCAAAATACATTTTCCCATGCTAAATTTAAAAGAAAGAAAATTAAAACAAAAGAAATGGACATTAAATTAAATCTTATGTTAAATTTTAAACTTAAGTTATTATACTTAAATTGATATTATATATATACACTAAATTTAATTCAAGCACAAATTTTGAAAGAAAACATATTAAACTCTTATTATAATATACTATCTTAAGCTATTATACTTTTAAACAAAATAAATATTTACTTTAAGTGTTTTGAAAATATAAGATTAATTATTAAATAGCTTTCGAAATTTTTTATATTAAATTCAATCATAATCTTCCAAATCACAATATATTCGTATATATATATATATATAATAATTTGAAAACATTTTTATTAAATTGAAACCAAACTTCTTATTCACAATGTATATACATATATACATTATAAATAGAATACATTTTAATTAGCTTTGAAAGATTAATTTTACCAATTAAATATTATTAGCTTTTGAAAAGTTTAATTTTGTTAAATTCAATAATTAGATTATCAATCAAAAATGTTAAATTTAAATAATTTTAGATAAAGATTATCAAATAAATATTGCCCATAATTTCGGGACATCACACAATATCTCATCATGAAGCAGAAGTAACCATTCATTCTCTTCATCCCAACTATGTCTTACGTTACACCCACTCTCATACACTCACTTTCTTTTCCAAATAGTCGAACCATTCAAAAGAGAACCCTTACTAAAAGATCATAACAAACTCTTTAAAAAAATGCATTTGGTCATCCCTAACATTTTAAGGATATCTAATAAGATGCGTTTTACGTAAACTGATCAAACTAATATTTGAACGATCGAATTCTCAGACTTATCTTGTAGCTCTTGATCTGATGTTATATCTAACACAACAAGATCCTTAGTATAATCAATCATATTAAATACACGATCTGGCACTATGGTTTAATTGCTCACTTCAGATGAGCAAAGCTCATCGATATTTCTTATATTACGAATTATGACCATTCACCGTATAACATTTAGTTTTGATTGAATATGGATTAAATATCCTTTTTATTTTTTATTTTAGAGTTTGAAACACATAGAATACGATACAATGTCTAAGGCAAATAAACAAATAAGTGACAAGTTACGAACGTATTTAGTAGTTGTATAATTAGGTGTTTGTATGGATTTTGAAACAACAATATGCAAATAATCTTATTGGTAAGTACGCTTTATATTTCTATTTCTCAGTTATATTAGTTGCATAAATTTATCGAAGTAGATTAGTTTATTTATATAAACTAGATGTTCTTACAATATTAGAAAGGATAAATGTTACAATTTCATTTTTCTAATCAGGTTCCTACTACAATTTTATGTTTCTCAAAACCTAAAAATAAAAATAGAAATATTTCTATTTCTCTAGCATGTGTTAGGATTCTCTTGCCATGAGATTCGGACCTTGAGTTTGCTTAATAAATCATAGGCCTATAAGCAATGGTTAACTCTTTATCGATTGTATCATATATAACTCCTAACTAGTGGTTTTTTTCCAAATCTCATTTCAACCTTGAGTTTCCCTAACAAATCGAATGTGATTATTCACTTGTACCTACCTTTCACGACGACTTAAGTATAGTATATTTGCCTTGAGTTTGGTCAATAAATACACATAGTTACCTTACCTTGTCTAGTTAATATGTCAATAACACAACATATAACATCTCTAGCTTGAGTTTGCTCAACAACCAAAGAGTATGGAAGTAATTTATGAATATATAAATGGTAAAGGACAATACTTATATTAAAGATTCATAATCTTTATATATTTATTTGAGTGACATTGACTTACGGAATAATGTATTTTGTATGAAATACCCTCATAATTCAAGTGTTAGACACATAAGAAATCATAATATATGAACTATACGTATGTATTTATTCCTTAAATCTAATTTGGGTTTCTTACTACTCCATATTTTATCATACATTCATATTATCTAAGTTTAATTCTTGTATAACATTTATAATGCAATTAGCTTATATAATAATTTTATGCACAATCTTGTATTAATTTTATTGATTAAATTTTATTTGGTTAATTTTATTATCATTTTAATTAATTTCATTTTATTCATTTTGAACAATTTAAATTAAATATGTACACTATAACATTTATTTTTATACATGTCAAGAACCTCTAGCTTAAGTGGTTAAGGATGTGGAACTATAAACAAAGGTTCTAAAGGTCATGGGTACGAGCCCCTGAGACATTAAAAAGAGAGTTCTGCATCAACAAAGTATCAATCATGTTATTGAAAAAACCATTTATAGTATACACATACATGTTAATATTTATATATTATATTATTTATTAATTAACTAACATTAAATTAATATAATTTAATTATAATAATTTTAGTTCGTTATAATTAATTTTAGAAATTAAGTGTATATGTGTGACGACCCGACTTTCAACGACCAGAAAGTCGCATCGTCTTTAAGAAAGAAAGGGATAGAAAAGAAAAAAGAGAAAGAAGAAACAACAACAGAATCTTAACAGTGGAACGAATAAATTATATTAATAACATAAGTAATACATAGTATACAACAATTATCAGAGTTACACAGACAATACATCAGATACTAGATAGTTATAAACACCTGTCTAGTTATACAACTCAATACAACATACAGAAAAACCACTCAAAGATACCAACACAGCGGAACACTATATATATATATATACACACACACACACGAAGAAGCCTCCTGCTCCATTGCTCCTCCACAATTCGTCAAAGCTAACCTGAATCCCTTGGCTACTCGTAAAAAATTTGAGTACCCAAGAGTTTAAGAAAAACAGAAATAAACTCCAGGTCTGTAACGACCCTCCTTTTTGGACAGTTTAAACCGACGATCAAATACACATGTCGATTCCAAACCATTCAAAAGGGCAGATGGTTATTGGGGTAAATAAGAAAAGATGAGGAAAGAGAAATAAAAGAAAGGAAACAACACAGAATCTTGCAGCGGAACGATAAAATATAATAATCAAATAAACAGTTCATGAAGTTGTTTACTATACCTTGATTATTATTTATACAACATTTATCAGAGTTATACATGTACAACAGAACAATTAAAATAATGCAGCAGACAGCATGATGCACAGATAATAATAGTAATAGTGTACCAAGTCTTCGTCCTCCAGAATAGATCTTCAAAAATCTGAAAACTCAGGACTGACCCGAGCGTAATGAAAAGACAAAACACTCGATTCAGGACTAAAATATCCTTATGAAAGTTAAATCAATCGTAAATACATATGAGTGTAACGGCGTTAGAGATGTTTACGGGGTTTGACATCTCATATCAAGTGTCAACGTGCATGCAATAACTCAAGAGATGTTACGGGATTTTCCATCTCTTAAGGATCCGTTAAACTATCTACTATGTAGTAATGTACGCTAAGTAGATAATGTCTATCAGTAATATAAAGTATCAAAATAGCGTTAAGGCATTACCATAATCTCCCTTAACACATTTTATAATGCCATAGTCTATACAGCACCGTGAGCACCACCGTAAACTGGCGGTTATCAGAGGTTACCCCATTGGTATAACACAAAACAAAAGGTAGTGGTCGCGAATAGGATAATCAATATGACAAGGTACATGAGGCGATACCAACTAGGATACTAGTAGTTGCGTGATCCGGACAGATGTTGAGCATAGCCAGCAGCTACCCCAACACCGCGAAACAACACTCCCAAATCAAGGGGTGCACCCAAATCGAATCACAAATGTAATAGATATGGTATCGAAAAAGTGTGTCCGCTAGAGGTGGCGAACCTCAATGGCCCGGCGCGGCTCCTGTTTTAGTCATGTCAGGGGTCATCCAATATCGTTCTCTTTCTTCAATCAACGCGTTCACCAAACCATCCACTTCATTCTAGATCAACACTCTGCGTATAATAGTTATTAAAGTGGTTTTCGGTATCGATAGAGAGTATGTCCATATCCGATCTCGGTCTCTTTAATAACTACGTATTATTACACCGTTGGCTCTTTTACATTTCAAATCGATTCATAATTGATATCAAAATATCATATTCGCTTCAAAAATCAAATCCATTTCAAATATTGTCATAGCCATTCAAAATATAAGATTCCGTTTCAAAAATCATTTCGTCTCAATATCTCATTTCGATCCCAAGATCATTTCGAATTTCAGTTTAGGTTGCAACTTCATTTAACCCAATTCGTATTTAAATTCAAGATTTAAACATAAACACTTCACCTTATTGACCAGCTTAGAATTTTAGGAAATAGTTTTAAGTAGTTTAAAAGTAGTTTTAAATAATTAAAATAGTTAAAATACTTAAAATCTTAAAATGGATTTGAAATAGATAAATTAGTTTAAAATAATTTAAATTGGGTTAAGTAGATTTAAAATAGATTAAAATAGTTTAAGTATTCAAAAATGGTTTATATAGCAGAGTAATTTGGAAAACAAAATAAAACAGCTTCAAAACCAATCCATTTCAATTTATAACTTCCCAATTCAAATCAATTTCAATTTCCATTCTACCGATTCAATTTCGATTTCAATTCAAATAAATGTCAACTTTGACTTCAAATTTATTCAATTTTATATTCACTTTCAATTACTTCAATTTCAATTTATATTGATTTAGAGCTTGATTTTTCAATAATATCCATTTATAACACTTAACAAAATTATCCATCAATATTCAAGTTTAAATCCAAATTTCAAATATGATTCAATTCCAAGCTCGATTTCAAAATATCATCTTTATATCACTTTTACTTAGTAATCATTCAAAGCTCGAATTAAGGTTCAATCTTTAAACAAATCAATTTTTGAAATTCAATCATATCTCGATTTTAAATTCCAAAGTCTCCACTTTGATTATTTAACAATTTCTTTTAACCAAATTTTATTTCAACATTCCAAACTCAATTTTCGATAAATTCGATTTTTATAAATTGATTTCTATTTATAACTTTTAAATCAAAACATTTAAATAAATTTCAAATCAACGATTTTAAAAATTATTAATTTAGCCAATTCGGTGTCCGTATATAATTTTCTATCATATGGCCAAGTAATTATTTATTTCAATTAAATGTCAGGGATGAATATATATTACTTAAATCAAATCACAGTTTCATATGTATGCATAACAGGATATATATAAGCAAATAAGCATCCAAACATTTAAATACCAACCAATAGCATCCATCGAAATACATTATCCAATAGACAATACAATTCACGGCAATTTCATAGTTATCCATGTCAGGTAATTTAATCGCAATTCAATTTCAATTTTAACGGTCAATTAAATTTTTAACAGTTAATTCAAATGACAATCTATATGACAATTTAATCCTACCAAACAATGAAAAATAAAATTCATCACTTCATAATATCAAATTTAACTAGCATAAAGATATTCAGTACGTTGTGAGCGTTATAAAACACTCACCTTGATTTTTACGATTTTAAATCAAATCGAACGACGTTCGATTTAACTCAAAATTTTCTCTAGCTCCAAATGATTCCAATCCAATTCCATAGCGTAGTGCTCGACAAAACGAACCCGTCGCAATTCATCTCGTCAAAATCCAACCTCGTATCAACAAGATATGATAGTTTAAAGTTTCTACGAATTTTAATAAAATAAATTTACAAATTAAATTTCTTTTCTAACCCAAACCCTCCTGGACCGTTGGATTTTGCCCCCCAGATCCCAGGCCGCACGCGTTCCTTATCTTCTCCCCTCTCACGTTTGCTTCCAGTACACGAACCCAATCGTGCCGCCTATTAGGGTTTTATATCGCGCCACCTACACTCGCCGAAATTCCATCACAGCAGCACCACGTCGAAGCTCGTCTCGAGCTCGACCCACGCCGGCCGACCGCACCCCTCTAGCGCCACCACCGGCCAAGAAAACACAACCAAAACCGGCCTCTTCAAACACCAATTCACGTCGATCCGCTGACCCAATCACGATCATAGCCGTTGGATCTGTAGATCACAACGTGCTCTTCAACTTTGCAGTTAGGATTTTCTGGAAATAGCGCGTGGATTCGAAGATTTTGAGGGAGAAGACGAGTGATTTTCGGCCTTAGGTTTAGAAAATGGCAGCCGGCTTTGTAAACCCTAGCCTCTTTTTTTTTGTGAATAAAGGGAGTATTTATAGAGACGACGAACACTATTCATTCCGGGGTTTCTGAACTCCGATTTACGCGTAGTGACTGACGATTCTAGGGTTTACCCTGCGTTTCGGACACAATGGAACATGTTTCGGAGGCTAATTCCATCGTATGTGCGAGTTACAGCAATAAACGATCAATCTAAATTAAATCGATTTAAACTAGGCGTTTTTGCTTGCCCCGGACAAACGGTAAATCCGATTGACACGAAATTTGAAATCTTACAATAATATCACATTACGGATCCGATGAAACTTGTTTCGTCGAAATCTGAGACTGTTTGAAAAATGACTATTTTAACTCGCTAAATTAATATTAAAACCATTTCGATGCGTTTCGAGCTGCCATGGTCAAACGACCACTCCGATTGCTACGAAAATTGAAATCCGATAATAACAAACTATTACGGATCCAATGGAACTAGTTTCGTCCAATTCTGAAACTGTTCGAAAATTGGCTATTTTTCAGTCGATAACTAAATATTAAAATATCCAATTTTCACAAATTTACTTTTAATTCGATTTTAAAAGTTCTACAACATCATTCTAACTTTAATATGATAAAATAAAATTTTACAAATCATCTTTAATCATATTAAACCCGTTATTCAATTATCCAATAATTTCCAATTTTAAAATCTTATTAACTCTATTATAATCCCAATATAACTTACATTCACTTTGGAAACCAATCTGAATCATATTAAATCAAATTTCAATTATTCACTCTACTTTCATATACTAAATTTCAATATCAAATTGATCATATCAAATTCGGAATTTAATTATTCAAACATCTGTAATATTATATTTAAACAATTTGATTATTCTTAAATCACTATCTTTTGAGATATTCAAAACAAACTTAAGTTTAACTTTTGAAATGAATTAAAATTATAGAACAACTATTTCCATTATACGGTTATTAAATTCCCATTATCAATTATTCAATAATTTCCAAATATTTAATTTAAACAATTTCGATTATCCAATAATTCATTATCTTTTGAAATATTGAAATTGAACTTATAAGAATCAACTTTTAAAACCAATTCACAATTTAGAACACTATTTTCACTTTACAGTTATTCAATTATTCAATTATTCAATAAGTTTTAAATATTTAATTTAAACAATTTACCTGTTCAATATTCAATACTTGATTTAAATAGATTTTACTTATCAATCAATTTCTCTATTATACCTAATGAATTCAATATTTATTATCCTATTCAACTATTGATTTCAAAGGTATTCACTAAGTAGCATTTATTTTCATTACTTGGATAATTATTGTTGCAATTCATTGCAGTTATTATTATTCCAAATGAATTACAAATTTTTTTTCTAACATTAAATCATGAAATCTTATTAAATTAGCTATTTTAATTATCGAAAATTTACGGGTCGTTACACTTCCCCCACTCAAAACTTTTCGTCCCCGAAAAGGAAAAAGAAGGGAAAAGGAACTAAGTATAGAATTCAACATTAGATATATTTTATTCAAAGTTACTAACTTATAAACAAAGAAATTCCCTTTATAAAGTCATACTACGCTTCCACTAAGTCACTCTGAACGGCTTTCTAACTTTGAAAGTTAGTTATCAAAACAAGTTATAAAAAAAATTTAAAACTTGAAAAATTTTCTAACACCCGGATTTTACGGAAAATTTCGGCAGAGTCTCCTTTGCGCGGCTCGATCGGAAAAAAAAATGACAGTATATATATCACAAATATACATCTCATCAAGTGATGAGGCATCCCGCAGGGAAAAAAGTGTGAAAGTACGGTATATAATCCGAGATATGTACCTTACATATATTATTAGCGAGCATATACGGCTAATATAGCGCGAAAGCCAGCTCCAAATGCGAAGCAAGCGCAATCCGCACCTACTAAACACTCGATAAACCATGAGAAACATGCATATATGAAAATAATATCAATATACATCATATAGAAACATAACAACTACATATGCCAACATAGCAAATGCAACAAAACAACAAATGCAACCATCAATCAACTATCATCCAACAAATCCATAATCAATCAATATAAATTCACTTCTCATTAATATTTATTGACTTGGTTTTCAATCTTAATCACAGTTGATCCATTAACGTTGGATTTTACTAACATTCATTCTCAATTCAATTAGTTAACATTCACTAATTTATATTTACATCAGTTCACTTCCAATTTGAATCAAATTAAATTCTATTTAAATTCATTTAACTTCCAATTTGATTTCAGTGATTTATAGCTTCAATTTCATTAACACTTAATGAATTATATACAATCAACTAACAATCATATAACAACCAAATCATACCTAACATAACCAAATTATTAATTTTACATTCAATTTGGTTTATCTCTTTCAATTCCAATTGATTCTTAGCCATACCAAATTCTTTTGTTTACATTTACTTCATATTCAGTTTCAGTTAATAACAAATTTATTTGCGGAACATTTTATTAATCTTCACTTTAATTTATAATCATTCCATAAAAGTCTAACTTCTTATATATGACTTTTCTTAGTTTGTAGTTAACTCAAAAGTTACAAATTTATCTTCACATATTTGGCATCTTAAATTTCCAATATTAACTTTTTATTAAGTCCGTAAGCTGTACATATATCATCCATGAGCAATATCAATCTAATCGCTTATTCGATCACACAATTTCACTTCCAAACTAGTATCATTCACACGACTCTCTAGTGAGGACTCAGATTTGGTTCCTTGATTGGAAACTATTACTCTCCTTGCATAGCCATATACTATGATAGAGAATTCCAGAATCAAATTAAAAATCCATATCCAGGGTTCGTCGTCGAAAATCGAGTGAAAAATCCTAACTTGGATCGATATATATCATCTCGAAATTTTGTGCTCGAATTTGGATCAAATCGTTATGCGAATAAAATAATATATGTACAATCTCACGTATTACCTTCCAATGGATTTCTATCCAATTTATCTATACTAAATTATTTTATTGGCTTTTATTATTATTTTTATTTACCATTAATTATTCACAATCCATTATTCAGTTATATTCATTTCTTTACATAGCATGTTCTTTAACATTATCTTTTCTTAAACATCATATCATAGAATTTGCTTACTCAAGTTCATTGTAAACATTCTATATAATTTAATTAAATTCAATTTCATTTTCCAATTGATTCTTAGCTATAAGAAATTCCTTTGTTTACATTTACTTCAATTTCATAATTTTAGTTAATAACAAATTTATTTATGGAACATTTTATTAACCGGCACTTTAGTTTATTAATCATCCTATAAAAGTCTAACCTCTCATAAATGACTTTTCTTAGTTTACAGTTATCTTAAAGGTTACAAATTCAATTATTATTATTTTCTATGCAATTTATATTTATTTTCTATAACCAATTTACAAAAGATATTATACAATTCATTTGTCTTCTTTCTTAAGTTCACTTACTTGTTCCATTTATCCATTCATCATTTCATGTTATATTTAAGTATATAACATTTTTATCACAACCAAAATTTTCATTTATATACATTTTAATTCCTTTTGAGTTTTCCTTACTTGTATACTTCAATTATTTTCAGGTTCTGTTTATTTGTACAATATCTCATTACATATCCAAAACATTATTTCAACTTCTTAATATTTGGTAAGTCATATTATATGTTATTAGAATGCAAATTCGGTATTATACAAATTTATAGAATTTCATTTTTCTTAATTAAAATGTACACAAATTTGATTTATTTAAATCCTCTTTACCTTTCAACTTTAAAGTTTTCCCAAACAATAGCTTAGATATCTTAATCCTCTTATTTTATAAATTCTGATTATTCACATTTCATTCAAATAATTTGGAAATTATTAATTAACAGAACTTAGAAATTTAAATGCCCGGTTCTTTTTAAATCATTTGAAATAAACATATACACTTATATCTTTAATATATATTAAATCATACCTTGGAGTTTAAACCAAAACCCATTTACCCAAAATAATTTCGAAGAAAAGCAAAGCTTCTTAGAAGTCTCCCCCACTTTGAGACTCGAAAATGAACGTCGATGATGCTGCGCAGTCATCACCGAAATTATTTTCCAGCGACATAAGAGAGGAGTACTGAATTCATTCATTCTTAAAAATCCTTTCAAAATATTTCCATAAACATTTTCCAAATAATATTACTATATATTTCTTCAGAGCTTTGCGAACCATTTTCAAAATCCCGGGTCTTAAATTCAATATTTTCCAATTTAAATCTATTTTAATTTATAAGTCACCTTTATAAAACATTCTTGTAGGATTTTCTTTCTTAAAACATTCCACAAGTGTTTTATCATTGTTTATTTTGTGGTTCAGCTTATTTATTAAATTAAAATATCCACTTAATGATAATAACCAATATTTTCATTTCTAACAACCAGGTAAGCTAGTTAAGTCACAATAATTTCTGAAAATTTTCTTTATATACAAAATATAATTAGAGCAAAATTATTTCACTTACCCAATTTCAAACAATACTATGTCGAATTGTTCTGTTTAAGTGTTTAGAGATCCCTATCAATAACGTTAATTACTCGTATTGACCAGAATCCATAAGCCACTCAACAAATCAACCGACACAATATAAAACATTTTATATCACTAACAAATACGCTCTCTCATATGTATACACTCAGCGACTCATCATAGGGTATTACTACCCTATTTATAAAGAGTCAGACCCCACAAAGTTAAGGTTATCGCTAAACCAAAGCTCTGATACCAACTGTAACGACCTGCTTTTTTGGACAGTTTAACCGACGATCAAATACACATGTCGATTCCAAACCATTCAAAAAGGCAGATGGTTATTGGGGTAAATAAGAAAAGAATAGGAAAGAGAAATAAAAGAAAGGAAACAACACAGAATCTTGCACCGGAACGATAAAATATAATAATCAAATAAACAGTTCATGAAGTTGTTTACTATACCTTGATTATTATTTATACAACATTTGTCAGAGTTATACATGTACAACAGAACAATTAAAATAATGCAGCAGACAACATGATGCACAGATAATAATAGGAATAGTGTACCAAGTCTTCGTCTTCGTCCTCCAGAATAGATCTTCAAAAATCTGAAAACTCAGGACTGACCCGAGCGTAATGAAAAAACAAAACACTCGAGTCAGGACTAAAATATCCTTATGAAAGTTAAATCAATCGTAAATAAATATGAGTGTAACGGCGTTAGAGATGTTTACGGGGTTTGACATCTCATATCCAGCGTCAACGTGCGTGCAATAACTCAAGAGATGTTACGGGATTTTCCATATCTTAAGGATCCGTTAAACTATCTACTATGTAGTAATGTACGCTAAGTAGATAATGCCTATCAGTAATATAAAGTATCAAAATAGCGTTAAGGCGTTACCATAATCCCCCTTAACACATTTTATAATGCCATAGTCTATACAGCACCGTAAGCCCCACCGTAAACTGGTGGTTATCAGAGGGTACCCCATAGGTATAACACAAAACAAAAGGTAGTGGTCGCGAATAGGATAATCAGTATGACAAGGTACATGAGGCGATACCAACTGGGATACTAGTAGTTGCATGATCCGGACTGATGTTGAGCATAGCCAGCAGCTACCCCAACACCGCGAAACAACACTCCCAAATCAAGGGGAGCACCCAAATCGAATCACAAATGTAATAGATATGGTATCGAAGAAGTGTGTCCGCTAAAGGTGGCGAACCTCAATGGCCCGGCGCGGCTCCTGTTTTAGTCATGTCAGGGGTCATCCAATATCGTTCTCTTTCTTCAATCAACGCGTTCACCAAACCATCCACTTCATTCTGGATCAACACTCCGCGTATAATAGTTATCAAAGTGGTTTTCGGTGTCGACAGAGAGTATGTCCATATCCGATCCTGGTCTCTTCAATAACTACGTATTATTACACCGTTGGCTCTTTTACATTTCAAATCGATTCATAATTGATATCAAAATATCATATTCGTTTCAAAAATCAAATCCATTTCAAATATCGTCATAGCCATACAAAATATAAAATTTCATTTCAAAAATCATTTCGTCTCAATATCTCATTTCGATTCCAAGATCATTTCGAATTTCAGTTTAGGTTGCAACTTCATTTAACCCAATTCGTATTTAAATTCAAGATTTAAACATAAACACTTCACCTTATTGACCAGCTTAGAATTTTAGGAAATAGTTTTAAGTAGTTTAAAAGTAGTTTTAAATAATTAAAATAGTTAAAATACTTAAAATCTTAAAATGGATTTGAAATAGATAAATTAGTTTAAAATAATTTAAATTGGGTTAAGTAGATTTAAAATAGATTAAAATAGTTTAAGTATTCAAAAATGGTTTATATAGCAGAGTAATTTGGAAAAAAAAATAAAACAGCTTCAAAACCAATCCATTTCAATTTATAACTTCCCAATTCAAATCAATTTCAATTTCCATTCTACCGATTCAATTTCGATTTCAATTCAAATCAATGTCAACTTTGACTTCAAATTTATTCAATTTTATATTCACTTTCAATTACTTCAATTTCAATTTATATCGATTTAGAGATTGATTTTTCAATAATATCCATTTATAACACTTAACAAAATTATCCATCAATATTCAAGTTTAAATCCAAATTTCAAATATGATTCAATTCCAAGCTCGATTTCAAAATATCATTTTTATATCACTTTTACTTAGTAATCATTCAAAGCTCGAATTAAGGTTCAATCTTTAAACAAATCAATTTTCGAAATTCAATCATATCTCGATTTTAAATTCCAAAGTCTCCACTTTGATTATTTAACAATTTCTTTTAACCAAATTTTATTTCAACATTCCAAACTCAATTTTCGATAAATTCGATTTTTATAAATTGATTTCTATTTATAACTTTTAAATCAAAACATTTAAATAAATTTCAAATCGACGATTTTAAAAATTATTAATTTAGCCAATTCGATGTCCGTATATAATTTTCTATCCTATGGCCAAGTAATTATTTATTTCAATTAAATGTCAGAGATGAATATATATTACTTAAATCAAATCACAGTTTCATATGTATGCATAACAGGATATATATAAGCAAATAAGCATCCAAACATTTAAATATCAACCAATAGCATCCATCGAAATACATCATCCAATAGACAATACAATTCACGGCAATTTCATAGTTATCCATGTCAGGTAATTTAATCGCAATTCAATTTCAATTTCAATTTTAACAGTCAATTAAATTTTCAACGGTTAATTCAAATGACAATCTATATGTCAATTAAATCCTATCAAACAACGACAAATAAAATTCATCACTTCATAATATCAAATTTAACTAGCATAAAGATATTCAGTACGTTGTGAGCGTTATAAAACACTCACCTTGATTTTTACGATTTTAAATCAAATCGAACGACGTTCGATTTAACTCAAAATTTTCTCTAGCTCCAAATGATTCCAATCCAATTCCATAGCGTAGTGCTCGACAAAACGAACCCGTCGCAATTCATCTCGTCAAAATCCAACCTCGTATCAACAAGATATGATAGTTTAAAGTTTATACGAATTTTAATAAAATAAATTTACAAATTAAATTTCTTTTCTAACCCAAACCCTCCTGGACTGTTGGATTTTGCCCCCCAGATCCCAGGCCGCACGCGTTCCTTATCTTCTCCCCTCTCACGTTTGCTTCCAGTACACGAACCCAATCGTGCCGCCTATTAGGGCTTTATATCGCGCCACCTACACTCGCCGAAATTCCATCACAGTAGCACCACGTCGAAGCTCGTCTCGAGCTCGACCCACGCCGGCCGACCGCACCCCCCTAGCGCCACCACCGGCCAGGAGAACGCAACCAAAACCGGCCTCTTCAAACACCAATTCATGTCGATCTGCTGACCCAATCACGATCATAGCTGTTGGATCTGTAGATCACAACGTGCTCTTCAACTTTGCAGTTAGGAGTTTCTGGAAATAACGTGTGGATTCGAAGATTTTGAGGAGAGAAGACGAGTGATTTTCGGCCTTAGGTTTAGAAAATGGCGGCCGGCTTTGTAAACCCTAGCCTCTTTTTTTTATTTTAATTTTTGTGAATAAAGGGGGTATTTATAGAGACGACGAACACTATTCATTCCGGGGTTTCTGAACTCCGATTTACGCACGGTGACTGACGATTCTAGGGTTTACCCCGCGTTCCGAACACAATGGAACATGTTTTGGAGGCTAATTCCATCGTATGTGTGAGTTACAGCGATAAACGATCAATCTAAATTAAATCGATTTAAACTAATTTCTTGGCGTTTTTGCTTGCCCCCGACAAACGGTAAATCCGATTGATACGAAATTTGAAATCTTACAATAATATCACATTACGGATCCGATGAAAGTAGTTTCGTCGAAATCCGAGACTGTTTGAAAAATGACTATTTTAACTCGCCAAATTAATATTAAAACCATTTCGATGCGTTACGAGCTGCCACGGTCAAACGACAACTCCGATTGCTATGAAAATTGAAATCCGATAATAACAAACTATTACGGATCTAATGGAACTAGTTTCGTCCAATTCTGAGACTGTTGGAAAATTGGCTATTTTTCAGTCGATAATTAAATATTAAAATATCCAATTTTCACAAATTTACTTTTAATTCGATTTTAAAAGTTCTACAACATCATTCTAACTTTAATATGATAAAATAAAATTTTACAAATCATCTTTAATCATATTAAACCCGTTATTCAATTATCCAATAATTTCCAATTTTAAAATCTTATTAACTATATTATAATCCCAATATAACTTACATTCACTTTGGAAACCTATCTGAATCATATTAAATCAAATTTCAATTATTCACTCTACTTTCATATACTAAATTTCAATATCAAATTGATCATATCAAATTCGGAATTTAATTATTCAAACATCTGTAATATTATATTTAAACAATTTGATTATTCTTAAATCACTATCTTTTGAGATATTCAAAACAAACTTAAGTTTAACTTTTGAAATGAATTAAAATTATAGAACAACTATTTCCATTATACGGTTATTCAATTCCCATTATCAATTATTCAATAATTTCCAAATATTTAATTTAAACAATTTCGATTATCCAATAATTCATTATCTTTTGAAATATTGAAATTGAACTTATAAGAATCAACTTTTAAAACCAATTCACAATTTAGAACACTATTTTCACTTTACAGTTATTCAATTATTCAATTATTCAATAAGTTTTAAATATTTAATTTAAACAATTTACCTGTTCAATATTCAATACTTGATTTAAATAGATTTTACTTATCAATCAATTTCTCTATTATACCTAATGAATTCAATATTTATTATCCTATTCAACTATTGATTTCAAAGGTATTCACTAAGTAGCATTTATTTTCATTACTTGGATAATTATTGTTGCAATTCATTCCAGTTATTATTATTCCAAACGAATTACAAATTTTTTTTCTAACATTAAATCACGAAATCTTATTAAATTAGCTATTTTAATTATCGAAAATTTATGGGTCGTTACAGGGTCAGACATGGGTCTGGTGTGAGTAACGGGTTAAAGTTGCTTAACTTTCAAAAACCTTTGAAAACAAAAGGTATCACGTAAGACTTCCCACACATAAACATGGAAAAGTTTTTACCTTACGCTAACCAAAACATTTGATAGGAAATCTAGTGATATTATAATAGGGTCTAGGGTTTTCAAGTAAATAAGAAATAGCCGAAATTGTTACATCTATTAAATTCCAGCTACTAGCCACAAAAGTGGGTAATACAATCAAAACCGATGGCACTTATTGGATTTTGGATTCCATACAATGGCAGGGTTACCGGGGTACGCCCGTCATAGTACGTGGCCTAGATCAACGTACCGAGGATCACTCCCAATCCCCTGCAACACAAAGCCGGAACCATTCCTTACTGAACAGTTCCAAACAAGACCACCCCGCAGTTGTGATCAACAACCGCACCACACAGCCGAAATAAAAGGGACATCCAGACAGGGGTAAATCTCGTCCTACTTGGGCATGACCCACTTAGCCTTGCTGCACCTCCCATGTTTTAGCCATTCCCGGTTGATGAGTCTTGATGCTTCGATTACCTTTATAGAACACATCACATAGAATTCTCATCGTCCACCTGACGATGTTCTGAAAGCATTCAATCCATACAAGTTCGTTGCGGGTTCGAACGAAACCGAAGGCATTATCTCGTTACACTCATTTTGGAATCACCCTCAGAGTTAACGACGATAACCCTTGCACTCTGAATCTTCATCTTCACTTGAGATTCACGACCTATCGTTAATTTGGATCGATGTGGTTTTCGGATATCCAAATATGGAAACCCGATCCCGGTCTCATCGAAATCCAAAACGTGTCTTTTAAGGCCAAGTTGTTTTAAAGTTAAAACAATTTCAATTCATTATCTATATACATACAGATAATTCACAACATCACAATAGATAATCAACATTATCATTATAAACAGATAATTCGTATCATCAACACAATGCAACCAAAGCATCCATATCACACAGCATTACTCATCTCATAGCTGAGATTACAAGCCATACAAGGCAACCAATATCATCCATTCATACATAACTAATGATTTAATGATCACACCATCTATAATTAATTTAAAATGAATTAAATTAATTACTTCATATCTAATTAATTTAAAATAAATTAAATTAATTACTTCACCATTTTAAATCTTGCTTACTTAACCATTAATTGATTACAAATCAATTAATTAATCACCATCTCATTATTCATTTGAATTAATCATTTCTAATTAACAAATTTTCTAATTACAATAAGTAATTAGCCTTTAAATTAATTACACAAGTTAATTATACTTAACCCTTTACAATAATTAACTTTTAATTACTTAATCAATTAATTAACTAAAATTAATTACATTAATCCTTCATTAATTAATTACTTCATTTATTAATTATTCCTTAATTAATCAATTATAAATTTACATCATTAATTTTATTAATGATTTCTAATTACATTTTTAATTAATCTCTTATTTAAATTAATTACATTTAGTAATTAATCTTCAATTAAACCATACATATATTAATCACCCTTGATTAATAACATTCAGTAATTAACTACCCTTAATTACTTCATTAAATAAATTACTTCTTAATTTATTCTCTAATCAATCCCTTGATTAATCCCATTCAGTAATTAACTACCATTAATTACTTTATTCCATAAATTAATCACTCCTTAATTAATTATCTCAATTAATCCCTTGATTAATTACAAAGTAATTTAATCCAAATCACTCCATTATTAAACCATCTTTAATTACATCCAGTAATTACCAATTAATTACTTCTCTAAGTAATTACAATTACATTAATTACATAAAGTAATTATTAATCAAAATCATCAAGTATTTAAATTAATTAAACTTAATTAATTAATCTAAACAAATCACATTAACCCAATTAATTACATTAAGTAATTAATTCATTAATTAATCCTATTAAGTGACTAAACTTAAACAGTTACATAAATGATTATTATTAATTAATTAATCTAATTAATCATTAAAATTAATCACATTAATTAATTGTTAACTAATCTTAGTTAATGACCTTCATTAACTATTCTTAATTACTCTATTAAGAAATTAACTTAGATTAACCATAATTAATTACATATTAATTAATATTTAATTACAAATTATTAATCTCTAATTATTTAATTAATAAGTGTTAATTGTAACTTAATTAATCCTTAATCACTTGATTAATTAATCTTTAATCATTAATCTTAAGTCTTAATTAATTAATTAAAAACTCTTAAATACTTAATTAATCATACATATTATTAATTAATTAAATAATTAATTATTCATCTTTATTTTAATAATTTAATGAATCCAATCATTAAAATTCTAATTTAAGAAAAACATTTCTTACTTAATCAAAGTATTTAAAACAATTTGTTTTCAAATATACTTTAAATTCATTTTAAATTTCATTTTAAATTTTAGATTTTAAAATGAATACAAATTTAACTTAAACAAGGTTTTAAAAACAATTCAAAAACCTTTTTATCTCATATGTTAAAGATATATTCATTTTATAAAGAAGTTTAAAAGAAATTTAAAACCCAATTCATTTTTAAATTGAAATTTAGTTTAAAAATACACTTAAACAAACAAGATTTGTTTAAGTCATTTTTAAATTTAAAAATTTCCATTTATTTCAAATTGGAATACAAACTAAATTTGATTCCAGATTACCTTTTCAAAGCTTACTTACATTTTAAACCTCATTTTAAATTTCTAATCTTTTAACCTTTTTCTAAAAGAAGTTAAACAATTTAAATTTAAAACTTTATTTATTTGAAAAATTGAAGTTTAACACAAATTCCAGATTTTCAAAACTCAGATTTAAACTTATTTAAATTTCTATTTTACAATTTCAACTTTCAATTTAAAATCAAAACCAAATATACTTTTACACTTAAAAGTTTTTAAAACCAAATTTAAATTTCAAAACTTAAATTATTTCAACTATAAGATTCAAACTCTTGAATTCAGATTCAAATTCAGATTTTAAATTTAGTTTAAATTTCCAGTTCGCATTTCAAACCTTACTTTAATTTTTTTTTTTAAAAACAGAACAGGTTTTCTGATTTTATCTTAAACCTGTAAACAATATATTATACTCGAGCCTTCCCTAACATGACTTCGAATAAAAACCTAACCTACTTCGAGTTAAAACTCGAATCTCCCGAGACCAACACAAGGCCACTAAAACCTGTAACCACCCAACATTCACCAGCATATCCCAAGTACACTGTGCACATGTACAGTACCTGCGGCCACCCCTGATCATCTTCGCGACCTCCCCACGGTCGCCGATCATCAGCTTAGATCATACAAACAACAACCCGATCGACACATACTCAAATTCAAAATCGAGATAAAATTTCGCAAACCTAGAACAAGTAGTACCCATTTCAATCCCAACCTGTCAACACCTCCCCATGGAAGCTCCAACCACCGTCGCCTCTGAAACTCCGGCGAAGACCTCGTCAACCCACCATCTTCCATTTCCCAAATTATTGTTGAACTTGATCCATTACAAATGTCGTGGTGTTCAATTTTATCATACCCAGTAAAACTAGGGTTCTACACTTCCAAATCACAATCACCATCTCCAACATGAATTACACCATAATCTGATAATTTTCCCATCATCCATGATAACTCCCCCTCCTCTAGAAACAAACTCGGCACCTCTAATCACTTGTGGCAACAGAAATGCCCCAAAATACATAGTACTGTCAAAATAGAACTGCTCTTTGATTCTAGCATTTAAAATTATAATTTTTGGTTTAAAATTCATGATTTTATATGATGTTTTGATTTATAACCCTGAAACATTGAATCAATGTATTTGAATTTTTACTTATTTTCAAACTTGTTGGGTTATTTCAAATTCCAAAGACAATTCACTATTATTTATCTTTAGTAAAAAATTTAATCTAAAGTATGTGATGAAACAAACGAGTATACTTTGAGTCTTAAGTTTTAACAGAGTCAAAACAGGAAGTTTTGAATTTAAATCAAAACAAGAAGCTAAAAAAACTGGAAGCAGAGAGGACTTACAGATATCACAGGCATGTATACAACATACATAAGAGCATTCAACAATTAAACATACATAAAAATATTTATTTCATACAACTAGCATGCAACCTGATTTTATAAAAAAAATTAAATAAAGTTACTCACCTAAAACTTTGATGAGCAGAGCACAGGTTTTTGAATAACCCTTTGAATCTTTAAAACAGAGTTGTCCATGCTTTAAAAACTTGAGTTATTTGATGCTTGCTGAAAGATTGAGTTGCTAATGTCTTTAACTTGCTTTAGATTGTTGCATGCAAGTAGCTTAACTTCCAGATTTTAGAAGAATGCAGGCTTTTGTTTGGAAATGTGTTAACATATTGAATAAAATGCAGATTTGCATGAGGATGATTACAGGTTGATGAGAAAACAGTTTTTTTTAGAGGGAATGAAAATTGCATTTTGATATGAGGAGTTTGTTTACTGATTTTGGAAGAAATGAAAAGAAGATTGTTTTAGAGTATTAAGTTTTTAGCTGAATAATTTTCTTTATTATAAAATGCAAAATGAGAAAAAGAAAGGAATGGAAGAAGTATGAGTTTATATAACTTATTTATGATTTATTTAAAATTAAAGAAAAATAAAAATAACAATTTGACACTTGTCTTTAAATTACTAACACTTGTAAATTTCTTGTTTAATCACTTAACACATGTTATATTAGATCCTAAGATGTTTACACATGTTCTTTTAATTAATTACTATTTTTAATTAAAGTTTAATATAATATTATTCTTAATTAATTTGTTTACAAATACTTATTTATATGTATAGATAATTTTTAAAGAAATAAAACCAAGTATAATTACAAACAAAAACAATACACATATCAATTATTTGAAAATAATATTTTTAATCATTTTAAATAAATTTATAAAAGAGGTTATAAATTACTTGTTATTTAAATGAATAAATGTTTCATTTATTAATTGTATTTTAAACTTTCATATCTAATTTACAAATCATATTTATTAATCAATATTTTAAAAAGAATGTTAAACAAATCTTATTATTAATCTTATTTAAACTTTAAACTAAAACCCTTTTTAAACAATTAAACATTTATTTTATAAATTTTAAAATCATATAATTCTTTATTAAATAGCTTTGAAAAGCTTATCATTAAGTAAATCAAAATTTCCCAATTACCAAAATATTGGAATTAGAAAATATGTTATATTAATTAAATTTAAAACCAAACTCATCTATTTAATATATATATATATATATACACATTATAAATAGAAAACAATTTATTAGCTTATCAAAAGATAAATTCACTAATTAAATATTTAATAAAAGAAGATTATTAAATCAATTCAAATTTTATTAACAAAAATTATCAAATCAATTTAATTTTAAATACATATTATTAAATTGATATTGTCAAAAATTCCGGGATATCACAATCCTCCCCCCTTACAAGAATTTCGTCCCCGAAATTTAAAACAAAGGTAATTTAATAATCTCATTAAAATTTTAATTTTAAATCACAGCATATATTAATCACATGCTAACAACCAAGCAATCAATTCACACAATAAAAAAAATCTAACTATCCAGAAAAATTCTGGATTGAACTCCCTCGAGTTTCCCCCGGTATAAATATCGGGATACTCGCTCTATAGAATCCAAACAATCAATACTACTAAGCTATAGAACACAACACAATGATCTCCTCAAGATCAATCCAAAACCAAGAACACAAACTCTACTCCACAAACATTAGAAGACAGAACAAAGTTCTCCTTATTCGGAAAAGAAAACAGAAGCATTCCCAAATTGCTTCCGTTGCACAACTCTGATCCGAAGCAGAAGAAAATGCTGATGAAGAACACAAGCACAAACTAGACAACACATCCCAGAAATATAGTTCAACAGATCCATAAAAGAAAACTCAGAAATTTCCGCCGATCCTGAGCTGCTTCACCAATTCTATCTCTAGGAACCATCCTTCTATTAGCTGAACCACCGGTACCAATCCTAGAATACTAGCCGATAAGAAAACTCAATCTCCAGATGCGGACAAACCTCTGGCTTCTCTGAAGACATCCGGAAAATATCCAACAACCCAAGAGAATACTCAAGCTATCGCAAGTCACTTTTGCGATCGACCCAGCCTAATCCAAAGAAACTGCTCTCTCTTTACTAATCAGAACAGCTTACGCTGGCCTAGCCAATTCATCGAAGAAATGGATTCACACTGCTGCTTCTGAACTCCACTTCAAAAAAACTACTCAGCTAGAAGTCTTCCTGCCAACACAGAACACTTCGAGCTGCACTGCTGCCATCAATGCCAAAGAATTCCTAATCCAAAGCTCTCCGAGAAACTCGGACCCCAAAGCAAACAGAAACACCCTGCTGGACCAAGCCACAACACCAAAACAGACACACTTCCTTAAGCTTGTTCCAAAGAAACATCTTCGGAAATATCCATAGTCACTGCGTCTCATCACGCAGCTACTACTTCCTGCGGTATTAAGGTACCATCACTCTCTTCTGCCAAACCGACAGATCCAAACTCTACTCATCCAACATCAAAGATAAACTCTAAACCTTTAAAAGGTTTCCTTCAGAGATCGATGAAATCCTTCATCACTGCAAAACTCACTCGAGATAGTATTGGGTTTGTAGTCTCGACAAATCCACTTCCAACCTCAAACATTCAAACTCCAACCATCGGTAGTAGTCGTGTTACACACCCCACTACCTTATCTACCTTTATAAATTATATTGGAAACACCCGAACAGGTAACCCAACAAATAGGTAGAAATAATTATATATATTTATATATATTAAAATTACAAATACGCTCTCTCAAGATAGACACCACTCCAGAGCTTAGGTATTCGCGCAACCTAGCGCTCTGATATCACCTATGACGACCCGACTTTCAACGACCAGAAAGTCGCATCGTCTTTAAGAAAGAAAGGATAGAAAAGAGAAAAGAAAGAAGAGAATGGAGAAACAACAACAAAATCTTAACAGTAGAACAAATAAATTATATTAATAACATAAGTAATACATAGTATACAACAATTATCAGAGTTATACAGACAATACATCACATACTTGACAGTTATAAACACCTGTCTAGTTATACAACTCAATACAACAGAAAAACCACTCAGAGATACCAACACAGCGGAACACTATATATATATAGACACACACACACACACACACACACGAAGAAGCCTCCTGCTCCATTCCACCTCCATAATTCATCAAAGCTAACCTGAATCCCTTGGCTACTCGTAAAAAATTTGAGTACCCAAGAGTTTAAGAAAAACAGAAATAAACTCCGGGTCAGACATGGGTCTGGTGTGAGTAACAGGTTAAAATTGCTTAACTTTCAAAAACATGTGAAAACAAAAGGTATCACGTAAGACTTCCCACACATAAACATGGAAAAGTTTTTACCTTACGCTAACCAAAACATTTGATAGGAAATCCAGTGATATTATAATAGGGTCTAGGGTTTTCAAGTAAATAAGAAATAGCCGAAATTGTTACATCTATTAAATTCCAGCTACTAGCCACAAAAGTGGGTAATACAATCAAAACCGATGACACTTATTGGATTTTGGATTCCATACAATGGAAGGCTACCGGGGTTCCGCCCGTCACAGTACGTGGCCTAGATCAACGTACCGAGGATCACTCCCAATCTCCTGCAACACAAAGCCAGAACCATTTCTTACTGAACAGTTCCGAACAAGACCACCCCGCAGTTGTGATCAGCAACCGCACCACACAGCCGAAATAAAAGGGACATATAGACAGGGGTAAATCTCGTCCTACATGGGCATGACCCACTTAGCCTTGTTGCATCTCCCCTGTTTTAGCCATTCCCGGTTGATGAGGCTTGAGGCTTCGATTACCTTTATAGAACACATCACTTAGAATGCTCATCGTCCACCCGACGATGTTCTGAAAGCATTCAATCCATACAAGTTCGTTCCGGGTTCGAAAGAAACCGAAGGCGTTATCTCGTTACACTCATTTTGGAAGCACCCTCAGAGTTAACGACGATAACCCTTGCACTCTGAATCTTCATCTTCACTTGAGATTCACGACCTATCGTTAATTTGGATCGATGTGGTTTTCAGATATCCAAATATGGAAACCCGATCCCGGTCTCATCGAAATCCAAAACATGTCTTTTAAGGCCAAGTTGTTTTAAAGTTAAAACAATTTCAATTCATTATCTATATACATACAGATAATTCACAACATCACAATAGATAATCAACATTATCATCATTAACAGATAATCCATATCATCAACACAATGCAACCAAAGCATCCATATCACACAACATTACTCATCTCATAGCTGAGATTACAAACTATACAAGGCAACCAATATCATCCATTCATACATAAGCAATGATTTAATGATCACACCATCTATAATTAATTTAAAATGAATTAAATTAATTACTTCATCTCTAATTATTTTAAAATGAATTAAATTAATTACTTCAACATTTTAAATCTTGCTTACCTAACCATTAATTGATTACAAATCAATTAATTAATCACCATCTCATTATTCATTTCAATTAATCATTTCCGATTAACAAATTTTCTAATTACAATAAGTAATTAGCCTTTAAATTAATTATACAAGTTAATTATACTTAACCCTTTACAATAATTAACTTTTAATTACTTAATCAATTAATTAACTAAAATTAATTACATTAATCCTTTATTAATTAATTACTTCATTTATTAATTATTCCTTAATTAATCAATTCTAAATTTACATCATTTATTTTGTTAATGATTTCTAATTACATTTTTAATTAATCTCTTATTTAAATTAACTACATTTAGTAATTAATCTTCAATTAAACCACACGTATATTAATCACCCTTGATTAATAACATTCAATAATTAACTACCCTTAATTACTTCATTAAATAAATTACTTCTTAATTTATTCTCTAATTAATCGCTTGATTAATCCCATTCAGTAATTAACTACCATTAATTACTTCATTCCATAAATTAATTACTCCTTAATTAATTATATCAATTAATCCCTTGATTAATTACAAAGTAATTTAATCCAAATCACTCCATTATTAAACCATCTTTAATTACATCCACTAATTACCAATTAATTACTTCTCTAAGTAATTACAATTCCATTAATTACATAAAGTAATTATTAATCAAAATCATCAAGTGTTTAAATTAATTAAACTTAATTAATTAATCTAAACTAATCACATTAACCCAATTAAGTACATTAAGTAATTAATTCATTAATTACTCCTATTAAGTAATTAAACTTAAACAATTACATAAATGATTATTATTAATTAATTAATCTAATTAATCATTAAAATTAATCACATTAATTAATTGTCTAATAATCTTAGTTAATGACCTTCATTAACTATTCTTAATTACTTTATTAAGAAATTAACTTAGATTAACCATCATTAATTACATATTAATTAATATTTAATTACAAATTAATTAATCTCTAATTATTTAATTAATAAGTGTTAACTGTAACTTAATTAATCCTTAATTACTTGATTAATTGATCTTTAATCATTAATCTTAAGTCTTAATTAATTAATTAAAAACTCATAATTACTTAATTAATCATCTATATTATTAATTAAATAAATAATTAATTATTCATATTAATTATTTTAATAATTTAATGAATCCAAATCATTAAATTTCTAATTTAAGAAAAACATTTCTTACTTAATCAAAGTATTTAAAACAATTTGTTTTCAAATATACTTTAAATTCATTTTAAATTTTAGATTTTAAAATGAATACAAATTTAACTTAAACAAGGTTTTAAAGACAATTCAAAAACCTTTTTATCTCATATGTTAAAGATATATTTATTTTATAAAGAATTTTAAAAGAAATTTAAAACCCAATTCATTTTTAAATTCAAATTGAATTTAAAAATACACTTAAACAAACAAGATTTGTTTAAGTCATTTTTAAATTAAAAAATTTCCATTTATTTCAAATTGGAATACAAATTATTGATTCCAGATTACTTTTTCAAAGCTTACTTACATTTTAAACCTCATTTTAAATTTCTAATATGTTAACCTTTTTTAAAAAGAAGTGAAACAATTTAAATTTAAAACTTTATTTATTTTAAAAACTGAAGTTTAACCCAAATTTCAGATTTTCAAAACTCAGATTTAAACTTATTTAAATTTCTATTTTACAATTTCAACTTTCAATTTAAAATCAAAACCAAATATACTTTTACACTTAAAGGTTTTTAAGACCAAATTTAAATTTCAAAACTAAAATTATTTCAACTTTAAGATTCAAACTCTTGAATTCAGATTCAAATTCAGATTTTAAATTTAGTTTAAATTTTCAGTTTGCATTTTAAACTTAACTTTAAATTTTTTTTCAAAAAAATAGAACAGATTTTCTGTTTTTATCTTAAACCTGTAAACAATACATAATACTCGAGCCTTCCGTAACATGACTTCGAGTAAAATCCTAACCTACTACGAGTTAAAACTCGAATCCCCCGAGACCAACACAAGGCCACTAAAACCTGTAACCACCTAACATTCACCAGCATATCCCAAGTACACTGTGCACATGTACAGTACCTCCGGCCACCCCTGATCATCTTCGCGACCTCCCCACAGTCGCCAATCATCAACTTAGATCATCCAAACAATAACCCGATCGATACATACTCAAATTCAAAATCGAGATAAAATTTCCCAAACCTGGAACAAGCAGTACCCACTTCAATCCCAACCTGTCAACACCTTCCCATGGAAGCTCCGACCACCGTCGCCTTTGAAACTCCGGCGAAGACCTCGTCAACCCACCATCTTCCATTTCCCAAATTATTTTTGAACTCGATCCATTACAAATGCCGTGGTGTTCAATTTTATCAAACCCAGTAAAACTAGGGTTCTACACTTTCAAATCACAGTCACCATCTCCAACATGAATTACACCATAATCTGATACTTTTCCCATCATCCATGATAACTCCCCCTCCTCCGGAAACAAACTCGGCACCTCTAATCACTTGTAGCAACAGAGATGCCCCAAAATACATAATACTGTCAAAATAGAACTGCACTTTGATTCTAGCATTTAAAAATTGTAATTTTTGGTTTAAAATTCATGATTTTGTATGATGTTTTGATTTATAACCCTGAAAAATTAAATCAATGTATTTGAATTTTTGCTTATTTTCAAACTTGCTGGGTTATTTCAAATTATAGAGACAATTCACTATTATTTATCTTAAGTAAAAAATTTAATCTAAAGTATGTGATGAAACAAACGAGTATACTTTGAGTCTTAAGTTTTAACAGAGTCAAAACAGGAAGTTTTGAATTTCAATCAAAACAAGAAGCTAAAAAAATGGAAGCAGAGAGGACTTACAGATATCACAGGCATGTATACAACATACATAACAGCATTCAACAATTAAACATACACAAAAATATTCATTTCATACAACTAGCATGCAACCTGATTTTATAAAAAAATAAAATTTTTAAATAAAGTTACTCACCTGAAACTTTGATGAGCAGAGCACAGGTTTTTGAATAACCCTTTGAATCTTTAAAACAGAGTTGCCCATGCTTTAAAAACTTGAGTTGTTTGATGCTTGCTGAAAGATTGAGTTGCTAATGTCTTTAACTCGCTTTAGATTGTTGCATGCAGGTAGCTTGACTTCCAGATTGTAGAAGAATGCAGGCTTTTGTTTGGAAATGTGTTAACAGATTGAATAAAATGCAGATTTGCATGAGGATGATTACAGGTTGATGAGAAAACAATTTTTTTTAGAGGAAATGAAAATTGCATTTTGATATGAGGAGTTTGTTTACTAATTTTGGAAGAAATGAAAAGAAGATTGTTTTAGAGTATTAAGTTTTTAGCTGAATAATTTTCTTTGTTATGAAATGCAAAATGAGAAAAAGGAAGGAATGGAAGAAGTATGAGTTTATATAACTTATTTATGATTTATTTAAAATCAAAGAAAAATAAAAATAACAATTTGACACTTGTCTTTAAATTACTAACACTTGTAAATTTCTTGTTTAATCACTTAACATATGTTATATTAGATCCTAAGATGTTTACACATGTTCTTTTAATTAATTAGTATTTTTAATTAAAGTTTAACATAATATTATGCTTAATTAATTAGTTTACAAATACTTATTTATATGTATAGATAATTTTTAAAGAAATAAAACCAAGTATAATTACAAATAAAAATGATACACATATCAATTATTTGAAAATAATATTTTTAATCATTTTAAATAAATTTATAAATGAGGTTATAAATTACTTGTTATTTAAATGAATAAATGTTTCATTTATTAATTATATTTTAAACTTTCATATCTAATTTACAAATCATATTTATTAATCAATATTTTAAAAAGTATTTTAAACAAATCTTATTTAAACTTTAAACTAAAACCCTTTTTGAATAATTAAACATTTATTTTATAAATTTTAAAATCATTTAATTCTTTATTAAATAGCTTTGAAAAGCTTATCGTTAAATAAATCAAAATTTGCTATATTAATTAAATTTAAAACCAAACTCATCTATTTAAAATATAAATATATATATATATATATACACACATTATAAATAGAAAATAATTTATTAGCTTATTAAAAGATAAATTCACTAATTAAAAATTTAATAAAAGAAGATTATTAAATCAATTCAAATTTTATTAACAAAAATTATCAAATCAATTTAATTTTAAACACAGATTATTAAATTGATATTGTCAAAAATTCCGGAATATCACAATATATTACCTTAACACTTTAAGATAATGTTAAATATACCAACATATATGTTATTTTAATTTAATTAATTAACTTTTTAATTACTTATTTTATTAATTGATTTAATTAATTGTTAATAATTTTTGAAAATAATTATTCTGTGTTTAAAATAATTTTGAAATACTTTATAACATTTATAAAATTTCTTATATATTTTGAACTTAAACTTATAAATTTGAAAAATTATTCTAGTTTCAAAACAAAATTTGATAACTAGCCTAAAGCTCAAAATTAATTTAGGTCTATATATTGGGGATAGCCTTTGGGTTTACCAAATCCTTTCGAGCCAAGCCAATAGCCAGGTAGGGTAGAGTACTCGATACCCGAACCACACCTTAGATGTTACTTTTCTAAACACCTTGTTAAATGCTGGAATTGGGCTTGTCAAAAGTGGGTGAAAAATGTAGATTTCAAAAAAAAAATCATATTCTGGATCTACTGGATCTATGTAGTCTAAAGGATTTATTAGGTCCAATCTAATTTTTTTAATATAATCTTATTTTATTAATTTTGTCTTAGTTTTATTAATTTAATTTTAAATTAATTAAGTGTGAGATATGAAAAGGTTTGAATATATTAAATATATTCATACTTATATTATATGTCAGAATTGCTAAACATGAAGCAAGTACTATTCAAATTACATAAAAATTTCAAATCAAATGAGGCAATAATATATACATACAAACTATGATAGTCATATTATATTTAATAGAATGTTTAAAGTAGAAGATACCTCTCATATCTAGCCAAAAGTCACCTCTTCATTTATGCTTTCTACTTAGATAGCCAAGATTAACATTTAATCCTTGCAACATATTGATGAACCGCATTTTCTAGTTTAATTTGCTGTTTGATTTTATGTTGTTATTGGATTTTATGTTTAAAGGAAGATGATGGCAGCCATTATTTTTTAGAGGAGGAGGAAGGATTTTCAATAAAAAGAAAGCGAAATGAGAAAAAAAAAATTAGTGGGATAAAAGAATCTTTTCTCATTCTCCTTTTAGCTTCCTTATTTAATTCAATTAATCAATACCTTCATTTTCTCCATATATTTGCTTATCCTAACATGCATCCATAGTAGGCAAAATTTCCAACAAAATAAATCCCCTATGTAATTATTTATTTAAAACCCCATTTAAAAGGTGTACCGCTATTGAATATTGATATTTGCAAATATAACTTTTATACATGCATTTAAATAATTACTAACCACATTCAAAACATCAAATAAATTAATTAGAATTAATATTTCACAGATATTAATTAATTAAACAATTTATAACATTTCATAAATTTATTAAATTGTATGATTTTTTGAAGAAATCACTAATGTGGTTATGCGACTCAAAGGTTTGAATTCAGTAAGCAATGAATATTGATTCAAATGTTAATGCCACACATCGTCCTAGCGAGTGGTATGACAGTTTGGTCGAAATCATTGCTTACGAATCTTTTTGGTAAAATCAAATTTCATATTTTTCTTACATGGTAGTTGGTAGCAATGGTTATTTACACCAATTCACTTCGTCTTAGATATATCACATTAAGACTTATGGAATTTGGTTTTGGTCAAAATTCCAATATCCTCTATATTCAACTTTGTAAGTCCAGAAACAAAGTTCTTTGTTCAATAATAAAATTTATTATTAACCGTGCTATTAAGGCCAAAGATTTTGACATTGAGTTGACTACAGATGACTGTGATACTAACCACGTATAATTAAGAAGACGGATTCTTATTTAATAGTATTTCACTTCCAATGCTTTAACTCAAACCCAACTATAGTCTCCAATGGATGCCATGCAATAATTTACTATAATCACATGGAGCGTCCATATTTAAGTTCAATGGTATTCTCAAATTGAGAGAAATGTGTAACATCGTCACTTCAGTATTCTCTATTTGACCTTGGTTATATTATAAAACAGAAAACTCTTGAATGAGTCATTAGAGGTTATCCAATAATTTTTAGTACGTCCACTTTTGGTGGCGTCTGCATGCCTAAAATTTGGAAAACATTATGTAATCTATTCCCAATGGATGTATCAATATCCAATCTTGATACATCTTGACTAAGAATATTTAGAGTGGTATGTTTATTATATCATGATAAATCACTCATGATTACAACACATTGTAACTACTATCACAAAAGATACCATTATGGATTTTCTGTTAAATATACTTAAATTAAACAATAATTTATCTATAACACATTATAGCGAGTATATAACAGAAAGAAAATATCTTTTATTTTGAATAAGATTGGTTATCAAGTTAGAACTATGTAACAAATAACATAATTACTCCTAAGGCATACCCTTAACTCTATCAACCTCCTTATGGTCAGTTATAGAAATCTTATTCCAACTTATTCGATCAGTTTCTCAAAACTAATCTAGTTAGTCCGTTAGCGAATGGGTAGGTTATTTTGTTATAATTATCTGCTATGTTAATCAACTCTCTATGATGCTGATAAACTACCTTTATCATATGAAACTGTTTGGACTATGTTTCTTTTTATATAGTAGTAATGTCTTATTCTCAATATTTGGAATCACTCCTAACTCGGTTATAAATTTTTGCATATATATATATATATATATATATATATATCTTTTATTATGACACTCTTCAAGGTGATGTACTTAGCATTTTCATCAAATTAGCTATAATCTTTCATTTGGAATATTTCCAACATAAATTTCTTAACTAAGGTTTGAATCACGGATTTAATATTGACATATTATACTTAATATCATTTATGAAGTTTGAATTTGAATACTCATTCCTAAGGAGATCATTGTTTTTGTAAAAAAAATTCTAGTATTTCATAAATATTTGAGAATAATGTAAATTACCATTTGGTGATCTTAATTTGAATCTGATATTAGCTTCATGCATCGAATATACATGCAAATTGCAGTAATGTAGATTATACAACATACATGATAATTCTCATTGCCAGTGCACGAGGAATCCATCTCATATGTTTCATATTAAACATTTTAATAAGATGCATTCACATATCATTTGGGACATTCCCAACATCATTTATACTTATTATAGAAGATAATTCACAAACCCAATATCGTTTATTAAACAACCAAAATAGTACTGATTTTAACATAAGTACATCATCAAAAAATCAGTAGCATGTTGCTTACTTTTAGTTTAGAACTGTTTATGTACTTGTTAATGTTTTTTCTTATGGACACAGGCTTCCTCTACATTTGGACTAAAAATCAAACTATTCGATATTTGTATCGAAATACTTGTTCGACTTAGATGCTTGTTAGTCGATACATTCATTGAATATCTTAAATTCCATGAACTCAATATCGCGTCCACTGACTTTGAGACATTTTGGTTGTTGTGTGCATACGGTTTATACACAATCATTATTTAGAATTTTCTGTTTCAACACATGCAAACCAAAACATAAAGTTATACCAAATGATAATTGTATGAGTAAAATTTGTTACGCTAATTTCAAAAATCGATATTTGTAAACACCCCTCTATACCTATATTATCGAAGAGTATTACAAGTAATACCACCAAATAATATGATGAACGATGAATGAGGCTATGTGGGGGGTACACACATGAATATTCCTTTAGACTAACATCGCTACGTATTAAAACATTACAAAAATAATTCACCTATTTATACAAAGCATCAATACAAAGCAAAAACATGCGTGCCTCCAAGACATAACAATACATAATATGTAGTAAATGATAGAGAACACGGAGTCATATCATCGTGATAATATATAACATAATATATAATAATTGATACTATTTAGATATAGTTATCTCAAATGTCAACTATCCCAAAATAATATGATAAACAATCAATATACAACTCAATATCAAATAATACAGTGAATCGATGCCATACAAATATAAGGTAACAGTCTTATTATAACATTCCTCTAAGCCCACTAAATAAATGCTGGTCATGTCCTCCGTGTACTAGAAATGTCTCGGATTAACCTGAGTATTGCATAAATAACATACAGGTTAGACTATATCCAAATCAAGGGGTTAAACACATTTATATAAATAGATAAATAGCATATGCATGGAATAATAACAACTCAACATCAATGCATCTCTAGCATATCGAAGACATCAATCAATAGATCATCAAAGATGTCATCACCTACATTGAAATACATCTAATCAGAACTCACAAAATCAAAACTAATGGGTGAACCATACTTATCTAGAAATCATCATCGAAATCCAAAAATATTAATAAATGAGATATCACCAAGTATATCTGGCTAGCATAAAGTATGCCTAAATGTATCTCTCAATCCTGATAAAACATCATCATCAATATACATAAAATAGGATGAGATAGGCAGCCTATCAATATACTAAGAATCCGCTACACCCAGATCATATGTCATATGTATAATCTCATCTTCTCATATGTATATATAAACTATTTGAAAGTGTCATGATGGAAAATGACTATACGACAGACCTGAAGTCCCCAAGTAATGCCATCTATGTAATATGTGGCACTAGGCCCATATCATTACTACAGCACGGTGTAAAAATCACATATGCTAATATACTATTCCATCAGTACCAAAAAGGAGACTGATGGCACACATGTAAGCTTCAAAGACACAAAGTCTCTCCAGTCTTAGTTACCTCCTCAGTTATCGTGTCATGTATCCACCGGTATAACGTCAACGAGGAAACTAAAAAGTCACAACACTCCAATTACCCCTAAAATTACCACAAAAGGTATAGGTAACATACTATCGGCCTAGGTGACACAAGGGAAAATGTTGCATAAGGGTAGCACGAAGCTATATAATATAGTGTCATAGATATGGGGAGCGACCCCACAATCAGGCCATTGGGGTGGATTCAATCTAATCCTCTCCAACAAACATAATAAGAGTACATCATAATAGTGGCATATAAAACCAATGCATATAGACACAAAGTCATGGTCATTGTCAGGCATAGAATCATACTCACTAAATACATGCACATAGCCATATATCACTATGTATCGCCTCACACTATCCACTTTATTCCCATCATGTAAGTGTCATTTACTTACAATGAATAACTGAATAAATATCACAACAGTGTCCCATACCACTGTGTGATACATAAATGTGTATTCACTGCTTACAAACTACACTCAAACTATCCAGTATTTTGTATAACGAGTCCAAAGAATAACCGATGAAATATTACCAAATGCCCTAACATAAACAGTATTATAACTCCATTTATTCAGATTCCTCATCAAATGGAATTAAATATATTAAAATCATGTCAAGGATGTCATCACCATATCATATTAAAATTATCCCCAAATCATTATCAACGGTGAATCACTTATAATATCGAAATCAATATTGAGAAGATGAGAAATCAGAAAACTCGAGAATCATGTATAAACATTTTTGTAACACATATTAATAGTGCATAAGTAATTATACTATTAAGGAACTATACTTTAAAATGCCCAAAACACTAATCTTAGAAGTTCTCATAGTTTTCAATAACTCATAGGCTTTAAATAAATAATTAAAACCAAATATACAAAATTTACATTTCAATAATTATTGATTTCTCAACCTTTTATACGTTCAAATATTAACTTAATAGTCATTTTTATACTCTAAAAATTCATATATTACCTTTGAGATTCTAAAATGGTTTTCAAAAAAAATATTTATAATAATTATTCCATAATTTGCTATATTCAAACATTATTTTTTTGGTTATCCTCAAAATCAATTTATTATAGTTATACTCGAATAAATATCTTTTCCAAACTTGAATTTGACTCACACACAAATATATATATATATATATATATATTTCATAACTATACTTTGGAAACCATAATTAATAATAATTACTCATTTCCAAACAGTATAGATATACATCTTTTAAATTAATTAGTTCAAACCAAAATATATTTCCTTAAACAATTAATAGCTTTTAATGATAGAAAATTATATTTTCAACTTTTTACTAAAACGATAGTACATATACTTATACATTTAATCAGTCAACATTTAATAATACCAAGAGAATATCAAAAATGAATAAAATTCAACTTTTAGAAATTAATTGAATATTTGTAAAATTTAAAAATACATAAAACCATCAATAATTAATAATTATATAACAGAACCCCTATTTAAATTGATTAACCACTCAATTTACTTCAAAACCACTTAAAATATTAATTTGATTATATTTCTTATTTTTCAGAATATTTATGCAAAATGTAAATGATTTTTCTTTAGTAAATATCTAATTTAATCTTTTATTAATTAATATTTTTAAACCAATAAATATTATATTTATAAAGTTTTATACAAACTTCTATAATTTCATTTTTTATGTTACAATGTATTTTATTTTTATTGCATTTAATTCATTTTAATTCATTTTATTCCTATTTTTATTTTATAATAATAATTATTACTATTATTATTTACATTGACTTGTCGACCCTTAGGGTTCACCGGTGTAGTCCAATACGCATACCAACAGAGTTTTGTTTGTAAATTGACACTTCCATCCCACATAATCAACCAACTCAATCATTAACTAGTTCCAAAACTAATATACTAACAGTCCAAACAATTACTAATTTTAAACTATCGATCAAACCAATCATATCATTCTACAATTCAAATCGTATATGTAATGTATATCTAATGAATAGCTAAAATGACATGGCTATGAGCATAGAGTACTCATCAAGATGATGCCAGGAAAAATGAGTATCCTTAGCCCAAACATCAATATCTCATTACTGTAACGACCCACCTTTTTGTATAGTTTAAGCAGACAATCAACAACACATGACCCACTCAAATTGAACGGAAAGATGGATAGTTAGGGAAAAATAAAAAGAAGGAAAGAAGAAAGGAAAAAGAAGAGAAAAAGAAAATTAACAACACAGAATCTCACAACGCAGCAAATAACATATATAATATGAAACGGATCTTTACAAAGAAACAAAACTATAATACACACACACACACAAATAAATCTGAGTATACTAACCTATTTTAGCTCGGACGGTTATAACAGCATGTCCACATAATTGCTGGTAAATTCAACAATGAATACAGCGGAAAAATAACCATCTATGCGACTACGTCTCTGGGCCTCCAGCTTGTCCCCTAAAGCTTCAAAGCATCCAAACTAAATCTATAATATGAGCATTATAGAGTCATCTAGTAAACCAGCATGAGAAAAACACACCACAATTGAATTTTTAAGTTAGAAAATCTTTTTGAAAATAAAGATATCTCGTAAGACCACGCCGCATATAAACACGGATAGGTTTTTACCTTACGATAACCAAATCATTTCATATGAAATTCTTTATCATTATAATAGCTTCTAAAATACAAATACTTATTTATCATAGTCGAAATTGTTACATTAATTAAGTTTCAGCATAACAGATATACAATTAAAACCATAAAGGCATGTATTGGAGAATGGATTCCATTGAATGATTGGGCTACTGGGGTATCACCCGTCATGGTGCATCTTCAGATAAAATAACACCGAGGATCTCGCTAAAATCCCTTGCCAACACAGGACTGCCTACCACTTGACCAGTAGTACCGAATATGATAACCCCTCTATTAATGGGCCGCGAAGCACACAAATGAGAGATAATACCGACTATTGATAAGGATGATCATACCCTATATGGGAGCAACCCCCTTAGCCCTACTGCATCTCCCATATTTTAGTCATTCCCGATTGATGAGGCTTGAGGCTATATTTTACCTTTATACAGAACTTCCCATATGGAATGCTACACTGCCCTCCAGGCAACAATGAAGTGTCAACATTCATCCATACAAGTTCATTCTGGGATAGAACGAAACCGAAAGCACTACTTATACTGCATCATTTTTGTAATTACCCTCAGGATTAGTAGCAAGCAACCCTTGCACTTTAAAGAGCTCCGTCTTCAATTCCATCATCTTCAAGATGTCTTCACTTCGAAATGCTTGAGTAGGATTGAATTGGTTTTCGGATAACATGCTTGATCCGGGTCTCTTCGAAACAACATTCGATAGTTTTCGACAAACTCAACCTTGGTTCTTCAGGAAATAAACAGTCAAAGATAAGTGCGAAGATCGCCTCCTTATCATTTGTGGACGGATTTCCTTATCATTTATCCTAGAAGAACGAAATGAGATTTTTATGCATAGTAAGGCATCACCGGAGAAGACCGTGCCATAAAACTCACGTGTTTCTCATAGATATTTCCAAAGTTATGTTTTGGGTCCATATTTGATAGTCGGTTATTTAATTATCAAACAAACACACACCCAAATCAGGGATTTATTTCAAAAGGGAAAACCAACAATGGTTAACCATATAAGTAACCACTAGCCTTCTTTTAATAAATCTTTTCATTAACAAAAATCAATTTGTAAATCACTTGCATAGAAATACTTTTACAAAGATATAACCACAAATCACTATGTTTTCAAAACTTGGAAAATATCCATGAACTTATCTCAACGATATAAGTATATTCACAAAATTGAGAAAGAATATCTTTTTATTCAATTCTAAAATCATTTATAAACTCCTTATAAATTTTGAAAACCATTCATAAACCATTTTATAAATATTTGAAAATCATTTATAAAACTTCCTTTTTTCATTCCTAAAATCATTTATAAACCCTTTATAAATCCATAAACCATTTATAAAATTCCTTTTATAAATCAATAAACTCATTTCTAAAATTCATTTATAAATATCTAACCATTTATAAACTCGTTCACCTTGTAAATAATCTCCCTTTACGTCTTTAAACCATTTCATAAGGTTCCACTTATAAATCCCAAATCTGTTTATACATACTCTATTTATAAGCCTAAAAAATGTTATAAATAAATATAAAAATTTTACTTTAAAAAACTAATATATAAAAATAATTAACAATAAACATTAAAAACAAAATAATAATAATAATAATTAACTTTTAAAAATCTTAAAATAATAGCTCAAAATTTCAAAGACATTATTAATAATTAATTTTCAACATTATTATACACAATAATAATTTACTTTCAAAACAGTATTAATAAATCAATATTATTAATTTCAAACCATATTGGTTATTTAAAATAATAAAATTTTCAAAGTATTAAAATATTTGATAAATAACTTTTAAACAATATTAAATATAAATAAATAACTTTTAAAATGATATTAAATATAAATAAGTAACTTTAAAAACATTTCTAATGACTTAGAAAAGGACGAAAAATAAGGTCGGAGTAAAATAAAAATTAAATCCTTCAAAACAAAATATTTTCAAAAACCTAATTTTAGATTCAAAATCATTTCCTACCTCAAAACCACCTTTAACTCAAAAGGCAATTTATAGTATTTTAAAATACTAATTTGAGGCCAATAGCTACCCAAGGTTTAACCAATATCGACATTGATTTTCTGTCACTATAGGTTTAAGTTTTAAACATATAACAATGTCATAACCAATGGCGTCAACAATCAGGTTTTATGTCCAATGATTTATATAAGAGGAATATTATTGAAACAATTAAAAAATGGCGAGGAATCTCGTTGGAGCCCTCCAACCTATTCCACTGCATCATAACTCTTATACATAAATAAATTCGATAGTGGTAAGGAATCCTATTGGATCCCTCCTACATATTCCCTACATCACAAATACTATATAATCATATAATATGAGTCATCCGCTACTATGTGGGTATATATAAAAAGTTGTAACAACCCGCATATTTATCGATTTTATATTTAAATATTTTATTTAAATATTTTTTCGTTAATCGGATATTGGTCCGAAAAGCTACTTTTTGCAAACGATCAAATTAGAACTCGAGACCACTTCCATTGAGTTCGAAATGCCGTCTACAACTTTTTTTAAGTATAAACATTGATAGATTTGGAGTTAGTGGAATTTCACTTACTTTTTCCGCGTTGGACTTTGGGTTAGATTAGCCATTATAACTCAAACCCACTTCCCTCCTTCTCCTCACTCTTCATAAATTCCTACCAAACACAAACTTTAACATTAATGGTGAGTGGAAAGGGAAATTAGAAACTCCAAGCCTAGGTTTCAACTCCAACTCCATCATTCAACTCCAAATTCAAGGAAAAGCATTGGATTCAAGATTGTAGTTGCTTCTCCATTCACCTTCAAGCTTTACCTTCATAATTTGGTGAAAAGGTGAGATTTTTATCTCACATTCTTGTCTATAACTATCATGGATGTTTGGGAATGATTTCCTATCACTTTAGCATGTACATTTGCATTTGGTTTGGATTGGCGAAAAACTCCAATTTTTAGCGTTTTGGTGAATTTTCTGCATTTAGGTCGTTCGGGACATTTGTGCGTGTTTGGAGTTAGGTCGCTCGCGAGCTAACGCCTTAGGTCGCTTGCGTGTTAACGCCTTAGGTCGCATGGCTCGTTTAACATTAAGTCGCTTTGGCCACTAGGTCGCTCTGCCTTTCTCCGTTAGGTCGTTACCATGTAGGTCGCGACATATGTTAACTCGTTTGGCTTTAGGTCCTTGGCCTTCGTTCCATTTTAGGTCGTAAGCCCCTAGGTCGTTTCCCCCTTACTCCACTAGGTCGCGTACCCCGTTTAGGTCGCTTGACCTTGTTCTCCTTTAGGTCGCTCGGCCTCCATGTGGTTTGGTCGTTGACCCCCTTTAAGTCACAGGACCATGACTCCAGTTAGGTCGTTCGCCCCTTTGCTCCGTTAGGTCGCGACCGAGTTAGGTCGTTGACCACATTAGGTCGCGTACTTAGGTCGCGAACACCCCCTAAGTCGTAACCACTAGGTCGTTTGACCTGTTTCCTCACTTAGGTCGCGAGCAGTTAGGTCGTTAGGCCTTGTTTTAGACTTTAGCTCGCTTACCTCTGTTAACTCGCGAACACCTCTAGGTCGCAACCACTAGGTCACTTGACCCCTTAGACCTCTAGGTCGTAGCGGGGGTGTTGCCCCCGCACCCCCACCTTGGGGGGTTGCCAACCCCCCGGACCCTCCTCCATTGGGGATCTTATTTGAAAAACATTCAACGGAACTTGCTTTGTTGAGATGCTGAGTTGACCATTCTTCGAGACAGACTATCTTTGTCTTCTCGGTCGATTTTATGGTATCACGGCCTTGCTAAAAAGGCGGGATAACAACTTTAGAAATATGAAGGTTTCAATACTAGTAGTAAATATCAAAACTCTTTCAACAAAATGATTTCAAGTCTATTTTCAATAACAAAGCTCTTTTCCTAAACCGTTTTCCAATCTATTAGTATATACAAACCTTTACCTTACTCGGATGAGAAATCTAATTAAACGACTTAGTAAAACAAATGGTATGAAACGCTTGCGTTTGCTTCGTCGGTTAATTCTTGGACTTGTTCGATTGAACCTTTTGTGACAATTTTCTAGTGAAGATCTACAGTTTGTTCGTAAATATTTAAGTTAAGCAAGTGGTTATGGGACATGAGGCTAAACTCATATATTTACTAGCTTAATGTGATTGACACTTCTTGATGATCATGACGATCATTTTTGTGATTTAGACTAGCAATTGTGCGATGTCTCTTTGTCTGCGAGGGAGACTAGACCTCGCTCTTGTGATGTTTTGCCATCGCATTTGTGTGATGTTTCGCCATCACATATGTGGGGTAGCGCCCCACGGCCTTTGGGCCATTCGTGTGTCAAAATTAATGGCTTGCAACCATGAGATAGCGTCTCACTTTGTGTTACACGTGTAGGTGAGTTTTCATGCTCCCATTTTATGAGTTTTCATGCTCCTATATTGTGATTTCTGGATTTATTGTGTAGTCTTCTGGAATTTGTGCTTCACCTATTTTCATGACTTTCATTGTTATGATTTTCCAGCTTTTATGTTTTGGTGAATTTGGATCTTTTAGAAGATTCTTTTGATATTGTTTGATCTCTTGATGATCTTCATTTACATGCTTATCATAGTATGTCTTTATGGTTACTATATGTTCTTGCCATATCTATTGTTTTATATCATGTTACCTGATATTTATAGCTAGACTGATCCGTTTATTATTTTCTTATAAATAATACTCGGGTCAGACCGAGATGTTACAGGGGCTTCTACTTGACTTCTCCCCCATGGATTTACTACTCTGACTTTTGGCTGACCATTTAGATTAGCAGTTTTTGTCGTTTACACTTGAGATATAGACTCATAGATGTATTCTTTTGTATAGCACGTGTTGATATTCTTTTGTATATGTGGTCCTTTCATGACCACTACTCTGATGTACACTTTCATGTGTTAGTTATATATTCATATCTTTTTCCGCCTTTGTGATATGGATGTCTGTGACTGATTGTGTTATGTTTATTTCTATATTCGTTTTCGAAGATTTATTTATAGCCACCGTGTGATAGCTTTGAGTTTGTATTGGTATGTCGGACTTCCTCCTTAAATGAAATACATGCTATACTATCTGACATATCGGTGCTCGCACAAAGAAGTTACATGGATGGTCGCTCCTCAACAGCCTTATTCTCCGCGCTAGTTGATAGCATTACTCCGTAGTGTTCTTGGCTAGCGTGGGTATTGAGGTGGGGCGTCACAAAAGTCATCCACTCCAGGTCTGCGAATAAACCAAACCAACCAATAAAATAGTAAATCATCCAAACATCCAATCAACAATTTTTATCAACTGTATAACATGCTGGTTAAATAAAAAGGTGAGTTAAACTCACAATTATTACAGTTGTCGCGGAGGCGTTTTGGGTTTTCGTCTAAATTGAAACGACATTCGATTTAGCATGAAATTGAACTAGCTCCAATCTCTACAAAACCAATTCCTAACATAGATCTTGCTGATATGAGCGCAATGCAACTTTCCGCCCTCGATTCCGACCTCGTATGAATTAGTTATTAATTTTATAAGAAAGATGAATTAAATAATGTTAACTAAATCACTAATTACCAAACTAATTTAAATTACCAGGCCTAATCCTTCTCCCTCGTCTTCCTCTCTCGTTCGCTCATATGGACCCACCTAGGTCGACTTCGATCTGCGCCCCTACCCCTGCCAGAAGCCAAACCACACCGTCGTGACTTCGTCGTCGAATCCCCAGGCCACGGCAAATTCGATGACACCGGCCTCGACTTCACTCGACCACACTAGCGCCGTCAAAACCTAGAAACATGGCCATGTTCGTCTTCGATTTACGACTGCTACGGTCACCCATTCGTTACCAAATTTCTCCAGCGCCTCGCCCTCAGCTTGCACAGCAAGTTCTCTTTAGACCCATTGCCAAACTCGCCCCAAATTACTGCACTCGGCGACTAAAACTGTCGTCGTTCAAATGAGATCTGCCACCATCTCACCTCCCCTTAGCACGATCTCACCATCCGCTGTGCTCAACTCGACGTCATCGACATTTTGTTAGTTGACAACGCGACCTGAAACCGCCTCGAGTAGCTTCAATGATTCTTGGCCATTGGATTAAGGAGTTTAAACACGAACCATAATTTCTTTGGTTTGCTGTAATTTAAAAAAGAAGAAAGGTATGGGTTTGAATAGTTGAGACATGGTTGGGGTATGGGATAGGGTATGGCTAAAAAGATAGGGGTGTGTGTATTATATTTGTAAATATCTAGCTCGATGCACTCAAAAATCTTGAACCCCAAATGTGGTGTGTTGCTTGGCGTTCTATGTGTAATACCCCTATTCCGAATAAAATGGAACTAGTCTCGAGACTTAATTCTATCATATACAAAAGATAGCTTTCAAATCCAGTTATATTATATTAATTTCTGAAATTAATTTGTAAGCATTTCGAGCTCGCACGATCAACGATTCGTCCGATCGCCATGAAATTTGTTAATATACAATAATTCACTATTACGGCTCCAATGAAACTAGTTTCGTCGAAGTCCAAGACAGTGCCCCGGAAAGCTATTTTCACACGTTAATTGAAATAAATTTTTATTGAATCCAAATAAATCACTTTTAAATCTAAATTTTAAAAGTGTTTTATTCCATTCTTATTCAAATAGAATTTAAATCAACTTCCGAAATCATTTTCATCCGCATAAAATTCAAGATTTACTTCTTTAAACAATTTCAATATTTAAATAACTATTATTATTTGAAATTCAAGTTATTTAACTTATAAAATTAACTTTTCAATATTTAAAAGCAATTTATTATTTCAAATTCGAATGACTAAAATTCTAGGTTATTACAGCTTCCCTTGCCAACATAACTATTGCCGCCTTTTCGTCTTGCCATTAAAAAAGCTCTGGGTAATCTCTCACACACAGCCAACATCTCAACCTCACTAGAAATCGTCGCTTGCTGGCATCACTAAGCTCCTTCACGTGAGCACAACCTGCTCCGATCGCACCTTAACAACATTATCCTCACATCGCTAGTACCTTCAATCGCCCAACACATCGCCTACATCACCAATCATGCGTCAAGTTAAATTGCATTGCTCCAGCATGCGATAGCCAAAGTCGCGGCTCCAATCGAGTCTCGAGTCGCAACACTCCATAGCATTTCCAAAAGTTCAAATTCCCAAAGGTAATTGCCACAAACATATATCAAATTGTTCAAAAGACCAATTCCGAGAAGGGACGATACACTAGGGAAAATAGTTAAAGAAACCATCTCAAAAGTGTTTGTGCATGTGGCCGAAGCCTTGCCAGGTACTGTTATCATGAATAGGTACCTCGCCTGAAGGCAAAATGTCACAATGACAAATACGCCACAATGGAAAACACGCCAAAATGACAAACATCTCGAAGACAAATATGCCACAATGGCAAACGTCTCAAACATAAATACGCTGCAATGGCAAACGCCGCAATGGCAATGACTCAAAGGTCTAATACTGGTACGCCAAAATGGAAAATGTGTCACAAACTCTCGAATAGGAACCCAAATAGTGTTAATATGCATCCCATACCACACGTTGTCACTAAACAGTTTACCAATCGCCAGTAAATTTTACACTCAAAGCAGTAAAATATTTTCCTCATCCCATCGGTATACTCGACCCAAAGATCAAAACGATCAAACAGACAAGTCAGGAATTAACCGATAAGATAAACGTACATGTTCTATGCCACGTGTTTTACCAAACCATGTAATTCTCTTTCTCATTCGCTCGAATAGTGCAAAAATGTATATATAAAATAATTTATTTGAGAAAACAAGCTTTTAAAACCATTTTTCGAAATCACTTTTGAAGACGATATTTGAAAATTCCCTTATTGTAGAGAACAAATAGATTTTGTAACTTAAAATAATTTAAAAATATTATATAATGATTAGTTTAAATGCCAATTTATTTCAAAAATTATTTCAAAATTTTATGGAATAATCTGTGCTCAAAATCAAAGAAATCACTCAAAATTATCATTCAAATTAAATTCAAATTTGAATTTCAAATTCATCAAAACTTGGTTAGCCTATTGATAAGCATCATAGCCCTTAAAACATTTCAAAAATATACCAAAAATATGAAGTAAAAGTCGTAATCGGACGGAAAATGAACATAAAAACACTTGAGCAAAATAATACCTAGGTCTGAAATCTTCTCTGGGTTCAACTTTCGGACATAAAACAGGTAGCCGAACGACTTTTGATTGAACTAAAAATTGATGTGCATAAAGTAGAAAACTTCATTTAAAAAAAAAGAATCAATGAATTCCGACAGAAAATGAAAAAGTTGCACTATCTCAAACATGCATTCAGACCATGTTTGTAACAGTTCTACAAGAATGTGCCTGGGCCTAGAAATCCATTCCGGGTTCAACTTGCAGGCATAAAACAGAGCACCAAACTGCATTGGATTGAGCTCAAAATTGGTATGCATATAGTAGAAAACTTTATCTTTCAAAAAATTAAGAGTCATATAATTTAGATAAAGTATGAGAAAGTTATGATGTCTCAAAGTTGTACCCAGGCAGTGTTTTCACTGTAAAAATCTGGGTAAAAACATGCTCCGGATCAAAGCTCGTAAGCATATTTCTATAAGCTGTATAGGTCGAAATGACCTGAAATTTTGTATGCTTATAGTAAAAAAAACTTTATATTTCAAACAAAAAATAATCACAAAATTCGAGCAAGAAACTAAAGAGAGATGTTGTCTCAAACATGGACTCCGGCCATGTTCGCAGCAACTCAAAACAAAACGTGTACAGTGAATTTTCAGACTGTGCATTGATTTTGTAGCAAGGTTTTTAGGTATCAAACGAAAGAGTTTTGCTATGAAATTTTGCAGATATATACTTCAACACATGAACTATCAATAGAAGAAAATCTGGTAGCATTTCATTGCTAGAATTAGGAGAAAATTTCATGCAAAGTGACACCCAAACTCAGTTTTTACAGAAACAAAAACATCAACAAAAATCAATATTTTCAAGCTATTTTTGCATATATTTTTGGCATTTGAAACTTTTCTTCAGCTAGTATTATGTGAACAGCAACTCAACTTGTTTTTGAAGTGTAAAAATCCGATTTTGATCTGAAAGGAATGAGCTTTGAGCTAATTTTCCCTTGTAGAACCTATCGAAAGAAGAAACATATGCATGCAAAGAAGAAATTCATTGTTAACAAATAATCTCTTCAAAAATTAAGATTTTGATGAAATATTTAGGTCTTTGAATTGGATTACCTGTCAATTTCACTTTAGATTGATAAAAATCACAATTGTTGAAGATAATTTGAAGTTTGAAAGCTTAGGTTTTGAGAAAAATGTTGTTTTCTTTTACTGGTTTGAGGAAGAAGATGAGAACAATTTTTTTTGTATAATTATTTCTCACTTCTTTTCTTATTTCAGACTTTAGTGCACTAATGGGCTTTTGGACCCAAAAAGGAATTACAGAAAATAAATTAGGCTAAATGAATTAATACAACACTTAAATCCAATATGTACATATACACTAAGTTATACAAAAACAATGTATTTTCTTCAAATTTTTTACACAAATAAAATAAGTAAATTTGCACACATATTAAATAAAATATTTTACATCGTATAAAAAGATAATTTTAGTTTTTAAAACAATTTTATTATCAAAAACTCTTATTTTACATAAATACACAACTTTACACAAATAAATGCATAAATCCATATTTTTAACTTTTAAAATTCCACAAAAATATTTTTCTTGCTTAGAAAAATGTAATTAACCATTGTAAACTCAAATTTATAATTAAAACTCATTTTTAAACTAAATTCCATATTTTTTTAATTAAACACCTTAAAAAACGACTACTTCCTTTAAAAATTATTAAAAGAAGTAAATGGGCAATAATTAATATAGTTACTGCATTTTCTCTAAACTAAAATTATTTTCACTATTTAAAGCCTATATTCCACTTATTATCACTCCAAAAAAACTAAACTAAAGCTTATAATTTCATTTTCGCATTTTAAATTTTGAAATTCATTTTATTACGAACAACCAATTTAATTTCTCCGATTTTAATTTAAATCACAATATTAATTTATAATTATCATTATAACTCAATATTGACATGTAATCTCCAAACCAGGGTTGTTACAAAGGTAATCAACCATTCATCCATATAAAAAAATGGTTTGTTTGGGTTTAAACACCTTTAATCGCATAGAACGACAAATCAAGTACTAAGTATACCTTCTACTCAACAGTCTTAGATAAAACTCAATAGATTATTCATACATTAAAACAGTTAGAATTACCTTTACCCAACAACCCATAAACCAAAACAAACATCAAATTCCATACATTATTTAAGTTTATTCTTCTTAAATTCTTTTCACAAGATTTGTTGTTTATTATTCTTTCATTCATTTAATGATTATTCTTTAATTTTACATTTATTTCTTACAAAAATTTATTCCCATTTATTCATTCAGCATTTAATTCCATTTATTTAAAGTTATTTATTCACATATGTTATTTATATTTTCTTATATATGTTACTCATATACAATTATTTTAGGCATATATAAATCAATTCTTAAAGTACTATATAGGTTTCTTTGTAAATAAATTTACATCCATTCATTCAGTGCTTATTTCCATTTATTTTCATTTATTCCTTATAAAATTCATTTTTTCATTTATTCGTACATTACCAAATTTCGTTAATCTACATTCATTTGCTTACATATGTTTTTCCTTTTTTTCCTTTTCATTTATTCATTTTTCATTTATTCATACAATGTAATTTTGTTTCATTATTTCATATTCGTTTCTTACATAAGTTATTTCCATTCAATTGTTTATAATAATCAATTATTCACTATTTAAGTTTTGCATACATTTTATTTCAGTTTCGTTACATTTATTAATTTATCTACTTGATGTCCATTAAATATTAATATTCATTAGTGCATAAGTTCATACTTATGTTTCTTACTTTTTTTTTTCTAATTTATATTCATTTCTTTACATAGTGTCATTGAATATTAAATCTATTTTATGAATCATTTGAACTTTCCTACAGTAATAATCATTTAATTTAATATAGTATTCATTAAATTATAAATGGCTTCCATTATTAAATTGAGTTTATAATCATCTACTTACAGTATTTATCTTTTCTACTTATTTTAATTGTAATTAACTTCAACCATTTACTTAAGTTTATACTCATTTATTTATAGTATTCAGGTTCAATTCAATTACTTAGCATATCAATTCATTAACTTAAGCTTATAATTATTTACTTATAATACTTACTTTCTATTACATTTAATTAGTAGCATTTAAACTATAACTTAAGTTTATAACAAAAGCAATTCCATTAAACCCTTTCACTACTTAAGTTTTACTTGCATAATATCCCATTACAAATCTGATTTAACATTACAACTTTTAATATTTGGTAAGTTATATGTGTGTGTGTGTGTGTGTGTGTGTGTGTGTGTGTTTAAGAATGCGATTGAATTTTACACAATTTTATCTTGTTTATTTTAATTAAATTAATGTTCAATAGTTATCATTTCTCATTTCATACCCTTTGGTTTATAGGTTACAAATTTCAAATTTCTTATATATTTTATTTATAACTTAGCATTTAATTTTCTTAGTTTCATTTTAGAAGTTCCAACTATTAAATATTTAAATTTCATTTCATTACAATAACTGAAATCTCTAATTTATAGAAATTTAAGAACTAAATGTCAGGTTCCATTTCAAACATTTAAAAAAATATACATATCATATCTTTTATATATCAAATCATATTTAGAAATAAAAATTAATATTTGTTTATCAAAACAAATGTGTAGTAAACTAGTATAGCAGCCTTCCCACTATGAAGCTCGAAGATGAATGTCGATGATGTGTGCACTCATCACCGAAATTATTTTCCAACAACAGAGAGGGAAGTACAGAACTTATTTCTTTCAAAACTTACTTTAAAACATTTCCTTCAAATTGTATTGAAATATTTATATCGGAAAAATACTTCCAAAAAAGTACTAATATTATATTCCACAATTCTTTGAAAGAAAAAAAAACACCGGAACTTAAGTTCTAAAATTCCAATTTATATTTATTTTATTTACAATCTCATTTCTCAACCAATATTTTTCAATTTCTCTACCTAACAAAAAATATATTACAAAAAATTATATCATTTATTAAATCTATTATTTTCTATACAAAAATATAATGGGCCAAATTATTTCATTTACCTATATTTCAAAACAAATATTATGTCGATCTACCCTATTAAGTGTTTAGAAATCCCTATCGATGTCATAGCGCCCTATGCACCAATCAGAATTTATAAATACAAAACGAAATAAATTAACATAATATAAAACCTTTTATAACATTAACAAATACGCTCTCTCATATATACACTCAGCGACTCATTCTAAGGTATTACTACCCTATTTCTAAAGAGTCAGACCCCACAAAGCTAAGGTTATCGCTAAACCAAAGCTCTGATACCAACTTTAATGACCTGCCTTTTTGGACGTTTTAAGCAGGCACATAAACCACACACTTCAGACTCAAACCAAACAAAAAGGTAGATTGTTATTGGGGTAAATAAGAGAAAGAAGAAAAAAACAAAACAGAATCTCACAGCAGAATGAAAAAATACAATAATCGAATAACAGTTCATGAAGCTGTTTACAAAAACATTTGTATATACTTATACAACACAGAATCAGAGTTACACATTACAGAGATAAATAAATATGCAGCGAAACAGTATGGTGTAGTAGGAATAATATAATAATAGTACAAATCTTCCTCTTCGTCCTCTAGAAATAAGGTCTTCAACCCTAAAATGCTTAGGCTGACCCAAACGAATTGAAAAGACAAAACACTCGAGTCAGAACTAAAAGATCTTATGTAAGTTAAATCAACGGTAAATAAATATGAGCGTGATGGCGTCAGAGATGTTTTCGGGATTTGACATCTTTTGTCCAATGTCTAACGTGGGTGCAGTAACTTAAGAGATGTTCGAAATTACCATCTCCTGAAGATCCATTAAACTATCTACTATGTAGTACAATACGCTATTACAATATGTCTACAGTAAAATAAAAGTGTTAAAATAATGTTAAGGTGTTACCCATATCCCCCATAACACAATTTTATATGTTTCCATAGTCTATACAGTACCGTAATTCCTGCAGGAACTAGAGGGCTATCAGAGTGCACTCCACAGGTATGGTACAAAACAAACTCGTAGAAGCGCTCTTGGGAATGTGAACACGGCACTCGAGGCAATGACGCGGTGGATATACCAATTGCAGATCCGGACTGGTGATAACGCATAGCAGCTACTACTGCCTACCTCGGAACACACTCCAAAATCAAAAATCAAGAGGTGGCCCCCAAATCAATCATAAAGTAATAGAATGGTATCGATGAAATGTGTCCGATAGGAGGAATGACCTAACTTGGCTCGGCGTGGCTCTTGTTTTAGTCACATCTAAGTTGGCACACTGGAGTCAAGGTCACGTTATACCTTATATAGAAATCATTCGCCAAACCATCCCACTTCATTTTTGGAATCTTCACCACATACACAGTTGTTAAAGTGGTTTTCGGTATTGGTAGAGAGTATGCCAATATCCGATCCCGGTCTCTTTAACAATCAAACGCTTATTTCACACCGGATGGTTCTTTTGCATTTCAAAAATCAACTCACAATTTGTATCAAAATATCATATTCTCAAAACCATATCACTTTCGAAATCGTATTCACTTTGAAATCATATTCACCTTTTAAATCATATTGTTTCCGAAATCATAATTTCTTTCAAAAACCATATTTCCAATTAGGTTAAAATAATTTATGTAGTTAATATAGGTTAAACTAGTTTAAAATTTTAAAAATCTTAATAATTAGAAAATTTAATATTTTTTAAACGATTTATATTAAAATATGAGTTTGGAATTTATATCAATTTTACTATTCATTTAATCTCAACATACCTGGACCATTTCAAATTTCCAAATCAACCAATCCTACTTTCAATTCGAATTCCAAATAAACTATTAAATTCTATAATGCTTTCAATCCATATTTGAAATATCAATTTAAGCTACTCCAAATTCAATATTTTTAAGTTAACTTTCAAACAAATTTAATAACTCAATTTTGAAAATTTTCAATTATACTTCAAAACCACTTTAAAATTTCAATTTAATTCCTTTACACAATTCCTTTAAAGAAATTCCAATTTTACCATAAAACTTGGATTTTTGATAATAATTCATTTATATAAATCAAATTTTTACATGAAAATATTATTTAACCAAATTAAAAAATTAAGGATTTTAAATTCATTTAATTTAACCAATCCGGTGTCCGTATATAATTCTCTACCCTAGGGTCAAGTGATACGGATATCTATCATTTCAATCTACAATTTAAAATTTTATAGCTATATATCATTTCAAACCGCAATCCTGAATTTAATAAAATCCATAAAATCGCTCGAGCCTATCATTTCAACTCATAACGATTTTTCCCAAATCTATAGATCGTTCGGGTATATATCATTTCAACCCATAGGGATTTTCCTAATAATAACTAAGGGAACTTGCAGAGTGATAGCATTTCATAAATCAAATATAGCATCTAATCATCCAGTCATAAATTCAAACATCCATCATAATCTTCATCCAATTCAATCAATAAATATCAACCATTAACAGAATATTATATACAAGTAATTAATTAGCAAATTTAAATTCAATAATAAATTAAATGACAATTTAATTCAAAATAAATTCAAATTAACATAACAATTTAAATATATCAAACATCCATAAATAAATTTCTAATCACATCATAACTAATTTAACAAACATAAGAGATTTCAGAAGTCGTGAGTGGGTCAAAACACTCACCTTTGAATTTAAATCGATTTAAAATCTAATTTAGGGCCCAAATTCAAGTGATCTAAGAATTCATCAAAACTAGCATCAAAATGTTTGGAATTTCAATACGATCCCAGCAAAAAAACCGCGCATGAATTGGACCTCGTACACAAAAGTTATGATGATTAGAATTTTTTTTTAAAAAAAATTAAATTTAAATAAACAAACCTCACCATTGCCCACATCATCGACCCCGTACCGCCTTTTAAACCCTAGCCTAGAAACAACATGCGATCGAACCTAGCCGTAGTCGCCACGTACGTCGCACGCCTCCTCGTCGACCACCCATGAGTACACGCCTGCCATATCACCGACCATCACGCCCCCACCAACTTGACAACGAACGATGTGACCCACGCGATAAATCGCAAAGAAAACAAGCAGTTGTCGCACCATATTTCCAACCCTAAATGAATTTTAGCGCCCTATCCAACCATCAACTCGTCACGCCAACCACCTAGATAAACTCCCCTCGTGCTCCTCTACAAAACTGTATCCTCCAATCGACGATCGGCCAAAGATCATCAAACATCAATGAACGACTGAGATTAATTTGCCCAGTTCCGGCCACACAGCAATCCAGATCTAAAAAAATTACAAATTTGACTTGCGCTCGTCGAGAGCTTCAAATCGATATATAATTTGTTAGGGTTTGAGGACTTTGATTTTTGGAATTGAATTTGAAATTGAATTTGAAATTGAATTGTGGGCTTTGAATTTTGGATATGTTCTGTCAATGGAAAGGAGGAGATAGCCAGGAAATGTACGTACAAACAAATGAAAATAAGAAGCAGCTAGGATTTATAATGGACTATTTATAGGCAGGCTAGAAATTAAAATGAATGGATTAGATTTGATTTGGAAGTTGAACGATAAACGACCAAAAAAACCCGTTCTATCTCCGGAACGAAAATGGACCATCCCATATATCAAAATAGATGTTTATGATAGTTTTAAACTCGATAGAATTCAAGTCCTAATTCCATCATATGAAGAAGTTATATTAAAATCAGCTTATTTCCAATTGATTTCAAATGAATTTAATTTAATTGATTTCTAGGTGTTTCGGGTCTGTACGATCAACCGACAGGTCCGATCGCTACGAAACTTGAAATCCTACAATAATTCACCGTTACAGATCCTATGAAACTAGTTTCGTTGAAATCCAAGATAGTTGCTAAAATGACTATATTTCAAGTTAATTAAATAGATTAATATTATTAAATTAATTAAATCACTTTCTAATTCCAATATTTATTAACTAACAAATTTCATCATTTGTGATTACTCAAACATTTACAATAATTTCTACAAATTAAAATATTAATTTAAAGTTAATCAATTTACCATTACGGTGTTAAATTTCAATTTTGATAAATTCAATAGTTATAAATTAAAATTCTAATAAATCCATTTATTTAAATTTTAAGTTTTGTTATTCGATCAATTATGATCTTATTGGTACAATTACATTGGTTTATATCGTAGCACACTAATATTTTTCAATTTCATCTTAATTTCAATTAACGTAATATTTAATTTCATTTAATTACAATAAATCCATTTATTATAGATTAAATTTCAAAAAATTGACAAATCTTGATTTCCATTCTTTTTATTCAACCAATTGTCATATTGTGAATAAAATTAACATTATTTCCAATTATTACCTTAATTTACATTAACGTAATGTTTAATTATATTTATTGTAATTGATTTCCAAATTTAATTTAACTGACTAAATAAATAGGTAACATATAATTTATCACCATTAAACTTTCATCACATTTATAAGTTTATTATTTACAAACAAATGTTACCATTGCTTACATAACATGGATTTTATTCAATTAGCACTAATTACATATTATTTCGTTGGTTAATTCAATATTTACATTTGTTTCCTTATATTCACTTTATAACCAAGTTATAACATATGATTCATTTCAATTGATTGATATTTCATTCAATTTATAATAATTAACTTAGATTAACATTATTACATTTTATTTTAGTCATTATTTCATTAATAAATCATAACTTTTTATTTCTTCCAATTATTAACTCACAAAATCCTACTATTATAACAAATTTTTATTTATCGAAAATTACGGGTCATTATAGAGAGAGTCACGGGTGTTAGAACGAGTTTAAAATTTTGAAAAGAAATATATAAAATATCAACATAGGTTAGGTTTACCCAATTAGGTCATAGTTTGACCGGTATTGGTCAATCTAGACCTAGTAGGGATCGACCCGACATGGGTTTAATCGAGCGTTTATCGATCTATAATGACATAAATTAATGGCTGATATTGATTGCTTGGGTACGAAGTAGTTGATAGGTAGTTGAGATGAAAGCATGGTTAATATAATGGTCCTTAGTGTTAATATAACCATATAAGTAAGATGGTAAACCAAACCCTTATTCTTTTGTTAAATGAACAACAGGGGAAACTCTACCAAATTTTCTATAGTAAGCCTTAATTTTCTAAACCCTAAAAACAAAATTTGCCCCAAATCAAACTAGAATCAAGAGCAAGCAATCAAAGGAGAGAGCTACTGATTGGAGGCCAAATTTCTCAAGATATAGAGCTTCGGCTAATAGTGAGTGGGCACAGATTAATGCTTTGATTTTAAATTATTTTAACTGATTATAATTGTAGAAATTAAATTATTAGATCAAGGTTGAATTTTCTAATCCCTAAACCTTAGATTTTAATTTGAAATTGAATTATGAAATTGGGTAATTCAACATTAGTTAGTGCAAATTTGTAATCATTAATTCACAAACCCTAGAATTGCTTCATGTTGGAAACTTAATTAAAAAAAAAATTGGGTTAACTGTAGTCTTAATTGACCTAAGTGAACGATGTTAAATAAAAATTAATTGACAACTAAAAATCAAAAAAACCCTTAAAAAAATCGATGTCGACAATTGACCTGGCACTCTATGTGTTGATCGTTGGCAGTCGACCTGGGTAATGCTAGGGTCGACTGTTCGAGTTAAAATGGGGCAGATTGAACCTTGGCCTAAGGCCTGAATTAAAGAGATAAAGATTTGGTAATTTAACTGAAAATTTTGAAATTAGTGAACTAGTTATCGAGATAATTTGGGTTAGGTATTTCAAAATGTTTGATATTGACACAGGAGAATACATATTTCGCAATAGTTAATTTGGAATTGGTAATGTATATTGCATAAACGGAGTTGATTAAAATGATTCATTTCGCAATAAGCTCAGGGTCGTTCCGTATGGGTGAGCGCAGCACTATTAGAGGCGCTTTTTGAGAGAGTCTGGTATTGATGGAAGATCCAGGTACACACATCTAGCGCAATGTGGTAGAGGTGTATGCTTGTGTAGTACAATAAGTAGCTCTTGGTATCGATTAAATTAGAGCTCGATACTAATGGGAGTTCCTATAGAACCATAGTGTAGTACAATAAGTAGCATGTTGGTATAATGATGATGGGAAACTAGTTCCCAATTTGGCCAATAATCAGTGTGAGGTTCGATCGGTAGCTTTGACCAATTAGGTGATATAAAAATCCCTAGGTGTTGACCTTAGAAGTTCACGAACACTTTCTACACACACTATATCACTTAGGTAGATTTAAAGTTAATTTTACTTAATCATCACTTATTAATCTTGTTCTCATTCACAAAACTTTTGTCTGACCTATTCCTTTTTCATCCTGTGCCCACTGTTATCCGTTTTTAACCTAGCAGAATCTAGAGGAAATCAAGAGAACTCCATCGAGTTAGAATAGCTCAAAAGCCAACCGAAGGGACTAGAACAAGGAACCAAAGAAAGTCAGGAAAAAAGAAAGGAAAATTCTCTATGGGAATGGATCGCTAGCGATCCATGACATTAACACAAGGGTTCATGAGCAACATCAACATAAGATAATAGACATGATCCAAAAGGCAAAGCTCAGAAAATCATTAAGTATACGGATTGCTAGCAATCCATGCATTATGGATTGCTAGCGATCTAAACCTCTTTGCCAGATCGCCATAAATTCTAGAAGAACGTAGTCTAAAAATAGACCAAGTATATGGATCGCTATCGAACCTTATTTCATCAATCAGCCGCGATCTTCATGGAGAAAAGCAAAGGGAAAATGTAAGGTGTTGGCTCGCCTTCGAACAAGACCTATGGATCACCGGCAATCCATAACCAATGGATTCCTAGCAATCCATCCTTTTAGCTCGGGTCATGGTGTAACCTCCATTGTGAATTCTTGTGTTGATCTGCAAGTATGTTGTAAGTAGACTTTGCCCAGTTGCTCTCGAACCTCTATAAATACTCTCTTATCTGCACCATAAAAGAGATCCTTCGGACTGGTTACTGAAACTCTACTGGAAGCTTTCTTCACTCTTCATCTCCCTCACAATAATATTCAACGGGGTCACTGTGATTCTCCAGTGGATTCCAACCTTGGAGATTGGATCTAGCTAAGGATAATCAAGATCTTTGTAATCACACACTTCTTGTAACAGCAATCAGTCTATAATAGAAATTATAAAGTGGACGTAGGCTTCGTTAACAGGCTAACCACTATAAAATTCTTCTTGGCTTCTTTCCCTTACTGCTTTTTTCTATATCTATTATCTATATTATTGCTCTATAAGAATATGGCTGGTTCTTTCACACTCAAAGCATCATATTGATCCATTTTTTGGTCAACATTTTGGCACTTTCACCGAGAACCCAACTCAGGCTTAGATCTAACTATCTACTTGGGATCATATAGGTTCAAAAGTTAGATCCTCAATCTCTGCAACAATCAACATCAAATATAAATCCAAACTATCATTGACCAACCAACGAGACCGCCATCTGAGTCATTCAAAGGGGATTAGTAGGCAAAAGCAATAGGTAGTAGTGGGCGGAGCTCCAAGAATCATGACAAAAAAAATGTTAGCACTCCACCTACTGCAAAAGCGCTTGCGACAAATTTGAACCTAGGGGTAAAAACCACGTGGGAAGATATAACGATGGCTCTCTTTGGCTCTAAAGATGACAAGCAATTTGAGGAAGAAAAATTTGATGAAAACGCTAGCGTGCAAAATAGTAGAAGAAGCTGTAAAACTTATGCCACAGCATAGTACGAAACAATGGACGGAGAACTGCTGCTTAAATGGTATTTCTAGAGGTAAGAGAACCAAGAAGATATGACACAAATTAGGATCGTTTACAAGGCCAAGCTTTTGTGGTATATTGTGACCACTCCCAACTGACCAGCTCCAATCCCATAATGGAGTTCCCACTATCGAATTATGAAAGGTCATCATCGAAAATCATCAAAAATAATCAAAATGTTTGTTGACAAACTCACTTCAGGTTTCACTCGAAGTCGAACTCGGATAATCATCCATTTGACTCAAAGCAAACCGAGGAAATTCTAGCCCCAAACCATACTCGGGTGAAACTAAGATTTTCTCCAAGCAAACACGAAAACGACTCCAAGCACAGTTTGTCACCAATCCAGCATTTCAAATTTGTGACTCCAAGCGAACCATGTGCTGACTCCAAGCAAACGACAAATTTTCTCAGGTCGGACTCTAAGTAAAATACCACCAATCCATCAATGTTGATCCATCTTCTTTGTCACATAACTCAGACGTGTGAACTCCGAATACCTTGAAATTTGAGACGCAACATTATGGGGCCTTCTTTGTCACCCTAGATCGATCTTACCTAGTTTAAATTTTTTTGGGATCGTCACTGATCCATGATCCCATTATAAATGATTTATCATTCAATCGGCATTTCCAGTCATTCAAGCATAGACAATCATGCACATATCATCTCAAGCATTATAAACAGCCGTAACTTGAAAACGGACCGATCTGACAATGACTGGAGCCTCTTCCCCAACCAAAACCTATTCACCGTAGTCGTTCAACATGCAGAATATCCAAACAAGTTTATCATGCCAACTATACCTTCTATACAACTGTACAACTAATTCGAAATTTCTTCTCTATAGGTATGACTAGCATTTGGATGAAGCGAGGGCGACGAATGTAGTCTACTGTAAGGGCCTCAGATATCATTAAAGGATGAAACAACCTACTACTCTGAAAGAATTCTATGGGAAGGAAAACCAGTTCTAAATACTAGTGATTGAAAGAAAGCAAACCTAGCAATTTGCCAAAGAACATACCAAATGATGAAGGAGTTATAGGGCCTCCGGGACCTCCTTTCCATGCAAGGCTACTAAGACCCGATATAGCAGTGCCCAGTCTAACTGACGAAATTAGAAGAAAGACTGATTATCAAATAATACTGTGGCTAACTAGCTACTAAGGAATGGAGCAGCAACCTAAAGCGATGCCTTCTCATCCATCCTTGTTCACTTTCCTTTTCCAAATGAGTCGTACCATGACATCAGGGGTATTACAGGTAGCATGTTGAAAGAAAATACTTTTATGCCTTCGACGAGTCAGGTCGATCCCCTTTGAGAACCTGCGTTGCTCTGGTAATGTCGAGAAGGCTTGTCCAAAGGATCGTCGAACAAACAAATCCAATCCCTTAGTTTCTAGGAATCAATAAAACCGTGTTCCCATGAGCCGAATCCGAAAATTCCCCATAAGTCAATGAATTATCGCTCTAAGGCCATCTATTCGTCAGACTCCGACCATAAAAAACGTTTCACGAACGTGAAGGTCTTTCATGAACTAAAGCATCGTGAAGGTAAACTGATAGATCACCGGTCATCTGATCCAAAAACCCATCACGAATGTGAAGATCTTTCACGAATTAAAGGATCATGAAGGCGAATCGGTAGATTAGTGGTCAACTTGTCCCAAAAACCCTTTGCGAATGTGAAGATCTTTCACAAACTAATGCATCATGAAGGCGAACCAGTAGATCAGCGGTCATCTGATCCAAAAACCCTTCGCGAACGTGAAGGTCTTTCATGAACTAAAGTGTTGTGAAGGAAAACTGGTATATCAGTGGTCACCGGATCCAATAAACCCTTCGCGCACGTGAAGGACTTTCATGAACTAAAGCGCCATGAAGGTAAACCAGTAGATCAGCGGTCGTCTGATCAAAAGAAACCCTTCGCAAACTTGAAGGTCTTTCATGAACTAAAGCGTCCTAAAGGCAAACGGGTAGATCAACAGTCATCTGATCAAAAGAAACCCTTCGCGAACGTGAAGGTCTTTCATGAAATGTAGTGTCCTGAAGGCGAACCGATAGATCAGCAAAATTTATGTATGACTAATATCCATGAAGGTGAACTTGAAGATCATCAGTCATCTGATCCAAAGCCACTTGAAGTTAATAAAGTCACGCTCCGGGATCACAAAACGACAATCATACCAGTCGCTCTGCAAAATTAATGGAATAACTTCCAATGACTAATGAGACAAATAGTGCTAAATTCTAGAGCTTTAAAGTCACTCAAAGAAACTAAGCCAAAACTGAATCGACCTTATGATCAATCATAAGCTAACTCAAATCAAGCAAAGACTCGTCACCTGGGAGAGCCGCACCCAATAAACCGGGCGCAACCAAATAAGTTGTGGAGAGAACCTGGATATAGTTCAAGCGCGCCAACAACCCTATGGCATGGGAGTCACTGCACACACTTGAATAGTCATAAGAAAAGCCAAGAGTAATCATAACATAGTTTTGTTATGCCCGATCAAAATTTCTGGCATTCTGACAACTACAGACTTAATGACCTAGTTAGTGCAACGAATGAAATACTAGCGTAATACTTGCCCACTTCTTTACAGCTACTACTTTATCACTCTTGGTAACCAATCCCTCTTCCTCTTAGACCGTATGCCAGTAAAAACCCATTCTATAAAGGTAGATTGGACCAAGAGCTAAGAGTCATGCCCTGAACTCCCATAGGCTCTTTCTTCAACCCATCTTCATGCATTCAGCTATAGATGTCTCCATTAGGGCAGCCTGATCTATTTGGACGTGTACATTATCCAGAAACATGGAAAGATCATCCAAGCCATGGTTACCTAAACTAAAAACTTTTTAGCTTCATGAATTAATAAAACCGTGTTCATGTAAGCAACATGCTAAGTCGATAGGATCAAATCAACTCAAAATCATTGTTTAACTACTTGGACCAGTCAAACTATGCCCGAGTATGCTTCATCAACTTGTCGAGTCGAAGAAAGTGAATTGACTCAAACCACCAACTTCTCATGTTGTCCAAAGATTGGAAACGGTGAGAAGTACATTCCAAACCATTCCGAATCAAAGGGTCGTATCAATCCCATAAGTCACGCACCCTCAAAACCCGTGCACCCCATAAGCCGCGCACTCTCATAAACTGCGCTACCCATAAGCCGCCCACTACAAGAAGCCGTGCATCTCGTATATCGTGCACTCTCATAAACCATGCATCTCATAAGCTATGCAAACACTGCTTAGTGTCGCTCCGGCATTATTACCAGAACGCTAAAATTCTCTAAGTATCGGTGTTGTCGTGACAACACCAGGAAACTTGTTTATCTCAAGATCAACAAGAGTCGTTCCCTACCACCTAAAAGGACCGACATTGCACCGGCAATGCCACAAAGTTCCCAAATCAAGATTTCAATAAATAATTCCGATCTTTGACCAAAATGTATAAATTTAAGACATTCAAATCATGAGCACCTAAAAATAGGAGCTGCAACACAATTTTGATGGAGGGCATCCAAAGAGCCACCCAGAACATCAAGTCTCGCATCTAATGTTTAGAGTAATCTTCCCCGTGGACTGACTACACATAACACGCTAACACTTGGTCAGGACAAAAAATATTCCATGGTTCTATCACACTGAACAGAAAATTTTGGCAATCACAACAAAATTAAGCAGTATAGTAGGCTGGAGGAATGTGGAATTAAAAGGGAAACTGGTCCAACCTGCTAGACGTCAATATTGCCTCAGCAACATCAAGAACTCCGGACTATCATATCGACTAGAAAATCAAACTCTTTAAAATCCACCATCGCTCGAAAATAGGCAATAAAAGGAGGGACTTACTATTAACCAGAGATAGATAATGATGGAAGACGTTTGCAGAATCAAGTCATCAACCCAGTGGCTTCCAAAGACAGAAGTAGGTGCTCTAATGAGGTCTCAAACCGTAACTTGCAAAAAACCAGCCGTTATTCGAAGGCGGACAATGGCAAGGAGAGAATGCTCAAAATCGAGCAGCTAAACCATTGATTCCCAAAGATTGGAACCAACGAATAAGGTTGACATCCACAATAATGCTATTAGTCTAGTATAATGCATATGGCTTGGAACAAGCAAGGTTAAGTGTCACCGATTCAAGACAAACACTACTGAACTCTACTGGTCCATGATCGATATAGGAATGAACGCGGTCATACCAGGGGCAATGTGATGACTTGCTCCACAATTTTAGATTTTCTATAATAATTTGGAGTTTGACACCTAAAAGTGAAGGGTTTCGCTTAGAAATGAAGGGTTCCGTAGATATTCATCAGATCATAACAAAAACCGATGGGAGAAAGTTCGATTTTTCATGAGTAAGAATAACTATGGAATTGGTTAAGCAATAGCCTTGCATCTCCAAGGGTAATACTTAACGGTTATAAACAAAGCTAGGCAGCGGAAATGCCTAGGACTCTCACCTTTCCAGAACATGGCATCTCCTAGATTTAAGCAATATTGAGAAAACAACGACATTGGTTTAAAAGGAATCAACTCAACTCTACAGGATCGAAAGAATGATTCACCCCTCACTAACTTGACTTTAACACTGCCCAAAGACAGGCAACACTAAGAAGATACTTCCACAATCCAACATCGAAGTGCAAGTTTTCGAAGGTCGAAACTAGTACCCAACCAAATTAAGAGCACCACTGAATCGACGGGGAAAATCAATCCTAACCTCCTGAGTGTCAGTGTTGCCCCGCCAATGCGAAGACCTTCTTTTATCTTTTAAGTACTGGTGTTTCCCTGACAACGCTGGAGAAATTTTCTACTTCCTAAGTAGTAGTATTTCCCTGGTAATGCTAGGAAACTTTCTATTTCATAAATATCAGTGTTGCTCCTACAACTCCAGGAAACATTCTACTCACTAAGAAACAGTATTGCCCCGGCAATGCCAGGAAAACTTTAATCTACAAGACTAATGTGAAACACTCATCGTAGTGAACCATCGATGCACTAGCTTATGGAGATAGAAGTTGGTTCTCAACCGAGTTTCTACCTTCTCTTTAGAAAACTACTGTTGCCCAATGACAGGCAACGACCGGAAGACATATCCTTTCGTAGGTCAGTCGGATGGTTTGACCTTTCATCATAGGAATCGGCCACTGCATAGGAATAAAGTAGTGTCAAAAGGAAATCCCAGGATTGAATTGCCCATGTACTAAATTCTAGGGGTGTAAGCTGGTGCACACAACCGAATTTCCTAAATTTAACTTACAAAGAATTTAGATATAACTAAAAGATAGGTAGCCTCGAGGAAATGTTGCTTGGAACTAAGTAGCTAGGTTATCAATTCCCGAAGACAGGAATTGGCGTATGAATAGAACTTTCACGACGATGACAATCAAACAAAGCATGCACAACTAAGGACATGTAGGGACAATCATGGAAGGTCGGAACTAAAACCACCACACTTCCATAATCCTAGAATGGGATTGAGAGCCAGACGAGGGGCAATCGTATCATGTGTCCCAAACCTCTCCATCTCTCACACCCGAATATAGGCGCTCAAAATAGCTAGTCCCTGGAGCAGGGATAGACGCACAAATACTTGATCAAAAGAAATGTTGCACAGTCCAAACATGAATAACCATGAGGTTGGTTAGATAATGGTTTTGTATCATAAAAAAGAGCATTCTGGTAACAAAATCGCCAACAAAGGAAATGAAGGATTTATTGTTTAGAAATCAACGGTCGCTCATAGTCTGGAAATGACGAGAAAGATCGATGACCTACTCAAGGTCTAATTAGATCACTTGGTTTCGACTTGTACAAATATGCCATTACCCGAAGTTTGATGATGCTAAGAAGAAACTCCTAGAATGAAACTATCGATGCATCTGCTTTTGGAAATAGAAGCAAAAGCTTAATCGACTCTTTAATCCTACCTTTTAGAATCTTACATTATCCGAAGATCCACAACATCAAGGAAAAAATCCACAGGTTTGAGACATCCATGAATGTTTTTACGAAGATAGAAACCAATACATGATTAGGATATGCCAGACTCATAAGAATTACTTTAGCAAAAGATGCTAGAAACGCATCTTTCTAATGCCTACCAACATCATTACAAAATCTAAGATCTTGGGATCAAGCAACAAAGTCCCTAATTCCTGAAGATAGGAGCTACCGTATCAATCGAACTGGGACAATCAAACTTATTGCTTAGGATCCCTAACCTCCTAAAATATGTTGGTTCAGTAGTCAAAGTTATCAACCCTACAGGCTAGGGCATTTACACCAATGCTTTGTCAAACAAGCTCAACTGAGCATGAACTCAACTGAATATAAACAAGAATAGTTACGAAACTGGCTAGACAAAGCTACTATAGTTCTATAAAAAGCAATTCTTAGAGTCGAGGAATTAAGCCAATAGTCCCCTGAGACAGATGCGAGTGTGTAGATCAAATTCCAAAAACCACAAAGGAAGGATATTCTCGATTGAATAACTCATGCACTAGTTTTCAAAGACTGAAGTTGTGCATGATCGAACATCAACTACAACTCTACAAGAGCAGCCGTGCCTTGTAATTTAACTGTAATCTATCATCTCAATATAACAGGAGTAATAAGTGAAGCCTACGTTGCGAAGGACCCAGCTACTGGAGGAGTGGAAGTCCCTCCGCCAGAATAAAGACTGGATGACTGAAAAGTCATTTTCAACAAAATAACTTGGCATTCAACCCTACCAGGTATGTTTTACTTTAAGTAATATCCTCATATAACCAACACCCAAAATCCAAAGGAAGTCGACGTATGTTGACCGGTCGAGTTTCGAGCGTCGACTGAGGCAGATGCAGTGTGTTATCCACATAAAAAGAGTCCAGTATCCTGAATATGGCAGACAAACAATCTATCGTAGATAACTTGCTTACATTAGAAAAATAATCCACATCATCCTTTGAAATTATCTCTTTCACACTTACCAGTTATTGATCAATGATCGATAACGGAGCCATTGGCCGATGCGACGTGGGAAGCTTTTCTTTCTAGGGTCACTGGAATACAGAAACGGAAGAGCGATATGATTGAATCATCCACTATATCCGATTTTGGAATAAATAATCGCATTGGAATTCAAAAACATCGACAGGAACTTAACTAAATTCTTGAGAAGAAAAGGCTAAAGAAAAAGAGCAACACCTCGCTCCAGAACGGCATACAATCGTTCGAGACAAAACTTAGCTTCCTCGCCGATCGAATTAAACTATATGGGACAACTCCAAACCTACATCATGCACCCACTTACTGACCTAAACCTTTGCGTAAACTATGGAGCAAAGGTTGCATCATCATTAGTAGGAATTGAAATTTAAATAGAAATAAAAAAAATGGCTATCAGAACTCAGTCAATTGAGAGCAACATCTTAAGGTGGACCCTGATGATTTATATCAAAAATTCAACAGTCAAAGCCAAATTTGCATGGTAACCTCGACACGATCAACTAGATTTCACAAAATGAAAACTCAAAAAAAGTTACTTCCAGAACACGCCTTATTTTCAATGAAGAATACTCAGGGGGCTAAATGTTATCTAGGTTTTTAACCCAGCAGAATCCAAAAGAAGTCAAGAGAACTCCATCGAGAAGAATAGCTCAAAAGCCAACCAAAGGGACTAGAGCAAGGAGTCAAAGGAAGTCAGGAAAAAAGAAAGGAAAATACACTAAGGGCTAGCAATCCATGGCATTAACTCGAGGGCTCATGAACAACATCAACATGAGATAATAGACGCGATCCAAAAGGAAAAGCTCCAAAAACCACTAGGTACATGGATTGCTAGCGGTCCATGCACTATGGAATGCTAGCAATCCATACTTTTTCGCCAGATCGCCATAAACTCTAGAAGAATAAAGTTCAAAAATAGATCAACCATGGATCACTAGCGATCCATACTATTTCATCAATCAGTTGCGATCTTCATGGAGCAAAGCAAGGGAAAACGCTAAGACGTTGGCTCGCCTTCGAACTAAACCTATGGATCGCTAGCAATCCATAGCCAATGGATCGCCAGCGATCCATCCTTTTAACTCGGGTCATGGTGTAACCTCCCGTGCGGCATCCTATGTTGATCTATAAGTATGTGGCAAGTAGACTTGGCCTAGTAGCTCTCTAACCTCTATAAATACTCTTCTATCTGCAACATAAAGGGGATCCTCCGGACCAGTTGCTGAAACTCTGCTAAAAGTTTTCTTCGCTCTTCACCTTCCTCACAACAATCTTCAATGGGGTTCATTGTGATTCTCTAGTAGATTCCAACCTTAGAGATTCGATCTAGCTAATGATAATCAAGAGCTTTATAATCAAACACTTCATGTAACAGCAATCAGTCTGTAATAGAAATTATAAAGTGGACGTAGGCTTCGTTAATAGCCAACCACTATAAAAATCTTCTTGTCTTCTTTCTCTTACTAATATTTTCTATATCTATTATCTATATTATTGCACTATGAGAACTGGCCTGGTGCTTTCACACTCAAGCTAGGGCGTTGATCCATTTTTTGGGGTCAACACTCACCTTATATGGATAGGGTGGTAGATGATCGAGCTTAATCCCACTAAAGAGTCCACAGAGAGAGCGATGGGAGAGGCTCCTGCCCGCCCACCTATCGTTCTAGATTTTGCTAAGCTATGTAAAAAAATTCTAGTCTCAGAGGCAAGGCATATTTTGGAACAGAGTATTACATGGATTCGAGAGCATGGATTCATGCTTATAAGAGTATATTTGCTCTGATGTGTTTGACCGATGTGAGGAGGCAGCTGCAAGGTAAGGCAATGAGCTAGTAGGAGGTTATGGAGGCTGAGATTGATGAAGCTGATATTTCTTGGGATGAGTTTTGTATGAGGTTTGACGTGAAATTCATTTCTAGAGCAATGGAAGGCTAACGATTAGAGAATTTTATCCATCTCAAGTAGGGAGATATGACAATCAAGGAGTATGTGAACCAATTTAATGAGCTAGCTAGGTTTGGAATGGAGTTGATTTGCACACCACATAGGAAAGCTCTTAAAATTGCTAGGGAATTGATTCAGCTACTTCAGGTTTAGTTGTGATTCATATTCCAATGGGTGCTACCTATAAGTGGTTAGTGGAGATGGCCTTGCTAAACTCCATCTCCAAGAAAGAAATGAAGGAAGAGGCTTTAAAGGTTGTGAAGAAGCAGCTACATAAAGGTAAGAAGAATGGAGGATTTGGACTGCAGGAGAAGATTCAGAAGAAGGACTTGAGATGCAATAAGTGTAGGAGGCAGGGACATTTTGCTAAGGACTATGTGGTGGATCTCTCTGAGATTAAGTATTATAATTGTGACCAGTTTGTGCATGTGAAGTGGACTTGCAAAGCACCATCGAAAGCTCCTACCTAAATTTCTACTTAGGTGGTTCCGACTTATGCACCAGAGGTAGTCCCTAGCTCAAGTGAACAGCTAGTGTTGGACAAGTGTAAGAAAGAGGTGATCGAAGGTGTGTTAATTCTCTCCCATTTATCTAATTGTGTATTATTTGACAACGAGCCTTCATATTCTTTTATCCCTAGTAGACTTATCGATGACTTGCACTTAGGTACTTGTATTGTTACAAACCCTATAGTTGCGTCAACCCCCATAAGAGGACCGACCAATTTATCTATGTTGTGTAGAGGTTTACAGTTGTTTATCTTGGGGGTTGAGTTTGATTGTTATGCCTTTATATTCGAATTCTCTAGATTTATGTTGATATTAGGCATGGATTGGTTAACTATGTATGGTGCTTTCTTAGACTATGATAGAAAGGTTATTAGGTTGAACACATGTAGAGGACATAGCTTAAAGGTTTGTTATGACTCTCGAGGATCTGTTATGTTGAGCTACTTATATTCAGTGGACCTATTACATGAAGAGCTTAGTATAGTGCCTATAGTTCGAGACTTTCCTGATATTTTTTCCAAGGTCACTAGTGTCCCTCCGTAGAGAGAGATCAAACTTAGAATCTATTTAGTTAAGAATGCTAGACTTGTCATCTTACCATCAAGGCATATGGCTCTAAAGGAAACATGGTAGCTGAATAAGAAAACTAATGAGCTGTTAGAGAAGGGCTTCATTTGGAGGAGTATTTCATAATGGGAGCACTGGTCGTGTTTGCCACCAAGGTGATTGGTTTTCTTAGACTCTACGTTTATTATAAGGAGCTTAATAAACTAACAAAGAAGAATTGTCATCCTTCACCCCGCATAGATGATCTCTTTCATTAATTAGTTGGAGCTAGAGTATTCTTATGGTTGGATTTAGCATCGGATTCCATTTGTGTCCTCTAGTCGAGGACAGTGTTTAGAAGATGGCATTCCGTACACCCAAGGGATTGTATGAGTAATTAGTCATGCCATTTTGACTGACCAATCCACTTGCTTATTTTATTGATCTGATGAGCCGAGTATTTTGGGAGCTTCTTAACAAATTCATTGTGGTATTTGTAGACGATGTCCTTGTATACTTGACGTGTGAAAGGAGCATGCATTGCATTTGGAGGAGGTGCTCAAGACACTCTGTGTATACAAGCTTAAGGTGAAGTTTCTAAGTTCCACTTTTAGAGAGAGAAGGTATGATTTTTAGAACACAACATCTTGAAAAATGGTTTAGCAGTTGACCCTAGTAAATCAGTAGTAGTTTAGGATTGGCATGTTCTGAAGAATGCCACACAGATGAGAAGTTTCCTTGGTTTGGCGGGTTACAATCGCTAGTTCATTAAGGACTTCGTGAAGAATTTAGCTCCACTAACCCATCTTACCAACCAAAATATAGTCTCTTCATGGGATGCAAGTTGTGAGGATGCTTCCATTAGATTGAAGGAGTCGTTGACGGGTGTGCCCATGTTAGTATTGCCGTGAGGGAGTGAAGCCATTTATAGTTTATACCGATGCATGTGGAACAGGGTTGGGTGCAGTATTGATGCATGAAGGGAAGGGTGGTGAGTTATGCAAGTTGGCAGTTGACCATAAGAGGAATTATCCTACACATGGCCTTGAGTTGGCAGCCACTGTCTTTGCTCTCATGTCGTAGAAGCATTATCTTTTAGGAGAGAAATTTGAACGGTATACGAATCACAAGTCATTGACTCGAGAGGATAGTTACAGAGAGGTGATAGGCTTTGTGTTCCCCACAGCATAGATTTCATTGATGCGGTATTAGCTGAGTTTCACCATTCTAGGATGACCATTCACCCCAGTGGTGAAAAGATATATGGACATTGGAGAGTTTTCTATTGGCTCGGTATGAAGAAGCAAGTAGACGAGTATATAGCGAGATATATGACTTGCAAAAGGGTGAAGTCGGAGCATAAAAGGCAGGAAAGATTGTTGCAGCCATTGGACATTCCATAGTGGAAGTGGGAAAGTATCTCCATGGATTTTATAAATGGTCTACCTAGGAGTAGGAAAGGAAATGAAAGCATTTTGATCATAGTAGATCGGTTGACCAAGTGAGCTCATTTCATTTCCATTGAGGAGTACTAGGACAAGAACATCGTTATCAGATTTATACATAAGAGATGTCGTTTGGTTACATGGAGTTCCTATTAGCATAGTTAGTGACTAAAACCTGCTTTCATTAGTGATTTTTGGAGGAGTCCACAGGAGGCTTTAGGAATGGAGTTGAGTTTGGGTACTGCATATCATCTGCAGACCGACGGATAGACGGAAAAGAGTAAATTGGGTTTTGGAGGTTTTTTTACGAATCTGCGTCATTAATTTTGGATTTTTATGGGAGGATCATTTACTTTTGGTGGAGTTTGCCTACAATAATAGTTATCAGGCCAACATTATGCTGGCACCTTTCAAGGAGTTGTTTGGCAGACTATGTATATCATCGTTGTGTTGGTGGGATACGGCAGATAGGATTATTCTTAGGTAAGACATAGTTAGAGAAATATTGGGGGAAGTGGATCTGATCCGTAGGAAAATGAAGACTACATAGGATATGCAGAAGTAGTATGCTGACAGGAGGTGTACAGAGCTAGAGTTCACAGTGGGAGACATGGCATTCGTGAAGGTTACACCCCATAGGCATGTGATGAGATTTGATACATTGGGGAAGCTAGCACCGATATTTGTAGAGCCCTTTCCGGTAGTGGCTATAGTAGGGAAGTTGGCATATAGAGTAGAGCTTCCAAAGAAGTTGGCTGGGGTACATGACATTTTCCATGTGCCGTACTTGCGAAAGTGCTTACACGATATGGCTACCATAGTTGAGTTGAGTCAGTTAGATGAAGTGGAGGTAGAATGTGAACCACTCATTCGTCATGCATCCACTTGTATTCTAGAGAATGGTACAAAGCTACTCCGTAATAAAGTGATTAGACTTTTCAAAGTTCAGTATGGAGATGATCCAACAGAGAGTACATAAAAGCCCAAGGAGAAGATCCGACGGAGAGTACATAACTTCAATAGATAAAATATTTTTGTAAAAGATTTTAGAATTTTGTAAAAAGTTTTGTAAGAAATTTATAAAAGTTTTGTAAAAGATTTTATAATGGATTTTTATAAAAGATTTTATAATGTTTTTATAAGGGAGTTACAAAGGTTTAAATGGATTTTATAAAGGGTTTTATAAAAGAACTTATATAAAGGGATCGAAAGCCTTTTAAAGGAATTTGCATAGAAGTTTATGAAAATAAGAAGAGTTGTAAATTGTGTTGGAATTTATAAATAGCTTTATAAATGTTTGTAAAGCATATAATAGTTTACGAATGGTTTAAGAGTGATTTATAAATATTTTTCGAAACTGGTTGAAAGAAATCTTCCTCGGTATCCATGAATATATTTATACTTTTGGAATAAGAATATGGATATCTTGATATGAAGGTATAAACTGTTTTATGCATTTATTATTAAAATGTTTTATAAAATGACCACGGTGAGAAATAAACATTTGGTTGTTAAAGAGACCGGGGTTGGATATTGTCATGCTCTCTGCCAATTCTGAAACCACTTTAACAATTGTGCATGTGGTGGAGAATCCAGAACAAAGTAGGATGGTTTGGCGAATGCTATTGGTATGAGGTAAGAACACAGCCCTGACCTTCGGGTCAACTTAATATGACTAAAATAATAGCTATCCTGGGCCAAGTGAGGTCGCTCCTCCTATCGGACACGCTTCTTCGATAATATATATGTTACTTTGTGATTGATTGGTGGCTGCCCTCGATTTGATTATGAGAGTGTGTCTTGAAGTGGGCGGTAGTAGCTGCTATGCGTTACTACCATTCCGGGCATGTAAAATGGTAGAATCCTACCCTGAGAATTGCCTCACATGCATTGTCATATGCCTTATCGAGCCCACTACGATTTTGGTTTGTGTCTTACCTATGGCGTGCTCCCTGATAGCCCACCAGTTTACGGTGGAGTTTACAGTACTGTATAGACTACGATGCCTATAAAATGTGGTAAAAGGGATATGGGTAACGCCTTAACGCTATTTTCTATATTATACTTTACTGATAGACACTGCATATATAGCGTATTTTACTACATATAGATAGTTTAGCAGATCCCTAGGAGATGGAGAATCTCGTAACATCTCTTAAGTTATTGTACTCATGTTATACATTGGATAAGAGATGAAAATCCTGTAACATCTCTGACGCCATTACACTCATTTTCTACGTGATATTGATTTGACTTACATAAGAATATTTTAGTTCTGACTCGAGTATTTTGTCTTTTCATTACGCTTAGGTCAGCTTGAGCTTTTCAATGTTGAAGACTTTATTTTTGGAGGACGAAAACGGAGTTTGGTATATTATATTATTAGTAATATTCCACTGCATCATTTTTGGTATGTTGTTGTTGTACTCTGATTGTTGTAAAAATTGTGTAATCAAATGTATATTATAAAATAGTTTCATGAACTGTTTATTTGATTATTATATTTTATCATTCCCCTACAAGATTCTGTATTTTGTTTTTCCTTCTTTTTTCTTATTTTCTTATTTACCACAATGACAATTCTTCCTTTTGAATGGTTTGAGTTAGACATGTGTGGTTTATTATCGATTTAAACCGTTCGAAGAGGTGGATCGTCACAATTTTGATTATTTATCCGTAGATAATTAGATGATATCAGTTTTATAAAAGGAATCCGTTGTACCATCGAGATGCATGACCTACAGATGTGTCCCGGAGTAGGGGAAGAGAGAGATTAGGACACCAATCTAGAGTATGTCATATATAGTTCCATAGTACGATTAGGTGGTGCGATAAGACATAAATGCCAACTTCTTCTGAGTTGTTGGTTTTCAAGGGAGTCCACAAGTCAGCTGTGGCTCTCCATATGTCTCTTTGGTAGCTAATGACAATTCACCATGATTTATCGATACACAATTAAGTGTACATGTAGTTGAGTATTCATAGCTTGGAGTTGCCGAATATTGGATGAAATTATTATACAGATGCATAAATATGTTGTTCAAGTGATATATATATAGATGAATGGGCTAGGAGATTTATGTATATTGGTTTGGTATGCTAGACTTATTGCAACTATGTAGTGTGAGACACTTCAAGAATGAATCACGATTCACACTTCTAAGATAATATTTTCGTGTTGTGTATACTTGTGGGAAGGTGTATCTAGGGTAGCATGAATCTAGATTGTCTATCCATAGATAATTAGATGATATCGATTTTATAAAAGGAATCCATTGTACCATTGAGATGCATGACCTGTAGACGTAGTCTCGGAGTAGGGGCTGTGAGAGATTAGAAGGCTAATTTAGAGTAGGTCATTTATTGTTTCGTAGTATGATTAGGTTGTGAGATACGACCTAAAAGCCAACATTTTGAGGTATTGGTGTTTAGGGGAGTCCATAAGTTAGTTGTGACTCTCGATAGGTCATTTAAGTAGATAACGGAAATTCAAGATGGGTATCGACTATAGATATTCATATTTCGATTTTGGGTATGAAGATGCTATATTAATTGCATTGTCATATCGTTATATTTGTTTTTCATATTTAGTTGAATGGTTTGTTATAGTATGTACTATTTTAATAAGAGAACATTATTATGTATCATCCTAACTTATTGGTGTATGGATAAAGTAAATCAATGTATGATTAGTGTTACCCATTGATCCTTGCTTACGTTTATTAGATGCATATAGGTTATATGTATATGCAAAACTTAGAGATAGTTCCCCTCACACTAGGCTTTATGTCTGACTCGTGCTTTTTCTTTGTCTGTTTATGTCATGACAACTCTTGGGTACTTGACTAAATAGTTGGGAGTCAGATGCTTTAGGGGATAGGTTTACATGACATTTGGAGCATTCTCGAGGTGTGAAGTCGATTTATTGGACATGTGTACTTGTTGATGATGTAATACTTAGTAGACTTGCTATTTTCAATATGAGAATTGTGATATATATTATATTTTGAACTCCATATGAATGGAGTTGATGTATTCCGATTTTCTACGGTGATATTTATTTATCGGTTGCTTCCGTTAGTACAGTCTCTTATATTTTGTTTATCTTGTTCTTTTTATGTATATTTAGTATATTATATGTTAGACATTTCATTGTGTGATCTTATAGATGTGACTGGGTATGTTGTTTAGTTTTAATGTTTACCTGGACTATCTTTTGTGCGGAGTAAGACGTTATCCTTAAGTGTTGATTCATGGTATTACCAAGGCGGGTCATCCGGCAAATTTCTAATTCCAGACCTTCCTTTCAATTCTCTAAAACGTCTAATGTCCAAAGATCGTAGCCATAACCAAAAGAATCATATTGTTATTTATCAAAATCATAATCGATTGAAAACTGAATCAGAATATGTGTTGCGCGCCTACATAGATCGCTTTTGTTATCCAATTCTTTTCCTTTCCCTAATTTGATTTAGTTATTCAATCCATTTCGGTATCCAATTTTTTTCCTTTTCCTAAATCGAAATCAATTTTAGGCGGCTACATCTTGCAAGGAGAGGATGAACGAGATAGTAGCAGATAAAATGAATTGTGCAAATGCGAGTTCAAATAGGATTTGGAAAGAGATATTAAAGAAGTGCTTCATAAGAATGGACACGGAGGTGATGGTGTGTCAGGTGGTTGATGGTCAAGGTCTTAGGTTCCTAGACAAGGCAGTGGGATGGGATGGTCCACTGTTTTGAAGAGGTTCGATTAGTTCGTTGTTGAAGGCAGCCTTTTAAAGGATAGTTTTGGGACATGTATAGGTAAGATTTTCTTATTTCCCTTCAGAAACGTTTATTCTCACTGAATATTTCGAGTAATTAGTAATAAGCTTCAATTTTTTTCTTGAATTTCAATTGTTGCCCGGTCGTTGTAATTTCACTGATCACATGAGGTGACATGCTCTTTGGCATGAATATATTTTTGAACAAAGCATTTTTCTTTTGGGTTAAATTAGGAAGAACATAATATTTTTAAACCAAAAAACCGAGCTTTATTGGTAAAGTCTCAACAAAATGGATGAAAAATTGGCAGGTTATACAAACATGCAGAGAATTAATCATTTAACTCACAGATTTTAATGGGAAATTATAGAAAATGAATGGTTTGTGAAATAACATGTTAATGGTTGTTATTATTGATCTTCTAAGCATTCATTGCTTTTTTCTTAGGCAAAAATATGCACTTGTTTATGCCATTTTTTCTTGTCTTTGCAAGAAATTAGTAAATGCTTGATGTGTACGATTGAATCGTTGTGCTGACCTAGAGGAATAGTATATGCCTTCCTTGCCCATATAGAACTCTATACGGTATTGGTCAATGATTGTAACTAAATTATACTAAAATATAGTTGTATGTAGAAGAAGGGTTTTGTGTATCACTGTAACACAACTAATACGTTTTCATCAGTTGCAAAATTATGTCTTCTATGCTAGTCTTCTACTAATTGTTGTAAATAATATCAAAAGTAAACAAAACTTATATGGATAATGATATCTAAACCTGAGATATGTTCAAAAATATCATGTCCAGTACTTTGTAACTTGCAATGCAACCCGTTCAATCATTTTATTAAAATCTGGTATATCGACTTAACCTTAAAAATAAAAAAAACCATCCTCATATACACTAAAGCCCGTAGTATGGGTGCTTAAGGCATAATTTCTCAGGAGCTATTATCTAAATCAACAGTAAAATTGCCAGAACAAAACTAAAAGGGCACAAACAAAAAGTGGACTTAACAAACCGATTTCTCTTAAGATATATTTTTCTATGGTATAGATCTATGTCCTATGAAGTAATTCAGAAAAGTAAGCAAAAAAGAATGGTTTACAATTTAAAGTCCTTAAAATAAACCATCAGTAAAACCATAAATAGTAGGCTTAATATAATCAAATTAAATCATTATTTCAACATTTAAGGTTGTAGAAAAGGTTGTTACTTTATAACTCTTAGAAAAAAAATCTTATTTAATTTAACTAAGCTCTATCTTATATTTTCTATTGCATCACATCGCCTGTTGCTTGCGTCTAACTATAATCTCACCTCCCAGTCATGGAAGTAGGAAGAAATTAACAATACGGCAAAAAAAAGTATGTGATATTTAAGTTATATTAATTGTCTATGATACCTTGAGTAATTTTCCTTAATGCTAAGGAAAATATTTGGTATATCAAAGGCATGTATCACTTTTTGATCGTGGAATGATTACTAGAAGATAAATGTAAATATTTTTAAGATGCAAGTTAAAATGCACTCCATAATCTCATTTAGTACATTGCAATAATACACCTATTATGTGTTTTTATCCAATGATTTCACTTGTCTTTAACATTTGCTTCTGTTATGTGATTTTACTTATCCTATATACAACCTATGCAGCTTTTTATTATTTTACATATATTTTCCTCAAATGCCAATTGCTGATAGTTTGTAAATTGTCTAGAAAATTATAATTTGTGGTTGAAGGTAACAAATGAAAAGGTGCAAACACTTGTGGAGTTGGCACAATTAAAGCTGGAAAATCAATTATTGCAATGATATGTCTTTCTAGACATGTATTATTTGCCACTATCTTAATACCCTATCTACGATGATATAATATTGGTTTGACATTCTACATAAATTTGGTTTTCTTAGCAATCTATTTGCACTTTATGCTATGTTTTAGGTGGACAGTTTATGCTATGTTTCTAAGTGGACACTTAATTGTTCCATCAGAATCACCAATGGTCGTACTCGGAGAGTATCAAATGATACTCAAGTGGAATAAAATGAACCCTGTTTATTGGACTTACATATTAAAATTCTTAATTTGCACCCATCAATATTTAGTTAGATTATGTAACTTATCTAACTTTTTTTAATTAAAAAAACTATCTAGCATGAGAAAGGGTCATGTGTCTATAAAGCCCATGCCAGTTCATGAACAAGAAAGAAAACTAAATACTATTCTAAAGCCATTATATTTGAGTTGCTTTATGAGAAAAGGTCACAATGGAGAAATTTTGGTTCACAAAAGTAGCAATGAACATCATGAGATCGATGTAAGGTTTGCATTAATGTTATGTAGATGCTAAAGATCTCAAATTCTTAATGCTTACTTTCCTGATTATTTCAATAAATCTTATGTAGAGTATAATTTTTTTATCTATCATGTTCTACAAACACTTCACACTAAACATCTGTGTAGAGCATATTTAGTTTTGGTCGCCCGATCTTAAGGTAATTCATTAGATGCAATTTTTCAGTTCTTACAAATTTCTGCAAAACAAAGCATGAAAATCAACGACCCATCATATATTATGTGCTTTGCAAGATCATACCCATACAGATACACGGATTTTCTTTTATGTTGTTGTACCATCTGTACTGGTTCCATTCTTTTTTATTTTAATTTTGAAATCTCAATACATGATAAATGACTATGAACTTGATACAAGTTATTTGTTATTCTTTTTGCAGGTTGAAAGTTGAAAATGCTGCTTTTAAAAAAACTTTTCAAAGCTGGAACACATAGCTACATTAGTTCAGAAGCCACATATCATACTCTTAAAGGTTTAATTAAGTTAGCTTTAGGAATATAATTGGATTTTCATTTTGTAAATATTCCACCTCTCATCTCTCCAGTTATACTCTAATTAGTTACACCACTCATTCACTTTGTTCTCTTACCTGGTGAACAGGCATCAGAAGTTGATGAATTAATTGCAACGGGTGGAACTCTTTGTGCTTCTATTAAATATTCTAGCATGTTACCTACATGTACGAACTTTGTTTGAATGTTTTAACAACAAGATTCATTATCCATATGATTTTTTTTTTTAAAAAATTTTAATACATTATTTTGTGTTAGGTTCGCATTTTGTAACGATCCCGGTTTTAAGCCAAATATAAATTGGTAATTTATATAAATTTGTGGATTAAATGGTGAATTAATTTGAATTTTTCAAAATAAATAAATATGTGTTTATGTAAATAGATTATAAATAGAATTTTGATTTGGGAATTTCAAAATTAATATCATATAAATATATTGGATTTGAAACATTATATTTTAAAATTAATAAAAATTTGCTTTCTAACATATAATGTATATGTAGGTGTGTGTGTGTGTGTGTGTATTGATTTGGAAAATTATATTTTGAATTTAATATAATGATTTCCAAAATCTATTTAAGGATAAAATTCTAATATGTGTGTTTATTCACTAAAGTATAATTTGCTTTAAAATTATTTTCAAGAATGAATAAAAGCTTTATACACACACACATCTTTTGAAATTTATAAGATAAATATAATAAGTATGATAACTTAAGTTTAAAATTTTAACAAACAAAGATAGTATTATTTTTCTTTAAGATAATACATATACATACGTACATATATATATATAGTTTGAAAATATAAGTAATTAGTAAATTAATAAGTAAGGGTTTAAAAACGTCATTTATAAATTAATTAACATAAGGGTTTAAACATAAATATATGAAAATTTACAAGTGTAAAATAATAACATATACATTAAACATTTGTAAGCCATGTAGCATGAAGATTAACAAGTGTAAATTTTATTTAAACATGCATAAACACTTGTAGGCTTAGTATTAACAAGTGTCATGTTTTATATTTTCTTTCCATTTTTAAATTTAATAATAAAAAGAAAAATCAAAGTTATAATTATCGCTAACTTCCTCTTTTCTCATTTTGTTCAAACTAAATGGAATTCAAAGCAAAACAAATCTTAGACAAAAGAAAAATCAAAACAATTAAACAATCTTAAGCCTGAGCAAAAAATTCAAAATCAAACAAACAACTTTTCAGTTTTTAAAACCTGATCAAAAGCATTTCCGGTCTTAAAATCTTCAAATTCAAAAGCAAAGGACAAATCAAATTACAACTTCAATGGTTAAAGAAAGCAAGGTGTAGATTCAAATTCAACTAAATCAAGCAAGATTCAAAATCAAGTACAACATTCAAAGATCAAAGTCAGAATTCATTTCCAGATTTTCAACATCTTTTCCAGGCTTGTTCTCTGTCTTTCTTCATCCAGATGAGCAAACTTTTAAACCAGATCCTCTTGATTTCTTATGCCTGTGATGACGACGACTTGGAAATGTTGTATGAATGCAAATATATCTGCAAGTGTGTGTGTATGTGTGTGTGTATGTGAATTGATGTATGCATGTCTGTGTTTATGCATGTACAGTTCTCAGTTGTTCTACGGGCTTTAGATAATTTAAAAAATTGATTCCTCTTCTTTGAATCCCTTTTAGGATTTGATTTCTAAATCAAATGTATTAGTGTCAACCAGAATTCATTTTTAAAGGTAAATTTAAGTGTTTATATTAAAAGATTATTTCAAAAAAAAATATAGTTACAGAGAAAATCAAATACAAGTTAAAATTTGAATATCTGAAAATCATATTTGGGTTTTACCATCAGATTCGCACTGCAAATTCATGATTTTTGATAACCATTTTATGATTTTAAAGTTAGTATATGTCGTGAATTCGTGAGTTGACTAGATTTGGTATTATTGTTGATCACTGACGATTGGCGAGGTGATATTGGTCGTGATTGATGTTGAGGGTAGTTCGAAGGATGTAGATCGTCGGAAAAATAGTGGGAAGGTTTTCAGGTGGTCGTGGCGACCGATCGACGATAATGTAGGGTTTTATACTTAGTTTTGGTTGAGGTGGTTCCTGTGACGTTTTCGTCAACGTCGAAGCACAGGAAGTGTTCGGACCGGGGGAGGGGGGTGGTGGTGGGGTGGGGGAGGGGGTGGGGGTGAGGGGGGTTCGATGCGTTGTGTCGCGGCGAGGCTATGGTCCGAATTTCAGACCTTCTGGTGGTCGGAGGTAGCTATACGAGGCATTTTCGGATGATCAGTTTTGGGTTCCAGTTTGTTCAACATACTTGATTTCGATTGCGTAGATGATTCGAGGATCTGGGTGTTCGTGGTGAGGTAGGCAAGGTTCGATGATTTGGTGGTGGTCGGCGACTTGGTCGGAGGTGACCAGAAGGGGTGCACATGTGTACGTTATGTATCTGAGTGTTTTTGTGATGATCGGGGAGACGAGTTTTCTCGGGTTGGGATCGAAGTGAAATTTTTCTTGGGGTAGAAGAAGCTCGTGAGTTTCTCGTGTTTGTACTCGAGAATTTCGAACATTTACTCAGGTTGTTGGTAATATAGCAGGCTTTTGAAATTTAAAATAAATAATTAGCAAAGTTTAAAACAATGTAAATGTTTCAATCGAGTTTGTAACAAAAAAATAAGAAGGTGAACAAAGTTTAAAAGCAACGGTAAATTTAATCAAGACATATTAACTATATTTTAGAAGCCAAAATGAATTTTAAACAAGTTTTTTTAACAAAGTTTCAAAGTTTAATTTTTAAGTTAAATGTTTAAAATGGATTTGTTTTTAAAGTAATATATATTAGGTCAATTATATAATTAATTTCTAAGTGTTTTTCAAATGGAATTTAATGATTAATTACTTAATGTAGGCGATTAATTAATGTGGTTAATTAAAAGTTAATTAATATAAGTAATTAAAGGATAGTTAATTACTTAATGACATTAATTAAGGTGATTAATGGATAATTATGTGATTAATTAAAGGATGATTGCTCAATTAATGGATAATTAATTAATTAAAGGTTAGTTAATTAATGATTAAAGATGAATTAATTAATGACTAAAGGTTAACTAATGTAAGTAATTAAGGGTAATTAATTACTTAAAGATAATTACTTAGTGAAAGTAATTAAGACTAATTAATTAATGATTAAAGGTTGATAAATCAAGTGATTAAACAATAATTAATTAAAGGATAAGTAATTTATGTGATTAATTAATTAAAGTAATTAATTTGGGGATAATTAATTAATTTAAAGGTTAATTAATTAATGAAAGTGATTAAGGGATTATTTATTAATTAAGGGTTAATTAATTAATATAATTAAGGATAATTAATTAAAGAATAATTAAATGATTAAAGGTTAATTATTTAATGATCAAAGGTTGATTGATTTATTAATTATGGTTGGTTAATTAATAATTAAAGGTTGATTAATTAATAATTAAAGGTTAATTAATCTATCATTAAAGGTTAATTAATAAATGATTAAACGATAATTAATTAAAATGGTTTGTAATTAATCAGATTTAGATGATTAATTCATAAGTAATTAATCTGGTTTAAATTGATTATAATCAGGTGATTAATTGATCTTATGAATGTTTGGATTGTATTGAATGTTTGAATTGTTTGATGTCCCTGATGTGTGATGCTCTGTGATATGAATTGTGTGAAATGAGCTATGAACTGTGATTTATTTATCTTTGATGAATATACATATTTATCTGTGAATGAAGATAAGCATTATAGGATTATACCGCTTATCGATATTGTTGTGCTTAAATTGATGATGGTTGTGATTTGTTATTGTCATGTAAAACCCCTGACGACACCACATACAAATATGGATTTCACGAGAATTGGTTAAGTCACAGATATTTGAATTTAATATTATTTTATTCAAAAAGATAAAAGGTTTTAAAAGTTGAATTTTGAACCCAATTGGTTTGGAATTGAAATTGAGTTGAATATGAAAAGCTTTTGAAAAGGAAGTTTGAAATTAAAATTTAGTTTGAATATAATATATCTTGTTTAAATTTTGAAATTATTTCGGAAATTATGATTTGAAAGGGTTATACAAGTTATACAATATATATATATATATATATATATATATATATATATGTATGTATGTATGTATGTATGTATGTATGGATTTTAAACCATTTTGAAGTATGTTGAATAAATTATTTTGGAAATTTGAATTTAATTCAAATAGAACTTGCCGAGGATACGGCAGTTCGCTGATTTCCTTTAAAAGGCTATAACTTGTGCAAAGTTAATCGGATTTTTCCGAAATGAAAAGCATTTGTTTTCAAATGATAATGGCTTTCATATAATGAAAGAACTTCCAGTTTTTGTTGAAAAGGTTTCAAGTTTGAAATGGAAATTGTTTTGAAAGCTTTCTTTGTTAAAGATTTGTGAACTTTGTTTTCAAATCGAAAAGGATCTTCAAGGGTGAATCTTTTATTTAAAGGATTAAAAGTGGAAATTTGTTTAGACCATTTGAAAGAAAGGTTTTGGGCTAAAAGTTGTGACTTAACTAAGATCCCAATATATCCATATGGTTTTAAAATTAAGCGCTCATTATTCGGTTTAGCCAGGAGAGGACTTTGTGTCATAAAACCCATTCCGAATAGTGATACGACGTAATGGGAGTGCATTTGAAGACGACCGTGAAGACCGGGTATTTTCGAAAACGAAAGGATTACCCGTCGAATGTCTCTGCACTGGGTCGCGCCGGTATAGAGATCTCCATATGTGATGGGGAGTTCGATTTGGATCGTGAATACCCGGATTTGCAAGGGCTTCTTTGAAGTGCCTTCGGTTCCGTTCGAACCCGGAATGGACTTGTATGGTTGTATGTCTGATGTTACATTTTGAGATGTACAGCTGGTTTCTATCAAATACATTTATGTTTGGTGGTGGAGAATTTATTCTCTTAGCTTAACACCCTTCTCTAAGACAGACGAGCTCAGAGGTTATGTAGTTGATGGTTACTAGTGATATATTCCCAATTTGGTAATGTGGCATACTAAGTGCTGCTTATCATTTGTTGATCAAAGCATGGCTTTTGTGAAAAGCGTAGCTTTGTGGACGAGACCTCGTCGGACCTCACACCCCGGAAGAATGCAGCACGATTATGAGGGTCGCGCCCTTTAGGGTATGTGCATTTCCTTCTGGATAAAAAGTGGTATCATGGTATGGAGCCCAGATATTTAACTTATGTGGTTGTTGCAATTTATTAGTGTTGAGAGCTCTTGGATAAAGGTTGGTGACGACCGAGGGTGGCATACTCGTAACAGTTAGTTACCTAGTTACAGAGGTTACCCGGTCTTGTGTTGGCAGAGAGCCGGTTAGGTTCTCGGGGCGTCCCTCCAAAGGCATACCCATGTGGTGAGGAAGTTCCTTAGCCTGACCATTTGTTGGAAATCCAAACAAAACAATACGAGCCATGTACAGTTTTAGTTGTATAACCTGCCATGGAATGTGGTGGTAACCTTCTATTGAACATGGCAGCTATAGTAGGTATACCGTAATGGTGGTATGTTGGTTAAGTTTAATATTATACTTTCGAAATTTTTTTTGCACTATGCACTAATAATAATATCAAAAGGATTTTGCGTATCAAGCATGCTTGACTATCATAAGGAGAAATCTTCTCCAAGTGTGTGCTTGCATTGTGTGTGTGGTGGGAGGCCTTATGGTAGTTTCATTTTTCAAAAAGCATAGCGGATTTTTTTTATTTTATTTTATCAAGATAAACTGTTTTGTTTGCTCACACCAGTTTCATGACTGACCTGGAGTTTATTGTTCCCATTCTAAAGTCTGGGTGCCCACAATTTTTCACATGGGCAGCGTAGAGTTAGGTTTCAGATAGTCAGCTAGTAGGTATAGCTTTTAGTAATTCTTTAGGGTTTGTGGATTTAGCGATCGCATTGTGTTTCAAGTTTAGCATGATGGTGGTTCTCGCTTCGGGTTTGGAGCTTTGGAATTTTGGCATTGAAGATGTTGTTTTCCGCTGTTGTATATATCTCTGATATTTGTTGATCATTTCATTTGTATCATAGTTGTATCAAATGTTGTGTATCAATAAAATTATTCATTCTGTTTCCGCTGTGTTATTATTGCCTAATGTTGTTATAAGCTCCGGCGAACCAGACTCAACGTTTGAATCTGCGGCATTCAAATACGGGTGATGTATTTGGATGTCGATTTTCGAAGGTCGAGTCAGGGTCGTTACACATTTTCTTTTTTTATATGATAATAAGCTACCCTTCCCATCGTTGATTTTATTTAGCTATTAATATTTTTGTACAAGCTCCCATTGTTTATGGTTAAACTTGTCCATAGATAATTAAGTGTTTTCAAAGGAATGACTAACTACAACAAAGGGAAGGTACATGGTTACAATCATCGTTGATATCAAAACATTTCATAGTAGTGTAAACTTATGTCTATAAATGTTCAAGGATTTTATGTGAACTTGCCTATTTTGTCTAAAGACTTCTGTATCAGAATGGTTACGTATTTTATAATGTAATTAATGTGTTTTGTTGGTTATTTGAGTACTATGATTAATTGATTGAAACTTATTTTATACCAAAATATATTAATTGCTACTGTATAATATATGCAATGAGCAAAATGGAATAAAAACTGAACAAGCAACCAATAGGGAAACATAGTGTGTAATATGTGCAATGAAGTAATCAACAAATTTTAATAGCATTTACTAAACACTACATAAATTATAGTTGCATTTTAAAAACGTAACTACAGTCTTTAGTAGCATTTATTTAACATTGGGAAGAAGTTTTTTGTTGTGCGCAGCAAACGCTACAATATGTGGCTTTAAGGTAGCATTTATGGAAACGCAACACGAAATTCTGGACTTTTAGTTGCGCATTCTACGTTTGCTATAATGGTATTACAGGATTTGATAGCATTTTATGGACATTACTAATGCTCTTTTCTGGTGTAGTGCAAGCAACAACATAAGAAAACAATGCCTAATCACTCTACCTCCTCTTTTTCATTCCTTCAGGAGAAGATGAAGTTAGCCTTTTACCAAATCGAGTTTCCTTCTTCCACATAGCCAAAGAGCCCTTAGGACCCTTCTCCCAATCATAGTCGCTTCTCGAAGACTCAGGAGCATCAACATGAACACTAACTGCTTGGAATATAAAAGTTGGAATGATGACCTGGTAGACGGTAAGGAAACCGATAGAGAGGGAGAAAAATCATCAATCTTTTCGTTTGTGATTTCCTTGACCTTCTTGACTTGTAAGGTCTTCTCCTCCAGCATTGATGGCCCAGATTTATGCTCGGTGGCCCTTATAATAGCCATGTCTTTGTTACCCTGCATCACATTGGGATCATCCATAGCCTCTTCTTCTAGCGCACGAGTCTCTTCGACATCAGGACATAAAGCGGACCCAATTGAAGAAGTTGATATTAAAGGCGGGGAAGATACAATTATTGGAAGGGTGATAATAGGTGTGATAACCTAATTTATACTTCATCGGAATTGATCTTAAGGCTATTTTACACTAAAGTAGGTATAAATAGTGCATTTAATTTTTTTATTAATATTCTTACAAATTTCAAAATTTATCAAAGGAAATTCAAATGAAGCCAACTAATATTATTGCAGAACAATTAGATAATAGTAAGTAAATGTAGTAAAAGTAAAGATAAAGAAGAAAATGAGAGATGGGTGTCATTTGAGCCTTTTCAAACATTGGAGAAGTTTGGGATATACCTCTAGGTGAAGCCGAGATAGTTCGGGAAGGAATCCTCGAATAACTCCCCTCAATGCTTAGGGACATAACAGGTAGCTTTAAAGTAAACTTAGGCATTGTATAACTAGGCTCCTTGGGATTGTATTAGACGTCAGCTAAGGATGTTAAAGTAGTATGTTGTTCCCGAAGCCACCATGGTAGTTGAAGGTGTGGAAGTAGTAAATGGAGAAATGATAAATTCAAAAGTGAGAGACGTTGGTGTGGAAGAACTGACGGCATAAGAACTAGTCATCGTTACAGGAGGAAACTCCATTGGGCATTCTTAAGATGTGGGAGTTTAACTTTTACCAAAATATTAGGAGCTACACTCATGAAGGATCCTAGCAGGCGCATCAATAGAAGCAGAAGTCTCGCCATCCAACATAACCTTGTCTACGACTTGCGCGTCCGAATCAAAATCGTCTAAAAGGTTTTCTTTCAATTTATCTTCATCAACCTCGACCCCATCCAAATGCTCTCTCTCTCTCTCTCTCTCTCTTACTTGATAATTTTTCGTATGTCATAGCTAAGGCTTTGGGATATCCTTTATCAAGCCATCTCAAATTTTCAAACTAAATAATGTTCGCATAGAAGCGAAAAAAAGTAGGCTCTATTTCAGACTTAACTCTATCCTTGGTATTTTCTACACGAGTTTCCATGTCCTTTTATGCTAGCTGAGTATCGAGTAGTTGATGTATGTACTCCTGAGCTTAAATAAGAGCGTCATCTTTTTCTTTTTTCTCGACCTCTAACGTGACCTCAAAGTTCTGGATTTTCAAAGTCTGTTTATCGACGGTCTTCCAAAGTGTCTCATTTTCCATAGCAAGATCATGGCTCCTGTGATAAGCGAACTCAAGTTGAGTCTGTTGCCGCAGAGACTTATCTTTGAGGGAATTTCTCTCCTCCTCTAACGTTTCTCCAAAGCCTCATGGGACCTCTTGATCTTCTCTATCTCCTTATCCAAATTAGCGATGATTCACTCATTGTCTTTCTTTTTTAACTCTCTCTCATAATAGCTACTTGTTTTATCCATGTTGATGTTAGATAGAGCTTGTGTGAGTCTCTATCATATAAAATACCGATCGTATACGTCTTTTTACACAAGTCGTAACATTTTTAGCCATGTCACCAGGGATATCCTTCAGATGGTAAGCAAATTTAACCCCATCAAAGTAAAGTTTGGGAAAGGCTATTTGCAGCTTGACTATTCCTATGTCCGGGGTAGATTTTATCACAGCCACAGGAGGATGGGTAGGAGTATGCTCTTTGTTGAGCCTTTGTTTGGAGAGAGCGTAGGTTGCAAACTTAGACAGTTGAACAGTATGTTTGAAAATTTAGGAGGACATTATCGGTTGTGTGATAATAGACGTAAAGATGGCATGGTTAGAGCCTTAGACGAGGGAATATGATTGGGTTTTGACAAGTAAAGATCCATACTTTCTGGTAAAAGAGAGTGAGATTTATGTTGTGAAGGAGATAACCTACCCTACTTTCTATCACAATCATTGCAATGTTTGTGCTCTCCCTCACGCCTTTCCATTTCTTTCCCATGGCACTTTACTATATCAATGTGAAGAAGCATTCTTGTGCTAACTAGAAGAGTAATTTTAAAGCTCATTGAAAAGATAGGGACATCTCATACTACCTAAAAAGAAAGCAAGGCTGAGTTGAGATTTAGAAATCAAGGAATAACTTGTGCAGTGCAAACATGTGGTGACTATGAATGTCATGTACTGTTAATGTGTCTTAGTTTCCTCCAAGAACCATGCTCATGAAGTTTACTTATAGGAGTCATTCCCTATATAGTAGTCGAAGGCACGTCAGTAGTCATGTGAATGGGAGAATCAATATCACCAAGACTGATATTTTTGAGACTATAAGGAGGAATTTGTCTAGAAAGCTCCCAGATGAACCATATATATCTCCAAATGGAAGAGTCGATGTTTCCTCCTTGATTAGATCCAAATATAATTGTGGAATCAGACAGGGTGAACTAATCTTCGGCTTTGGATGTTGGGGAATAAGTAATACTTGATCATCACAATCCATCACTCCAACAAACACATGACCAAGGTTCATATCCTCATTGTCATCATTGTCCTCATCATTAACATCACCATTATCATCATTATCATTATTATATCCTCCTTCACTGTTTTCATCATGACCCTAACCTACTTCATCCTCCTTTTGATGGACTGGAGAATCCTAAATGATAGTAGGAACTTCTTGGTCCTCATCAGCCTGAGGTTCAACTTCAATCTCTTGATCAGGCTAGGTGCCTCGACAGGTTATACGAATGAGGTCGATACTATGATCATTATCAAGAAGATGAATTTCCGCATCCTCTCGTTCGTCAAAGAAATTTCATCTTTTGTTCCTCGATGGGAATGCTAGTTCTTAAAGAGTACATGCTAAAGATGCACTGCTAGGAGTCCTTGGAATATCTGTAAAAATTATGAAATAAGAAAATGAGTGATTTGAGCAAAACTAGCTTTAGCAAGACAAAGTGTGACAATAAAACTTATGTCCAGATTGCCATCTCTGAGCGAAACTGGGTAGACAATGCAAGAAAAAGTATACATATTTATAAAATTAGCCCTTAGATGGTTCGAGGTAAGTCAAAGAAGTGTTTCCTTTTGCTTCTTGAAGTTGTATAGATATCGAATCTCCTCCAGTATGGACACGCTGCCCAAATGGTGAAGGAAAATCATATAGGTGCCACTTCGAGAAGCATAACTGTTTGGGTGAAGCTAAAAAAGGGCAAGTTTCATAAAAAAGACAATGAGTCGGATGAAGTGATTAAAAGGAAGAACACTCCCCGAGAGGTTCACATAAAAATTGCAAATAATGTACCCCTTAGGTAGATCATGTGCCTGTTGAAAGGGCTGCAGGACCAAAACATCCTCAAAGGGAATTCCATGCCATTTATAGATTCTCTTAATGTCCTCTTCATCTAGAGTAGATGTTGGAGAATCTTGGGGGTTATCAAGAATTAAGCTTCAAGGTTAATTTCGAAAGCAACTCCATATAAGATTCATTTGTCATTACGAGAGGGACCACCTCTAAAGATAGTCTAGTCGAACGACGAGGCGGTTGAGGCCATCAAGACATTGAAATATATGGTGTAGTAAATCCTAACATACAAGATGAATCGGTCGTAGTCGGCACAAACACTGATGTTGATTGACCTGCACCCATTGTAAAGAGATGTAAGGAGCATCTATGGTTATGCCTACTTAAAAACTCCATGAATGAGCAAGATCAAGTAGAAATTAACCCTGATCTTTGTGTTGAAATTATGCCCTGTGTAGCCAATTTATAAGGCCCAATGGACATCAATGTGTGTTGGCCAATAGGATCTTATACATTGATAGGGACGGTGATATACGATTCATTTTATGAATTATGTGTCTAGAGCACGGTGAATAAGGACATTCCGTGTAGACAACTCGATCGTGTTGGCAAACGATCTTCGTTGCACCATGGAACCATATATTATATTTTACCCACATTGTATGATTTACGATTACAGAACCATCGTCTGGAGTGACATAGATTTCTCCTTACAGGGACATCAGAGTAATGTGTCTGACTTATAGTAATGATGAAAAATTCTATTGATGTCAAAGCATGTTCGATGTGACTGTTATTAGAAACCGTCCAACCAAAACTAGATTATTGACCCACACTCGAATCAAAGCAATAAAACTTGATTATGTTTCTCTTTTAACTTGAGATAATTTAACCAAAGCTTTGAAAATTATGGCCACTTAGAGAACTCGGTGCAATGCTATGCAGATCTAAAAGTCGACCTGAAGCGTGGTTATGGAATGAAGAACCCAAGTCAAAATCAGGGATTTTAAGGGAAAACTCTAGGTCAACATTGAGCTTTCAAGGATTCTTTGATTTTAAATGGGTTGAAAACCATGGCCGAGTTAAAAAAGGAAGATTTCAACAATGGCTAAGTGTTTTCGATGGTTATCGACAATAATTGGTAACCCCTAAGGCGGCGCCACCTACCTACACTTAGAAGTGATGACAACGGAAGCCCAAGATCAAGGATTCAAGTTGAAACACAAATCAATTTAGGGACAAGTCGAATTATTCTAAGGTCGAGTTTCTTAGATGGTTGCTAGCAGTAGCCAAAGTAGTCTATGATAGAGTAATAAAGCAACGATGACCGTTGAAGTTGGAGATGAAGTCAAAAGTCGGATGGGGTATGTGAAGTTTGAATCGTAAGTGACAGATGAAGGTAGAAGTGAAAGAGTTAAAGAGAAAACGCCGACGTAATATTAGGTACTTAAAAATTGCATCAAAAGTGGTACCGAGTCAAGGATCATGATGGAAATCATTAAAAAAAATGAAGAAGAGAAAATAAAGGAAAAAAGAATGGACAGTAAGAATGGTATCAATCAAAGTGAGGTGATGAAACTCTGCTTGACTGATTCAAAGAAAGGACCTCTATGAATTCCAGAATCTAAATGGCGAATTTGAATAACACACTCCATCTCTTATATCATCCAAGGAATATGAATCGATCGTTATCCAATGTGTGTGATGATCTAAAGAGACTTTGTGAAAATGGTTCAAAAGATGACAACATCTATTTAGATCAAAGTTTGAAGTTTATAGCTTTCCTTGATCCAAAGCATACCTTATTGACACAAGATATACTTTAGAGGGCAGGTATTATCCTGCTTCTGAATCAAGCTATATCTTGACCGATCGGAACCATTGAACGATCATGAACTGAACCAGAAGCCCTAAACCACAATTCTAGAAGCAAGAATTCAAGTAAAAACCAAAGAATCCATGCAGAACCTTGCTTTTCACTTGGAGATAGCTATCCATTTTCTAGATGATTCAAGTCGTGAAGAATAAGTAGCAAAAAAACACAAGTTTCAAGTTGATATCGAGTTGAACCCCTCAACATAGTATTAAGTCAAGGCTGTTGACTCAGCTACACTCCTTTAAGAAATTAAATTCTAAAGCAAAGAAAAATACGAAGCTAAGTGAAATCACAAATTGGTATTTACTTGTGGGCCTTAGCTCGGTATTGACTTGAGAATCGAAGTGCTGAGTTGGCTATGATCTTCTTCTGGAGCTCCAACCGGAAGTGGAAAATGTGAGGAGAAGGTTTCAGAGCTTATTTTGTCGATCTTCGTCTATAAATAGTGGGAGAGGTGCACAAAAGAGAACTTTTCTTTATTTTTGAATTTGTTGATTTATCCTAACACTTTGTTGGGTCGTTATCCTGGGTTGTAAATAACCGAATTGTAAAATCATAGTTGTAAAGAAAGTCAGAAATCAGTATAAAATTAAAGAGACATAGGCTATAATTCTTAGTAAAACCACTATAACTCTCTTGTGTTCATTATCTCATTTCAAATTTATTTATTCATTAATCTTTACTTGTAATCTGATCGACTATTTATCTTACTTATGATGCAAACTAAGAGTGAGCATTTATTAGTTAAAACCTAATAAACCAACCGAACCAATTAAGTTTGATCGGTTTGGTTTGGTTTTGTTGGTTAATTGGTTGGTTTTGGTTTATGTTTTATATTTATTTATTTTATTAGTCAGGTTTAATTTTTAATATTTGAAAACTGAACCAACCAATTAAACCAAATTTAAAATTAATATATTTTATAATAACAAAATTACTAGAAGAAACGCTATTATTTACAATGTGTTTATAAAAATATTATTTTTCTTTCTATTCATGTTAATATTTTCAAAAGAGGACTTGTTTTTCAAAATGTTTGCATCATATAGACTCAAATAATTATTTTAATCTTATATTATATCAACAACTAGAAGATCTAATTCACTTTAAGATAAACCAAATAAACCAACCAAACCAAAAAAACATTATCATTTTGATTAGTTTCAGTTTTAAAAAATATTGAATTTGGTTTAGTTCGGTTTATTTTCCTTGAATAACTATTTTGGTTTCAATTTATCGGTTTCACATCAAACCAACAATTTACTCACCCCTAGTGTAAACATAATCAATAGTGAAAATGTTTATTATTTTGTAAAAAATATTTGGTAGATTATTAAAACAATTTCATAACTTGATGCTTTCTCCAAAAGTTTTATATGCACTATTTCCACCATCATGTAATAGCGTATGGAATACAAAACTCCATACAACCACCTAATATGGGCTATTTACTTCATTTACAGTAACTAGTTTATAATCGAGAGTTTCTAAATCAAATATCTTAAACTCTAAGAAATAAATCTCATAGAAAATAATTTTATATGTGAAAATGCATTTGGAATATATATCATATTTCTTATTACTTGTTAATTATCTATTACTATTTTATACAATTCTCGTTTCCAATATCTCACCATGAAGCAGAAGTAACCGTTCATTCTCTTCATCCCAACTATGCCTTATGTTACAACCACTCTCATACACTCACTTTCCTTTCTAAATAGTCGAACCATTCAAAAGAAAACCCTTACTAAAAGATCATAACAAACTCTTTACAAAAATGCAATTGGTCATCCCTAACATTTTAAGGATATATAATAAGATGCATTTTATGTAAACTGATCAAACTAATATTTCAACGATCGAATTCTCAGATTTATCCTGTAGTCTTGATTTGGTGTTATATCTAACACAACAAGATCCTTACTATAATCAATCATATTGAATACACGATCTGGCACTATGGTTTAATTGCTCACTTCAGATGAACAAAGCTCATCGACGTTACTTATATTACGAATTATGACCATTCACCATATAACATTTAGTTGTGATTGAATATGGATCAAATATCCTTTTTTTTAGAGTTTGAAACACATAGAATATGATAAATAGTCTAAGGTGAATAAACAAATAAGTGACCAAGTTATGAAGGTATTTAGTAGTTGTATAGATAGGGTTTTGCATGGGTTTTGAAACAACAATACGCAAATAATATTATTGGCAAGTACACTTTATATTTCTATTTCTCAATCTTAATTCAGTTCATTTGTATACTATAACCGATAAACATTTTACTAGTTATATTAATTGCATAAATTTATCGAAGTAGATTAGTTTATTTATACACAGTAGATGTTCTTACAATATTGAAAGGCTAAATGTTACAATTTCGTTTTTCTAATAAGGTTCCTTCTAGAATTTTATGCTTCTCAAAACCTAAAAAGAAAAATAGAAATAATTCTATTTTTTCTAGCATGTGTTAGAACTCGTTTTCCATGAGATTCTGACCGTGAGTTTACTTAATAAATCATAGGCCTGCAAGCAATGGTTAACTCTTTATCGATTGTATCATACATAACTCCTAATAAGTAGTTTTTGTCCTAATCTCATTTCAACCATGAGTTTCCTCAGCAAATCGAAAGTGATTATTCACTTGTACCTACCTTTCGCGACGACTTAAATATAGTATATTTGCCTTGAGTTTGGTCAATAAATACATATAGTTGCCTTACCTTGTCTAGTTAATATATCAATAATACAACATATAACATCTCTAGCTTGAGTTTTCTCAACAACCAAAGAGTATAGAAGTAATTTATGAATATATAAACGGTAAAGGACAATACTTATATTTAAGATTCATAATCTTTATATATTTATCTAAGTGACATTGACTTACGGAACAATGTATTTCTTATGAAATACCCTCATAATTCAAGTGTTAGACACATCTGAAATCATGGTATATGAACTATACGTTTGTATTTATTCCTTAAATCTAATTTGGGTTTCTTACTACTCCATATTTTATCATACATTCATATTATCTAAATTTAATTCTTGTATAACATTTATAATGCAATTAGCTTATATAATAATTTTATGCACAATCTTTTATTAATTTTATTGATTAAATTTTATTTAGTTAATTTTATTATCATTTAATTAATTTTCTTTTATTCATTTTGAACATTTTAAATTAAATATGTATACTATTACATTTTTTGTTATATATGTCAAGAACCTCTAGTTTAAGTGGTTAAGGATATGACACTATAGACAAAGGTTCTAATGGTCATGGGTTCGAGCTCCCGAGACATTAAAAAGAGAGCTCTGCATCAACAAAGTATTACTCATGTTATCGAAAAAACATTTATAGTATACACATACATCTTAATATTTATATATTATATTATTTATTAATGAACTAACAATAAATTAATATATTTTATTATAATAAATTTAGTTGCTTATAATTAATTTTAGAAATTAAGTGTATATATATTACCTTAACACTTTAAGATAGTTAAATATACCAACATATATGTTATTTTAATCTAATTAATAAACTTTCTATTACTGTAACATCCCGATATTTTCAACCATTCGCATCCACACATTTCGTACTTGAATTGCTCAAAATATCAGATTGTTAACTTTTATTTGGCAAAACTCAAGATATACAACAAATAAATAATCATAGAATCACAGGCACAGAGTAATATAACAATAAGCAACGAAAATAAAAGGATAGTAGTTCATGAAGCTACTATATATATATATATATATATATAACAAAATTAAACAAGATACAACAGAAGTCTTGATATAATAGTCAAGTACAAAATCAGAATATGTCTATGGAGTCAACTGAATAACTGAAACTGGATAGATAGATGGATCTCCAATCGAAGCTCCAACTCCAAAGGTGAGTCTCAAATGCTATGATACTCAGTCTGACCTGAGCGTAAAGTGTTACCCAGTAGTTTGACCGGACAACAAGAGACTTGAGGTAGAAGGCTCGTTCGGCATAAAGGGCCGTTCGGCACGGCTATGTCATTTGGCATTTTATATCGTTCGGCAAAGAAGTCTCGATCAGCATCTAGCATCGCTCGGCATCCAAGCGTCATTCGACATCTAGCCTCCTTCGGCATGAACCTCATTCGGCATGAACCTCACTCAGCATAGAGCCTCGTTCGGCACAGTAGGGTCGATCGACATTTGTCCTCGTTCGGCATTCCAGCCTTGTTCGAAATTCCAACCTTGTTCGGCGTTCCAGCCTCGTACGGCATTCCAGCCTCGTTCGGCGTTCCAGCCTCGTACGGCATTCCAGCCTCGTTCGGCAATCATGCCTCGTTTGGCGTTCTAGCAATGCTCGGCACGTGGCCTCGCTCAGCATAAGTATGTCGTTCAGCATCTCCCTTATCCGGCTTCGGATCTTGTCCGGCCTACACCCTTCACTCAACACACTGCCTCGTTTGGCTTGGAGATACGGTTCGGCATTTCCGATCGGCATTTATGGCTCGGCAAATAGAAGTCACTCACAACGGGCCGAGGTTTCTTAATCCTAGGCCCATTAGGGAAGTCCAACCCATCTTCTTCTATAAATAGAAGAGCAGGGGCACAGTGAAATGGACCTTTTTTTCGAGAACACTGGGGAGACTCTGCCGCTTTCAAGACTCACTTTATTTCTGATGAAGCACATACCTCGATTCGCGATGATGAAGCACAATCCACGACTCACGACTCAACTCCTCCCATGACCCACGACTCAACTTCAACCGCGACTCACGACTCATCCACCATGACCCACGACTCAACTTCCACCGCGACTCACGAATCATCCACCACGACCTACGACTCATCCACAGACTCACGATTCAATTTCACTCACCCACGACCTAACTTCTCTGGCCTAAGTCGCGAAGACCTCCCACCTCCTTCCCAAAACCCTAAGTCGCGACACCACAATAAGTCGCGAACGACTTACCCTTCCCCGCCTCTTCCATATACCGCGCGTGAGCTATCCAGGAATGAATCGCGAACGACCTCAGTTAAGTCACGGCCGATTTATTGATGCTATGGAAGAAAATTAAGTCGCGAACGATATATGTTGAGTCGCGTAATAAATTCGTTTAGGTCGCGGCAATCTCCTGAGTCGCTGAAATGCCCTATGTCGCGAGTTACTGAGTCGTTGCCGAGTCACGTTGAATCATGGCCGAGTCACATTAAGTCGTTACCGAGTCAGTGTTTAATTTTTTAGGTCGCGTGCGTTGTTTTTTTTAAGTCGTTTGTTTTGTGTTTCTTATGGCAAGTCGTGTTATGTTATGACTGTTTGTAACGTGTTTTACTATGTGAAGTGTTGTGGTGTTGTGAGCCTATAAATAGGCGAGTCGTGACATTTGTAAGGTTGGTTGAATATTGAATAAAAATTTCTTGTTGATTGCTTTGTGCTTTCTTCTCTAATTGGTAGTCGAGTGAAATCTCCTATCTCCACCTACGTCATTCGAGTGCGCTCGAATCTTCGTTTGTGAAGCCGATTCACGGAATCAAGTGCGCTTGATCAACGTCGAAGAATAGTAGATCTTTGTTTCTCGGTATCGTGTGCGATCAACGAGACGAAGATAGCTAGAATCCGGCATCTTTGGATCAACGGATTTGGGCATTGCAGTACTTTCAAATCACCGATTGCTACATTTCATCAATTGAAGTTTGTTTTGAGATATCCGCTGCGTCAGTTTTGGTATCAGAGCGTGTTTTAGCCAATCATAGCTAAATCGGGTCTTGGAGCCAAGTATTCGAAGTTTGAAGTTCATATTCGTCGTGTTCATATTGAAGTTGCAACAAGTTGAAGTTTTTGATCCATCTCATTTTGGATCTAGAGTTTTTTGAAAGTGTTTGAATTTGCGAGGGAGAGATTTCACGCCAAAGTGAAGTTCGAAGCAAGCTTGAAGCCGTGCTAGTTGATTTGAATTGTAGTTTTGGAGTTGATTTGTTGAAGTTTGGAGATTTGTTGAATTATTTGTGAAGTTCAATCATGCCACCGAGACGAGCTCAACGTCATCGCAATATTAATGCCTTGTATGGAAAAGAAGAGGCCAATGAAATGGAGCAACGAATCCACGAGAGCTTTACTGAAAAGTTGAACGAAGGAATTGGTCGATTAGAGAGAATGATGCTTGAAATGAATCAAAGTAGAAGAAGAATTTCACCTGAATCAAACCGTGGGGGTAGTAGAGTTTCATGACATTCAGAACGGGAGAGGAGAGAAAGTCAAGAGCATAGAAGTGTTGATAATCGAAGTAGAAGGAATGTTGATGATCGGGATCGAAGAGATGTTGGAGGACGTGAACGACAACGATATACTTCAGATTTTGATGAGGAATTTGTTGGTGACAGAGGCAGTATGCATCGAGATAGAGAACAAACACGACGTCAGTATCGATATGTAGATGATGATCGTCGATGGGAATCGGGAATGAAGATGGAGATTCCGAAGTTTAAAGGTGGGATGGTTGCTGAGGAGTTCTTAGACTGGTTATCTAATGTTGAAGAAATCTTTGATTTCAAGGAAGTGCCGGAGAATCGTCGAGTAAAGTTGGTTGCTACTAGATTAAGGGGAAGAGCATTGGCATGGTGGCAGCAAACTAAACTTACACGAGAACGGATGGGGAAGTAGAAGGTTGTTGAGTGGGATAAGATGAAGAAGTTGATGAGATCTACTTTCTTACCTTACAACTATCAATCACTTATGTACCAGAGGTTGCAGAATCTGAGGCAAGGGACAAAGTCTGTTAGTGATTATGCTGATGAATTTTACCAACTCATTGCCAGGAACGATATTATGGAAACTGAAGAACAGTTAACTGCTAGATTCATTGGGGGATTGAGAATGCAGATCCAGGATATGGTTAATATGTTTGATCCAAGATCTATAGCAGAGGCACATCAGAAAGCATTAGCTTGGGAGAAGCAGGGAAGGCGTGGAGGTGGTGTGTTTACTAATTCTAACAATCAAGTGAAGGGGGCCAGTGGAAGTTCTAGTGTTCCTAAACCTGTCAGTAAGCCAATTGTGAAGGAGGGTGAGAAGACGAAGGTGAATAGTGGGTTCAAATGTTATAATTGCCAGGAAATGGGTCATAAAAGCAATGAGTGTCCGAAGCCGAAGAAGAGAACTATGATAGTTGAAGCTGAGGATGAGGATGAAGAGGCTGAGTGTTCTAATTCCTTACCGGTTGAGGAGGAAGACTTGTTATCGGGAGACGAAGGATATTCACTGATGATGAGGAGGAGTTGTTTGACACCAAAGCAAGAGGAGGGAGACAGTTGGTTGAGGAATAACATATTTCAGTCTACTTGCACTATTCTTGGAAGAGTTTGTAAATTCGTTATTGATGCTGGGAGTTGCGATAACATTATCTCTACAGAGGCAGTAAAGAAGTTGGAATTGAAAACCGAGAAGCATCCTAAACCGTACAAGTTAGCTTGGTTGAGGAAAGGAGGTGAGGTGAAAGTTGGAAGGAGAGCTTGTGTTAAATTTTCAATTGGGAAGAAATACAAGGATGAAATTTGGTGCGATGTTGTAGACATGGACGTATGTCATCTATTGTTGGGCAGACCATGGCAGTTTGATAGAGCAGTTCAACATGATGGTCGTGCTAATAGCTATAGTTTCATGTTTGAAGGCACTAAAATTACTTTAGTTCCCAAGAAGCAGCAACAGAAAGAAAGCAAGCTGGAGGAAATTGAAGAACTGAAAACTTTGTTAACCTTGAAGGAGTTTGTCAAGGAAGTCGAAGAGGAGCCTGAAGTCTATTTGTTGATTGGGCGAGAGTGCAGTGAAGAGGTTGAAATTCCTGAGGAAGTAAAGCCAGTTTTGAAAGAATTTGAAGACGTATTTCCAAAAGAGTTGCCTAAGGAATTACCGCCACTGAGAGACATTCAACATCAAATCGATCTTGTTCCGGGAGCAGTGTTACCACATCGACCACATTACCGAATGAGTCCGAAGGAACATGAAGAGTTACGAAGGCAGGTGGAAGAGTTGCTAGAACATGGACGTGTTCAGGAAAGCTTGAGTCCTTGTGCAGTACCAGCATTGTTGGTGCCGAAGAAGGATGGAACATGGAGAATGTGTACAGATAGTCGAGCGTTGAACAAGATTACTGTTCGTTACAGATTTCCTATGCCGAGGTTGGATGACTTGCTAGATCAGTTGAGTGGAGCTACTATCTTTTCGAAGATTGATTTGAAAAGCGGTTATCACCAGATTCGAATTAGACCTGGAGACGAATGGAAGACCGCCTTCAAAACGAGAGAGGGGTTATACGAATGGTTGGTAATGCCATTTGGTTTATCAAATGCACCTAGTACATTCATGCGGGTGATGAATCAAATCTTTAGACCATTCATTGGGAAGTTCGTGGTGGTTTATTTCGATGATATTCTGATATATAGCAGGAGTACAGAGGAGCATGTTCAACATTTGAGGGAAGTGTTGATTATTCTTCGTGAGGAACAATTTTATGCTGCTACGAAAAAATGTGTGTTTATGACGCACAATGTTTTATTTCTGGGTTATGTTGTTTCAGGAGAAGGTATTCAAGTTGATCAGAGTAAAGTTGAGGCAGTCAGGAATTGGCCACAACCAAAAACAATTACGGAAGTGAGAAGTTTTCATGGGCTAGCGTCATTCTACCGAAGATTCATTCCACACTTCAGCAGCGTAATGGCTCCAGTTACTGACTGCATGAAGGGTAAACAGTTTTCGTGGACAGAAGAAGCCGAGATTGCTTTCGAACGAATCAAAGAACTGTTGACGACAGCGCCAATTCTTGTTTTACCTAATTTTCAGTTGTTGTTTGAGCTACACACTGATGCATCAAAGGTTGGGATTGGGGGAGTGTTGAGTCAGCAGGGGAGACCTATTGCATATTTCAGTGAAAAGTTATCAGGAGCAAAGATGAGATACAGTACATATGACGTTGAATTTTACGCTGTTGTGCAAGCTGTTAAGCATTGGAGACACTACCTGTTTCAGAAGGAATTTGTTCTTTACACTGATCATGAAGCTTTGAAACATTTACAGGGGCAGGATAAAATTTCAGCAAGACATGCATCATGGATTGCATATTTACAACAGTTTACCTTTGTTGTTAAACACAAATCCGGGGTGACGAACCGTGTAGCTGATGCTTTGAGTAGGAGGAATCATTTATTGACAACAATGAAAGTTGAAGTGACAGGGTTTGAATTATTGCCAGAGCTGATTGAAGAAGATCCTTACTTTGTGAAATTTGTTGATAAAGTCAAGGAAGGAAGTATCGATGAATTTATGTTGGTTGATGGATTCTTGTTTAAAGGAAATCAGTTATGTATTCCAGAGGGCAGTTTGAGAATGAAAATTATCAAGGAGTTGCATGAAGAAGGCCATGTGGGTAGAGATCGTACATTGCAGTTGATTTCTCAATCTTACTTTTGGCCGTCGATGAGGAAAGAGGTTGAAAGATTTGTGGAGAGATGCCATATTTGCCAGGTTTCGAAGGGAACAGAAACGAATGCAGGGTTGTATATGCCGCTACCTGTACTGTCTAAACCATGGGTTGATATCAGCATGGATTTCGTTTTGGGTTTGCCTAGAACTCAGAGGGGGAATGATTCTATATTTGTTGTGGTGGACAGGTTTTCGAAGATGGCACATTTTATAGCCTGTAAGAAAATAGCGGATGCAGTTCGAGTGGCTCAGTTGTTCTTTAAAGAAGTCTATCGTTTACATGGGTTGCCAGAGTCTATTGTTTCCGACAGGGATACCAGATTTTTAAGTCATTTTTGGCTTAGTTTGTGGAAGATGGTCGGAACGAAGCTGAATTTTAGTAGTGCTTATCATCCGCAAACAGATGGGCAAACAGAAGTGGTGAATAGATCGTTGGAAAATTTGTTACGATGTCTTGTGAAAGACAATTTGAAGAGTTGGGATGTGAAGTTGTGTCAAGCTGAATTTGCTCACAATCATGCAAATAACCGGAGTACAGGCTTCAGTCCATTTCAGATTGTATATTCAAGCTTACCAAAGGGGCCGTTGGATTTGACAATAGTACCACAACCGAAGGGAACAGTTAAACGGGCTGCTGATTTTGTTGATGGGTTGACGGAATGCCATAGAATCGTTCAGGAACGATTGGGAAAGGAAAATGAGAAGTATAAACAAATGGCGGATAAGAAACAAAGAAGTGTTGCCTTCAAAGAGGGAGATTTTGTTTACGCGGTATTGACGAAAGATCGTTTTCCAGTTGGAACTTACAATAAATTGAAAGCACGAAAGATTGGTCCAGTAGAAATCTTGAAAAAGATCAATGAAAATGCGTATCGATTAAGGTTGCCGAAAGAGGTCCATACTTCTGATGTTTTCAATGTCAAACACTTAATTCTGTATTATGGGGAGGAACTTGACGAAGATGATGAGAGTGTGAATTCGAGGACGAATTCCTTCCAACAAGGGGAGGATGATGAAGCACATGCCTCGACTCGCGATGATGAAGCACAATCCACGACTCACGACTCAACTCCTCCCATGACCCACGACTCAACTTCCACCGCGACTCACGACTCATCCACCATGACCCACGACTCAACTTCCACCGCGACTCACGACTCATCCACCACGACCTACGACTCATCCACAGACTCACGATTCAATTTCACTCACCCACGACCTAACTTCTCTGGCCTAAGTCGCGAAGACCTCCCACCTCCTTCCCAAAACCCTAAGTCGCGACACCACAATAAGTCGCGAACGACTTACCCTTCCCCGCCTCTTCCATATACCGCGCGTGAGCTATCCAGGAATGAATCGCGAACGACCTCAGTTAAGTCACGGCCGATTTATTGATGCTATGGAAGAAAATTAAGTCGCGAACGATATATGTTGAGTCGCGTAATAAATTCGTTTAGGTCGCGGCAATCTCCTGAGTCGCTGAAATGCCCTATGTCGCGAGTTACTGAGTCGTTGCCGAGTCACGTTGAATCGTGGCCGAGTCACATTAAGTCGTTACCGAGTCAGTGTTTAATTTTTTAGGTCGCGTGCGTTGTTTTTTTTAAGTCGTTTGTTTTGTGTTTCTTATGGCAAGTCGTGTTATGTTATGACTGTTTGTAACGTGTTTTACTATGTGAAGTGTTGTGGTGTTGTGAGCCTATAAATGGGCGAGTCGTGACATTTGTAAGGTTGGTTGAATATTGAATAAAAATTTCTTGTTGATTGCTTTGTGCTTTCTTCTCTAATTGGTAGTCGAGTGAAATCTCCTATCTCCACCTACGTCATTCGAGTGCGCTCGAATCTTCGTTTGTGAAGCCGATTCACGGAATCAAGTGCGCTTGATCAACGTCGAAGAATCGTAGATCTTTGTTTCTCGGTATCGTGCGCGATCAACGAGACGAAGATAGCTAGAATCCGACATCTTTGGATCAACGGATTTGGGCATTGCAGTACTTTCAAATCACCGATTGCTACATTTCATCAATTGAAGTTTGTTTTGAGATATCCGCTGCGTCAATTTCATTTAGCATTTGTATTCAAGTCTTTATAGTACGGATTGTATCTGTATTCAGTCACTTGTGAAAGCAATAAAGATCGAAACTTAAAGTGGACGTACGCAATTACGCTAAACCACTATAAATCCGATGTTCTTGTTTTATGCATTTAACTTAGTATATAGTTCTCTATTTTAATTTACTCTCTTCGTTAATCTCTCTACACAATCTATCTAAAGGGTGTTAGTGACCAAATCTGGTGCTCACATTTTGGTGCTTTCACTGAGAATCTAATTCTCAGGACGATAGGATCTACTTTGCAGCTATTGGATTGAATAAATCCCCCGAAGGAGATCCAACCTACTCATAGGACGTCCATTGAATCTACTCAGAATTTCTACCAATTACTCTGCTATGGGAAGACCACGTACCCGATCAGCCTCTCACAATGAGGAGTCAACGAGACTGCTAGCGTGCAACAAGTTGGACCTAGCAATCAACAAGTAGCAATCAACAAGCAAATTTAGGTGCAGGGACTACCGCCCAAACTCAAACGGAAGTCATCACCAGGACGGAGTTCAATGACTTAATAAGGGAACTCAGGGAAAGTAGAAGGCAACTTGGTGAGCAGATTCAGGCCAATGCTAATCTTATGACTTAGCTTACTTAGCAGCAGCATCAGAATGCTGGAGGTAGCCCTGCTCCTTATTCTTCATCTGATAGCTTGACTTCAGCCGATGAACCTCCCAGGCGTAGACGCCGTAAGAATGAAACTACACAACAAGTGCCACTGATCGATCAACCAAGGATCAAGCACGTGAGGAGAACGGATGCCCGGCTCACCAAGATCCTAATGAAGTTGGCCTTCAAGATGCACATTTGGTCGATCGCCAATAGAGGGGACATTAACCTGAGCGGTCTCGTAGAACAGAACCCAACCTTCCATCCTCCATACAAACTCCAGACTTATCAGCTATGGTCAAGCAGTTGATGAGAGAGAACTAAGGCTCGAGCAATGAAGATTGGGGAGTATCCAGGAGTCATACTCCCTTCATAGATACTATCATGCAGGCAGAGTATCCCAAGAAGTTTAGTATGCCAACTATACCGGCCTATGAAGGGAAGACTGATTCCAGACAGCACTTAATGAGGTATGAATGGATGATAGATTCTGCCCGAGCAAATGATGCAACCAAGTGTAGGTGCTTCCCAATTACTTTATCTGGAATCGCCACTATGTGGTTTACCCGACTTCCCCCGCAGTCTATATCCAGCTTTGACGATTTGGCAATGAAATTTGTAGAACAATTCAGGATACATGCTACTTGTCCAAAGGATGTGATGTCCTTATCAAGCGTAATCCAGGCTCTGGGAGAGTCATTGAAAGCATAGTTGTAGAGATTTCACATTGCGGCCACTGAAGTTAGCAATCCTAACGACCATGCAATTCTGATAGCGGTAATGAGAAGTGTAGATCTGGATTCGAAGTTTGGAGACTGGTTGGCAGGAAAGCCTCCAACAACGCTGGAGCATTCTATTCAAAGGCTCGTCAATTCATAAGAAGAGAAGAAGCCAGGTGGACTAGGCGAGATAAGGCACCAGGGCCTGTTCAGGAGACTGTAAAAAGCAACATTGCCGTAAAGCAATCCGGCGACAACTCGGGAAAGGTTCAAGTCAACGTTCAGAACAAGTCTGGACAATCTAAAAGGTCCGGAGGAGGAAATCCTAGAAAGAAAAGAGAAGTGGGGAAATGGAAGCCGAGGATTCCAACCTAAAACGAATACACCCCCCTGAATACATCTCTTGAAAATATTTATCTATCAACCTGTAACACCATTCAATATAGAAAGCCATGCCCAAAAGAGTCCACAGAGGAACAGAAGCGGACGGGGATGTACTGTCGCTTCCATGAGACTCACGGGCACAATACGGTGGAGTGTAGACACCTCCATGACGCCATAGAAAAGTTGATTAGGTAGAAAAAGCTGCAGGAATTTGTTAAGAACCCGCAAGAGGGTAGGCAAGGAACACTAGACCCCGGACGCGGGCCGGCATGCTATCCAGAGGAACCTGCCCGAACCGTGGGTAGGTTGATCATAAACACTATAGTTGGAGGACCTCACCCTACAGACAAGAATTAGCAGGAGATGGAATGATATGCAACCTCCTTAAGGCATGCGAATTATGAACGTTGTTCGAATATGGAAGATGGAACCTCCGCAAAACAACAACGCATGATGACAGACGATATAGTGTTTAGGAGCCGAGATGCCGACAAAATGGAGGCTGCTACCATCGACCTAATGGTCATATCTGCGACGATCGGGCCAGCATACGTAAAAAGAATTTTAATTGACTGTGGGAGCTCCATCAACATCATCTTCAAAAAGGCATATGACCAAATAAATATGGAGACAAAGGATTTAAAGCCATCTAAAGCCCGTATCCATGGCTTTAATGGTGCGGCGACTGACGCGATGGGGTATGTTGAGTTGTCAGTTAAACTGGGAGAAGGTGAGCGTAGGAGGGTGCGAATCTTACCGTTCATAGTGTTGGATGTAGATTCTCCATATAATGTATTTCTAGGTCCTCCAGCCCTGGCAGAGTTTAGGGCAGCTTTGGCCCCATGGTGTTTGACATTAAAATTTCCGACGGACAAAGGAGTCAGTGTAGTGCATGGCGATCAGGCATCCAGTCGTGCACGTTATGTGGCAGAGCTGAGAGAGGCTCAGCGGAGAGAGAAAGGAAAGGTTGCGGACAACTCCGTCTGCATCCAAAATACTGACAATTGACAAGTAGTGCCCGAGCCCTGGCTCGGGCGACATTCTCGGATCTATAGAGACATAGATCTGAGAGACGATGATGGAGGACCCAGGAAAGCGAATGCATCACTGGCTGAGCTGACGATTGACATTCCAGTCAGCCGGGATGACCCATCACGTGTTCTTAAGATTGGATCGCAACTCGACCCGTCATTGGCCGAGGATCTTACTGATTTCCTCTGAGCGAACCTGGACGTTTTCGCTTGGAGACATTCTGATATGTGCGGGATTTCTTCCGCTATTGAGAGTCATATGTTGAACATAGACCCGAAGTACATCCCAGTAAAATAGAAAAGGAGAGGCATGGACTCGTAGAGGTCCGCCGCTCTCAAAGACGAGGTGGAAAAACTCAAAGCCAATGGGTTCGTCCGCGATGCCCTCTACCCTGAATGGGTATCTAACCCTGTGCTAGTGAGGAAAGTGAATGGGAAGTGGAGAACTTGCATTGGTTATTCTAATTTAAACAAAGCACGCCCGAAGGATTGTTTCCTCTTGCCTAGAATTGACTAGTTGGTTGATTCAACGGCCGGACATGAGCTACTGTCATTTATGGATGCGTACTCAGGATACAATCAAATCCCGATGCACATTCCAGATCAAGAACACACCAGTTTTGTCATGGACGTTGGGTTATATTGCTATGTAGTGATGCACTTCGGATTGAAAAATGCGGAAGCAACCTTTCTGCATCTGGTGAATCGAATGTTTAAAGATCAGATTGGTAGAACGATGGAAGTCTATGTGGATGACATGCTCATCAAGTCACGATAGTCAAATGACCACATTCGAGACTTAACAGAGATGTTTGATATACTCAGGCATTATGGGATGAAAATCAACTCTTTGAAGTATTCTTTTGGCGTTGTGTCAGGGAAGTTCTTGGGTTTCATCGTGAATGCGCAGGGAATTGAAGCTAACCCAGAGAAGATTCAGGCTATTCGGGACATACAAGTGCCCAGAACTATAAAGCAAGTACAAAGCTTGAACGGTAAGGTGGCCGTGCTGATTCGATTCATATCCAGATCTACAAATAAGTGCATTCCCTTCTTCGATGTGATAAAGAAAGGAAATAGAAATTTCGAGTGGACATCCCACTATAAGGAAGAATTCCGAGCTCCGGTTAGGCATTTAGAAAGTCCCCCGGTGCTATCAAAACCAATTGACCATGAAATGTTTTATATGTACCTGGTTGTATCCCAACATGTTATCAGTACAGCTTTGGTTCGCGAGGAGGACCGAGTTCATAAGCCAGTGTATTATGTCGGTAAACGTTTGACGGGGGCAGAACGAAAGTATCCCAAGATTGAGAAACTAGCTTACTGCTTGGAGATTGCATCACACAAGCTTCGTCCATACTTTCCGGCACACTCAATCAGTGTTTACACTGATCAACCCTTGCGGCAGGTACTCCAACGACCACAAACCTCTTGAAGGATGTTAAAATGGAATATCGAGTTGAGTCAGTTCGATATTACCTACCTGCCACGAAGGGCCATACAGGGGCAAGCGCTAGCAGACTTCATTGTTGAATTCACCATGTCAGACGAATCAAACGGTCACAATGTCATACCTCCCGTTCGATGGAAGATGTACACCGATGGGGCATCTAACGACCGTTGTTCGGGGGCTGGCATAGTTCTTATGACTCCTGAAAACTAATCAGTTTGTAATGCTTTGAAGCTCGAATTTCCAGCAACAAATAACAAAGCCGAGTATGAAGCATTGATTGCTGGCTTGAGACTTATCAGAGAATTGGGGGTAAGATCGGTTGAAATCTTTTGTGACTCACAACTGATGGTGTACCAAGTTTGGGGGGACTATCGAGCAAAGGGACAGAGACTTGCCCTATACCTAGCACGGGTTCAAGAGCTGCTAGCGAATCTAGAGTATTATGATATTTTACACGTCCCGCGTGAACAAAACGGAGCAGCAGATTTATTGGCAAAATTTGCAAGCACCGGTGATGCGCAGCACATGGGATTGTTTCCCGTTGAAACCTTATATGATCCAAGTATAAATATGATGGAGGTAGATTTCATGTTAGAAACAGAAATTGAGAAGGAATCATGGATGACCCCATTCAAGCAATACTTGTTACACGGGGTCGTACCCGAAAGAAGGAGCGAAAGATGACAAGTCATTCATAAGGCTTTGCGATATCTAATGCAAGATGGGGTAATGTATTGGAGGGGACTCTCGACCCCCTTACTCCGGTGCATAGCCATGATGAGATAAAAAGAGTCCTTAAGGAAGTCCACGAAGGAGAGTGTGGTGACCATAATGGGGGGGGGAGCAGATGTTAGCAAAGAAAATCCTCCGCTATGGATACTATTGGCCGACTGTAAATCGGGATGCCGCAGACTATGTGAGAAGATGTGACAAATGTCAAAAATATGCAAAAATCCCGAGAGCTCCGCCGACGGAACTCACACAAATGGTTAGTCCCTGGCTGTTTGCAATGTGGGGGATCGACATAGTCAGTTCCGTACCCATATCCAAAGGTGGTGCGAAATACGCGATAGTTACGGTCGATTACTTTACCAAATGGGCAGAAGCATAGACTTTCGCCACTATCACCACTAAAAAGGTCATTAGTTTCGTTGTACGAAATATTATATGTCGTTTGGCCTTCCACGGACCATCATTGCAGACAACGAAACTCAATTTGAAAGCAAATAGTTCAAAGAGTTTTGCCAAAAATATGGCATTGAGAAAAAGTTTGTAGCGGTTGCTCACTCGAAAGCCAATGGACAAGTGGAAGCCATGAACAAAATAATCAAGTCCATATTGAAAAGGTGTTTGGAAAAGGCTAGAGGCAAGTGGGTGGATGAACTTCCAACAGCACTTTGGGCTTATAGAACCACCTACAAGTCCGCGACTGACCACACACCATTCGCATTGGCATATGACATGGGGGCTGTTATACGCGTAGAACTTGAAGTTCCATTACATCGGGTAACTTATTACGACTCTGACTCAAATCAGGATCTTTTGCTGGAATCACTGGACTTCATTGATGAAAAACGCGAAGAAGCTAATTTAAGAGCAGCCGCATACAGACACCGAGTCGATCAATATTATAATGAAAAGGTTCGACTGAGAATGTTTGATGTAGGTGACCTCATTTTGAAATGAGTTTTCCCAGTCCCATCACATATGAACCCTGCATGGGAAGGTCCATACGTCATCGAAAGGAAGCTTGGAGAAGGAACTTTCAAGCTTGCGACGGTTGATGGTACGACACTCCACCGAGCATGGAATAGCGAGCATTTGCGGCATTATTATACTTAATTCATTTCTTTCATATCTTAGTTGCAATTATTTCCAACATGTTTTTATTTCGTTGATTCTTAGTTTACGGCATGTAATAATACAATCTAACTTGTTTGCATTAATAAAGGCTTGAAGCCATTTTTTTTCCATGGATTGTTGATGTTTCTGTGTATGATAACTCTATGGCTAACAACTAAGAGGTACATTATTCTATCTGACGTACGAACGCGCATAAGCATTCAAAATCTCCAAGTCTCCTGAGTGCAGACTGGAGTACTCTGAGTCCCCTGAGTGTGGACCAGATTATAAATGACTCAAAATCTCCAAGTCCCCTGAGTGCGGACTGGAGTACTCTGAGTCCCCTGAGTGCGGACTGGAGTACTCTGAGTCCCTTGAGTGCTGACTGGAGTACTCTGAGTCCCCTGAGTGCGGACTGGAGTACTCTGAGTCCCTTGAGTGCGGGCCAGAGTATAAACGACTCAAAATCTCCAAGTCCTCTGAGTGCGGATTGGAGTACTCTGAGTCCCCTGAGTGTGGACCAGATTATAAACGACTTGAAATCTCTAAGTCCCTTGAGTGCAGACTGGAGTACTCTGAGTCCCCTGAGTGTGGACCAGAGTGTAATCGACTCGAAATCTCCAAGTCCCCTGAGTGCGGAATGGAGTACTCTGAGTCCCTTGAGTGCAGACTAGAGTATAAACGACTCAAAATCTGTAAGTCCCCTGAGTGCAGACTGGAGTACTCTGAGTCCCCTGAGTGCGGACCAGAATATAAACGAATCAAAATCTCCAAGTCCCCTGAGTGCGGACTGGAGTACTCAGAGTCCCCTGAGTGCGGATCAGAGTGTAACCGACTCGAAATCTCCAAGTCCCCTGAGTGCAGACTGGAGTACTCTGAGTCCCCTTAGTGTGGACCATAGTATAAACGACTTAAAATCTCCAAGTCCGCTGAGTGCAGACTAGAGTACTCTGAGTCCACTGAGTGCGGACCAGAGTATAGACGGCTTAAAAATTTCTAAGTCCCCTAAGTGCGGACTGGAATGCTCTGAGTCCCCAGAGTGCAGATTGGAGCATAAACGGTTTAAAATTCTCTAAGCCTTCGGAGTGTGAACAAGGACACAAATGACTTGAAGTCATCAAGTCCCCGACATACGGACTGAAAATTATTCTAAGTACCCGAACCGTGGAATAAAGAATGTAAAATTCCAAAGAGTTTCCTACTTATTTCAAGACGAATTAAGAAGTTTATGCAATTCAAAATAGCTTGAGTTTCGACCACAATCATACGAAAAGCTGAACGATAAAAGTCTCTTGAAAGATAAAAGAACTAAGCTTTATTTATTCAAAAATAAGTTTCTACTACAACTCCTCCAAAACTCGGAGTCAAAAGTCTATTTACATGGACTACGAAAATAAATAAAAATAATTACATAATCTAAACTAACTGTCGTTGAACAAGAGTAACAATTACTTCTTCGATTTCTTCGACTTCTTTCCCTCCTTCGTCTTCTCGGACGACTCCTCTCCTACGCGTTTTCGCTTGGAAATTTTCTTTGAAGGGGAGAAAATAACCGAGGAAGTATGGAGAACCTCTAATGGCTTGGACCCGTCAAGGAGGATGACCTTCAATGGCTTGTTTAGAGGATCGTCTAGGTCCACGACTTGAGGCTCGACTTTGATTTCGACCATCGTTTTCTTTTCCTCCTCGAGCTGTTCCTTCATGCTCATTTTAGAAGTATGTTTAGAGGTGCTTGTGATCTCGATTTCATAACTTCCCTCGATGGGAGATGAAGTCTCGGACTTATCCTCATCAAGTGCCCCAATCATTTAAGCATCTGGACTAGGATTCTCTGCTGCATGAGTGGCCTCACTTGTTTTTCCCTTCACCTCCTTGCCGTCATCGCTCCTTGGAGTGGGCTTAGGATCAGAACGGCCTGCGCAAAATCAAGCATTAGAATGCAATGACCTCTCGCCAAAAATGATGACTCTTTGAACTTGAAAAAAGAAGAGTTATGTACCGGTTTCTTGTTGGCTCTCAACCGTCCGAGGGCGTCTCACCCTCCGCAATGGGAGATAGAATGTGAACACCAAGGCCAGGGTCCTACGGGTCATAACCAACATGTTGCTCAAATGGATCAAGTATCGGCCGATCGGCTGAGTAGGAGCATGAGCTAGAGACTCGTTGGATGGACCGGCAATAACACTTTCCCTTTCGATGAGGAGAAACCTTTGTAGTAAAGAGGTTTCGTTGCAGACAGGTCTGAAGGCTCGTTTCCCTTAAGAAATTCTTTTATTAAAGCATCTTCATCGACCTCCTCGGTGCCAAGTTTGACCTTCCTAATTTTTATTAAAGTCTCCCGCGCCTCAGCTAGGGATTCGAGGTAGCCTTCACCTAGAAAAGTTAAGTCCCGATGCATGATGACACAGGCATTGAATTCTGCAATCAGTGGGTCGAACATGCATTTGACCTCCTCCCTACCAGCCTCTTTAGCCGCCTTAAGGCGAGAGTCAATCTCCGCAGATGCTATTTTCTTGCCCTCTTCACGAGCTTCGTCCTTTAGCATCCCGACTTTAGAAAGCTCGTCATCAAGCTTCGTCTTCAGCAGTCGTGTAGCAACAATCTCGTCGCAATATCATTGCGACTCTTCTTGGGCAGCAGTCTTCTCCTCTCTTTCTTTACGGAGTTGATCCTCCAGCTCTTTGACTCGGAGGGCAAATGCATCCCTCTCCTTCTGCACTGAGTCCTTCTCTAAAGCCAGGGCCCTACAGCGTTGGACTGCCTCGTTAATTTTTTTTATGAGTTGTCTCCAAGCGATTGACGGCTTCCGCTGTATCTTTAGCGCTTTATTGGGCGGCTTCAAGCTGAGACTTGTAAGAAGCAAGCTCTTCGTCTTGAGCTTTAATGATATCTTTATCATGGATAGCTTCGAGCTTTAAATGATCAATTTCATGCTGACGCTCAATAAAGACTTCTGAAACTTTTTCGACTAAGTGCACGAATGCATCGTGCTGAACATAGACGTCATTAGTGCAAGCAATAGCACTATGCTTGACATGCCTTGGAATCTGGTGAATCGCCGGAAGAAATTTTAAGCTATCGAAGCATATCTTCGAAAATGAGGCTTTAAGCTCAGCAAGTCAGTCCGCTACCGATGGATCAGAGACAGGAGCGAGAGGAGTCTGCTTGGAGACCGCGGGTGTTTTGTGGGGATATCGAGATTGCCTGGTACTTGATGAGCTGGAGTGTTGATCCCGATGGGCCTCGGGCTGGGACCTCTTATGTGCAGGTTTCTCTTTGCTGTGCTCCGGTTGAGAAGGAGGATCACGAGGGTAGGAGGACTGACTATAAGTTTTTCTTCAGTAGGATGATTCTCGGCGGTGGTAGTCTCGATCGCCGGAGTCGTCTCTATCTCGACGCTTGCCGGTACGCGAATCCCGGCCGGATTGGTGAAAAATCAATGGACCGCGAAGGCGGTCAAGTCCTTGTGTATGCCCCATGTCACCTACACAGAATTTAAATAACGACGAGTTAGCAAAGAATAGAGTGATGGCATGAAGTTAAGTGCAAGGTGAAGTGCGTGTGTTTGTGTTGTCCCAGTGTTTCCCACGACAGACCAGTTTCTTTACTAATAGGTGTTTTTTCTCCCTGATTTTGGGCTTGAGCGCTTATATCGCCTCTCGCGAGCGAATGAAGCTTAAGGGCCTCCGGATCATCGAAACATAGTTGAGCAGATCATCAGGTATGGTGAGGTTCGACGGGCATTTCAGAGAACTTTCTAAGTGCTGCGAGGAAGCTTCTTTCTCCGCTGGAATAAGGGTAACTTTAGAAGTTCCATCCGCTGTTTTCTTCCTCAACTTGTATGTCGGTTTCTTCTTCCTCTTCGAAGGGGAAGGCGACGTTTCAATGTCATGAACTTCAACTATCGGGTCCCGAGATGGACTAACATTTTTGCCCTGTACTTCGGGCGTTTCAGCTTCTTTAATCTCCCCCTCCTCTAGTGTGTCAGGGGCGTTATGTGCTGAAGACTCGGCCTGCTTTTTTCCTTTGCCCGAAGCACGCCTGGTTATGGTAACACTTTGGGGGAGGCTTATTCGGCGACCTTCCACCAGTAACCCAAATTTCATGAGCGACTCATTCGAAATGCGACACATGATGTCCCGGTCTTCTACGGGGAGAGCTCGGATGGCTTCGACTGCTTCAGAATATCCAAGGCCCTCAAGACGAGGGTTGATACCTGTGAAAGTAGGCGAAGAGTCAGAAAAGATGAAATTTTTTGCCAAATTCAAGTATAGATTCAGAAAAGGAACTTACTTCATTCTACCCATCGCCTGGCGAGACTAGGAGGACAACGCGTGTAGAACCATTCTTGCTTGTACTGGACAAATTTGCTCCATGCCCCAGTCAGGATTTGGCATTTACTATGTGGCTTGAGGAATATAAAGGATGAGCTATCTGACCGTCTCTTGAAATGATAAATATAGCGGATATTGCCCGGAGTCGGAAGCCTAAAGAGGACACTTATGAAGAGAATGCAAGTGCCGTATATGAATGCGTGGCTGTTCGGATGCAGTTGCGATGGGGCAATCTTGATATACCGCAACACATCTCGAAAAAAGGAGTTGAATGGTGGCACGCTGCCAACCCAATACATGAAGCTGTTACAGGTTGTATATCCGACTGGGGGCAAGTGAGGACGATCATGCCCCGATGTGAACTAACACATCGTCGAAGGGGATTCTATGGGCAAAGCATATCTGACGAAGCGTACTTTCGTTAATCTTTGAGGCCTAGGAATCGATTGGATCGTCTAAGAAAATCGCTGCCTCCAGAGCGTCGGGAGCCAAGTCGACAGATGCAGTCGCAGGGCACGATAAGTCTTAAGCAGGAGTGGTTGACGGATTTGAAGTTCCTACAACTTCTTATCGAGAGGATGGCCTGGGTCTGTCCGAGATCGTAGCAGAGCTAGATTTCCTAGACATCTCTAATGAAGATTGAATTTGACAAGACACCTGTAACTATACTTGAAAAACAATCGATGTTAGACTTAACAACATAAATATTCCCCTCGTGTGGTGTGGTAACTATTGCGATCATTTGAATGTAAGTACTAAGAAATTAAAAGTAACTGGATTGGTGAAATAAAATTAAACTTCGAACTATCATCTTCGAAGACCGTCATCGCTGACCATCTACGAGAGCTTATCGTAAGATGGTTTATGTTTTGAACTCGGCATCGACACTGCATATGGAAGGTTATTAACTATTAAGTGAGTTAAGTTCAAGTTTTCAGTTGTCTAAACATGGGAGTTATCATTCTGGATTTTCTGATATGCTTGGTTGTTTAAGTCCATCCTTGTTCACTGTCACATGTTCAGGCATAAAAAGATGTTAAGTCAACAATGTTCTAAGTCCGGGTTAAGGCAGATTTAAACTGTCATGTGTACGCCACTCTCCAACCATCCACCATTACCGTTCGGCATGCGGCAAGACATGCCGAACCGCAATCATGCCGAGCCACATTGTTCGACACTCCATTCTACTCGCCCGCCTTTCCCCTTCACCGTTCGACATAGGGGAGTCGTGTCGAACGACAATCATGTCGAGCCGCATCGCTCGGCATTTTACCCTAAACAACAACTTTCTTCAAATATATCCTTCCTACTGCTCGACACAAATAATTTATCCAACAAGTTATGCCGAGCCGCATCGCTCGGCATTCTACCCAATTCCTACTTCTCTTCTTCTTTTCCCTTCAACCTCGTTCGGCATGGGGGAATAATGCCGAGCCGTGGCCGTGCCGAGCTATATTACTTGGCACACTAATCCTTAACTCCAATTCTACTCCCATACTTCTCCTCCATCGCTCGGCATAAGGAGGACATGCCGAACCACAACAGTACGTCTTCCACTAGCTCCCTGCTTCAAACACCTCTGACATCCACTTCTCTCCTCCACTCCGCCTAGCCTTAAACTCCTCTAAATATCAACACTTCGTCCTTAACTCCTTTTCCACGCGATTCATACTAACCACGATTCTACAGAGATTCATGAGTTCGAATATCATGCTAGTTTTCTTAGTCGGGGTGAAGTTTTTGAGAGAACGGTCATTACCTAAGAAGTGAGTTGAAGCTCGGGGAGATTCTGGAGTAGGGAACACGGTTCTGTTTGGATTCGTTGAATGGGGAGGGAAGTGAGGCAGTATATGGAGTATGAGAAGGGAAAGAAGGAGCAAATAATTCGCTTAAGTCTGTTGAGAGGTGAATTCATAAATCCTAGAGGGTGGAAGTAAAAAGGGAAAAGAAGAAGAAGTGTCAACTTATATAGAGAGAAGAGAAGCCGAAGGGGTAGCGACTGGTAGAACCGGTCAAAGCACCTCCCTCGTTCGGCATTAATGCCGTTGGCATTTGTATGTCGCTTGGCATCAGCTAAGCCATTCGGCATTGTATTTCGTTTGGCATTAGTATGTCGCTCGGCATACAATGCCTCGATCGGCATTCAGGAGAAGTCATTATCGGGAAAACAAAGCCAGGGCTCGAAGAAGAATACGGTGGACTCGTAATTCAAAGCACATCATGTTCATCCACATGATGCACTTTGGGGGGGAAAGTGTTACCCGGTGGTTTGACCAAGCAATAAGAGACTTGAGGTAGAAGGCTTGTTCGGCATAAAGGGTCGTTCGGCATGGCTACGTCATTCGGCATTTTATATCGTTCGGCAAAGAAGTCTCGATCGGCATCCAGCATCGCTTGGCATCCAAGCATCGTTCGACATCTAGCCTCGTTCGGAATGAACCTCGTTCGGAATGAACCTTGATCGGCATAGAGCCTCGTTCGACACAGTATGGTCGATCGACATCTGTCCTCGTTCGGCATGAACCTCGTTCGGCATTCCAGCCTTGTTCGGCATTCCAGCCTCGTTCGACATTCCAGCCTCGTTCAGCATTCACGCCTCGTTTGGCATTCACGCCTCCTTAGGCGTTCCAGCCTCGCTCGGCATGTGGCCTCGCTTAGCATATGTATGTCGTTCGACATCTCCCCTCGTTCGGCTTCGGATCTTGTCCGGCCTACACCCTTCATTCAACACACTACCTCGTTCGGCTTGGAGGTACGGCTCGACATTTCCCGATCGGCATTTATAGGTCGGCAAACAGAAGTCACTCACAACAGACCGAGGTATCTTACTCCTAGGCCCATTAGGGAAGTCCAACCCATCTTCGTCTATAAATAGAAAGGCAGGCACAGTGAAATGGACCTTTTTTTGAGAACATTGGGGAGACTCTGCCGCTTTCAAGACTCACTTTATTTCATTTAGCATTTGTATTCAAGTCTTTATAGTATGAATTGTATCTGTATTCAGTCACTTGGGAAAGCAATAAAGATCAAAACTTAATGTGGACATATGCAATTACGCCGAACCACTATAAATCCGATGTTCTTGTTTTCTACATTTAACTTAGTATATAGTTCTCTGTTTTATTTTACTTTCTTCATTAATCTCTCTACACAATCTATCTAAAGGGTGTTAGTGACCAAATCCGGTGCTAACATAAAGCAAAACACAAAACATTCGAGTCAGGATTAACATTCTTATATTAGTAAATCCAACTCAAGTGAAGTATCAACAGAAATACAAGTAGATATATACGCTATTAACAACCAACGTCATTATAACACCGTGGTCATTCCAAAATAATTTATACTTCACAATGAAAATATCATTTCCCTTTCAAAACCAAATCAATACGATATCATTTTTCACTTCAAATACATAAACATTTCCAAAACCATAACACTTTCAAAGTTATACATTTCGAAACCAAATACTTGAATTTATAACACTTTGGAATCACAACACTTTGAAAATCAAAATTTAGAAATCATAATATTTCCCACTTAACTGATATATTAAAATAGTATATATATAATAAAATAGTTTATAATGTAAAATAGTTTATATAAAATGGTTATAAGAAATAGTTTATAAAAATGGTTATAAGTAGAAGTAGTTTATATTAAAATAATTAGTATATTAAAATTATTTATATTAAAATAGTTTTATATTAAATAGTATACATACATATTAAAATAATTTATAAATAAAAATATTTAAAATTTTCTCAAATTTCACAAATTGATTCAAATCAACTCGAATTCCAAATTCAAATTTAATTCAATCTCAATTTATCAATTTCAATTCAATTCAGTTTCTAACTACAACATTTCAAATTATATCGATTTCAAATACAGATTTGGACCATAAAATAAACCATTTAAATTTCAATATATTCCAAAGCTTTAAATATTCAACATTTTTAAAACTAAATTTAACAATTTCATATCGGTCTTGATTTATCTTCATTATTTTTTAGTCTTGAAATATTCACCTAATAAATCCAATATAATTTAAATAACCTTAAATTACATTAAATTAAATATTCCTTCAATTTATGTAAACTTGAAATGTTCATTTAATCATTTTAAATCAAATTCAAGTTATAAAATCATATCCCTTTACAATTCAAATTCCATACGTTCCAAATCGATTTTAATTAAATATAATTCTTAATTAAATACAATTTCAAATCAATTTCAAATTTATCTTCCCAATCTTAACTTATAAAATCATTATAAAAATCTATTTAAAATAAAATTTAAATAAATACTTAACCATATTATATTTTAATAAAATCAAACTTATTATTAAACTTATTTTGTATTAAACAAATTTATACATAGCTTAAAATTAAGAATTTCACTGTACATAAAATAATATTTATATAATATCAAAAATCAATATTCATATAAACATATATTTCTTTTCAAAACCATAGAAATCATTTTCAAAATATTTATATATAGACCAACGCTGTCTTTATATAATTTTCTATTATATGGTCAAATGATATGGATATTTATCATTTTAATCTAAAATATATACGGATATATATCATTTCAACCCACAATCCCAAATTTAATTCAAATGAAAATCGCTTGGCTCTATCATTTCAACCCATAAAAATTTTCTCATATTCTACAGATCGTTCGAGTATGTATCATTTCAACCCATAGGGAATCTATACTAACAGAGAACTTGCAGAGTGATAACATATATGATAATAATATAAAAGGCATATATCATCAATAAAAATAACAAATAATGGTGTCAGATGTCATAAGTGAGCAGATACGGATAACAACATATATATATATAGCAATGTAAATAACTAACAGCAGCATATTTCAATTGTTGTTTCAATTGAAATTAAATTTAATAAATATAAGAACGTTAATCATGAGTGATTGCTCACTTTTCAAGGCTAGAGGAGTTTGGCAATAGAACAAGCTACAAATTCCAAAGCAAAGAAAGAATGAATGCGAATTTGACGAGCAAAGCTGACAGCTTGAAATTGACGAAATCAAATAAGAACTAGATCGATGAATATAATTGGTATAAGTGAACCTATACATATATAACCATATAGAACTATATATATATATATATATGCTATATGCTAAATTCAAACATATATTAAATTAAATATATATGCATACTTTTTTCAAAATCATTGTTTAAACAAAACTCAAACATTGAGGTCAAACATATATATATATATATATATATATATATATAATAATTTTTGAATCAATATTAAAACTTAATAGTTGATTTATATGACTCATATGACTCATAAATCAACCAAAAAACCAAAGGTTTAAAACTGATATATATAAACACTGTACGTTATATTAAAACTATATTTAAAATAAAAATCAGTATTTATAAAACCAGCTTAACTTATATATACCGACACATAATAACAAGCATATAAACTATAACTAAAACTATATATATCACATACCCTTTATACAGAATGCTGTAACTTATATATATATATATATATATATATATATATATATATATATACGGTTATACAAACTCACTGACGCAGCGGATTAATCGAAACAAACTTCAATCTATGGAATGTAGCAATCGGTGAGTTGAGAATACTGCAAGGCCCAAATCCGTTGATCCAAAGATATCGGATTCTAGCTATCTTCGTCTCGTTGATCGCGCACGATGCCGAGAAAGAAGATCTACGATTCTTCGTACGTTGATCTAGCGCACTAGATACCGTGAATCGGCTTCTACGATCGTTGAATCGAGAGCACTCGATTAACCGAAAGAGGAGATAGGAGATTACACTCAACTACCAATTGGAGAAGAAAGCACAAAGCAATCAACAAGAAATTTTATTTCAAAATCAACCACCTTAAATGTACAACACACACCCCTATTTATAGAGTTTTCACAACACAACCCTTAAGTCGTGGCCGACTCATGACTCACGACTTATCATAAGTCGTTACCGACTTAGCAACACAACAGACCGAAGTACATCACACGACTCAAGAGCAAACGACTCAAAAACAACGACTTACGACTCATAACAGCGGCAAAAATAGACAACCTAAACATGACGACTTATATACAACACGAGTCATCAGATACAAACGCCATACGACTCAACTATATATGCGTACAACACGACTCAACATATGTCACGACTCAACCGACTCAACACCCATACAAGTTACAACTACTCACGACTCAAGGCTTCACCGACTCATGGTCTTCACCGACTCATAGCTTCCCTGCGGCACATCCCTTCAAGCGAGTCATCTCCGAACGACTCATCTACTTCCACTTCTCTGCTCTTGTTAACTCGTACACGACTTATGGATGAGTCGTTGAGACGTGTACGACTTATCACCAGAAGCGGTGTCTCATTAGGTCGGTCCACATCTTCTTTCGTAGGTCGTTGCCGACCTAGACCTTCTTTGTTGAGTCGGAAACGACTCAAAGCCGCTTCATTAGCTTGCAACGTCCCTTCTCGTGACTCCTTAGGTCGTGGACGACTCAAATCTACTCTCCTACGACTCATGCTGCCTTCACTGAGTCGTGTACGACTCATCACACTACACCACAAACTCATGTTTTCAGGAATTAAAGATTGCACAACTTCTTCTCTGGCCTTAGCTGCATCATCTTCCCCTGGTTGAGAAAAATTCGTCCTCGAATTTGTACATTCTTCTTCATCTGATTGTTTACCTCCGTAATATGGAACAAGATGTTTAACATTGAACACGTCAGACGTGTAAACATCTTCCGGCAGTTTCAACTTATAAGCATTTTCATTGATTTTCTTCACAATTTCAATTGGACCAATTTTCCGCGCCTTCAATTTATTGTATGTTCCTACCGGAAAACGGTCTTTTGTCAACACTGCATAAACCAAATCGCCTTCGTTAAATTCAACATTTCGTCGTTTCAAATCTGCAGATTTCTTATATTTCTCATTCGATTTCTCCAATCGTTCCTGAACGATTTTATGACATTCAGTCAACTCATCAACAAAATCAACAGCCCGTTTAACTGTTCCCTTCGACTGTGGTACTACTGCCAAATCTAACGGTCCCCTGGGTAAATTTGAATAAACAATCTGAAATGGACCGAATCCCGTGCTACGATTCACCGCATGATTATGTGCAAACTCGGCTTGGCATAACTTCATGTCCCAGTTTTTCAAATTATCCTGTACAAGACATCGCAACAAATTTCCCAATGACCTGTTTACAACTTCTGTTTGTCCATCAGTTTGCGGATGATAAGCACTACTAAATTTCAGCTTCGTTCCCACCATCTTCCACAAACTTAACCAAAAGTGACTCAGAAAACGAGTATCCCTATCTGACACAATAGACTCTGGCAATCTATGAAGTCTATAGATTTCCTTGAAAAATAACTGCGCCACTCGAACTGCATCCGCTGTCTTTTTGCAGGCAATGAAATATGCCATCTTCGAAAACCTGTCCACCACAACAAATATCGAATCATTTCCCCTTTGAGTTCTCGACAAACCCAAAACGAAATCCATGCCAATATCGACCCATGGCTTAGACGGTACAGGCAACGGCTTATACAATCCTGCATTCATCGCTGTTCCCTTTGACACCTGGCAAATATGGCATCTCTCCACGAATCTTTCAACCTCTTTCCTCATCGATGGCCAAAAGTAAGACTGTGAAATCAACTGCAAAGTACGATCACGGCCCACATGCCCTTCCTCGTGCAACTCCTTGATAATTTTCAATCTCAAACTACAATCAGGAATACATAATTGATTTCCTCTGAACAAGAATCCATTAATCATCACGAATTCATCCGAACTTCCATCCTTAACTTTCTCAACAAACTTTTCAAAGTAAGGATCCTTCCCAAACAATTCTGGCAACATTTCAAACCCTGTCACTTCAACCTTCAATGTTGTTAACAAATGACTCCTTCTACTCAAAGCATCAGCTACCCGATTCGTCACCCCTGATTTGTGCTTAACGACAAAAGTAAACTGCTGTAAATATGCAATCCATGATGCATGTCTCGCTGAAATCTTATCCTGCCCCTGTAAATGCTTCAATGCCTCATGATCAGTGTACAGAACGAATTCTTTCTGAAATAGATAATGTCTCCAATGTTTAATCGTTTGCACCACAGCATAGAATTCAACGTCATATGTGCTGTATCTCATCTTCGCCCCTGACAACTTTTCACTGAAATATGCAATAGGTCTCCCCTGCTGACTCAACACCCCTCCAATCCCCACCTTTGATGCATCAGTATGTAGCTCAAACAACAACTGAAAATTAGGTAGAACAAGAATTGGTGCTGTCGTCAACAGTTCTTTAATTTGTTCAAAAGCAACTCCCGCTTCCTCTGACCATACAAACTGTTTTCCTTTCATGCAATCGGTAACTGGTGCCATCACACTACTGAAGTGTGGAATGAACCTTCAGTAGAATGATGCCAATCCATGAAAACTTCTAACTTCAGTGATAGTTCTCGGCTGTGGCCAATTTCTAATAGCTTCAACTTTACTCTGGTCCACTTGGATTCCCTTCTCAGACACAACATATCCCAAAAATAACACACTTCTCGTCATGAACACACATTTCTTCGTGGCTGCATAAAATTGTTCCTCACGAAGAATAATCAACACTTTCCTCAAATGTAGAACATGCTCCTCCATACTCCTACTATATACCAGAATATCATCGAAATAAACCACCACGAACTTCCCAATGAATGGTCTAAAGATTTGATTCATCACCCGCATGAATGTACTAGGTGCATTTGACAAACCAAATGGCATAACCAACCATTCGTATAACCCCTCTCTCGTCTTGAAAGCTGTCTTCCATTTGTCTCCAGGTCTAATCCGAATTTGATGATAACCACTCTTCAAGTCAATCTTCGAAAATATAGTTGCCCCACTCAACTGGTCTAGCAAATCATCCAGCCTTGGCATAGGAAATCTATAACGAACAGTGATCTTATTCAATGCTCTACTGTCTGTGCACATTCTCCATGTTCCATCCTTCTTTGGCACCAACAATGCTGGCACTGCACAAGGACTCAAGCTTTCCTGAACACGTCCCTGCTCTAACAACTCTTCCACTTGCCTTCGTAACTCTTCATGTTCCTTCGGACTCATTCGGTAATGTGGTCGATGTGGTAACACTGCTCCCGGAACAAGATCAATTTGATGTTGAATGTCTCTAAGTGGCGGTAACTCCTTAGGTAACTCCTCTGGAAAGACATCTTCAAATTCTTTCAAAATTGGCTTTGCTTCTTCTGGAATCTCAACTTCTTCACTACTCTCTTTCCCAATCAACAAAAAGACTTCAGGCTCCTCTTCAATTTCTTTAACAAACTCCTTTAAAGACAATAAAGTTTTCAACTCTTCAATCTCTTCTAGCTTGCTCTCCTTCTGTTGCTGTTTCTTGGGAACCAAAGTGATTTTAGTACCTTCGAACATGAAACTGTAACTATTGGCACGACCGTCATGTTGAACTGCTCTATCAAACTGCCATGGTCTGCCCAACAACAAATGACAAACATCCATGTCCACTACATCACACCAAATTTTATCTTTGTACTTCTTCCCAATAGAAAAATTCACATAAGCTCTTCGACACACTTTCACTTCACCACCCTTCCTTAACCATGCTAGCTTGTACGGTTTAGGATGCTTCTCAGTTTTCAAGTTCAATTTCCTCACAGCCTCTGTAGAAATAATATTATCACAACTCCCAGCATCTATGACAAACTTGCAAACTTTCCCCAGAATAGTACATGTTGACTGAAATATGTTACTCCTCAACCAACTGCAGTCCTCCTCTTGCTTTGGTGTAAGACAAGACCTTCTCATCATAAGATTACAACCTTCATCTCCAGACAATTCTTCTTCCTCCTCAACATAAGGTGTATTTGAACATTCTGCTTCCTCACCATCATCCTCCTCAACTTCTGCAACCATTGCTCTCTTCTTCGGCTTCGGACATTCATTGCTCTTATGACCCAACTCCTGACAATTATAACATTTGAACCCACTGCTAACCTTCGCCTTCTCAGCCTCTTTCACCACTGGCTTATTGACAGGTTTAGGAACATTAGAACTTCCACTAACACCCCTCGCTTGATTATTGGAATTAGTAAACACACCACCTCCACGCCTTCCTTGCTTCTCCCAAGCCAACGCTTTCTGATGTGCCTCTGTCACTGATCTAGGATCAAACATATTAACCATATCCTGGATCTGCATTCTTAGTCCCCCAATGAATCTAGCAGTTGGTTGTTCTTCCGTTTCCATAATATCATTCCTGGCAATGAGTTGGTAAAATTCATCAGCATAATCACTAACAGACTTCGTCCCTTGCCTCAGATTCTGCAACCTTTGGTACATAAGTGATTGGTAATTATAAGGTAAGAAAGTAGATCGCATCAACTTCTTCATCTTATCCCACGATTCTATCCTTGACTTCCCCATTCTCTCCCTGGTAAGTTTAGTTTGCTGCCACCACGCCAAAGCTCTCCCCCTCAACCTAGTAGCAACCAACTTCACCCTTCTATGCTCAGGAACCTCCTTGAAATCAAAGATCTCTTCAACATTAGATAACCAATCAAGAAATTCTTCAGCTACCATCCCTCCTTTAAATTCTGGAATTTCCATCTTCATACCCGATTCCCATCGACGATCCTCTTCAATATCCCGAAATGAATTTCGAACCTGGTCTCGATCTCGATAATGAATACTAGTTCTATCACCCTCTTCAACAAAGTCAAACGTACGCCTACATCGATCTCGACCATTATCATCCCTTCGTTCATGCATGCTTCTTTGACTATGTCTCTCTTCATCCCTATATGCTTCATTGTCAAATTCACGTTGACTTCTTCTCTCTTCATGTGCATAGTCATGATGATCTCTTCGTGATGAAATTGATGTTTCTCTTCTATCTCTACAAGAATGTGGTGATACCCTCCTCGCTTCCGTAACCGATGGCGAAACTCGGTTTCCTCCATGGTTCGAGTTTGGTGATCTCCTCCTTTGATTCAAATCATTCATCAATTTCTCCAATTTACCAATGCCTTCATCAAATTTTTCATTAATACGTTGCTCCATAAGCTCAGCTTCTTCTCTTCGATACAAAGCTTCAACGTTTTGATGACGATTAGCTCTCCTTGGTGGCATGATTGAAACTCTTCACAAAACTTCAACAACTTGAACACAAGACTTCAAAGCTTTAACCAAACAACAAGTCACAGCTACCCTTGACTCGGCTTGCTCTAGCTCGCAATAAGGAACGACTCAAAGTAAGATCGGCTCCTACTCAAGCACAAGGTACGGCTCAAACCCTTTACAAGGCTCGGCTACTTCCCACAAGTATACACGGCCTTCAATTTCAAACACCTTCAACACTTTGATCCGAAATGGAATGGATCGAAAGTTCTCCCTCTTGTTGCAACTTCAATATGAACACGATGAACACAACTTCAAAAATTGGCTCCAAGAATCAACTTAGCTATGATTGGCTAAGTATGGCTCTGATACCAATACTGGCGCAGCGGATTAATCGAAACAAACTTCAATCTATGGAATGTAGCAATCGGTGAGTTGAGAATACTGCAAGGCCCAAATCCGTTGATCCAAAGATACCGGATTCTAGCTATCTTCGTCTCGTTGATCGCGCACGATGCCGAGAAAGAAGATCTACGATTCTTCGTACGTTGATCTAGCGCACTAGATACCGTGAATCGGCTTCTACGATCGTTGAATCGAGCGCACTCGATTAACCGAAAGAGGAGATAGGAGATTACACTCAACTACCAATTGGAGAAGAAAGCACAAAGCAATCAACAAGAAATTTTATTTCAAAATCAACCACCTTAAATGTACAACACACACCCCTATTTATAGAGTTTTCACAACACAACCCTTAAGTCGTGGCCGACTCATGACTCACGACTTATCATAAGTCGTTACCGACTTAGCAACACAACAGACCGAAGTACATCACACGACTCAAGAGCAAACGACTCAAAAACAACGACTTACGACTCATAACAGCGGCAAAAATAGACAACCTAAACATGACGACTTATATACAACACGAGTCATCAGATACAAACGCCATACGACTCAACTATATATGCGTACAACACGACTCAACATATGTCACGACTCAACCGACTCAACACCCATACAAGTTACAACTACTCACGACTCAAGGCTTCACCGACTCATGGTCTTCACCGACTCATAGCTTCCCTGCGGCACATCCCTTCAAGCGAGACATCTCCGAACGACTCATCTACTTCCACTTCTCTGCTCTTGTTAACTCGTACACGACTTATGGATGAGTCGTTGAGACGTGTGCGACTTATCACCAGAAGCGGTGTCTCATTAGGTCGGTCCACATCTTCTTTCGTAGGTCGTTGCCGACCTAGACCTTCTTTGTTGAGTCGGAAACGACTCAAAGCCGCTTCATTAGCTTGCAACGTCCCTTCTCGTGACTCCTTAGGTCGTGGACGACTCAAATCTACTCTCCTACGACTCATGCTGCCTTCACTGAGTCGTGTACGACTCATCACACTACACCACAAACTCATGTTTTCAGGAATTAAAGATTGCACAACTTCTTCTCTGGCCTTAGCTGCATCACTCACATATACCACAACCAGACTATATACAACCTTATACATACACGTACAGATTACAATCAATATTATTATAAACTTACATACGTACGATACTTGGAATCAACAATATATATCTACTAATATTTAAACAAATATATGTGAACATATATACAAACTATAGAACATATAAACTATCAGATGTATTCTCCAAATCAATATGTACATATGTATTTTAAAATATCACAGTTCAGTTCAACACCTGATACAACAAAATCCTCATATCTATATAACTTCCTTTCTCTAAAATATATATATATATATATATAAGTACATAAGTATATATATAAAAATCTTATATAAACTCATATGTATAGAAGAGACGACTTTCAAGCTTTTATAAACCCATATATAGTACTGTTGTTTTCTTCCAGCAAAAGAGGACAAGCTTTATATAGTTATTTAACATTTTTTTATTATTACAAATACTTTAAAAGTATGATAACTAATTTAAACAAGGTTACAAAGTATAAGTACATATATAAATAATTTAAATCTCAACTCAATATATATACGAAACGCAAATTATATACATATGAGTATAACTACTTTAAACAAGCTTGTAGTTCATATACCACATATATGTATAAACAGAATATATATATATATATATATTTGTGAAAATATACAGATCATCTATAAAAACCCAAATTCGTGAATACTAGTACAAAATCTATATATACACGAAACCAAATAAGAATATTATAGTTTAAACCTCTCTATACTCACAGATTGTATACATAAACATATGTAGAACTTATATAACTTATAAAATAAGATTTAATATAAACATAGAGAACAACTACTATAAGTCATATATATATATATATATATATATATAAACGTAAATATATGTAAACAGTGTAGCATATATAATATTCCCTTAATATCTCATATATACAATACCTTCATACTATAATATATATATATTTATTAAATACAAGCAAAAGATTTGTACAATTTATATACATACCCTGAAGAACACGCATGCTCATCTATGCTGTGGAGAAATAGAAAGTGGGTGGTGAAATAGAGAAGGGGAAAAGAAAATCTTAGCTGGGCTTTCATGGTGGGGTGGCTGTGAGGTGAATGGGCATGGTTTCGGTCATAGGCAAAGGCAAGGTGCCAATGCTCGGGTAGTGGCCGATAAAGACCGAGCGTGGAGATGGTGAGCTAACAGGGGAAAGTGGGATTGTTGTTTTAAAATGGGAGAAAGAGATAAAGGGAATGGTGAATAGTAAATGGTGAGGGGAGAAGAAACGTACTGTTCATAGAATATATATTGACCATCTATTTCCAAATGAACAGGCAAAACATATTTAGATTTCAAAAAAATGAAATAATGGGAAAATAACTAGTCAAGGCAATAAATTTCCTCAAAATATTAATGGTTACAGACCATTTGTTATCTCAGGAAGTAAATGAAAGGACAAGGAAACCAAAAAGGTAAAAATCAAACACCGATACGTTTCCTTGTTTTATTGATTTCATAGTGTATCGGACATGAAACATACAAATGGATGTATTGTGAAGATCAACACGAAAAAACGATCAAAACGGTATACAAATATCAGTGGTATGATCATCCGATCAAAAGTCGATATTCGATACCGAAAATGCTGCTAAAATGCAGGAATTAAGATAAATGGATCAATAGTAGTCAAAATTTGGAGAAACGATATATGACGTCTCACTTAGAAGATGATTTACAAATTTATTATATAAATGAATTCAGGTTTGGAAAATATTTTATCATCATCAAATTTTAACTGATTTGAATTGAAATAAAATTTCACAAGAAAATAAACTTTCATATTATCTGACGAAAATTTACCATTTATTATGTTTAAATAGACGTATTCCAAATATCAAATTTATATTTCAAAATTTATTATCATCATCGAAATCTATAAATATTAATAAATGAGATATCACCAAGTATATCAGGCTAGGATAAAGTATTGCCAAATTATATCTTTCAATCCTGATAAAATATCATCATCAATATACATAAAATAGGATGAGATAGGTTGCCTATCAACATACTAAGAATCCGCTATACACAGATCATATGTCATAGGTATAATCTCATCTTCTCATATGTATATATAAACTATTTGAAAGTGTCATGATGGAAAATGACTATATGACGGACCCGAAGTCCTCAAGTAATGCCATCTATAAAATATGTGGCACTAGGCCCATATCATTACTACAACAAGGTGTAGAAATCACATGCTAATCTACTATTCCATTAGTACCGGAAAGGAGACTAAAAGCACGCATGTAAGCTTCAGAGACACGAAGTCTCTCCAGTCTTAGTTACTTCCTCGGTTATCGTGTCATGCATCCACCGGTGTGACGTCAACGAGGAGATTAAAAAGTCACAACACTCCAATTAACGCTATAAAGTACCACAAAAGGTATAGGTAACATACTGTCGGTCTAGTGACACGAGGGAAAATGTTGCATAAGGGTAGCACGAAGCTATATAATATAGTGTCATAGATCTGGGGAGCGACTCCATAGTCAGGCCATTGGGGTGGATTCTAGCAATCTAATCCTCTCCAACAAACATAATAAGAGTACATTGTAATAGTGGCATATAGAACCAATGCATATAGACACAAAGTCATGGTCATTGTAAGGCATAGAATCGTACTCACCAAATATATGCACATAGCCATATATCACTATGTATCGCCTCACACTATCCACTCCATTCCCATTATGTAAGTGTCATTTACTTACAATGAATAACTGAATAAATATCATAAAAGTGTCTCATACCACTATGTGATACATAAATTTGTATTCACTGCTTATAAACTACAATCAAATTATCCAGTATTTTGTATAACGAGTCCAAAGAATAACCGATGAAATATTACCAAATTCCCCATCATAAACAGTATTATAACTCCATTAATTCAGATTTCTCATCAAATGGAATTAAATATAATAAATTCATGACAAGGATGTTAACACCATATCATATTAAAATTATCCCCAAATAATTATCAACGGTGAATCACTTAAGATATCGAAATCAATATTGAGAAGATGAGAAATCAGAAAACTCGAGAATCATATATAAACATTATTGTAACACATAATAATAACGCACACGTAATTATACTATTAAGGGACTATACATTAAAATGCCCAAAACACTAATCTTAGAAGTTCTCATAGTTTTCTATAACTCATAAGTTTTAAACAAATAATTAAAACCAAATATTCCAAATTTACTTTTCAATAATTATTGATTTCTCAACCATTTATACATTCAAATATTAATTTAATAATCATTTATATACTCTAAAAATACATACATTACCTTTGAAATTCTAAAATAGTTTTCAAAACAAAATATTTATAATAATTATTCCATAATTAATTATAATCAAACATTATTTTTTTGGTTATCCTCAAAATCTATTTTTTATAGTTATACTCGAATAAGTATCTTTTCCAAACTTGAGTTTGACTCGCGCACACACACAAATATATATATATATATATATATATATATATATATATATATATATATATATATATATATATATTTCATAACTATACTTTGGAAACCATAATTAGTAATAATTACTCATTTCCAAACAATATAGATATACATCATTTAAATTAAATAGTTCAAACCAAAATATATTTCCTTAAACAATTAATAGCTTTTAAATGATAGAAAATTATATTTCCAATTTTTTACTAAAATATTAGTGCATATACTTATATATCTAATCAGTCAACATTTAATAATACCAAGAGAATATCAAAAATGAATAAAATTCAACTTTTAGAAAACTAATTGAATATTTGCAAAATTTAAAAATACATAAAAGCATCAATAATCAATAATTTTATAATAGAACCACTAATTAAATTATTAACCTCTCGATTTACTTCAAAACCACTTAAAATATTAATTTGATTATATTTCTTATTTTTCAGAATATTTATACAAAAATTAAATGATTTTTCTTTAGTAAACAACTAATTTAATCTTTTATTAATTAATTTTTTTAAACCAATAAATATTATATTTATAAAGTTTTATACAAACTTCTATAATTCCATTTTTTATGTTATTATGTATTTTACTTTTATTGAAATTAATTCATTTTAATTTATTTTATTCCTATTTTTATTTTATAATAATTATTATTACTATTATTATTTTACTATGTTGACTTGTCGACCCTTAGGGTAGTCCAATTTGCAAACGAATAGAGTTTTGTTCGTAAATTGACACTTCCATCCCACATAATCAACCAACTCAATCATTAACTAGTTCCAAAACTAATATACTAACAATCTAGACAATTACTGATTCTAAACTATCGATCAAACCAATCATGTAATTCTGCAATTCAAATCGTATATGTGATGTATATCTAATGAATAACTAAAATGACATGGTTATGAGCATAGAGTACTCACCAAAATTATGCCAAGAAAAATGAGTATCCATAGCCCAAACATCAATATCTCACTACTGTAGCGACCCACTTTTCTGTAACAGTTTAAGCAGACAATCAACCACACTTGACCCACTCAAATTGAACGGAAAGGTGGATAGTTAGAGAAAAAGAAGAAGAAAGAAAGAAGAAAGGAAAAAGAAGCAAAAAAAGAAAACTAACAACACAGAATCTCACAACGCAGCAATTAACATATATAATATGAAACAGATCTTTCGAAGAAACAAAACTATAATATATACACACACGCACGCACGCACGCACACAAAAATAAATCAGAGTATACTAACCTACTTCAACTCGGACGGTTATAACAACATATCCTCACAATTGCTGGTAAATACAACAATGAATGCAGCAGAAAAATAACCATATATGCGACTACGTCTCTGGGCCTCCAGCTTGTCTCCTGAAGCTTCAAAGCATCCAAACTAAATCTATAATATGCTCGTTCTGATTTGAGCATTATAATAAAGTAACACCCGAGTCAGTCTAGTAAACCAGTATGAGAAAAACATGCATCAATTGAATTTTTAATTTATAATAACCTTTTTGAAAATAAAGGTACCTCGTAAGATCACGCCGCATATATACACGGATAGGTTTTTACCTTACGATAACCAAATCATTTCATATGAAATTCTCTAACATTATAATAGCGTCTAAAATAAAAATACTTATTTATCATAGTTGAAATTGTTACATGAATTAAATTTCAGCATAACAGATATACAACTAAAACCATAAAGGAACGTACTGGAGAATGGATTCCATACAATGATTGGGCTATTGGGGTATCGCCCGTCATGATGGATCTTTAAACAAAATAACACCGAGGATCTCGCCAAAATCCCCTACGACCACAGGACCGGCCTACCACTTGACTAGTAGTACCGAATACGATCATCCCTCTGTTAATAGGCCCCGAAGCACACAAATGAGAGATAATACCGACTCTAGATAAGGATGATCATACCCTATATAGGAGCGACCCGCTCAGCCCTGCTGCATCACCCATATTTTAGTCATTCCCGATTGATGAGGCTTGAGGCTATATTTAACCTTTATATAGAACTTCCCACTTGGAATGCTACACTACCCTCCAGGCAACAATGTAGCATCAACATTCATCCATACAAGTTCGTTTTGGGATCGAACGAAACCGAAAGCACTACTTATACTACATCATTTTTGGAATTACCCTCAGGAATAGTAGCAAGCAGCCCTTGCACTTTAAAGAGCTTCGTCTTCAATTCCATCATCTTCAAGATGTCTTCACTTCGAAATGCTTGAGTAGGATTGAATTGGTTTTCGGATAACATACCTGAGCATGGTCTCTTCGAAACAACGTTCGATAGTTTTCGGCAAACTCAACCTTGGGTTTTCAGGAAATAAGCAGCCAAAGATAAGTGTGAAGATCGCCTCCTTACCATTGGTGGACTGATTATTTATCCTAGGAGAACGAAATGAGATTTATACGCACAGTAAAACATCATCGGAAAAGACTGTGCCATATAACTCGCGTGTTTCTCATAGATATTTCCAAAGTTACATTTTGGGTCCATATTTGATAGTCGGTTATTTAACAATTAAACAAACACACATCCAAATCAGGGATTCATTTCAAAAGGGAAAACCAACATTGGTTAAGCACATTAGTAACCACTAGCCTCCTTTTAATAAATCTTTTCATTAACAAAAATCACTTTGTAAATCACTTGCATAAAAATACTTTTACAAAGATATAACCACAAATCCTTATGTTTTCAATACCTGGAAAATATCCATGAACTTATCTCAACGATATAAGTATATTCACAAAACTGAGAAAGATTCTCTTTTTATTCAATTCTAAAATCATTTATGAACTCCTTATAAATCTCTAAAACCATTCATAAACCATTTTATAAATATCTGAAAATCATTTATAAAACTTCCTTTTTTTATTCCTAAAACCATTTATAAACCCTTTATAATCCATAAGCCGTTTATAAAACTCCTTTATAAATCAATAAAATCATTTCTAAAATTCGTTTATAAATATCTTACCATTTATAAACTCCTTCACCTTGTAAATAATCTCCATTTAAGTCTTCAAACCATTTCATAAGATTCCACATATAAATCCCAAATCTATTTATACAAACTCTATTTATAAGCCTAAAAAATGTTATAAATAAATAGAAAACTTTTACTTCAAAAAACTAATATATAAAAATAATTAACAATAAACATTAAAAATAAATAATAATAATTAACTTTTAAACATCTTAAAATAATAATTAAAAATTTCAAAGACATTATTAATAATTAATTTCCAACATTATTATAAATAATAATAATTTACTTTCGAAATAGTATTAATAAATCAGTATTATTAATTTCAACCCAAATTGATTACTTAAAATAATTAAATTTTGAAAGTATTAAAATATTTGATAAATAACTTTTAAACAATATTGAATATAAATAAATAACTTTTAAAACGATATTAAATATAAATAAATAACTTTAGAAAAACATTTATAATGACTTAGAAAAGGACGAGAAATATGGTCGGAGTAAAATAAAAATTAAATCCTTCAAAACAAAATATTTTTGAAACCTAATTTTAGATTCAAAATAATTTCCTATCTCAAAACCGTCTTTAACTCAAAAAGGCAATTTTTAGTATTTTAAAATACTAATTTGAGACTAATAGCTACCCAAGGTTTAACCAATACCGACATTGATTTTCTATCACTACGAGTTTAAGTTTTAAACATATAACAATGTCATAACCAATGGCGTCAACAATCAGGTTTGATATCTGATGATTTATATAACAGGAATATTATTGAAACAATTAAATAATGGTGAGGAAACTAATTGGATCCCTCCAACCTGTTCCCCTGCATCATAACTCATATACATAAATAAAATTCAATAATGGTGAGGAGTCCTATTGGATCCCTCCAACCTATTCCCAACATCACAAATAGAATATAATCATATACTATGAGTCATCTGCTACTATATGGGTATAAATAAAAGGTCATCCACTCCAGGTATGAGAATAAACTAAACCAACCGATAAAATAGTAAATCATCTAAATATCCAATCAACAATTTTTATCAACTGTATAACATACTGGTTAACTAAAATGGTGAGTTAAACTCATAATTGTTACAGTTGTCGCCGATGTGTTCTAGGTTTTCGTCTAAATTGAAACAACATTCGATTTAGCGTGAAATTCAACTAGCTCCAATCTCTACAAAACCAATTCCTAACATAGATCTCGCTGATATGAGCGCAATGCAACTTTCCATGCTTGATTCCGACCTCGTATGAATTAGTTATTGATATTATAAGAAACTTGAATTAAATAATGCTAATTAAATCACTAATTACCAAACTAATTTAAATTACCCATCCTAATCCTTCTCCCTCGTCTTCCTCTCTCGTTCGCTCATATGAACCCACCTAGGCCGACTTCGATCTTCGTCCCCACCACCACCAGAAGCCAAACTACACCGTCGCGACTTATTTGTTGAATCCCCAGGCTACACAAACTCGATGACACCGACTTCGACTTCACTCGACCACACTAGCGTGGCCAAAACCCAGAAACATTGCCATGTTCATCTTCGATATACGACCGCCACAATCACCCATTCATTACCAAATTTCTCCAGCGCCTCACCCTCAACTTGCACATAAACTTCTCTTCAGACTCCATTGCCTCAATCGACGAATAAAACCGTCACCATTCAACTGAGCTCTTCCACCACCTCACCTCGCCTTAGCACGAACCCACGGTCCACTATGCTCAACTCGACGTCGTCGACGTTTCATTAGTTGACAACGCGACCTGAAACCGCCTCGAGTAGCTTCAATGATTCTTTGCCATTAGATCGAGGAGATTAAATTTAAAGAAAAAACATGAACCATAATTTCTTTAGTTTGCTGCAATTTAAAAAAGAAGAAAGGTATGGGTTTGAACAGTTAAGACATGGCTGGGGTATGGGATAGGGTATGGCTAAAAAGATAGGGGTGTGTGTTTGTATTATATTCGAAAATATCTACCACGATGCACTCAAAAAATCTTGAACTCCAAATGTGGTGTGATGCTTGGCGTTCTATATGTCATACCCATATTCCGAATAAAATGGAACTAGTCTCTAGACTTAATTCTATCATATACAAATGATAGCTTTCAAACCCAGTTATATTATATTAATTTTTAAAATTAATTTCTAAGCATTTTGAGCTCGCACGACCAACGATTCGTTCGATCGCCATAAAATTTGTTAATATACAATAAATCATTATCACGGCTCCAATGAAACTAGTTTCGTTGAAGTCCGAGACAGTGCCCCAAAAAGCTATTTTCTCATGTTAATTGAAACAAATTTTTATTGAAACCAAACAAATCACTTTTAATTCTAAATTTTAAAAGTTTATTATTCCATTCTTATTCAAATAGAACTTAAATCAACTTTCGAAATCATTTTCCTCCACATAAAATTCAAGATTTATTTCTTTAAATAATTTCAAATATTTAAGTAACTATCATTATTTGAAATTCAAGTTATTTAACATATAAATTAACTTTTCAATATTTAAAAGCAATTTAATATTCCAAATTCAAATGATTAAAATTCTAGGTTATACAACTACCCTTGCCAGCATAACTGTTGCCGCCTTTTCGTCTCACCATTAAAAAGCTCTAGGTAAGCTCTCACACACAGCCAACATCTCAACCTCACTAGAAATCTTCGCTTGCTGGCATCACCAAGCTACTTCACGTGAGTATAATCTGCTCCGATCGCACCTTAACAACATTAACCTCACATCGCTAGTACCTTCCATTGCCCATCACATCGCCTACATCACCAATCATGCGTCAAGTCAAATTGCCTTGCTCCAGCATGCGATATCCAAAGCCCCGACTCCAATCGAGCATCGAGTCGCAACACTCTACAACACGTTGCCATGGTTGTAGCTTCAATCACCTAGGGAAATCCCTCTTACATCAATGATGCAGCCTCCCCTTATGCGATATTTTTTTTCTAGTTCTAAGTCGCGATTTGTGATTGAAGCATATTAGGGAAAAATGAAAATGGGATCCAAGTTGAAATTGGGTGGAGCCAGTGGAAAATTCTAGAAAAGTAGATAAGGGAATGTGATTAATGGACTTGGTCCTAATCAAGCTCTTGTTTAACTTAATTAATTCATATCTTTATCTTCTTTTAAATAATCCATATATCAGTTTGTATATAAATCCTAATCAATTTAGTCTAGTTTGCACTTCATTCTACTAATTATATTTCGATAACAATACAATTTTATTCAGTTCAATATTCCTTTATTTCCATTTAATTATTTTTTATATTCAAACTATTTCGGTTATTTGACAATTATTTACCATATAAAACACTTCTTATTTATTAAATCATTTTATTCAATTCAATAAATTACCTAAAAAGAATTTATTAATTTAATTCAATTATTAAAAAAACTTCTTTAGTAATAGCTTTCAATTAAATAAATATTCATTTTCAAAAATAATTATCAAATATCGAGTTTAAATAATTTTGTTTTAATTAAATTTATTTATTTACATGACATAGAAAGTAGAGTTGTTACATACTCTCCACCTTAAATAAATTATGTCCTTGTAATTCTTATATAAGGAGAATCTTTAACAATCCCCCATGACAAAGATGAATCATCACTTTGTTAACTAACGTATGTACGAATAACATCTTCATATAAAGATTCATATAACTTACAAATATAATCATCATATTACATGCATCCACAACGATAAAATAAATTCTCATTATTAAATATAATTTATATTACATTCATGCTATTTATTTAACCAAGTTTTATTCCAGAGATTCGTATTTTAACTCATATACTATTATGTTGTTAAATATTTTCTAAGTGCTTAAATTATGCAAAATTTCGAAAGAGTCTTCTTTATGCAGCTCACGTTTCAAAAAATTAAAACAGATAATGTAAGTCTCAAATAAGGTCCTCCTCCCTATCTAGTACTTCCCGCATAGGGTATAACAATCAATATACACATATTTATATACTCTACACTATCGTATACATAAAATATACCTTTCATTTTGATATTGCTTATTATTGCCGAGCAGTTTTGTTTCTTTTAGCAGCAACTTTAAAGCGAATAATCTTTATGCAACCCATCAGTAACTTTCTTGTACATATAAGGAGCTTAAACATTAAAAATGAATCAAATTATAACATTTATGTTTGTTTTTTACGTTGTGATGTGTTTATGCTAACTTTTAAAGATCAAAACATCAATATTTAGGATTGCAATCAAAAGTAAAGTCATAGTACATCGAATGTAGTTTCTAAAATATCTTATAGATCATAAATACGCCAAGTATGTTAAGAGTTACGACGTTTTTAACAAAGCAAGCCAACAAACATCCCAAGCCAACAAGTGATTTTCTAAGTTTTCATCTAATAACTGTGAAATTTCATGTTGCATTCCACATGAAAGTTATCCTTTACTTCCATATCTTTTCAACAAGTCAGAAAATGTCTAAATTCAATCAGTGATTGAAGAGTTATGACTAAAATTGTAGAGTGCACAAGTTCAAATTACAGGCTAGATTTTCAAATTTGATTACAAATGGGATTTAAACATGGAAAATTTCAAAATTTTCAAATATTTTCAAAACCAAAGTTGTTTGTTATAAATTTATCTTTACAATGGATCCAAAATCGTCAAAAGCAGATGTCTAGATTAAAATTTATGACTATCAATGTATAAGGGTATTAAAAAAATTATATCGTCATCATCATCTGTTCTACCACTTTAGCAAATTCTTCAAATATTGTCAATATGATAAATTTAGAATTCGGTTCTTTACTTATTTTATAAAAATTAGACTATCAAAAGTAACTGCAAAGTCAAAATTTCATTCATGTCAGAAGAATATACTAAATAATAATTATAACCTTAGCTACTAGTTAGAGCTCAAATCATCAACAACTCTTTTTCACCAAATACTGACTCAAAATACATCAAAAGTAAACCCGAATAATGTTTTAAATTACATACGTACCTGAGTTACAACAAATGGTATAGAGACAAACAATTATACAAAACTTACAAAAAGTTCCTTATAAAAGCTAATAAGAATTGTTTCATTTTCTAAAACAAATTAAAATTGCAAAAATTTCATTATTTATTTAAGTAAGCTAATAAAAACTGAGATATAACACTTGATCTATATATTTAAAAATGGCATATAGTATAGTCAGTTAATCTCATTCAAAGGTGATGACGATAATAATAATATTGATAATAATCATGTGGCCTTTGGACATCTCTATAGATATTAGATCTTTGCAAACAACAAAACGGAAAAGCAAAGTCAAGAATCAAACTAAAGGTTAAAACATTTTCATATAAGAACGATCAAAAGTGTTTCAGTTAACAAAGTCAAAATATTTTAATGATGACATCACTGGTTGAGTTAAAAAGTATTAAGTTGGTATTATAGACACAATTCAACGGTTGGTTTGGAAGAAGTTATGATTCAGATCATTAGAGCCAAAGTGAAATACAATATTTATAATGATTCAAACCCGAAGAGAAATAAAGTTTCCATTATTAAAGTGCATATTTTTCCATTTTGTTAATCCATACATACACATCGATAACAATACATACATAATACATGTGTAACAATGCTCATAGGATGAATCTTTTGTAAACAACATAATACGCAAAATTCAAAGGTAACTAAGTTCCAATTAAGAACATAAAGCTCGAATAAGTAATGCAAAATACTATATAAGCCATATAAAAAAATAAAGAAAAATGCACGTAAAAAATGCCTGGTTTTTTTTCCTTCCAGTACTAAGCTTAACCACGAATCCATTTGTGCTTTTCGAGAACCATTAGACATTCATCTTTTCAAAATAATTCATCACTCTTCAAGATCTTGTGTCCATATATCTCGTTCTAGTGTTTAGGAATTCATATCGATAACATTGGCTAGGCGCGCCGACTAGAATTTTCAAAGCACTTGAGAGACAAATTATCACAAAAATAAGCTATTATGATGCTTTCAATCACTTTATAAAAATCAACTTCATATTTTATTAAATCATATGCTTGTTTGGATTAAAATATTTATTTTTGATATTCGTATATTAATCCAATTTATCACACAGACAAAAGAGGTAGCAGTCAACGTACTTAGTGGAATCTACTTATAAGTTTTCTGTTGCATACTCTGATTAAAATAAATCAAATAAAAACTCAATTACAATATCAAACGAAAAATCACAATGCAATATTAAACCATCCAAATAATAAATACAAATGCTATTGGTTGGACTAACTCCCTTTGTCCTTGTTATTCCAACCATTTTATATTTCATACTTAAAGTAATATAAATTAATTGTATATTTAAATACATATATATGTAAATCACAAAAACGTCCCTTGATGATTACCCTAGTAATCATCTTATACATATACACACATATATATAATATACTATCTCTTATTATAGAAAATTACTCAACACTCCCAAAGGGTCAGGGACTCTAAGTCTCAGCTAAGATCAGGATCTGTGTCTCTTATATACAATGTACTGTTTTGAACCTTGCTTTGATACCAGATGTAAACACCCTATATCTATACCCATACTATTCAAGAGTACTACAAATACTACTATCAGATAATTTGGTGAATGAGGTTGTGTAGCGTATATACATGAATACTCCTTTAGGCTTACACTGGTACATATTAAAACATCAAATAAAATATTCATCTATACGTATGCAGTATCTGCACAAAGCAACAACACGTATGCTTCCGGGACAAAACAATACACAATATACAGTAAATGATAGAGAACACTGAGTCATATCGCTGCGAAAACATATAATATAATATATAATAACTAATATTATTAGATACAGGTATCCCAAATGTCAACTATCTTAAAATAATGTGATAAAAAATCAATATACAACTCAGTGTCTAATGATATAGTGAATCATTTCCATACAAATATCAAATAAAAATCCTAATACAATACTCTTCTAAGCCCGCTAAATAAATATTGGTCATGTCATCCCTGTACCTAAAATGTCGTAGACTATATCCAAATCAAGTGGTTACACACATTTATATAAATTGGTAAATAGCATATGCCTTGAATAATACCAACTCAACATCAATGCATCTCTAATATATCGAAGACACCAATCAACACATCATCAAAGACATTATCGCCTATACTGAAATACATCTCAGAAATCGCAAAATCAACATTAATGGGTGAATCATACATATCTAGAAATCGTCACTGAAATCCACAAATATTAATAAATGAGATATTACAAAGTATATTAGGCTAGCACAAAGCATTGCCTAAATATATCTCTCAATCGTGATAAAACATCATCATCAATATGTACAAAATAGGATAAGATAGGCTACCTATCAATATACTGAGAATCCACTATACCCAAATCATATGTCACAAGTAAAATCTCATCTTCTCATATGTATATTGCATCGACCCGAAAATTTTAACAATTTTTAATAATGTAATTAACTAAATTTTTGTGAAATTTTAAATAATTAAATTTGAAAAAAATGTATTTGATATTTGAAATGTGTCAATTTAAACATAACAGCTGGTAAATTTTTATTGAAAAATATGGAAGTTTATTCTATTATGTAATTTTCAATTTCAATTTAAATCGTTTAATATTTGATAGTAATAAAATATTTCTCAAACTTGAATATTTTTATATAATAAAAATGCTTATCATCTTTTGAGTGAGATGTCATATTTCGTTTCGCCAAATTTGGACTGTTTTGGCTCCGTTTATCTTATTTTCGGCGTTTTAGTAGCATTTTTGATAGCGGAAAATTGAGTTTTGATAGGATAGTCATATCGATGATATATGCATACCATTCTGCTCGTCTTGTCGTGCTGATCTCCGTAGTATATTCAATTATGCATTTCGAAGTCCGGTATATGGCGAAACCTGCGTAACGGATAGCCATATCGGTACCCAATTCGAGCCTTTTGATTTCCTTTTCCCACTCGTTTGCTTCCCGATAAAACAAACAGCCATTGGCTATTGATATTCTTGAATTCAACAATTGACTTTTACCATTCCCCATTTCAATTTATTATATTCTGGTTCCTTTCATCTCACTGGTTCGTTCATTTTTCCTTCAGCTACTTTCCAACTGTTCATTTATATGGTGTGAAGGAAAAATATAAATTATATAATCCAAGTTTGAAAAAAAGGCTTCATCTCATATGTGTATGAAGCTTGTACTCAAATTTTCCTGTAAAGGTTTTTGTTCTTCCTTTCCCTTTTTCTAACTCTGCTCCTTTTGCTTTTCTTCCAAATAAATATATAAATTATACAAAGTTTATTATATCAAAGAACTGTTCGTTCCCATTTCCTCTCAAATCCACTTTTCTTTCTAGCTTTATCCACCGCCTACTAATCTTCTACAACCGAGCTCCACCAATTTCCTCCCCTATAGCCGACCACACTATCTCCTTATATATATATAATGATGTATATATATAAGTTGCTTGCAATTCCAAGGATCCTCCTTGCTTCCTGCCTGAACGTGCCGATCCAACTTAGCTCCTCCGCCTCATCACCGACCACCCTCTACCTTCCACACCCAAGGCATGGCCAATGACCCTCTCCATGTCAGCCTAGATCAACCGCCTTGTCGATTCACCACAGCCAGTCTTGGCACCTTGAAGTTACCCAATGCCATCATCAACCGCCACTAACTTTTACACGACAGCCTGCTTCAAAGCTCTGCCCCTCCATCTTCCTCACGTGACACTATAAATCCATCCGCGTAGCAGCACTGCCTACATAGAAACGCCATCGCCTGTTAACTCATCCGTCCATGCTTCCACCGTCCTAACCTACCACTTCTCTCCTTCGCACTTTTCCCACCTGAACTCGATCTATCCGCCATGTACACCAAGCACCGCCACCCATCACTTCTTACCACTTGAAACTCCATCTCCAAACGAAAAATGAACAGCCGGCTCCTTCCTTTTCCTTGCGTATAGCACTCACCGCATGCATAATTTGTTGCGGTTTTGATTTAGAAATATATTTTGTTTCGCATATATTTTTTATAGTTTGATTTAGATATATATTTGTTTTGCATATGTTTTTCTTCTGACCTATATAATTCATTTATAAATATAGTCTGCATATATTTATTGGAACAGTCCACACATATATTAGGTTACATATAAATTGTTTATGTATACATATGTCAGTATAGATCTGTTATTTGATCATACACATATCGTATATATATATGTCTTTCATTCAAGATTTGATATATTATATACATATGTATATAAGGAGTATTGAGAAATTTTTTTAATATAGAGGTACATGTTATATTTTATATTATACAAACAGTAAGATATATATGTGTAATATATTTATAGTGCTCGTATATTTTTTTATATCAACCTATGTTTTGAAAGAATTTGTTCGAAGTATGTACATGTGTATATATTTTTAAGATATGATGTACATATTAATATATATTTCCTATAGTAATGGTACGCATGTAATAGTATACAGGGTTGTAATATATTGACTATAAGGAATGATTTCCTGTAGTGTACATATAACTCATATTTCATGTAACATACATACATACATACATACATACATACATAAATCGATTTTTGAAGTATATTATATTTTATGAAGGTCTTATTTTATTTCTTAAGTAGTTATATAAATAGTGACGTGTTTATGTAAGTATATAATATCTATTGATATTTGGATTTTAAAAATATATATGTATAAAGTTTTAAAAATACATATAAATATTTGGATCTTTATAATATATAGGTTGATTCCATTTGTTGAGAAGCCGTTTGATTTTAGTATTGATTTTTAAATATATTATATATGGAGACTTCTGATTTTAGTAAGTGTTTGAATAAAATACTGATTTTTATATAAAATATATATGTCTGTGTGTGTGTGTGTATTGGTTCATCAACTCATGTCCGTCGTATTCAGCTTTGTTCGTCAATTTCGTGTCATCGTGCTTTGCTTTGGAATTCATGCTTGGATTCATAGCTCATTTTATTGTAAAATTCCTCTAGCCTCGAAAGGTGAGCAATCACTCACGGTTAACATTCTTATATTTAATAAATTTAATTCACATTGAAATGACAATTGAAATATGTTGTTAAATTTGAACTGTTAATTATTTAATTGTTGTATATGATATGCCATTATCTGTAATTATTCACTATGACGTTTGACACCATCATCTTTATTTATATTTAAATTTGTTACTGATGATATATGCATGTTGTTGATATGTTACATTATTATCATATTTGTTCTCACTCTGCAAGTTCCCTATTATTTTAGAAATCCCTATGGGTTGAAATGATACATACCCGAACGATCTTGTAGAATAAGGGAAAATAGTTAGGGTTTAAAACGATAAACCCAAGCGATTTTCATTTATTTTGAAATTTTAGGATTGCGGGTTGAAATGACATATACCTGTAAATATTTAAATTGCGGATTGAAATGATAAATATCTGTATCACTTGACCATATGATAGAAAATTATATACGGACACCATTGGTCTATACTTTGAAAATGATTTCCAAAGTTTGAAAGGAAATATATGGGTTTAATAAATATTGTTTTTATATAACATATAATATTATTTTTATAAATGAATAAAAATTTAGATTTTAAAATAATATGTTTTGGAAATTTTAATTTATAAGTTAGTTTTGAAAAATATAAATTTTAATATTTTTCAAAATTTTATTATTTTAATAATATATAAAATAAGATTTAATACAAATACATTTAATAATAAGATTTAATTTAATAAAATTTAATTTAATTGGTTTTAATATGTTTAAGTATTTATATAAATTTTATTAATATTTTAAAAATAGATTTGTATAAATTTAATAAAAAAGATTAGGAAGATAAACTAATGTTGGTTGGGAATTTATGTTAGTTTATAATTGAATTTAAATAAGAAGTTATTTGAACTTATTGATTTTGAGATTTTCAAAAATATGATTTATAATCTGAATTGAAAAAAGTGATCAAATGAATATTTTTAAATATAAATAAAACTGAGATTGAATATTAAATATTAAATATCAATTTAAATTTATAAATTGGGATTTTAATAAATTGTTATTAAAATGATTAAGTGAATGCTTCCTAATTTGAATGAAATTAGAGTTAAACGTTGAAATATGAAAAAAAATTATATTGTAAATGTTGGAATATTTAAACTTGAATCTTATTGGAATTGAAGTGATAGTTCCAACTTGGATTTAAAATCAATATAAATTGAAATGGGTTATTGAGAATTTGAATTGGATCTTTGACCTTTAAATTGAAATGGTTAAACTGGAATTGATTTAAATTGAATTTTGAAATTTAAGATGATTTTAATTGACTTGCGAAATTGGAGGAAACTAATTTTATTATATAAAGTATTCTAATATATATAAACTGTTTTAATTTATAACTATTTTAATATATATATATATATATATATATATATACTGTCTTCAATACCTAAACTGTTTAAGTTGGAAGTGTTATGATTTCAAAAATGTTACGATTTCAAAGTGTTATGATTTCAAAAGTGTTATGATTTCGAACGGGTTATAATTTTGAAAGTATTATGATTTTGGAAATGATTATTATTTGAAGTGAATAATGATATCGAATTGATATGGTTTTGAAATGAATATGATATTTTGATACGAAGTATAAACTATTTGGGAAAAAATGATCAAGGTGTGAAATAAACGTTTGCTTGTTAAAGAGACCAGGATCAGATATTGTCATACTCTCTGCCAATACTGAAAACCACTTTAACAACTGTGTACGTGGTGGAGATTCCAGAATGAAGTACGATGGTTTGGTGATGATTCTATATCAGGTTTTAGCGCAGCCCTGACTCCCGTTAGTCAACTTGATGTGGCTAAATAGGAGCCACGCAGGGCCAAGTGTGGTCATTCCTCCGATCGGGCACATTTCTTCGATACCATTCTATTGCTTTTGTGATTTGATTGGGTGCACCTTTGATTTGGGAGTGTGTCACGAGGTGGGTGGTAATAGCTGTTATGTGTTACCACCAATCCAGATACGCAAACGGTGTATCTACCCTGGCATTGCCTCGTGTGCCTTGTCACATGCCCTATCGTGCCTTCTACGAGTTTGTTTTGTGTCGTACCAATGGAGTGCTCCCTTATAGCCTACTTGTGAGTGGAGTTTACAGTATCTGTGTAGACTACGACATTATATAAAATGTGTTAAGGGGGGTATGAGTAACGCCTTAACACTATTTTAATAGTTTACTTTATTATATACATATTATAATAGCGTATGTTACTACATAGTAGATATTTCCACGGATCCTTAAAGGATGGTAATCCCAAAAGTCCTTTAAGTTACTTGTATTTCAGTTGACATTTCACTTGAGTTGAATTTACTATATAAGAATGTTAATCCCGACTTGAGTGTTTTTTTGTTTTGCTTTATGCTCGGGTCAGACTGAGCGTCACAGCATTTGAGATTCACCTTTGGAGATTGAAGCTTTGTTCGAAGATCTATACCTATTCAGCTTTTAGTTTTTCAGTTGACTCCAGTGTTATATTCAGATTTTGTCATTTGACTATGTATTGAGACTTCTATGTATTCGAGATTTCTGTTGTATTTTTTTTAACTCTGATATTTATATAGTATCTTCATGAACTACTATTTATCTATTCCGCTGCTTATTGCTATATGAATCTGTATTTGTGATTCTGTGATTCACCTATTTACTACATATGCTGAGTTTTGCCAAATATAAATTAACGATCTGATATTTTCAGCAATTCAAGTCCGACATGTGCACATGCGAAAGGTCCGAAATACTGGGTCGTTACAGTTGGTATCAGTGCTCTGATTTAGGCAAAATTTAGCATATGAAGTAAAATTTAATTATAGAATTACCTTTGTTCGAGCTTGAATTTCTCCTCTTTGATTAGGACTTCTTTTGAATTTTGAAACTTACCCTTTTGTTCTGAAATCCATTCTTGTCTCTCTCTATTCATGTTCTTCTTGATACTGGAGCATCCCATAACTTCATTTCTTTACCGACAACCCTGGTATGTTTTGTAAAGGGGCAAACTCCTTTACAACAAGCGTCGATTCATCGGAGATTTCTATATCATAGGTTTCGATGCTTTTATCTCCTACAATGCCCGAACCATGTCTCTTGTAGATGACTAGGGTAAAGTATCTTGCGATCACATTCGATTACCTCAGGATTTTGCATGCAGTTTTATCTTTTCAGCCTAGTGATCTTGTCTTCCCCGATAGTCAGGGATTATCCTGATGTTGTGGTAAAGTCGCTTCTCTTCCTCTCGAGCGGGAAATCTAATTTCCACATCGATCTTATTCCTAGAATCTCAGTTGACCCGGTTAAGGCCGCCGCGATTTATATAAGTCTACCCATCTTTTCTCTATTGTAATTTAATTACCTTATATTCCTTTCGAGCCTATCCTCCTTATAGAATTTTCTTTGATATGGTCACACTAAATTTGAATCTCTATCTTTGTTCTATGATCCATTCTTGAATCATCGTGTGAGCGAGTTTATTGTAATTGATATAAAATGTTTTATATTATGTTGTTAAGGTTGATTTGGAGTTTCGATCGATTGTCTGGCCAACGCTATCGATAGAAATTCCAAAACACTTGAACAGAGCAAACTGACACAATATTGTTTTCAAAATTTGTAGATGAAACAATTTTGTGTATGATTATATTATATACATATATATATAAAGGTAAAATTTTCTGAAATTAAATAGTTAAATGAATTGGTTGTTAGAAATGATAATACTAGATTATAACTCATTTTCTATTGTTATATGTTATAAGGTGTTGAAATTTTACAAATAGGATTTATTTAAATTAAGGATTTAAGAATTTATTTTCAGATGCTTTACAAAATTTGGTTTTCATGATTTGAAAGAATATGTTATTTGTAAGTATTTTCGAATGGAAATTGTTTTTCCATAATTTTAAAAGAAGTAAGTCAGTACTCTCCTCTTTCATCGTTGGAAAATAATTTTGGAGATGACTGTAGCATCATCAACATTCATTTTAGAGTTTCGAAGTGGAGAGACCACGTAGTAGCTTTGCTACACTTTTGTTTTGAAAAAACTGGATTTGATTGGAATTTCATAAGTATGATTTGATTTATAAAATATATAGATATATTTATATATTTATTTCAAAATGGTTGGAAGTGAAACTAGAAACTTAATTCTTAAATTCTATGTTAAGTAAGAGTTTTCAAATTTTTGAAATGAATCAAAAATTTTGAAATATTTGAAATGTTTAAAATTTAAACTGGAATTTAAACATCTTGAAACAGTTGAACTAGGATAAAATTTGTCTGTATAATAATCAATTACATTTTAATATATATAACTTACCAGAAATATTCAAAAAGTTAAAATATTAATATGGATATGTAATGGAAGATTATACAAGAGAAAGTTAAACTAATAAAAGCATTCAAACTAGAAGAAAAATTCGTATAGTGTTTAATTACATTCGAAACATTTATAAAACTTACCTAGAAGAGTTTTGAATATAACCGAATAATTGACAATAATAAATAAGATGTCCAAAAATGAATATTGTTATGAAATTTATATATAAAAAATTTGGGTAGTTATAATAAAAGTTATACGTCTAAACTATATTGCAAGACATGTCAGTAAAGTAAATTGAATAATAAAAAGGAAATGCTATCTAAATAAATAAATATGAACTTAAGAATAGTTGAAGTTGAATGTTGAGGTGGAATTAACCATGGTTGATCAAATAGATTTAATAAATGAGTTAAGTAAAACAAATTTTGTTGTGAAATTTTTTGTAGTGAATGTTAATAAATTGGAAAACAAATCAATTGAATAAAAATATATGGAAATGAAACCAATCAAATGTGAACATAAATTTGATTGATTAAATAAAATGAATTGGAATCAATTAATTGAACATAAACTAATTTAAAAATAAATGAAGTTTATATGGTGTGGAATTAATTGTGGTATCTGATATTTTATATTTCAAATTTATCTTTTCTGTTGGTTGTTCTATTCTCCTATCTCGTTCCTTTTCGGGGACGAAAAGTTTGGAGTGGGGGAGAGTGTAATGACCCAAAAATTTTAACGATTTTTAATAACGTAATTAACTGAATTTTTGTGAAATTTTAAATAATTAAATTTGAAAATAAAAATTTGATATTTGGAATGAATCTATTTAAACATAGCAACTGGTAAATTTTTATGAGAAAATATGGAAGTTTATTCTTTTGTGTAATTTTCAATTTCAATTTAAATCGGTTAATATTTGATGGTAATAAAATATTTCTCAAACCTAAATATTTTTATATAATAAAAATTCTTATCATCTTCTGAGTGAGATGTCATATTTCGTTTCGCCAAATTTGGACTGCTTTAGCTCCTCGGCATTTTAGCAGCATTTTCCGTAGTGGAAAATCGAGTTTTGATAAGATAATCACATCACTAATATTTGTGTACCATTCTATTTGTCTCGTCATGCCGATATTTGTAGTATATTCAATTATGCATTTTGGAGTCCGGTATGCGGCCGAATCTGCATAACAGATAGCCATATCGGTACCCAATTCGTGCCTTTTGGATTTCTTTTGCCTATTCTTTTGTTTCCTGAGAATAACCAACTGCCAGTGGCTATTAATATTCTTGAATTCAACAATTGACTTTTACTATTCCCCATTTTAATTTGTTATATTCTGGTTCCTTTCATCTCACTGGTTCGTTTTATATGGTCTGAAGGAAAAATATAAATTTTATAATCCTAGTTTGAAAAAATGGCTTAATCACATATTTGTATGAAGCTTATGCTCCAATTTTCCTGTAAAGGTTTTGCTCTTCCTTTCCCTTTTTCTAACTCTGCTCCTTTTGCTTTTCTCCCAAATAAATATATAAATCATACAAAGTTTATTATATCAGAGAACTGTTCGTTTCCATTTCCTCTAAAATCCACTTTTCCTCCGAGCTTCATCCACTGCCCACCAATCTTTTACAGCCGAGCTCTACCAATCCCCTCCCCTATAGCCGACCACGCTATCTCCTTTATATATATATATATATATAAATATAACGATGTGTATGTGTGTATATAAGTTGCTTGCAATTCCTTAGACCATCCTTGCTTCCTGCTTGAACGTGCCGATCCAACCCAGCTCCTCGGCCTCATCACTGATCATCCTCCACCTTCTACACCCACGGCCATGGCCAAGGACCCACCCCACATCAACCTAGATCCACCGCCTTGTCGATTCACCACAGCCAGTCTCGACACCTTGAAGTTACCCAATGCCATCATCAACTGCCACTAACTTCTACACGACAACACGCCACGAAGCGTCACCGCTCCATCTTCCTCACGTGACTCCACAAATCCATCCACAAAGCAGCACTGCCCGGATAGAAACACCATCGCCCGTTAACTCCTCCATCCATGCTTCCACCGCCCTAACCTTCCACTTCTCTCCTCCACGCTTTTGCCACCTGAACCCGATCTGTCCGCCACGTGCAGCAAGCACCGCCACTATCACTCCTTTATTCACCTGAAACTCCACCTCCAAATGACAAATGAACAGCCGTCTCCTTCCTTTCCTTGCGTACAGCATTCACCACATGCATATTTTGTTATGGTTTTGATTTAGAAATATGTTTTGTTTCGCATATATTTGTTACAGTTTGATTTAGATATATATTTATTTTTCATATGTTTTCTTCTGACCTATATACATTCGTTTATAAATATAGTCTATATACTCTGCATATATTTATTGGAACAGACTGTGTGTGTGTGTGTGTGTGTGTGTGTGTGTGTGTGTGTGTATATATATATATATTAGCTTACATATAAATTGTTTATGTATACATAAGTCAGTATAGATATATTATTTGATTACACATATCATATGTGTGTGTGTATATGTGTCTTTCATTCGAGATTTGATATATTATATATATAAAGAGTATAGAGAAAAAATAATATAATGTGAAGGTACATGTTATATTATACAAATAGTAAGATATATATGTGAAATATAGTTATAGTGCTTGTATATTTTCTTATATCAACCTATCCTTTGAAAGTATTGGTTTGATGTATGTACGTGTATATATTTTTGAGATTTGATGTATATATTAAGATATATTTCCTGTAGTATTAGTACGCATGTAATAGTATATAGGGTTGTATACATAATATATTGACTATAAGGAACGATTTCATGTAGTGTGCATATAACTCATATTTCATGTAATATATATATACATACATACATATATATATATATATACACATACATATATATATAAGTATATATCGATTTTTGAAGTATATTACATTTTATAAAGGTCTTTTTGGATTTTTTATGTAGTTATATAAATAGTGACGCGTTTATGTAAGTACACAATATCTATTGATATTTGGATTTTAAAAATATTTATGTATAAAGTTTTAAAAATACATATAAATATTTGGATCTTTATGATATATAGGTTTGTTTCCATTTGTTGAGAAGCTGTTTGATTTTAGTATTATTTTTAAATATGTTATATATAGAGACTTTTGATTTTAACAAATATTTGAATAAAATATTGATTTTCATATAAAATTTATATAGTTATATATGTATATTTCATACAAATACATACATACATACATATGTATGTATGTATGTGTGTGTGTGTGTGTGTATATTGGTTCGTCAACTCATGTCCGTCGTGTTCAGCTTTGTTCGTCGATTTCGTGTCATCGTACTTTGCTTTGGAATTCGTGCTTGGATTCATAGCTCATTTCATTGTAAAATTCCTCTAGCCTCGAAAGGTGAGCAACCACTCACAATTAACATTCTTATATTTAATAAATTTAATTCACATTGAAATGACAATTGAAGTATGCTGTTAAATTTAAACTGTTAATTATTTAATTATTGTATATAATATGCCATTATCTGTAATTATTCACTGTGACATCTGACACCATAATCCGTTATTTATATTTAAATTTGTTACTGATGATATAAGCCTGTTGTTGATATGTTACATTATTATCATATTTGTTCTAACTCAGCAAGTTCCCTATTAGTTTAGAAATCCCTATGGGTTGAAATGATACATACCCAAACGATCTTGTAGAATAAGAGAAAATCGTTATGGGTTAAAATGATAAACCCAAGCGATTTTCATTTATTTTGAAATTTTGGGATTGCGGGCTGAAATGATATATACCCGTAAATAGTTAAATTGTGGATTGAAATGATAAATATCCGTATCACTTGACCATAGGATAGAAAATTATATACGGACACCATTGGTCTATACTTTGAAAATGATTTCCAAAGTTTGCACAGTAATATATGGGTTTAATAAATATTGTTTTTATATCATATACAAATACTATTTTTATATATGTATAAAAATTTAGATTTTATAATAATATGTTTTGGAAATTTTAATTTATAAGTTTGTTTTGGAAAATATAAGTTTTAAAATTTTCTTAAAATTTTATTATTTTAAAAATATATAAAATAAGATTTAATACAAATACATTTAATAATAAGATTTAATTTAATAAAATTTAATTTAATTGTTTTATAATATGTTTAAGTATTTATTTAAATTTATATTAATATTTTAAAAATAGATTTTTATAACTTTAATAATAAAGGTTCGGAAGATAAACTAATGTTGGCTGGGAATTTAAGTTAGTTTATAATTGAATTTAAATAAGAAGTTATTTGAAATTATTAATTTTGAGATTTTGAAAAATATGATATATAACTTGATTTTATAAAAAGTGATTAAATGAATATTCTCAAATATAATAAAATTGAGATTGAATATTTAATATTGGTTTAAATTTATAAATTGGGATTCTAATAAATTGTTATTAAAATGATTAAGTGAATACTTTCCAATTTATATAAAATTGGAGTTAAACGTTGAGATATAAATAAAATTTATATTGTAAATGTTGGAATATTTAAACGTAATCTTATTAGAATTGAAGTGGTAGTTAGAACTTGGATTTGAAATCAATATAAATTGAAATGATTTATTGAGAATTTGAATTGGAACTTTGACCTTTAAATTGAAATGGTTAAACTGAAATTGATTTAAATTGAATTTCGGAATTTAAGATGATTTAAATTATCTTGCAAAATTGGAGGAAACTAATTTTATTATATAAACTATTTTAATATATATAAACTATTTTAATTTTTAACTATTTTAATGTATATACTGTCTTCAATACCTAAACCGTTTAAGTTGGAAGTGTTATGATTTCAAAAATGTTAGTATTTCAAAAATGTTATGATTTCAAAGTGTTATGATTTCATAAGTGTTATGACTTCGAAAGGGTTATAATTTTGAAAGTGTTACGATTTTGGAAATGAATAATATTTGAAGTAAATAATGATATCGAATTGATATGGTTTTGAAATAAATATGATATTTTGATACGAAGTATGGACTATTTGAAAAAAAATCATCACGGTGTGTAACAAGTGTTTGGTTGTTAAAGAGACCATGATCGGGCATTGTCATACTCTCTACCAATATCGAAAACCACTTTATCAACTGTGTACATGGTGGAGATTCCAAAATGAAGTAAGATGGTTTAGTATTGATTCTATATCAGGATTTAACGCAGCCCTGACTCCCATGAGCCGTGAGTCATCATGATGTGGCTAAAACAGGAGCCACGCTGGGCTAAGTGAGGTCATTCTTCTTCGATACCATTCTATTTCTTTTGTGATTTGATTGGGTGCACCTTTGATTTGGGAGTGTGTCATGAGGTGGGCAGTAGTAGCTTCTATAAGTTACCACCAATCCGGATACGCAAACGGTATATCTACTCTAGCATTGCCTGCGTGCCTTGTCACATGCCCTATCGTGCCTTCTACGAGTTTGTTTTGTGTCGTACCTATGGAGTGCTCCCTGATAGCCCACTTGCGAGTGGAGTTTATAGTATCTGTATATAGAGCGGAATTATATAAAATGTGTTAAGAGGGATATGTGTGACGACCCGCCTTTCATCCCACAGAAAGACGCATCATCATTAAGAAAGAAAGAAACAACAACACCAGAATCTGTAAGATAGAATGAAAGAAACAACAACATCAGAATCTGTAAGATAGAAAGAAAGAAACAACAACACCAGAATCTCACAGCGGAAACAGAAAACAATAATATATCACATAACTATTACATAGTCAATATACAACAGAGTTACACAGTTACACAACATCATCTCATTAGAGAGTCCCAAAGACCTGTCTATCCATTATATTTCAAAATACAATAGACAAAAGACTTCAACACGGTGGAAATAGATATATAGATACGCCAAGACTCCTGCTCCAAGCTTTTCAAAATTCATCAAGCAAACCTGATCACTTGGCTACTCATAAAAATTTGAGTACCCAAGAGTTTGAGAAAAACAGAATAAACTCCAGGTCAGACATGTGTCTGGTTAAGTTATTTAACTTGCAAAACCTTTGAAATAAAAGGTATCTCGTAAGACTCTCCGCAAATAAACACAGACAAGTTTTTCCCTTGTGATAACCAAAACATTTGATAGGAAATCCGGTTATATTATAATAGTGTCTAGGGTTTGCAATATAAAATACAGAAATAGCTAGAATGCTTACATCTCACGTTCCAACATAGTTAGGCACAATCAAAACCGTATAGGCACTTATTGGAGATTGGATTCCATACAATGGCAGGGCTATAGGGGTACCTCTCATCATAGTACATGGCCTAGATCACTGTACCGAGGATCCACCATGATCCCCTGCAACACAAAGCCGGAGCTACCCCTTACTAGATAATCCGAATAAGATAACTCCATGGTTGTGGCCAAACAACCGCCCACACAGCCAAATAAAAAGGACCTCTAGACAAGGGAAAATCTTATCCTACTTGGGTGCTACCCACTTAGCCTTGCGTGCACCTCCCATGTTTTAGCCATTTCCGATTGATGAAGCTTGAGGCTACGATTACCTTTTAGAACACTTATCTTGGAATGCTCATCGTCCTCCACTGACGATGGTCTGATAGCATTCATCCATACAAGTTCGTTCCGGGTCCGAACGAAATCGAAAGCAGTATCTCGTTACACTCATTTTGGAATCACCCTCAGAGTTAATGTCACGACCCGAAATCCATCGTTCAAAAATTGACATCAAAAACCTCACTTATATTCGACTGTAGGAGATTTATACGTTGAAACCCAGTTTGGATGGAGCTTATAACAACATTAGATGAAAATAAAATAGCGAAAACAAATTAAATTACATTGATTCCAACACAGATACAATACTGATACAATATTCATTACAACATCGATCACCAACGTTAGAGTACTACACATATGTTACAACAACAAAATGGTAACCCCACAGCGGAACAACAGAGTCTTCTAAAAGTTTCCAACATACTTCAACTTCAATAAGGCCTTCCAAAACTCCAAACACTTCAAAAGACTTCCAAACCCAAAGCTTTCCAAAATTCGATAACTTCCAAAAGACTTCAAAATCTAAGCTCACTCCAAAAACATGGATAACTTGTTTCTAGGCTGCCCATGTGGAAATTATGGGCACCCAGAGTTTAGGAAGGGAACAATAAACTCCGGAACAGTCAAGCGATTGGTATGAGTAAACAAAAATAGTTGTTCGTACAAAAACAGTTTAAAAAAGAAATATGTTCATGCTTTTGAAAAATGAAACTACCATAGGCCTCCTGGCACACACACAATGCAATCGCATACTTGCGGGGAGATTTCTCCTTATGATCGCCAAATATGCTTGATACGAGAATTTTTTTTGATATTATTATTAGTGCATAGTGTGAAAAAAAATTCGAAAGTATAATATAAATCTTAGCCAGCATAGGTACCGTTATACTATGCCTACTATAGTTACCATTTAAGAATGGCAGGTTATACAATTGAAATCGTACTGGGCTCGTATTGGTGATTGGATTTACAACAAATGGTCAGGCTAAGGAACTTCCTATGCTGCATGGGTACGCCTCTCGAGGAATGCCCCGAGAACCTAACCGGATCTCTGCCAACACAAGGCCGGGTTACCTCTGCAAATAGGTAACTACTACACAAGTATGCCATTCTTCGGTCGTAATCGACCTTTATCTGGGGCCCCAACAACAACAACCACAAAGCAACATAATTGCAATATCCACATAAGTTAAGTATCTACCATGATACCACTTTTTATCCAGAAGGAAATGCACGTACTCTTTGAGGCGCTACCCCCAATTACCTTGCTGCATCATTCCTTTTTCGACCATTTCCGGGTTGTGAGGTTCGACGAAGTCTCGTCCACAAAGCTATGCTTTACACAAAAGCCATGCTTTGATCAACAAATGATCAGCAGAACTCAGCATGCCACACCATCAAATTGGGAGTATATCACTAATAACCATCAACTACATAACCTCTGAGCTTGTACGTCTTAGAGAAGGGTGTTAAGCTAAGAGAATAAATTCCCTACCACCAAATAGAAATGTATTTGATAGAGATCAGCTTTATATCTCAAAGTGTAATGTCAGACATACAACCATACAAGTCCGTTCCGAGTTCGAACGAAATCGAAGGCACTTCCGAAGAAGCCCTTGCAATCTGGGTATCCACAAACCCGATCAGACTCCCCATCTCATATGGAGATCTCTATACCGGAGCAACTCAGTGCAGAGTCATTGGACAGGTTATCCTATCGTTCTCGAAGACACTGGGTCTTCACCAATGTCTTCGAATGCTTTCCATTTCATCATATCAATATTCAGAATGGGTTATATGACACAAAGTCCTCTCCCGGCTAAACCGAATAGTGAGCGCTCAATTTAAAAACAAGTGGATGTATCAATCACAAAGATTCACTATTAGAGTTCGATGTGGGTTTCAGATAACCAACTGGAATCCGACTCCCTGTCGCATCGAAATTCAAATTCCGTTTTATGGGCTAAGGGGTTTTCACATTCATACAGTAATATATACACAGATATCACAGTTCAGCACAAAGCAGCTCATATCATATAGCATCATAACCACATATCAGGGATATCAATCAATACAAAGCATTCGATAATGACCAATCATCTATAATTAAGATGGATTAATCGTGTGTTAAAACTAATTAATCATATAATTACTTTCACTAATTAACCTTAATTAACGATTAATTATCCTTATATTAATAAATTAATATTTAATTATTAATTAATCAAATCTTAATTACCTTTATTAGTTTATTATTCCTTAATGAATTACCTTAATTAATTAATCTTTAATTATGAATTAATTAACTTAAATTAATAATTAATTAACCTTCATTATATAATTAGTTAACCTTTAATAATGTAATTATTCTTTAATTATTAAATAATTATAAATTATCTTATTTAGTTAATCACTTAATTATTAATGAAAAACTTTAATTAACAAACCTTATAATTAGTTAACATTAACTCATATATTAAATCAAGATTTTTAGGTTAATTGATGATTTAAAAACATTTCTTATAATTATCTCTTTAATTTCATTATTTATTTAAAATAATTTTAGGAATTGATTTTTAAATGGTGATCATATAATTAAATAAAATTTAAGTACTTCTTCACTAACTTTAAACTTGAATCAAAACAATTAATTAAAGCATGAGTTAATAAGTTTAAAATTTGAATTTGGTTTAAAGTTAAAAAACTTGTTTTTAGATCGAACCTGAGATCTCCCTAAGCATCACCCTAGTCAAAAAGCCATCTGCTTCGAGTCTTTTCCCAACCCACTCATATGATATTTTTTCAAATTTAAATTTTTGTTTAAGTGTTAAAACCCGGTGCCACTCAAAAATCTCTCGAACTCATACTCAAGCCATCACCCTGATTCCCAGAAGACCACTTCGAGACATCCACCCTTCCTTCCCTTACCAGGCTACTGATACAAAAACTGGCACCATGCACATGCACAAGCGAAACAGCCACCTCCGATCCAAACTCCAGCCATCATCGAGTCAGCGACAAACCAACCCAGGCTCCAGACCTCCCAGAAACCATAAAGTACGACGAATTCGCAAACGAGTAACCTGACCAAGCCTAGAACAAAAGTTCAATCAACCAATATTCCTTGTGTCGGTGGCATAGGTTACCAGAGGTCGTGCACCTTCGTCCAGTGCTGCTCCTATCAACCACGCACAGCTTCCATTCGTCCTGGACCAGTCCAATTCAACGTCGATACTGCAATTGATCGAATTCCGACCAATACAAAAACATGGCTTAAACCCTAGATCATCAAAATTTAGCCGCCATGATGATTGAAAATTTTTCCAAGCATTTTTCTCAAACTCCCCGACCTGCCGTTGAGCTTCATCCATGATCGCGTCAACCCACACTTCGCCGATGACTAGAAATCGTTAAAAATCTTAAGTACGTTCAACCCCAAATTACTCGACCGATACTTTACTAAAAATTTTAATTTTACTTTTAAAAATACTCATTCTTGAAAAAAATTCAAATGTTATACCTGAAATCAGAAAACACGATTCTTGAAATTTTGATATGTTCCGTGCTTACCTGTATTTCTTGATTTTCAAGAAATTTTTATGTTAATTATACTTAGATTTATTTTTAGAGCTTAAACATGTTTTAAACAAACAATTTTTTGTTTGGATCCTAAAGTTTACCAAGATTCAGAGGAGAAGGATTTTAATTTTCAAACAGGTTTTGAAAACCTGTTTCCAGACAGAGGCAATATGCCTGATATTAGGCATGCACAGTCATCCTTGCATAAATATACATATTCCGCTTGCATGTAAGTCCTTTACAACTTTATTTCAAGCATCATCACAAACAACAAATGGCATTAAAGATTTTTAAAGAAGTTTACTCACCTGTCAACTTGAAAACAGAGAGCTTGTACTTTTTTTCTTGAATTTGAAAAATTGGAACTTGTTTTTTGGGGTTGTTCGTTTTGAATTGATTGTTGTTTATGTGATGATCTTTGCTTTACTTTAGTTGTTGAAGTTGAGATCTTGCTTTGCTCTTGATTTGCCTAATTTCTAGGTTGATCTTGTTTTTTTTGAAATTGCTTTTCTGGTTCAAAATTTGAGAAGGTTGTTTCATATTTTTATTTACTGGAATTTGCTTTTGGTTTAAATGTTGAGGAAGTTGTCTTGTTTGATTACTTTGTTCTTGATTTTAAAATGTACAGACTTTTGAAATGAAGATAAAAGAGATGAGAGGGAGGAAAGTAAAGATATCATATAGTTTCATTTTTTTTATTATTTAGAAATAATTGAAATAAGTGATACTTGTTCCTCTTTTAAATTACATGGCTTACATTTGTTGATTCTCTTACTAAAACACTTACACTTGTTAATTAATATGTTAAATATTTAAAACTTGTAAATTTTTGCATGAGAAAATGTTTATAGATTATTTTTTTAATTGTTTTACCTATTTTATGAATACATTCTTCTTTATTTATATATATACATAACCCTTAAAGAAAATAAATTTGAAACTAAATTATATATTAATAAAAGATTACATGTATCATTTTCCAAATCTAGATTATTTTACAAAAATATTTATATCTAAATTCAAATCCAAATCCAAATTCAAATTTGAATTACAATCCATTCTACATATGTAAACAAACATAATATTCATTTGTTTTTAAAATTTAAAATTAATTCAAATTAACTCCAAATTTTATATTAATTATTAAATTTAATTTGATTTAAAACAGGATCGTTACAGATTCCCCCTTAAGAAAATTTCGTCCTTGAAATTTGAAAGAGAGAGACAAACAAAGAATATAAGAAAACAGAAAAGAATAGAGAAATAGATTACCAATCAAGCCGGAATATCCACTCCGCAATTGGGATAGGACTTCTGCATGCCATCCTCTGTTTCCCAAGTACAGTCATTTGGATCACCAATCCATTGCACTTTAACTAATTTCACAACTTTATTTCTCAATTGCTTTTCATCACGATCAATAATCTTCAACAGATCTCTCTTTACTGCCAGATTTGGTGTGATCTCCAAATCCTGCCGAGTAGCCTCTTCAATAATACAATCTAGATCATGCATATATTTTCGAAGATGTGAAACGTGAAACACATCGTGTATGCCAGATAACCAATTGGGTAGTTGCACTCGGTAAGCCAAAAGACTGATCCTTTCCAGTATAGGAAAAGGACCAATGTATCATGGTGTCAGCTTACCAGTCTTTCCAAACCTCAACACACCACACATTGGAGACACTTTTAAAAAAATAGAATCTCCAACCTGGAATTCTAGAGCTCTTCTCCTACGATCATAATAACTTTTCTAACGACTTTGAGCCGTTTTCAATTTCTTTCGAATAAAATCAACTTTTCCAGTAGCCTCCTTTATCATATCGGGTCCAAGGACGAGTCTATCACCTGACTCGATCCAACATGCCGGTGATCGACACGGACGACCATATAAAGCTTCAGAAGGAGCCATTTTGATACTGGCCTGATAGCTGTTATTATATGAGAATTCAACCAGATGCAAATGGTCCTCCCACGAACCATCAAAGTCAAGTATACAAGCATGCAAAAGGTCTTCTAAGATTCAATTTATCCTTTCAGTCCGCCCATCTGACTGCGGGTGACAAGCAATGCTGAAGTTTAATTTAGTTCCTAATGCAGCTTGAAATGCCTCCCAAAATCTACTAGTGAAGATCGGGTCATTATCACTCACTATATTGCTTGGTATACCATGGAGACCGATAATCTCTTTCACATATAATTCAGCCAAACTTGCTGCTGTCCGGGTAGATTTTACTGGGATAAAGTGGGCTGTCTTAGTCAAACGGTCCATAATAACCCAAATTGCTTCATTACCTTTGCGAGTTCGTGGTAACCCGTCTATGAAATCCATAGATACTTGATCCTATTTCCACTTAGGTACCTCCAAAGGGTGAAGTAAACCCGCCATCTTCTTTTGATCACTTTTAATTTATTGATAAGTTGCACAACGACTGACATAAATAGATATGTTCCTCTTCATTGTTTTCCATCAGAATTTTTTGTTGATATCTCTATACATCTTATTAACTCCTGGATGAATACTGAGTTTAGACTTGTGACACTCGTCCAAAACTTCCCGCTTTAGATTCAGGATATCTGGGACACACAACCTGCCTTTCAGTCTTACAATTCTATTCTTATCGACCTCAAAACTGGAATTTTCACCACGATGAATTCTCCTATAAATTTCAAGAAGAAACTTGTCTTCTTTCTGTTTACTGGCGATCTTCTTAAGGAGAATAAGAGCGAAAACAAGATGAGCAAGAATAGCATGTTTCATACTTAAAGCATCGACAACTACATTAGCTTTTCCAGGCATATACAGAATATCTAGGTCATAAGATGCTAGAAACTCCAACCAGCGTTGTTGGCTCAGATTTAAATCCTTCTGGGTAAATAAATACTTCAGAGATTTATGGTCGGTGAATAATTCGAAATTTTCACCTAAAACAACAAGGATTTATTAAGTATATACCTTAAGTTAAGTTAAACTTTTAAATCGTTGGGAAAGCTGAAAGAGATTCTTACCCAGAAGATAATGACGCCAGATTTTTAAAGCGAAAATAAGAGCTAGAAGCTCGAGATCGTGGGTTGGGTAGTTTTTCTCATGTGGATGTAATTATCTACTCGCGTAGGCAATTACTCTACCATTTTGCATTACACTGCACCCACACCATCACCACAAGCATTTGTATAAGCGGATAAGCCTTAATTCCCATTAATATTAGCGAGAACGGGAGCAATGGCTAATCTCCTCTTCAACTTTTGAAATGCTTCATCACATTTCGGAGTCCAATCGAATTTTGCATTTTTCATTGTCAGCTTAGTCAATGTTCTAGCTATCTTAGAAAAATTCTAAACAAATTTCCGGTAATATCCTGCTAAACCCAAAAAACTTCGAACTTCTTTCGGAGTTGTGGATCGCTTCCAGTCTAGAATAGCGGAAATCTTGCCCAGAACTACAGAAATTCCCTCTTCATTAACAATGTGTCCGAGAAATCTAACTTCCTCGACCCAAAAATGACACTTGGAAAATTTGGCGAACATAATGTTCTTCCTTAATATTCCAAAACAATCCTCAAATGCTCAGCATGCTCCTCGTTGGTTTTGGAGTAGATCAAAATATCGTCAATAAACACAAGTACAAATTTATTCAATACTTTCGGAATACACGGGTCATTAAACTACGAAGTATGCGGGAGCATTAGTTATCCCGAAAGGCATGACTAACCATTCATAGAATGTGTTTGGACCCCTGAAAGCTGTTAAGTGAATAAAATCTTCAGCAATTCGCAGGTGATGGAATCCTTGAGCTAGATCCATCTTTGAAAAGAATCAAGCGTCGTGCACCTGATCGAACAGATCATCGATTCTAGGTAAAGGGAATTTGTGTTTAAGAGTTAGTTTATTGAGATCGCAGTAGTCCACACACAGTCTCAAGGATTCGTCGGACTTGGCTACGAACACCACAGCTGAAACCCAATCGAAAACACTAGGACGTATCAATCCTTTTTCTAGCAAATCTCGGGTTTGATTGACTAGTTCTATTCTTTCCCTGGATACCATCCTGTGGCTTGCATGAACAACAGGACGAGCATTTGGTACTAAATCAATTCTGAATTCAATTTCTTTATGTGGGGGTAAAGATTTAACTTCTTCGAATACATCGGGAAATTCCCCGACAATAGTATAGATTCCAGACTAGGTTTAGGATACCCCAAACTATACATCAATTTATCTCTCTTAGGACTCGGATCCTCATAAGAGATTTCAATAAAATTCCCAAGTTTTGTTTTGATCGAAATCGTTCGACCGTTACAATCTAATTTGGTTTCGTATTTTGTTAGCCAGTCCTTTCCAAGTAAGATTTCAAATTCATTAAAATCGAGGACAAAGGGACTGATAGGAAATTGATGACAAGAATATGAGATAGGAACATTTCTACATCTTAGACAAAGGTTCGCAGGGCCACCAACTGGATTCTTCACACAAATAGGCTCGTCGACAAAATCAGGTTTAAGTTTTAATTCGTTTACGGTTTGTTGGGAGATAAAGCTATGTGTATCTCCCGTGTTGAACAAAACTCTAACAACTTTATCATAAATAATAAGGTTACATTCTAAAACTCCTTTTCCTTTATTCACTTTTGAAGTTGAGGGTTCATCCTTTATCGCGTACACATTCACCACTTGAGCTTGCTTCATTGTCAGGTAATTTTTAACTACATGGCCTGGCTTGTGACAGTAAAAGCATTCTCTAACTCCCTGACCAGTCTTCACAGGTTGTTCTTTCTTTACTTGTTTCTTCGGACTCTTGCAGCTGTTTGAATAATGGCCCTTCTCCTAGCAATTGTAACAAGCAATATTCCTAGCCGGGTTTTCCTGATTGCTCCTCTTCTCCTTGCCTTGATATGGTTTCTTGCCAACTTTCTTTTTTTTCCAATTTGGATTGCTCGTATTTCCTTTCTCCTCCGAAGCTTCCTGCGTATCCAGGGTAGCATATCTATAACCCATATCGATCAGATCAGAAAAAGTTTCTTTAATGTGGGCAATCATTCTTTCAAGGAATTTCTTGTTCATTCCTCGAATGAATCTTTCATTTTTCTTTAGAGGTGTGTTTACCAACTCCGGACTAAAACGACATAATTCGTTGAATTTATTTAAGTACTACTCAAATGATAAACTTCCCTGCTTCAAGTTCATAAATTCCTGGTACATTCTAGAGATGCCAGCAGACGACATATAACGTTTCTCAAACACTTCCTTAAATCGCTCCCAAGTGAATTCATCTTCCAGCTCATCCACTGTAACTGTCTTCCACCAAGCTAGAGCTTCCTCTTGGAGTTGCCAAGAAGCTGTTAGTCGCATTTGATCGTCTTCCAACTTTAATCCTTTAAAATTTCTTTCAGATGATCGAATCCAGGCTTGGTCTTCGACAATAGATTCCTTGCTAGTGAACGGCTATCCACCCAGTCTGAAAAAACTTTGATACAGATTAGTTTGATTTGGTTGAGGTTGAGTAGGTATAGTTGCTTCTATTGTTGCTGGAACTTGACCAGTTGTAGTGGTATTTCCCCATCCCCTAGCTCTTCCTCTTCGCCCGCTCATTCTTACTATCTATAAATAGTAAGAAAACTTGATTTAGACTATACGAATGAGATATCTTAGGGAATATCAATAGTTTAAATAAATAGACCAAGAAATTTTAGGGTTTCGGTCTCTCGGTTTATACTCATTCTAGGGTATTCTTCACCCTATCTCTAATGAGCCACCTAATATGTTATACTCCGTAGCTAAAGTTCTTACTCAACCTTTAGCTATGATACCCCTTGTCACGACCCAAAATCCGCCGTTCAAAAATCGACATCAAATACCTCACTTGTATTAGACTGCTGGAGATTTAAACGTTGAACTCCTGTTCGGATGGAGCTTATAACAACATTAGATGAAAATAAAATAGTGGAAACAAAATGAATTACATTGATTCCAACACAGATACAATACTGATACAATATTCATTACAACATCGATCACCAACATCAGAGTACTACACATATGAGACAACAACAAAATGGTAACAACATAGCGAAATAACGGAGTCTTCAAAAAGTTTTCAACATACTTCAACTTCGATAAGGCCTTCCAAAACTCCAAACACTTCAAAATATTTCCAAACCCAAAGCTTTCCAAAATCCGATAGCTTCTAAAAGACTTCAAAATCCAAGCTAGCTCTAAAAACACGGATAACCTGCTTCTAGGCTGCCCACGTGGAAATTATGGACACCCAGAGTTTAGGAAGGGAACAATAAACTTCGGGTCAGTCATGAGATTGGTATGAGAAAACAAAAACAGTTGTTTGTACAAAAACAGTTTATAAAAGAAATTCGTTCATGCTTTTGGAAAATGAAACTACCACAAGGCCTCTCGGCACACACACAATGCAATCGCACACTTGGGGGAGATTTCTCCTTATGATAGTCAAATATACTTGATCCGAGAATTTTTTTTTGATATTATTATTAGTGCATATTGTGAAAACATTTCGGAAGTATAATATAAATCTTAGCCAGCATAGGTACCATTATACTATGCCTACTATAGCTACCATTTAAGAATGGCAGGTTATACAATTGAAATCATACGGGGCTCGTATTGATGATTGGATTTCCAACAAATGGTCAGGCTAAGGAACTTCCTATGCCACATGGTACGCCTCTAGAGGGACGCCCCGAGAACCTAACCGGATCTCGACCAACACAAGGCCGGGTTATCTCTATAATTAGGTAACTACTACACGAGTATGCCATCCCCCGGTCGTAACCGACCTTTATCCAGGGCCGCAACAACAACAACCACAAAGCAACATAATTGCAATATCCACATAAGTTAAGTATTTGGGCTTCATACCATGATACCACTTTTTATCCAAAAGGAAATGCACATAACCTAAGGGGTGCTACCCCCAATAACCTTGCCGTATCCTTCCTATTTCGACCATTTCCGGGTTGTGAGGTTCGACGAAGTCTCGTCCACAAAGCTAACTTTACACAAAAGCCATGCTTTGATCAACAAATGATCAGCAGCACTCAGCATGCCACACTACCAAATTGGGAGTATATCACTAATAACCATCAACTACATAATCTCTGAGCTCGTACGTTTCAGAGAAGTGTGTTAAGCTAAGAGAATAAATTCTCCGCCACCACACAGAAATGTATTTGATAGAGATCAGCTTCATATCTCAAATTGTAATGACAGACATACCACCATACAAGTCCGTTTCGGGTTCGAACAGAACCGAAGGTACTTCTAAAGAAGCCCTTGCAATCCGGATATCCACAATCCCGATCAGACTCCCCATCACATATGGAGATCTCTATACTAGAGCAACTCAGTGTAGAGTCATTCGACAGGTTATCTTATCGTTCTCGAAGACACATGGTCTTCACCACCGTCTTCAAATGCTTTCCATTTCATCGTACCACTATTCAAAATAGGTCATATGACAGAAAGCCCTCTCCCGGCTAAACCGAATAGTGAGCGTTCAATTTAAAAACACGTGCATATATCAATCACAAAGATTCACTATTAGAGTTCGATGTGGGTTTCGGATAACCAACTGGAATCCGACTCCCTATCGCATCGAAATTCAAATGCCGTTTTACGGGCTAAGGGGTTTTCACATTCATACAGTAATATATACACAGATATCACAGTTCAACACAAAGCAATTCATATCACATAGTATCACAACCACATATTAGGGATATCAATCAATACAAAGCATTCAATAATAACCAATCATCTATAATTAAGATAGATTAATCGTGTGATTAAAACTAACTAATCATATAATTATTTTCACTAATTAACATTAATTAACGATAAATTATCCTTAATTATTAATAAATTAATCCTTAATTATTAATTAATTAAATCTTAGTTACCTTCATTAATTTATTATTCCTTAATTAATTACCTTAATTAGTTAATCTTTAATTACAAATTTATTAACTTAAATTAATAATTAATTAACTTAATTATATGATCAGTTAACCATTAGTTAAGTAATTATTCTTTAATTATTAAATAATTATAAATTATTTTATTTAATCAATCACTTAATTATTAATTAAAAACTATAATTAACAAACCTTATAATTTGTTAACATTAACTCATAGATTAACTCAAGATATTTAGGTTAATTAATGATTGAAAAACATTTCTTATAATTAACTCTTTAATTTCATTATTTATTTAAAATAATTTTAGGAGTTGATTTTTAAATGGTGAATAAATAATCAAATAAAACTTAAGTACTTCACTAACTTTAAACTTGAATCAAAACAATTAATTAAAGGATGAGTTAAAATGTTTAAAATTTGAATTTGGTTCAAAGTTTAAAAAAAAGCTTGTTTTTAGATCGAACTCGAGATCTCCCCGAGCATCACCCGAGTCAAAAAGCCACTGCTTTGAGCCTTTCCTCAACCCACCCATATGTTTTTTTTCAAACTTAAATTTTTGTTTAAGTGTTAAAACCCGGTGCCACTCAAAAATCTCCCGAACTCATACTCGAGCCATCACCCTGATTCCCCGAAGACCACTTCGAGACATCCATCCTTCCTTCCCTTAGCAGGCTACTGATACAAAACCTGGCACCGTGCACATGCACAAGAAAAACGGCCAACTCCGATCCAAACTCCAGCCATCATCAAGTTAGTGACAACCAAACCTAAACTACAGACCACCTAGAAACCATAAACTACGACGAATCCGCGAACGAGTAACCTGACAAGACCTGGAAAAAAAGTTCGATCAAACAATCTTCCTCGTGTCGGCGACATAGATCACCAGAGGCCATGCACCTTTGTCCAGAGCTCCTTCTATCAACCACGCACCACTTCCATTCGTCCTGGACCAGTCCGATGCAACGTCGATGCTGCAATTGGTCGAATTCCAACCAATATAGAAATGTGGCTTAAGCCCTAGATCATCAAAATTTAGCCACCACAATGATCGGAAATTTTTTCGAGCATTTTTCTCAAACTCCCCAACCTCCCAGCGAGCTTCATCCATGATCGCGTCAACCCATACTTCGCTGATGACCAGAAATCGTTGAAAATATTAAATACATTCAACCCCAAATTACTCGATCGATACTTTACTAAAAAAATTAATTTTACTTTTAAAAATCCTCATTCTTGAAAACAATTCAAATGTTATACCTGAAATCAAAAAACACGATTCTTGAAATTTTGATATATTCTGTGCTTACCTGTATTTCTCGATTTTCAGGAAATTCTTATGTTAATTATACTTTGATTTATTTTTAGAGCTTAAACATGTTTTAAAAAAACATTTTTTTTGGGATCCTAAAGTTTATCAAGAATCGGAGGAGAAAGATTTTAATTTTCAAACAGGTTTTGAAAACCTATTTCCAAACAGAGGCAATATGCCTGATATTAGGCATGCACAGTCATCCTTGCATAAATATACATATATCTGCTTGCATGTAAAACCTTTACAACTTTATTTCAAGCACATCACAAACAACAAATGGCATTCTAGATTTTTAAAGAAGTTTACTCACCTGTCAACTTGAAAACAGAGAGCTTGTACTTTTTTTCTCGAATTTGAAAAATCGGGACTTGTTTTTTGGGTTTATTCTTTTTGAATTGGTTGTTGTTTATGTGATGATCCTTGCTTTACTTTAGTTGTTGAAGTTGAGATCCTGCTTTGCTCTTGATTTGTTCTGGGTTGATCTTGCTTTATTTGAAATTTCTTTTCTGGTTTGGAATTTGAGAAGGTTGTTTCAGATTTTTATTTACTGGAATTTGATTTTGGTTTAAATGTTGAGGAAGTTGTCTTGTTTTATTACTTTGTTCCTGATTTTAAAATGTACAGACTTTTGAAAATAAAGATAAAAGAGAAGAGATGGAGGAGAGTAAAGATATCATATAGTTTCATTTTTTTATTATTTAGAAATAATTGAAATAAATGACACTTATTCCTCTTTTAAATTACATGGCTTACATTTGTTGATTCTCTTACTAAAACACTTACACTTGTTAATTAATATGTTAAATATTTAACACTTGTTAATTTTTGCATGAGAAAATGTTTATACATTATTTTTTTAATTGTTTTGCCTATTTTATAAATACATTCTTCTTTATTTATATATATACATAACCCTTAAAGAAAATAAATTTGAAACTAGATTATATATTAATAAAAGATTACATGTATCATTTTCCAAATCTAGATTATTTTATCAAAATATTTATATTTAAATTCAAATCCAAATTCAAATCCAAATTCAAATTCAAATTCAAATTTGAATTACAATCCATTCTATATATAAATATATAGATATATAAATAAACACAATAGTCATTTGTTTTGAAAATTTAAAATTAATTCAAATTAACTCTAAATTTTGTATTAATTATTAAATTAAATTTGATTTAAAAACAGGACCATTACTGTTAACGAAAATAGCCCTTGCACTCTGAATCTTCATCTAGATCTTCATTTGAGATTTCACAACCTATCGTTTAACTTGGATCGATGTGGTTTACGAATAACAAATTTGGTATCCGATCCCGGTCCTATCGAAATCCAAACACTGTCTTAAAGGTCAAGTTATTTAAGTAAACAATTTAATTCAATTTAAACATTGAATTTACACAGCATTCACCACAGATAAATAATACGCATTCATCACAGCTATATCCAAGTCATATCACATTACCGAATATCACAGTTTATCATACTATAAATATTAATCAATTAAGACATTCTATACAATCAATCATCCATAAGCAAGATTTATTAATCCCATAATTATAATTAATTTAATTAACTCAAATTAAATTAATTAGCTAATCATGCTTAATTAATCATTAATTAATTAATTACAAACCATTTGAATTAGTTAATCATTCTTTAATTATTTTACAAAATAATTAATTAATCTTTAATTACAGATTAATTATCCATTAATTATTAATTAACGAATCCTTAATCAGTAATTAATTAACCTTAATTATTAATTAATAAATCCTCAATTATTAATTAATAAATCCTTACTTACAAATTTATTAATCGCTAATTACTTAATTAATTAATACTAATTACAAATTAATTAATCCCTAAATATTTAATTAATTAATTAGTTCTTAATTACCAATTAATTTATCTCTAATTAACAATTAATTTATCTCTTATTCATTAAATTATAACCCTTAATTATTAATTGATTAATCCTTAATCGTTAAATTTAATTTCTCTTTAATTACTTTATTAATTTAATTAATCTGTAATTACCAAAAGACCTTAATTAACCTTCAAGATAACCATTTATTTTTATTAATTACTTAATTAGGATTAACATTTAAATTTAAAACATTTTATCTTTTAGTTAACTACTGTGTTACACTTTTAAAATTAAGTTCTAAAATAACATAAGAATTTAACTTAATATATTTAAGTTAAACAAATCATATAAGTTTCTTAAATCAATTATTAAAAACAATTATTATATAAAAAAATAGATTTTAAGAAATAGATTTAAACTTGATTTATTTTAAATTTAAAAACTGGTTTCCAGTTGAATTTTAAAACTGTTATATATTACTTCGGGTTCAACCCGGCTCTTACCCGAGTCCAGCTCTGAGACTTCCTTCTTTCTTTTTTTTCAAACTTGTTGGGTTTAAACTTTAAATAGTTATCATGTTTAAACACTCACGAATGACTCGAAGCCTTCCCGATCATCGCCGATATCTCCTACACATCGACGACCCTTCCCGTCATCGATCCCGACCACCCAGACTTCATCATGAACCCAAAATCAAAATCGAGCTACCCTGAACAAAACTGGAACCTAACCTATCACCTAAAACCTCCTCGACCCAATGCTGCCGACCACCAGAGATCACGAACCTCCGACCACATCATCGTCGAAGACCCATGCTTCCATCCCCTAACCTCCAAACGAGTCCGCTTATCCAGAGATGACGTAGCACTCAAATTTTCGGCCTCGACCAAACTTGTGCCCAAAACCCTACTTCGATCAAAAGCTGCCGCCACGGTGAACTAAAAATCCAACGAGCATTTTTCCCAAACTCACCAACTTCCTAGCTACCTCCAGTAGCGAACTCGAGACCTCACCATCCTCCGATCACCAACAAATGACCAAAGTTCCTTTTCTGATCAACTACGGTTATCTCACTCGATCTAACACTAAAAATTATGATTTTTGGAAACAAATTATATACCTAAAAACATAAATTATTTAAGTCGAGATTTTGATATGTTTACAATTTTCACCGTCTTTCTTAATTTCCAGAAAATTTTCAAACTTATTATACTTAAATATATTTTTAAAACTTAGTTTAAGTTTAAACAATGTTCGAATTCCTAAGCCAATCAGAGATTAGATAAGGAGATTTTGAATTTTCTACTTGTTTTGAACCCTGTAAATAAGAATAGGGAAACGCAGACATGCATGTATACTTACATACATGAATCACACTTATATATACATGCAAAGCATAATTCATTCCAGGAAATTCACATGCAACAGATTATCATTAACTTAAGCTTTTAAGAAGAATTTTTACTCACAATTTATGTTGAACAGAGAAGGTATAAACTGAGATGCAGATCCTATGAAACTGGAAATCACTTGATCTTTTGAAAATCTGTTAATCGGAAAACTTTGTTGTTGAGTTGCTCCCGCTTTAAATCTGAGATGACCTAGTTTTGATTTAGTTTGAAAGAGTGGTTGCTTTAATTTTTTGGTTTAAAATATAGTTTATAGGCTTTTGATTTTGTTCTAGTTTTAGGTTGTTAACGGGTTTTGATTTTCTTTGTTTTGAAAATGAGAATAGGAAAGAAATGAAAGAGAGGAGATAGATATATTTATAGACTTAATTTATGATTTTAAAAATAAAAGAAAATGGTGATACTTGTTAAAAATAGCTTACATTTGTCATTAGCATGTATTAATTAACTTACATTTGTTAAATTCTATATATTTAACTTACATTTGTAATTTCCAAGTATTCATTAATTTTATATGTTTTTATAAAACTTTATATTTATTTCTATTTAGTTATTACATTTCTTAATTTATGTTTATAAATTTTAAAAGAAAATTATATAAAACTAATTATATACTAATAAAAAATCAAATATACATTATTTTAAAATCCAATTTATTTAAGATATTTATCTTATTTAATTTCAAAATCAAATTCAAATTCAAATTTGAAATCAACTCACATATATACATGAACAACACTTAATATATTTGTTTGAAAAATAATAATTCTAATTTAAAGTCTACTCATATACATATACATATAACAAACAGACATTTGATTTGTTTGAAAATAAAAAATTATTTGCCAATTTCAAATAATTTATAAAAGAAGATTATCATATATTAATTGCTTGAAATTTCCAGGATATCACATTCCTCCCCTCTTAAAAGAATTTCGTCCTCGAAATTTTAAAGTAAAAGATAGTCCAAAAGCTTTTATTTCAAACAATCCAAGCATACATATCATCATGCACTATCAACTAAACAACAATTCATTCAAACAAACATTACTAGCTATCCAGACACAAATCCGGATAAGCTTTCCTAAAACTATCCAGAGTTTCCTAGGTACAGTCTCTGGGATCCTCACTCCACTGAACCTTGACAAAAACCAAATCTCCGACTTCGAATTCCAATTGCCTTCGACTCTTGTCCGCATAACTCTTCTGGCGATCATGAGCAGCTTTCATTCTTTTCAGATTAGCTCCACCTTTGCAGATGCCTCTCGGATCAAATCTGAACAAAGAACAAGATGATCTTCCGATTCTACCCAACAGGATGGTGATCTACAAGGTCTCCCGTACAAAGCTTCACAGGGTACCATCTTGATAATCATCTGATAACTATTATTGTATGAGAATTCCACTAAATGTAGATGGTCCTCCCAAGGTCCACTGAAATCCAAAACTCAAATCGTCAACATATCCTCTAGAATTCGATTCAACCTTTCCGTTTGTCCGTCGGTCTAGGGATGATAGGCTGTATTTAAACTCAATCTCGTACCCAAAGCTGTCTGCAAAGACTCCCAAAATTTACTGGTAAAGATTGGGTCATGGCCACTGACTATGCTGGCTGGAACTCTGTGCAACCTGACTGTAACGACCCGCCGCCTTGACCGCCTCTAGTCGGTAATTAAACCAACTAGAAACGTTCAAAATGACGGATTGTTATTTAGTTTATAACATTTAAACAGAATCAGCTACAGAATCACAGAATAGTAATCATATTTTATAAACAACTTTTCTTTTATATACAAATATCAGAGTTAATACAATAAGTTACATTTTATACAGCGGAAAACAAATTTTATTAAGTACAAGAAAAATAATTTTCTGAAAAGCTTTAGTTGTGCTTTCCCCTCTCTCTCTAACTTCGCTGCGCGCAAAACTCCAAGCTGTAAAAATACTCGGTCTGACCCGAGCGTTAATTGCAAAACACAAAAACACTCGAGTCAGGATTAATCTTTATTCAAGTAAATAAATTTGAAATGAACTGAATAATATGGTTACAGATATGGTAAAACAGATAAATCAATTTAAAATCTATTACGGATTTTTCACATTAACAATTTCAAATTTTTAAGTTCTGACAAACACACGTGTGCACTGCCTCGCCAACACGTGTGCGAGTGTAATCACAAAGACCACAAAGATACAATAACAAGCCCGAACAGAAACAACACAGCAGGTCAAGGCAGCGAGCACAAGTACAGGCCGAAATGCACAACAGTTTCAGCAGCCCCAAATGCAACAGGGCATACAACTACAAGTATGGACAGTGCACAGATCAATAGTGCACAGGGGCAGCAGTGGCAAGACACAACTACAGTGGACAGGTATACAACAACAAGCATGAAGTATGCAAGCTCAGCAACAACTACCAGTTCCATATAACAAGCTACAATTGAAGATGAAACTGAAGACCAACTGGCTACAAATTATAAGTAAGACCAACAACAAGTTGGACTGCAACAGTCAATATGCAGACCAAAGGCACAATGCCACAGCAACTAGGAGAAAACAGAAGTGAAGACAAGTGAAACAATGATCAAGCTTCAGGATGAACAATTGCAGACAAGAGTATACATTGGAATGAAGTAGTGCAAGCATAGGTGAATGTGTCAACATATCACGTACATAACAATGCAATACCAAACTTCACAAGCAATGACCAGTGCGATGACCAAGCACTGCATTAAACATGAAACAAGACCACAACTAGGCAAACATCACATAGGATTTACAACAACTAAAACCAAGATGAATAAGACAGCAAGTCAGTGACATGCCCATCAACCAGACAGAGTTAACAACAGGGAATACACAAATTGACACAGCAAAATGATCAAGATTTGTTCCAATGTTCACAGAGACAACCCATAAGATTTGTTTTGTTTATTTTCTAAATTCACAGAGACAATACAGAACTTTCATATTAAATAGAACTTTAAACTTTGACAAATGTTCATAACCACATTTTGTTAAACCTTAAATCTTCACACTGAAAGAAATAAACTCACAGCAGCTTGCTCAACTAAATATATTCATGTATCTACCAGTATGAAATTGTGTTTTCATGCAAACACACTTGTTTCTAGAGTAAAACAGGCAAATAATTTCTACTTAAGTTTATTTAATATAAAATGTTACTCACATACAACATATTTTGTTTAAGGATTAAAAACTAAAAAAAAACACTTAGGTGGATAGTTTGAATTTTTAAATCAAGTTTAAAACCTGTAACTATAAAGATAGAGGCAAAATAAATCAAGGCAGTGCATCAAAATGACCAAGCTACACATGAATAATGCACAATTCAAACAACAGGCAAATAAAGGTCACAAATGCAAGTGCAGTTGCAGTGTGCCACCTGAGAATATACACAAGTGCAGATCAAATGCAATTATACAACAGTGGCCAAACTTATGTATGCAACAGATAAGGATGCAGACACCAAATGACCAAATGAATCAACTGCAATGCAACATATATCAGGATGCAAACAACAATGGAAATGAAGACTAGAACAACCAAGAGAACAGTGACCAGACCCAAGTGCAACAGCATGGGGTACAACTACAAGTGCAACAGCATGGATGCAACTTGACATGCAAACTGCCACAAACCAAAGTGCATGAACACAGTAGACTACTGTTACAAAAAAAAACTCAAGTGAAGCAAGTAATGCAACAGTAGCAAGTATATATGAATACAACTACAATGCAGACCAAATGCAACACCAATACAACAACAGTACCAAAAGACTCAAGTGCAAAATAATAAATGGTCTAATGGTTACCAGGCATGGGACAAACATGCAAGTTTAAATTCATAATGCAATTGTTTGCAAACAGTTTTCAAACAAGATATTTAGTAGCATCTGTACTTATCAATTTAATAACAAAATAAATATAGCATCTGTTCTTATCAATTTTTAAAACAAACACCAATAGCACATGTTCCTATCAATTTTAAAACAAACACAAATAGCACATGTTCCTATCAATTTTAAAACAAACACAAATAGCACATGTTCCTATCAATTTTAAAACAAACACAAATAGTCAGGTAGCATTTGTTCTAATCAATTTAAAAATTAAGACTGGGCAGCATCTGTTCTTACAAATTTAAATTTTAAAAGAAATCAAAAAAACATTTGCTCCTAACAGTTCAAAAACTAAATCAAATGGGTAGAATCTGTTCTTATAGTTTAAAATAATTACTAGCATCTGTTTCTACCAATTTAAAATCCAAGTAAATCGAGCAAATAACAGCAACTAGCACAAAAATTCAACATGCAGTCACAAATCTGAGCATATCAGTTTTAAAAATTAAATTAGCCGAGCCAAAGATAATCAAATCGCCCCAAAAACATAGCATGCAACCAAGGAATTCACTTCAAACAAATTCAAAAACTTGCATGAAGATTATCGTGAGCTTAGAAAACTCACATGCATTTCAAAACAGAGGGACAGTCAACATAAACAAGCATGCAAACACATTATCACTTAACAAAAACAATTTCAGGTACCAAAACATCACAACATATTATAGGCTTAAGTGATTGATTCACGGATAAACAAAGAAGAAGGTTTGGGTTCAGAGGTTTCCATATAAATATTCATTAACAAAGCAAGATCCAACACATGCAGCAACACAAAGCAAGTCAAGATTTAATAGCCTCTATTCTCATCAGATTCTTAAAATGATAGCATCTGTTCTCAACAGTAAAAAAAAAAAAAAAAATTTAAATTTATAGCATCTGTTCAAATCAGTTTTTAAGAAAAACAAATTTTCAAAACAACAATCTGAAATCAAACATTTGGAAGCACCTGTTCTCATCAGGTTATTCATAGCATTTGTTTTTATCAGTTTAAATTAAAATTTAAATAGTGTCTGTTCTTACCAATTTAAAACAAATATCAAATAGCATTTATTCTTATTAGTTTAAAATCAAAAATTGAGTAGAATCTGATCTTAACAGTTCAAAAACACAACATCAGAGCAAGTGATAACGAATAGCAACCAACAATCCAACATGCAGTGAGTTATCTGTTCTTATTAGTTTAAAATTCAAATTTAACCGAGCAACTGAAAGCTAATAATCACCAAATCATAGCATGCAACCAACATTCAATCCAAACAAATTTAAATACCTGAATTAAAAATTAATCGTGAGCAGAAAACTCACCATAACAAAGTCGAAGCAGCCGAAGGGAAATAAGCCAAGTTGAACGAAGGTCGAAGCCCAGATTAGATCGCAAACCCTTGTTTTGAATCGCAAGAAGCAAAACCCTAGATTAGATTGCTAGCCCTAATTTACAAAGAGGAACGGCTGCCATCATTTTTATTTTCTTTTTCTTTCGTGATTTTGCTTAGGGTTTGTGAAAATGGATAATGGAGGAAACGGGTCGAATTGAGGTAAAAAGGAAACGGCATTCAAAGGTAAATGGACCGAGATTCACAATTTCAAAGCCCAACAACACTTAACCAAATTTTATTATATATTTTTTTTCATTTTGAATTTCAATAAATTTTGTTATTTCTTTGCTTTGTTTTGTTGAATTATGTTGTTATAACTTTTCCAATGTAGTCACTTCATATTTTACGAAGTTTACAAATATGTTGTTTTAAATTTTAACTATGTATATTTACTTATCTATTTTGTATTGAATAAAATTTTATTCCTTTTTATTTTAAAGAAAAGAAAAATGTTATTTAAAACTAACCATCCATTTATAAATTTACATAAATAAAAATTCTTGTATCCAAATTATTTTCTTAAGTCATTAGTTTGAATTAAAAATACAAATTCAATATTCAATTTCAACTCCAAAGTCAAATATAAATTTTATTCAACTTTTTCTAGATTAAATTCTCAAATTTGATCGCAAAATTCATTGTTATATTGGAAATTCAGTTTAAATTATCATTCAAATATTCAAAATTAATTAAATATTCACAATTTAAATTGTTCAAAATTTACGATCGTTACAATCTCCCCTCCTTAAAAGAATTTCGTCCCGAAATTACAAGTAAGGAAAAATGATTGTTGAATTTCACCGATATTTATATTTTACTCAATTTTATCAAGTTCAACACTTATTAAAGATGAATGAATATAGGATTCATTCTATTTGTTTTATCTCGCTAGCTTTGCTAATTAACTCTTTTGTTTATTATTTTCTACAATCAAGACACAAAAAAAAATCTTTACTAAAATTTTCAACTTACAAAACCCAAATTTTAAATTTGAAACACTACATTTAAGAAATTTTACATATTATAACTTTTCCAAAGCTGTGGATTTTTCAAAACATTTCAAAAATCCTCTTCCTTAATTCATTAGGTTGGAATTTACATCACTTTAATTTCAGATAATTGATTTGCTATTTAAAGTTTGAAAATACTTGCTAACTCGAAATTTAACAAGTCTACTGTCGTTCTTAAAGACATTAGGCATACGCTGGCCAGGCGCAAGTCTAACAATCTCCAAGTACTAAATATACTTGCTTCAATTCCCAGTGAAAATACTTTAAAAATTCTTTTAAAAATGGATATGGAAAGCACATTCCCCCATGGATCACAGTTTACTCGGCGGTTCCGCTACTATCCCAGTAGAGTCGCTTGTAACTGTGGATATCTCATCCCTTGAATTTCGCCATGGTTGTTGCCAAAGATCGCGGTTCACACGGCGGTTACGCTACTATCCCAGTAGAATCGCTCGTGACCGTAGGCATCTCGCCCCTCGAATTACGCTTTGGTTTGTAGATTGCAGTTTACACAGCGGTTACGCCACTATCCCAGTGGAATCGCTTGTAACTGTAGGCATCACGCCCCTCAAATTACGCTACCACCCGAGTGTAACTAGATCGCGGTATACTCGGCGGTTACGCCACTATCCCAGTGGAATCGCTTGTAACCATAGGCCTCTCGCCCCTCGAATTACGCTAGCACACTATACCAGTCCAAAAGGACATTCCAACTAATGGAAATACAAAAGGTCATCCAACTAATGGAAATATAAATGGTCATCCAACTAATGGAAATATAAATGGTCATCCAACTAATGGAAATACTACGTAGCTACGATTTTTAAATGGATACTCATCTCGAGTTCCATCACCATCACACAGTCACACAGTATAAATGGAAGGTACCTTTCCATATCCTCAATTTGGAAAACATAATATTATACATACATATATAATATTTCATTTCACATTTAGTACATATCATACTCATGTACTTACATAAGTTTTCCATAACAATTACTTTTCCAAACTAATTGGTTTTCGAATTAATCGTATTCACACATATACGTTATGAAAACCACAATATTTCATACCCATAACAAATAGAGGATTCACAAATTTTTCCATTTCATTATCCATTTAAAATTTTCCTCTAAGCCGATTTGGAATTTTAAGGTTATCTCAAACCTAATTCACATTCATAATCCAATTTATTATCGACTTCACACTCGATTTGGATTTCACGTTACATCGTCAATCCTCAACACATAATTGATGTCTATCGATATATAACCTCTGAGCTCGTACGTCTCAGAGAAGGGTGTTAAGCTAAGAGAATAAATTCTCCGCCACCAACAGATATATATTTAATAGAGATCAATTGATATGTCGTCAATTCACGACGTTAGACATACAATCCAAATCATCCATTTAAAATTCAATGTTCAACTTAAATTGTTTTTGGGCGTCAAAGTTAAACTCAATTTAACTCAAAATTCAATCACTTTGAAAATTTCCAAATTGAACTAATTGTTCAAATTTCCCAAAAATAATATCTTTACAAGATATAAAAATTTTCACACTTAACCATTTGAAACAAATTCAAATCATTTTGCACCTTTTAATCTTTGAAAACAAATTTCAAAGCAATTTCCTTAAATGGAAACATTTCCAAATATTTATCCATTTTAAACTTCAAATGGTTCACTTAAATTAATCAAATAAATCCTTACCGATTTATTTTAAACTTACGTTCCAAATCCGTAAATTTATTTCCACATTTCAAAAATAAATCAATATTTATTTTTAACAAATTCCCCTTTCTTTTATAAATTCCATAGTGAATTTACATTTCCAAAGTATCTATGAATATACGATTTTCAAATCGATTTCACAAATTCATTTTCAATTTATCTTCAAAAGATAAAATTTCAAACATTCACTTCTCACTTTATCTTTAAAAGATAAAGTTTCAAACTTTTCATTTCATATTGGAAAATATTTTCATACTTATTCAATAATAAGTAATTCACAAATCCATTTATTTTCAACACTTTGAAAATATTCGATATACTTAAACCAAAATCAAGTATATATTTCATTCTTAAAAGAAATCATTCTTTAAACACATTTATTTGAGTCAAAACGAATGTTGCGTAAAACATCGTTACGACGACCCAAAAATCATTAGTATAGGGATTCGAATTTAATATAGATGTATAAATCCCAATACTATATAAAACATTTCCTTTCTTTTCCTCGAAAACGTCTATTTCAACAATGAATGTTGAAATCTATGCTTTCGATACTTAACACATTTCAAAACAACTTAAAATGGATTTACTTCATTTCATAGTGTTGCTTCCCAAAAACATTCCCATTTAAGTTTCAACTTCAACTTAATTCATAGTTTGAATTCTGCATACATTTCAAAATATTGGTTTTAAATCAACTTCAAATTTCCAATATTAAGTTTTCCACTTAACTTAATTTCATGCCATACAAATTCAAATTCTTCATTGCATCTATTTAAATCTCTTATAAATTTTCATTAGATTCATATCTCTTTTTATATCTTATTTATTGTCCAAAACCATAGATATAACTCCTTTAATAAGTTACAACAATTTACTTATCAAAATAAGTCATTTGCGGATTTTATAAACATCTTTAGAAATTCCATTTCTATTTATAAAACTTCGTTTTATAATCTCCTTTATTAATTTGATTCAATTCAGCTCATATAACTTAGTTATATACCCAAAATTTCATATTATAAGTTAAATACTTATAATCCATTTATTCACTAAATCGTTCTTCACAACATTTGAAATCAATTTTTCAAAAGAATTCAAAATTAAATTTCCAAGTTATAGTTCAATAATCCGCTTGGTTATAATCAAATTGACATATCATTTTATTTTCCAATTACTACTTTGGAGATATTCAAAATATTTGATTTAAGTCAATTTAAACCAATTCATTAATCCACTTGACTTACATTTCATTTTCCATGACTCTCAAAAATTCGATAATGAGTTTCTGAACGATCGAAACTCAAGTCTAACGAGACCTCACCGAAGAGAAACAGTCGCAAACCTAAATTTAGAGAGGGGAATTTCCAAAAATAATTCTAATTTTCAAATACCTTTTATTTTAAAGAAAACAATTTTAAACTTCTTTAGATTTGAAAACACTCCCTTTAAAGTGATTCTAGTAACTATTCATATTAAACGCCATAAACTAAGCTTTGTGTACCAAAGCTCTGATACCACTTTGTAACGACCCGCCGCCTTGACCGCCTCTAGTCGGTAATTAAACCAACTAGAAACGTTCAAAATGACGGATTGTTATTTAGTTTATAACATTTAAACAGAATCAGCTACAGAATCACAGAATAGTAATCATATTTTATAAACAACTTTTCTTTTATATACAAATATCAGAGTTAATACAATAAGTTACATTTTATACAGCGGAAAACAAATTTTATTAAGTACAAGAAAAATAATTTTCTGAAAAGCTTTAGTTGTGCTTTCCCCTCTCTCTCTAACTTCGCTGCGCGCAAAACTCCAAGCTGTAAAAATACTCGGTCTGACCCGAGCGTTAATTGCAAAACACAAAAACACTCGAGTCAGGATTAATCTTTATTCAAGTAAATAAATTTGAAATGAACTGAATAATATGGTTACAGATATGGTAAAACAGATAAATCAATTTAAAATCTATTACGGATTTTTCACATTAACAATTTCAAATTTTTAAGTTCTGACAAACACACGTGTGCACTGCCTCGCCAACACGTGTGCGAGTGTAATCACAAAGACCACAAAGATACAATAACAAGCCCGAACAGAAACAACACAGCAGGTCAAGGCAGCGAGCACAAGTACAGGCCGAAATGCACAACAGTTTCAGCAGCCCCAAATGCAACAGGGCATACAACTACAAGTATGGACAGTGCACAGATCAATAGTGCACAGGGGCAGCAGTGGCAAGACACAACTACAGTGGACAGGTATACAACAACAAGCATGAAGTATGCAAGCTCAGCAACAACTACCAGTTCCATATAACAAGCTACAATTGAAGATGAAACTGAAGACCAACTGGCTACAAATTATAAGTAAGACCAACAACAAGTTGGACTGCAACAGTCAATATGCAGACCAAAGGCACAATGCCACAGCAACTAGGAGAAAACAGAAGTGAAGACAAGTGAAACAATGATCAAGCTTCAGGATGAACAATTGCAGACAAGAGTATACATTGGAATGAAGTAGTGCAAGCATAGGTGAATGTGTCAACATATCACGTACATAACAATGCAATACCAAACTTCACAAGCAATGACCAGTGCGATGACCAAGCACTGCATTAAACATGAAACAAGACCACAACTAGGCAAACATCACATAGGATTTACAACAACTAAAACCAAGATGAATAAGACAGCAAGTCAGTGACATGCCCATCAACCAGACAGAGTTAACAACAGGGAATACACAAATTGACACAGCAAAATGATCAAGATTTGTTCCAATGTTCACAGAGACAACCCATAAGATTTGTTTTGTTTATTTTCTAAATTCACAGAGACAATACAGAACTTTCATATTAAATAGAACTTTAAACTTTGACAAATGTTCATAACCACATTTTGTTAAACCTTAAATCTTCACACTGAAAGAAATAAACTCACAGCAGCTTGCTCAACTAAATATATTCATGTATCTACCAGTATGAAATTGTGTTTTCATGCAAACACACTTGTTTCTAGAGTAAAACAGGCAAATAATTTCTACTTAAGTTTATTTAATATAAAATGTTACTCACATACAACATATTTTGTTTAAGGATTAAAAACTAAAAAAAAACACTTAGGTGGATAGTTTGAATTTTTAAATCAAGTTTAAAACCTGTAACTATAAAGATAGAGGCAAAATAAATCAAGGCAGTGCATCAAAATGACCAAGCTACACATGAATAATGCACAATTCAAACAACAGGCAAATAAAGGTCACAAATGCAAGTGCAGTTGCAGTGTGCCACCTGAGAATATACACAAGTGCAGATCAAATGCAATTATACAACAGTGGCCAAACTTATGTATGCAACAGATAAGGATGCAGACACCAAATGACCAAATGAATCAACTGCAATGCAACATATATCAGGATGCAAACAACAATGGAAATGAAGACTAGAACAACCAAGAGAACAGTGACCAGACCCAAGTGCAACAGCATGGGGTACAACTACAAGTGCAACAGCATGGATGCAACTTGACATGCAAACTGCCACAAACCAAAGTGCATGAACACAGTAGACTACTGTTACAAAAAAAAACTCAAGTGAAGCAAGTAATGCAACAGTAGCAAGTATATATGAATACAACTACAATGCAGACCAAATGCAACACCAATACAACAACAGTACCAAAAGACTCAAGTGCAAAATAATAAATGGTCTAATGGTTACCAGGCATGGGACAAACATGCAAGTTTAAATTCATAATGCAATTGTTTGCAAACAGTTTTCAAACAAGATATTTAGTAGCATCTGTACTTATCAATTTAATAACAAAATAAATATAGCATCTGTTCTTATCAATTTTTAAAACAAACACCAATAGCACATGTTCCTATCAATTTTAAAACAAACACAAATAGCACATGTTCCTATCAATTTTAAAACAAACACAAATAGCACATGTTCCTATCAATTTTAAAACAAACACAAATAGTCAGGTAGCATTTGTTCTAATCAATTTAAAAATTAAGACTGGGCAGCATCTGTTCTTACAAATTTAAATTTTAAAAGAAATCAAAAAAACATTTGCTCCTAACAGTTCAAAAACTAAATCAAATGGGTAGAATCTGTTCTTATAGTTTAAAATAATTACTAGCATCTGTTTCTACCAATTTAAAATCCAAGTAAATCGAGCAAATAACAGCAACTAGCACAAAAATTCAACATGCAGTCACAAATCTGAGCATATCAGTTTTAAAAATTAAATTAGCCGAGCCAAAGATAATCAAATCGCCCCAAAAACATAGCATGCAACCAAGGAATTCACTTCAAACAAATTCAAAAACTTGCATGAAGATTATCGTGAGCTTAGAAAACTCACATGCATTTCAAAACAGAGGGACAGTCAACATAAACAAGCATGCAAACACATTATCACTTAACAAAAACAATTTCAGGTACCAAAACATCACAACATATTATAGGCTTAAGTGATTGATTCACGGATAAACAAAGAAGAAGGTTTGGGTTCAGAGGTTTCCATATAAATATTCATTAACAAAGCAAGATCCAACACATGCAGCAACACAAAGCAAGTCAAGATTTAATAGCCTCTATTCTCATCAGATTCTTAAAATGATAGCATCTGTTCTCAACAGTAAAAAAAAAAAAAAAAATTTAAATTTATAGCATCTGTTCAAATCAGTTTTTAAGAAAAACAAATTTTCAAAACAACAATCTGAAATCAAACATTTGGAAGCACCTGTTCTCATCAGGTTATTCATAGCATTTGTTTTTATCAGTTTAAATTAAAATTTAAATAGTGTCTGTTCTTACCAATTTAAAACAAATATCAAATAGCATTTATTCTTATTAGTTTAAAATCAAAAATTGAGTAGAATCTGATCTTAACAGTTCAAAAACACAACATCAGAGCAAGTGATAACGAATAGCAACCAACAATCCAACATGCAGTGAGTTATCTGTTCTTATTAGTTTAAAATTCAAATTTAACCGAGCAACTGAAAGCTAATAATCACCAAATCATAGCATGCAACCAACATTCAATCCAAACAAATTTAAATACCTGAATTAAAAATTAATCGTGAGCAGAAAACTCACCATAACAAAGTCGAAGCAGCCGAAGGGAAATAAGCCAAGTTGAACGAAGGTCGAAGCCCAGATTAGATCGCAAACCCTTGTTTTGAATCGCAAGAAGCAAAACCCTAGATTAGATTGCTAGCCCTAATTTACAAAGAGGAACGGCTGCCATCATTTTTATTTTCTTTTTCTTTCGTGATTTTGCTTAGGGTTTGTGAAAATGGATAATGGAGGAAACGGGTCGAATTGAGGTAAAAAGGAAACGGCATTCAAAGGTAAATGGACCGAGATTCACAATTTCAAAGCCCAACAACACTTAACCAAATTTTATTATATATTTTTTTTCATTTTGAATTTCAATAAATTTTGTTATTTCTTTGCTTTGTTTTGTTGAATTATGTTGTTATAACTTTTCCAATGTAGTCACTTCATATTTTACGAAGTTTACAAATATGTTGTTTTAAATTTTAACTATGTATATTTACTTATCTATTTTGTATTGAATAAAATTTTATTCCTTTTTATTTTAAAGAAAAGAAAAATGTTATTTAAAACTAACCATCCATTTATAAATTTACATAAATAAAAATTCTTGTATCCAAATTATTTTCTTAAGTCATTAGTTTGAATTAAAAATACAAATTCAATATTCAATTTCAACTCCAAAGTCAAATATAAATTTTATTCAACTTTTTCTAGATTAAATTCTCAAATTTGATCGCAAAATTCATTGTTATATTGGAAATTCAGTTTAAATTATCATTCAAATATTCAAAATTAATTAAATATTCACAATTTAAATTGTTCAAAATTTACGATCGTTACAATCTCCCCTCCTTAAAAGAATTTCGTCCCGAAATTACAAGTAAGGAAAAATGATTGTTGAATTTCACCGATATTTATATTTTACTCAATTTTATCAAGTTCAACACTTATTAAAGATGAATGAATATAGGATTCATTCTATTTGTTTTATCTCGCTAGCTTTGCTAATTAACTCTTTTGTTTATTATTTTCTACAATCAAGACACAAAAAAAAATCTTTACTAAAATTTTCAACTTACAAAACCCAAATTTTAAATTTGAAACACTACATTTAAGAAATTTTACATATTATAACTTTTCCAAAGCTGTGGATTTTTCAAAACATTTCAAAAATCCTCTTCCTTAATTCATTAGGTTGGAATTTACATCACTTTAATTTCAGATAATTGATTTGCTATTTAAAGTTTGAAAATACTTGCTAACTCGAAATTTAACAAGTCTACTGTCGTTCTTAAAGACATTAGGCATACGCTGGCCAGGCGCAAGTCTAACAATCTCCAAGTACTAAATATACTTGCTTCAATTCCCAGTGAAAATACTTTAAAAATTCTTTTAAAAATGGATATGGAAAGCACATTCCCCCATGGATCACAGTTTACTCGGCGGTTCCGCTACTATCCCAGTAGAGTCGCTTGTAACTGTGGATATCTCATCCCTTGAATTTCGCCATGGTTGTTGCCAAAGATCGCGGTTCACACGGCGGTTACGCTACTATCCCAGTAGAATCGCTCGTGACCGTAGGCATCTCGCCCCTCGAATTACGCTTTGGTTTGTAGATTGCAGTTTACACAGCGGTTACGCCACTATCCCAGTGGAATCGCTTGTAACTGTAGGCATCACGCCCCTCAAATTACGCTACCACCCGAGTGTAACTAGATCGCGGTATACTCGGCGGTTACGCCACTATCCCAGTGGAATCGCTTGTAACCATAGGCCTCTCGCCCCTCGAATTACGCTAGCACACTATACCAGTCCAAAAGGACATTCCAACTAATGGAAATACAAAAGGTCATCCAACTAATGGAAATATAAATGGTCATCCAACTAATGGAAATATAAATGGTCATCCAACTAATGGAAATACTACGTAGCTACGATTTTTAAATGGATACTCATCTCGAGTTCCATCACCATCACACAGTCACACAGTATAAATGGAAGGTACCTTTCCATATCCTCAATTTGGAAAACATAATATTATACATACATATATAATATTTCATTTCACATTTAGTACATATCATACTCATGTACTTACATAAGTTTTCCATAACAATTACTTTTCCAAACTAATTGGTTTTCGAATTAATCGTATTCACACATATACGTTATGAAAACCACAATATTTCATACCCATAACAAATAGAGGATTCACAAATTTTTCCATTTCATTATCCATTTAAAATTTTCCTCTAAGCCGATTTGGAATTTTAAGGTTATCTCAAACCTAATTCACATTCATAATCCAATTTATTATCGACTTCACACTCGATTTGGATTTCACGTTACATCGTCAATCCTCAACACATAATTGATGTCTATCGATATATAACCTCTGAGCTCGTACGTCTCAGAGAAGGGTGTTAAGCTAAGAGAATAAATTCTCCGCCACCAACAGATATATATTTAATAGAGATCAATTGATATGTCGTCAATTCACGACGTTAGACATACAATCCAAATCATCCATTTAAAATTCAATGTTCAACTTAAATTGTTTTTGGGCGTCAAAGTTAAACTCAATTTAACTCAAAATTCAATCACTTTGAAAATTTCCAAATTGAACTAATTGTTCAAATTTCCCAAAAATAATATCTTTACAAGATATAAAAATTTTCACACTTAACCATTTGAAACAAATTCAAATCATTTTGCACCTTTTAATCTTTGAAAACAAATTTCAAAGCAATTTCCTTAAATGGAAACATTTCCAAATATTTATCCATTTTAAACTTCAAATGGTTCACTTAAATTAATCAAATAAATCCTTACCGATTTATTTTAAACTTACGTTCCAAATCCGTAAATTTATTTCCACATTTCAAAAATAAATCAATATTTATTTTTAACAAATTCCCCTTTCTTTTATAAATTCCATAGTGAATTTACATTTCCAAAGTATCTATGAATATACGATTTTCAAATCGATTTCACAAATTCATTTTCAATTTATCTTCAAAAGATAAAATTTCAAACATTCACTTCTCACTTTATCTTTAAAAGATAAAGTTTCAAACTTTTCATTTCATATTGGAAAATATTTTCATACTTATTCAATAATAAGTAATTCACAAATCCATTTATTTTCAACACTTTGAAAATATTCGATATACTTAAACCAAAATCAAGTATATATTTCATTCTTAAAAGAAATCATTCTTTAAACACATTTATTTGAGTCAAAACGAATGTTGCGTAAAACATCGTTACGACGACCCAAAAATCATTAGTATAGGGATTCGAATTTAATATAGATGTATAAATCCCAATACTATATAAAACATTTCCTTTCTTTTCCTCGAAAACGTCTATTTCAACAATGAATGTTGAAATCTATGCTTTCGATACTTAACACATTTCAAAACAACTTAAAATGGATTTACTTCATTTCATAGTGTTGCTTCCCAAAAACATTCCCATTTAAGTTTCAACTTCAACTTAATTCATAGTTTGAATTCTGCATACATTTCAAAATATTGGTTTTAAATCAACTTCAAATTTCCAATATTAAGTTTTCCACTTAACTTAATTTCATGCCATACAAATTCAAATTCTTCATTGCATCTATTTAAATCTCTTATAAATTTTCATTAGATTCATATCTCTTTTTATATCTTATTTATTGTCCAAAACCATAGATATAACTCCTTTAATAAGTTACAACAATTTACTTATCAAAATAAGTCATTTGCGGATTTTATAAACATCTTTAGAAATTCCATTTCTATTTATAAAACTTCGTTTTATAATCTCCTTTATTAATTTGATTCAATTCAGCTCATATAACTTAGTTATATACCCAAAATTTCATATTATAAGTTAAATACTTATAATCCATTTATTCACTAAATCGTTCTTCACAACATTTGAAATCAATTTTTCAAAAGAATTCAAAATTAAATTTCCAAGTTATAGTTCAATAATCCGCTTGGTTATAATCAAATTGACATATCATTTTATTTTCCAATTACTACTTTGGAGATATTCAAAATATTTGATTTAAGTCAATTTAAACCAATTCATTAATCCACTTGACTTACATTTCATTTTCCATGACTCTCAAAAATTCGATAATGAGTTTCTGAACGATCGAAACTCAAGTCTAACGAGACCTCACCGAAGAGAAACAGTCGCAAACCTAAATTTAGAGAGGGGAATTTCCAAAAATAATTCTAATTTTCAAATACCTTTTATTTTAAAGAAAACAATTTTAAACTTCTTTAGATTTGAAAACACTCCCTTTAAAGTGATTCTAGTAACTATTCATATTAAACGCCATAAACTAAGCTTTGTGTACCAAAGCTCTGATACCACTTTGTAACGACCCGCCGCCTTGACCGCCTCTAGTCGGTAATTAAACCAACTAGAAACGTTCAAAATGACGGATTGTTATTTAGTTTATAACATTTAAACAGAATCAGCTACAGAATCACAGAATAGTAATCATATTTTATAAACAACTTTTCTTTTATATACAAATATCAGAGTTAATACAATAAGTTACATTTTATACAGCGGAAAACAAATTTTATTAAGTACAAGAAAAATAATTTTCTGAAAAGCTTTAGTTGTGCTTTCCCCTCTCTCTCTAACTTCGCTGCGCGCAAAACTCCAAGCTGTAAAAATACTCGGTCTGACCCGAGCGTTAATTGCAAAACACAAAAACACTCGAGTCAGGATTAATCTTTATTCAAGTAAATAAATTTGAAATGAACTGAATAATATGGTTACAGATATGGTAAAACAGATAAATCAATTTAAAATCTATTACGGATTTTTCACATTAACAATTTCAAATTTTTAAGTTCTGACAAACACACGTGTGCACTGCCTCGCCAACACGTGTGCGAGTGTAATCACAAAGACCACAAAGATACAATAACAAGCCCGAACAGAAACAACACAGCAGGTCAAGGCAGCGAGCACAAGTACAGGCCGAAATGCACAACAGTTTCAGCAGCCCCAAATGCAACAGGGCATACAACTACAAGTATGGACAGTGCACAGATCAATAGTGCACAGGGGCAGCAGTGGCAAGACACAACTACAGTGGACAGGTATACAACAACAAGCATGAAGTATGCAAGCTCAGCAACAACTACCAGTTCCATATAACAAGCTACAATTGAAGATGAAACTGAAGACCAACTGGCTACAAATTATAAGTAAGACCAACAACAAGTTGGACTGCAACAGTCAATATGCAGACCAAAGGCACAATGCCACAGCAACTAGGAGAAAACAGAAGTGAAGACAAGTGAAACAATGATCAAGCTTCAGGATGAACAATTGCAGACAAGAGTATACATTGGAATGAAGTAGTGCAAGCATAGGTGAATGTGTCAACATATCACGTACATAACAATGCAATACCAAACTTCACAAGCAATGACCAGTGCGATGACCAAGCACTGCATTAAACATGAAACAAGACCACAACTAGGCAAACATCACATAGGATTTACAACAACTAAAACCAAGATGAATAAGACAGCAAGTCAGTGACATGCCCATCAACCAGACAGAGTTAACAACAGGGAATACACAAATTGACACAGCAAAATGATCAAGATTTGTTCCAATGTTCACAGAGACAACCCATAAGATTTGTTTTGTTTATTTTCTAAATTCACAGAGACAATACAGAACTTTCATATTAAATAGAACTTTAAACTTTGACAAATGTTCATAACCACATTTTGTTAAACCTTAAATCTTCACACTGAAAGAAATAAACTCACAGCAGCTTGCTCAACTAAATATATTCATGTATCTACCAGTATGAAATTGTGTTTTCATGCAAACACACTTGTTTCTAGAGTAAAACAGGCAAATAATTTCTACTTAAGTTTATTTAATATAAAATGTTACTCACATACAACATATTTTGTTTAAGGATTAAAAACTAAAAAAAAACACTTAGGTGGATAGTTTGAATTTTTAAATCAAGTTTAAAACCTGTAACTATAAAGATAGAGGCAAAATAAATCAAGGCAGTGCATCAAAATGACCAAGCTACACATGAATAATGCACAATTCAAACAACAGGCAAATAAAGGTCACAAATGCAAGTGCAGTTGCAGTGTGCCACCTGAGAATATACACAAGTGCAGATCAAATGCAATTATACAACAGTGGCCAAACTTATGTATGCAACAGATAAGGATGCAGACACCAAATGACCAAATGAATCAACTGCAATGCAACATATATCAGGATGCAAACAACAATGGAAATGAAGACTAGAACAACCAAGAGAACAGTGACCAGACCCAAGTGCAACAGCATGGGGTACAACTACAAGTGCAACAGCATGGATGCAACTTGACATGCAAACTGCCACAAACCAAAGTGCATGAACACAGTAGACTACTGTTACAAAAAAAAACTCAAGTGAAGCAAGTAATGCAACAGTAGCAAGTATATATGAATACAACTACAATGCAGACCAAATGCAACACCAATACAACAACAGTACCAAAAGACTCAAGTGCAAAATAATAAATGGTCTAATGGTTACCAGGCATGGGACAAACATGCAAGTTTAAATTCATAATGCAATTGTTTGCAAACAGTTTTCAAACAAGATATTTAGTAGCATCTGTACTTATCAATTTAATAACAAAATAAATATAGCATCTGTTCTTATCAATTTTTAAAACAAACACCAATAGCACATGTTCCTATCAATTTTAAAACAAACACAAATAGCACATGTTCCTATCAATTTTAAAACAAACACAAATAGCACATGTTCCTATCAATTTTAAAACAAACACAAATAGTCAGGTAGCATTTGTTCTAATCAATTTAAAAATTAAGACTGGGCAGCATCTGTTCTTACAAATTTAAATTTTAAAAGAAATCAAAAAAACATTTGCTCCTAACAGTTCAAAAACTAAATCAAATGGGTAGAATCTGTTCTTATAGTTTAAAATAATTACTAGCATCTGTTTCTACCAATTTAAAATCCAAGTAAATCGAGCAAATAACAGCAACTAGCACAAAAATTCAACATGCAGTCACAAATCTGAGCATATCAGTTTTAAAAATTAAATTAGCCGAGCCAAAGATAATCAAATCGCCCCAAAAACATAGCATGCAACCAAGGAATTCACTTCAAACAAATTCAAAAACTTGCATGAAGATTATCGTGAGCTTAGAAAACTCACATGCATTTCAAAACAGAGGGACAGTCAACATAAACAAGCATGCAAACACATTATCACTTAACAAAAACAATTTCAGGTACCAAAACATCACAACATATTATAGGCTTAAGTGATTGATTCACGGATAAACAAAGAAGAAGGTTTGGGTTCAGAGGTTTCCATATAAATATTCATTAACAAAGCAAGATCCAACACATGCAGCAACACAAAGCAAGTCAAGATTTAATAGCCTCTATTCTCATCAGATTCTTAAAATGATAGCATCTGTTCTCAACAGTAAAAAAAAAAAAAAAAATTTAAATTTATAGCATCTGTTCAAATCAGTTTTTAAGAAAAACAAATTTTCAAAACAACAATCTGAAATCAAACATTTGGAAGCACCTGTTCTCATCAGGTTATTCATAGCATTTGTTTTTATCAGTTTAAATTAAAATTTAAATAGTGTCTGTTCTTACCAATTTAAAACAAATATCAAATAGCATTTATTCTTATTAGTTTAAAATCAAAAATTGAGTAGAATCTGATCTTAACAGTTCAAAAACACAACATCAGAGCAAGTGATAACGAATAGCAACCAACAATCCAACATGCAGTGAGTTATCTGTTCTTATTAGTTTAAAATTCAAATTTAACCGAGCAACTGAAAGCTAATAATCACCAAATCATAGCATGCAACCAACATTCAATCCAAACAAATTTAAATACCTGAATTAAAAATTAATCGTGAGCAGAAAACTCACCATAACAAAGTCGAAGCAGCCGAAGGGAAATAAGCCAAGTTGAACGAAGGTCGAAGCCCAGATTAGATCGCAAACCCTTGTTTTGAATCGCAAGAAGCAAAACCCTAGATTAGATTGCTAGCCCTAATTTACAAAGAGGAACGGCTGCCATCATTTTTATTTTCTTTTTCTTTCGTGATTTTGCTTAGGGTTTGTGAAAATGGATAATGGAGGAAACGGGTCGAATTGAGGTAAAAAGGAAACGGCATTCAAAGGTAAATGGACCGAGATTCACAATTTCAAAGCCCAACAACACTTAACCAAATTTTATTATATATTTTTTTTTCATTTTGAATTTCAATAAATTTTGTTATTTCTTTGCTTTGTTTTGTTGAATTATGTTGTTATAACTTTTCCAATGTAGTCACTTCATATTTTACGAAGTTTACAAATATGTTGTTTTAAATTTTAACTATGTATATTTACTTATCTATTTTGTATTGAATAAAATTTTATTCCTTTTTATTTTAAAGAAAAGAAAAATGTTATTTAAAACTAACCATCCATTTATAAATTTACATAAATAAAAATTCTTGTATCCAAATTATTTTCTTAAGTCATTAGTTTGAATTAAAAATACAAATTCAATATTCAATTTCAACTCCAAAGTCAAATATAAATTTTATTCAACTTTTTCTAGATTAAATTCTCAAATTTGATCGCAAAATTCATTGTTATATTGGAAATTCAGTTTAAATTATCATTCAAATATTCAAAATTAATTAAATATTCACAATTTAAATTGTTCAAAATTTACGATCGTTACACTGACGATCTCCTTCAAGAAGATCTCTGCCAAAGACGCTGCAGTCCTGGTCGCCTTAATCGGAATATAATGAGCGCTCTTGGTCAATGATCTATGATTACCCATATTCCTTCATTCCCTTTTTGGTCCTTGGCAAACCGTCGACGAAATCCATAGATATCATTTCCTACTTCCACTTCGGGACTTCCAAAGGCTGCAACAATCCTACGGTCTTCTGTTGATCACCTTTCACCTGCTGACAGATCGCACATCCATTGACGAAAGTAGCAACATCCTTTTTCATTCCTGGCCACCAGAAAACTCTCCACATATCCTTATACATTTTGGAAATCCCTAGATGGATACTCAGCCTGGAGCGATGACTCTCTGGCAAAACTTCTTGCTTCAAATCCTTGAAATTCGAAACACAAATCCTTCTGCTGATCCTCAAAGTTTCCAACACTATCTCCAAATGTTGCTTATGCTCCTCTTCAGACTTGGAGTAGACAAGAATGTCGTCGATGAGCACGAGCACGAACTTATTCAATAAATCCAGTAAAACTCGGTTCATCAAATCTGCCAAATAGGCAGGAGCGTTGGTTAGCCTAAAAGGCATAACCAGCTACTCAAAAAAAAGCAATTGGGTCCCCTAAATGCAGTCAACGGTATACAATCCTTAGCTACCCTTAACTGGTGGAAACCTGAAGCTAAATCTAACTGAGAGAAAATAAAAGCTCCATGGAGTTGATGAAAAAGATTGTCTATACGAGGCAATGGATACTTATTCCTAATAGTAACCTTATTCAACTCCCGATAATCGACACAGAATCTCAATGACCCATTCGACTTGGTCACAAAGACTGCAATAGAACCCCAACTGGAAAAACTAGGCCGGATTAAACCTTTTTCTAAGAAATCCTGGGTTTGCTTCACCAACTTTTCTCTCTCTCAGCGCCCTCCTTCTACTGGGTTAAACAACAGGTATTTCTCCCGGAACTAAGTCGATCCTAAACTCTATCTCCCTATGTGGAGGCAAACCTTGAACTTCCTCGAAGACATCCGAAAAATCTTTAACCACTTCGATGGATTCTACGCCTTCTGGAGATGCCTCGATTTCATGCAAAAGATTACTCAAGTGAACTCCAGAACTATTGCAAGTCATTTTTGCGATCCTTCCCAACTCAGTTTCCAAAGTCACAATTATCTCTTCAGAAACCAAAACAGCCTTATGGTTATCCAACTAATCCATTCCCAGAATAAGATCAAACCCTTTGAAATCCAATACAATTGGGTCGTAAGAAAAACTATATGACATATAAGAAATCCTTAGCCCTCTACAGATATTATCTAACTTGGTTACTCAACCTATAGGGTTAGATACAAAAATAGGGTGGTCTACCACACCAGGGGTCAGATGAAACTTCTCTACTGATTCCAAAGAAATAAAACTAAGAGATGCACCAAAATCAAACAGAACTCTAATATAATTGCCGTCTAAAAGCAAAGTACCTTCAAGAACTCCTTTGCCTTTAGAAGAAGAAGTTGAAGGTCCACCTTCAAGAGCAAACTCCTTATTCTGCTGGGCCTTCTGAAGAAGCAGGCAAGCCTTCACCATGTGCCCCGGCTCATGACAGTTAAACACAAAGACTTCTAAACCAATTCTAAACCGGGTCCACTCTGATGCTGCTGCTGCTGAGATCTACCTCTGGGACACTGCTTAGCCAAATGACCCACTTGCTGACACACATAACACTTACGAGGTCCATTGTTGCCTCCCTGTTTTCCTTTGCCTTACTTCTTCCAATTTGGGTTGAATTTCCTTTTGTTTGGATTGGAAGAAGTTCCACTTGGTGCTGTTTCTGATGCCAACGGTTTCTTGTTCATAAGCTCCTCATACCTCAATGCCATGTCGATCAATTCCACAAAAGATCCCTTAAGGTGTGCCGTCAGTTTCTCGTGGAACTCAGGCATCATTTCCTACGTGAACATCTCATTCTTCTGGTGGGGTGTGTCAATCAAACCAGATCCGTAACGAGATAATTCATTAAACGTAGTCTTATATTTGAAAACTGAGACCTCCCCCGAAACCTAACCTCCTTCCCCAAAACACTGACACACCAGCCTCGTCGTGCACGTGCATTGATCATCGAAGCCTTTTCGATCGTCGCCGATACCTCCCGCACATCGACGACCCTTCCCATCATCGATCCCGACCACCCAGACTTCATCACGAACCCAAAATCAAAATCGAGCTATCCTGAACAAAACTGGAACCTAACCCATCACCTAAAACCTCCTCGACCCGATGCTGCCGACCACCAGAGATCACGAACCTCCGACCACAGCTCCACCGAAGACCCATGCTTCCATCCTCCAACCTCCGAACGAGTCCAGTGATGCAGAGACGATGCAGCACTCAAATTTTCAGCCTCGACCAAACTTGTGCCCAAAACCCTACTCCGACAAAAGCCGCCACCACGGTGAACTAAAAATCCAAACAGCATTTTTCCCACACTCACCAACTTCCTAACTACCTCCAGTAGCGAACTCGAGACCTCACCACCCATCGATCACCAGCAAATGCCCAAAGTTCCTTTTCTGATCAACTGCGATTATCTCACTCGATCTAGCATTAAAAATATGGATTTAACTTTTAAAAATAATGATTTTTGGAAACAAAATAGATTATATACCTGAAAACATAAATTATTTAAGTCGAGATTTTGATATGTTTACACTTTTCACTATTTTTCTTAATTTCCAGAAAATTTTCAAACTTATTATACTTAAATATATTTTTAAAAGTTATTTTAAGTTTAAACAAAGATAACTTGTTTGAATTTTCTACTTTGTTTTAAACCCTGTAAATAAGAATAGGGAAACACATACATGCACATATACTTACATATAGGAATCACACTTATATATACATGCAAAGCATGATTCATTCCAGAAAATTCACATGCAACAGATTATTATCAACTTAAGCTTTCAAGAAGAATGTTTACTCACAAATTTATGTTGAACAGAAAAGGTATAAACTGAGATGCAGATCTTATGAAACTGGAAATCACTTGATCTTTTGAAAACTTGTTAACTGAAAAACTTTGTTGTTGAGTTGCTCCTGCTTTAAATCTTAGATGGTCTTGTTTTGATTTAGTTTGAAAGAGTGGTTGCTTTAATTTTCTAGTTTGAAATATAGTTTACAGGCTTTAGATTTTCTTCTGGTTTTAGGTTGTTAACAGGTTGTGATTTTCTTTGTTTTCAAATGAGAATAGGAAAGAAATGAAAGAGAGGAGATAGATTAGACTTAATCTATGATTTTGAAAATAAAAGAAAATAAAAGAAAAGGGTGACACTTGTTACAAATAGCTTACATTTGTCATCGGCATGTATTAATTAACTTACATTTGTTAAATTGTATATATTTAACTTACATTTGTAATTTCCATTTATTAATTAATTTTTAAATGTTTTTATAAAACTTTATATTTATTTCTATTTAGTTATTACATTTCTTAATTTATATTTAAATAAAGTATTTTAAAAGAAAATAATATAAAAGTAATTATATACTAATAAAAAAAATCAAATATACATTATTTTAAAATCCAATTTATTTTAAGATATTTATCCAATTGAATTTCAAAATCAAATTCAAATTCAAATTTAAAATCAACTCGCATATATACATAAACAACACTTAATTTATTTGTTTGAAAAATAATAATTCTATTTTAAAATCTACTCACATACATATACATATAACAAACACACATTTGATTTGTTTGAAAATAAATAATTATTTTCCAATTTTAAATAATTTATAAAAGAAGATTTCATATATTAATTGCTTGAAATTTTCGGGATATCACATTCCTCCCCCCTTAAAAGAATTTCGTCCCCGAAATTTAAAAGGAAAAGATAATCCGAAATCTTTTATTTCGAACAATCCATGCATACATATCATTCATGCTCTATCAACCAAACCACAATTCATTCAAACAAACATTACTAGCTACATAAATTCAGATAACTTTTCCTAAAATTATCCAAAGTTTCCCAGGTACACTCTCTGGGATCCTCACTCCACTGAACCTTGAAAAAAACCAAATCTCCGACTTCAAATTCCCATTGCCTCCGCCTCTTATCCGTATAACTTTTCTGGCGATCCTGAGCTGCTTTCATTCTCTTCTTGATTAGCTCCACCTTTTCAGATGCCTCTCGGATCAATTCTGAACCAAAAACAAGATGATCTCCCGATTCTACCCAACAGGATGGTGATCTACAAGGTCTCCCGTACAAAGCTTCATAAGGTACCATCTTGATACTCGCCTGATAACTATTATTGTACGAGAATTCCACTAAATGCAGATGGTCCTCCTAAGATCCACCGAAATCCAAAACACGAGCCCTTAACATATCCTCTAGAATTCTATTCAACCTTTCCGTTTGTCTGTCGGTCTGGGGATGATAGGCTGTACTCAAACTCAATCTTGTACCCAAAGCTGTCTGCAAAGCCTCCCAAAATTTACTGGTAAAGATTGGGTCATGGTCACTGACTATGCTGACTGGAACTCCGTGCAACCTGATGATCTCCTTCAAGAAAATCTCTGCCAAAGACGCTGTAGTCCTGGTCGCCTTAACTGGAATAAAATGGGAGCTCTTAGTCAACCAGTCTACGATTACCCATATTCCTTCATTCCCTTTTTTGTCCTTGGAAAATCGTCAACGAAATCCATAGATATCATTTCCCACTTCCACTTTGGGACTTACAGAGGCTACAACAATCCTGCGGTCTTTTGTTGATCACCTTTCACCTGTTGACAGATCGCACATCCATTGACGAAAGCAGCAACATCCTTCTTCATACCTGGCCACAAGAAAACTCTCCTCATATCCTTATACATTTATGAAATCCCTGGATGGATACTCAGCCTAGAGCGATGACTCTCTGGCAAAACTTCTTGCTTTAAATCCTTGAAATTTGGAACACAAGTCCTTCCATTGATCCTCAAAGTTTCCAACACTATCTCCAAATGTTGCTTATGCTCCTCTTCAGACTTGGAGTAGACAAGAATGTCGTCGATGAACACGAGCACGAACTTATTCAACAAATCTCAAAAAACTCGGTTCATCAAATCCACAAAATAGACAGGAGCATTGGTTAGCCTAAAAGGCATAACCAGCCACTCAAAAAAACAATTGGGTCCCCTGAACACAGTCAAGTGTATACTGTCCTTAGTTACCCTTAACTGGTGGAAACCTGAAGCTAAATCTAACTGAGAGAAAACTGAAGCTCCGTGGAGTTGATGGAAAAGATCGTCTATACGAGGCAATGGATACTTATTCCCAATAATAACCTTATTCAACTCCCGATAATTCACACAGAATCTCAATGACCCATCCGACTTGGTCACAAAGACTACAGCAGAACCCCAACTGGAAAAACTGGGCCGGAACAAACCTTTTTCTAAGAAATCTTAGGTCTGCTTCACCAACTTTTCTCTCTCTCTCGGCGCCATCCTTCTACTGGGTTGAACAACAGGTATTGCTTTCGAAACTAAGTCGATCCAAAACACTATCTCCCGATGTAGGGGCAAACCTTGACTTCCTCGAATACATTCGAAAAATCTTTGACCACTTCGATGGATTCTACGCCTTCTGGAGATGCCTCGATTTCATGCAAAAGATTACTCAAGTGAACTTCGAAACTATAGCAAGCCACTTTTGCAATCCTTCCCAACTCAGTTTCCAAAGTCACAATTCTCTCTTCAGAAATCAAAACAGCCTTCTGGTTATGCAACCAATCCATTCCCAGAATAAGGTCAAACCATTTGAAATCCAATACAATTGGGTCGCAAAAAAAATATGAGACAGATAAGAATTCCTTAGCCCTCTACAGATCTTATCTAACTTGGTTACTCCGCCTGTAGGGTTAGATACAAAAAAAATAGGGTGATCTACTACATTAGGGGTCAGATGAAACTTCTCTATATATTCCAAAGAAATAAAACTAAGAGATGCACCAGAATCAAACAAAACTCTAATATAATTGCCATCTAAAAGCAAAGTACCTTCAAGAACTCCTTTGCCTTTAGAAGAAGAAGTTGATGGTCCACCGTCAAGAGCAAACACCTATTCTGTTGGGCCTACTAAAGAAACGGGCAAGCCTTTACCATGTGCCCCGACTGATGATAGTTGAAACACAAAGACTTCTAAACCAACGCTGAACCGGGTTCACTCTAACGCTGCTGCTGCTGAGATCCATCTGGGACACTGCTTAGCCAAATGACCCTCTTGCTGACACATTTAACACTTACGAGGTCCATTGTTGTCTCCATGTTTCCCTTTGCCTTGCTTCTTCCAATTTGGGTTTAATTTTCTTTTGTTTGGATTGGAAGAAGTTCCACTTGGTGCTGTTGCACATGCCAACGGTTTCTTGTTCATAAGCTCCTCATACCTTAATGCCATGTCGATCAATTCCACAAAAGATCCCTTAAGGCCTCATTCCTCTTGAGGGGTGTGTCGATCATACCAGGTCTGTAGCGAGATAATTCATTGAACTTAGTCTCATATTCGAAAACCGACATACTCCCTTGCTTTAGATCTAGAAAATCTCTATATAGACGAGTCCTCCCAGCTGTAGGCATGAACTATTCCTCAAATAGTTCCTTAAACTTATTCCAAGAAATATCATCCTCTAAAATATTTGCTGTAACTGCATCCCACCAAGCTACAGCTCCTTCTTTAAGATGCTACGATGCCATCACTCTCTTTTGCTCCTTGGACAGATCCAAACCCTTAAAAATGCAATAACACGAGCGTAATCAAGCCTGAACTTCGATGATGGACTCCGATCCTTTAAAAGGTCTTCCTCCCAGATTGGTGAAATCCTTGTATAAAGCAGCAAAACTTACTCGAGGCGGCGTTGGATTCACAGCCTCGTTAGCAGTCGGACCTCTTCCATTATTGGTCATCGTGTTGCCCACAACTCTGCCTCTCCTTCCTCTAGAACTCATGTTGGCAACATGGATAGGATACCCAACAATTTAGATAGGTATATAGATATATAAAAATTACAAATACGTGTTCTTAAGATAGATATAACTCCAAAGCCTAGGTATTATCTCAACTTAGCGCTCTGATACCAACTGTGACGAGCCGCCTTTTATTCCACAGAAAGGCGCATCATCATTAAGAAACAAATAGGTAGAAAAAGAATAGATAGAAAGAAAGAACAACACCAGAATCTCATAGCGGAAACGGAAAAATATAATATATCACATAACTATTACATGGTCAATATACATCAGAGTTACACAGTTACATAACATCATCACATTAGACATTCGTAAAAACCAGTCTATCCATTACATTTCAAAATACAACAGGCAAAAGACTTCAACACAGCGGAAATAGATATATAGATACACCAAGACTCCTTCTCCAAGCTTTCCAAAATTCGTCAAGCAAACCTATTCACTTCGCTACTCATAAAAATTTGAGAACCCAAGAGTTTAAGGAAAATAGAATAAATTTCGGGTCAGACATGGTTCTGGTGTAAGTAAACGATTAAGTTGTTTAACTTGAAAACCTTTGAAAGAAAAATATCTCGTAAGACTCCCCACAAATAAACACGGACAAATTTTTTCCTTATGATAACCAAAACATTTGATAGGAAATACAGTTATATTATAATAATGTCTAGGGTTTTCAATATAAAATACAGAAATAGCTGGAATGCTTACATCTCAAGTTCCAACATAGTTGGGCACAATCAAAACCGTACATGCACTTATTGGAGATCGGATTCCATATAATGGCATGGCTACTAGGGTATCGTCCATCATAGTACGTGGCCTAGATCACCGTACTGAGGATCCACGCTGATCCCCTACAGCACAAAACCAGAACTACCCCGTACTGGATAGTCCGAATAAGACAATCCTGCGGTTGTGGCCAAACAACCGCCTACACAGCTGAATAAAAGGGACCTCTAGATAAGGGAAAATCTTATCATACTTTGGTGCCACCAACTTGGCCTTGCGTGCACCTCCCCTGTTTTAGCCATTCCCGGTTGACGAGGCTTGAGGCTACGATTACCTTTTAGAACACTTATCTTGGAATGCTCATCGTCCTTCACAGACGATGGTCTGATAGCATTCATCCATACAAGTTCGTTCCAGGTTCGAACGAAACCGAAGGCACTATCTCATTACACTCATTTTGGAATCACCCTCAGAGTTAAGGACAATAGCCCTTGCACTCTGAATCTTCATCTCAATCTTCATTTGAGATTTCACGACCTATTGCTTAACTTGGATCGATGTGGTTTTTGGATAACAAATTTGTTATCCGATCCCGGTCTCATCGAAATCTTAACGCCGTCTTAAAGGCCAAGTTGCTTAAGTAAACAATTTAATTCAATTTAAACATTGAATTTAAACAACATTCGTCACAGATAAATGATACACATTCATCACAACTATATCCAAGGTATATCACATTACAGAACATCACAGATTATCATACTATAAATATTAATCAATCCAGACATTCTATACAATCAATCATCCATAAGCAAGATTTATTAATCCCATAATTATAATTAATTTAATTAACTCAAATTAAATTAATTACCTAATCCGGCTTAATTAATCATTAATTAATTACAAACCATTTGAATTAATTAATCATTCTTTATTATTTTACAAAATAATTAATTAATCTTTAATTATAGATTAATTATCCATTAATTATTAATTAACTAATCCTTAATCAATAATTAATTAACCCTAATTATTAAATAATAAATCCTCAATTATTAATTAATAAATCCTTAATTACAAATCTCTTAATCTCTAATTACTTAATTAATTAATCCTAATTACAAATTAATTAATCCCTAATTACTTAATTAATTAATCCTTAATTACCAATTAATTTATCTCTAATTACTAATTAATTTATTTCTAATTAATTAAATTGTAACCCTTAATTATTAATTAATTAATCATTAATCATTAATTAGATAATTTCTCTTTAGTTACTTTATTAATTTAATTAATCTGTAATTACCAAAAGACCTTAATTAACCTTTAAGATAACCATTTATTTTTATTAATTACTTAATTAGCATTAACATATAAATTTAAACATTTTATCTTTTAATTAACTACTTAGTTACACTTTTAAAATAACGTAATAATTTAACTTAATAAATTTAAGTTAAACAAATCATATAGCTTTCTTAAATCAATTAATAAAAACATTTTTTATATAAAGAAATAGATTTTAAGAAATAGATTTAAACTTGATTTATTTTAAATTTAAAAACTTGTTTCCAGTTAAATTTTAAAATTGCTATATATTACTTCGGGTTCAACCCGGCTCTTACCCGAGTCCAGCTCCGAGACTTCCTTCTTTTTTTTCTAAACTTGTTTGGTGTAAACTTTAAACAGTTATCATGTTAAACACTCACGAATTACTCGAAGACTAACCCGAGAGAACCCTGCCTTTCCTCGAGACCCAACCTCCTTCCCCAAAACACTGACACATCAGCCTAGCCGTGCACGTACATCGATCATCGAAGACTTTTCGATCATCGTCGATATCTCCCGCACATCGACGACCCTTCCCATCATCGATCCCGACCATCCAGACATCATCATGAACCCAAAATCAAAATCGAGCTACCTTGAACAAAAATGGAACCTAACCCATCACCTAAAACCACCACGACCCGACGCTGCCGACCACCAGAGATCACGAACCTCCGACCACAGCTCCGTCGAAGACCCATGCTTCCATCCCAAACCTCCGAACGAGTCTGGTGATCCAGAGATGACGCAGCACTCAAATTTTCAGCCTCGACCAAACTTGTGCCCAAAACACTACTCTGATCAAAAGCCGCAGCCACGGTGAACTAAAAATCCAATGAGCATTTTTCTCAAACTCGCCAACTTCTTAGCTACCTTCAGTAGCGAACTCGAGACCTCGCCGCCCTCTGATCACCAGCAAATGCCCAAAGTTCCTTTTCTGATCATCTACGATTATCTCACTCGATCTAGCACTAAAAATCCGGATTTAACTTTTAAAAATCATGATTTTTGGAAACAAAACAGATTATATACCTGAAAACATAAATTATTTAAGTCGAGATTTTGATATGTTTACAATTTTTACTGTCTTTCTTAATTTATAGAAAATTTTCCTGCTTATGATACTTATATATATGTTTAAAACTTAGTTTAAGTTTAACAAAGATAACTTGTTTGAATTCCTAAGCCTATCAGAGATTAGATGAGGAGATTTTGAATTTTCTACTTTGTTTTGAACCCTGTAAACAAGAATAGGGAAACACAGACATGCACATATACTTACATACATGAATCACAATTATATATACATGCAAAGCATAATTCATTCTAGGAAATTCGCATGCAACAGATTATCATTAACTTAAGCTTTTACGAACAATGTTTACTCACCAATTTATGTTGAACGGAGAAGGTAAAAAGTGAAATGCAGATCCTATGAAACTGGAAATCACTTGATCTTTTGAAAATGTTAACTGGAAAACATTGTTGTTGAGTTGCTCCTGCTTTAAATCTGAGATGATCTAGTTTTGATTTAGTTTGAAAGAGTGGTTGCTTTAATTTTCTGGTTTGAAATATAGTTACAGGCTTTTTATTTTGTTCTGGTTTTAGGTTGTTAACAGGTTTTGATTTTCTTTGTCTTTGAAAATGAGAATAGGAAAGAAATGAAAGAGAGGAGATAGATATATTTATAGACTTAATTTATGATTTTAAAAATAAAATAAAATAAAAAATGGTGAAACTTGTTAAAAATTGCTTATATTTGTCATTAGCATGTATTAATTAACTTACATTTGTTAAATTGTATACATTTAATTTACATTTGTAATTTCCATGTATTAATTAATTTTTAAATGTTTTTATAAAACTTTTTATTTATTTCTATTTAGTTATTAGATTTCTTAATTTATATTTATAAAGTTTTTTAAAATAAAATAATATAAAACTAATTATATACTAATAAAAAAATGAAATATACAATATTTTTAAATCTAGTTTATTTTAAGGTATTATCTAATTGAATATAAAAATCAAATTCAAATTCAAATTCAATTTTTAAATCAAATCACATATATACATAAACAACACTTAATTTATTTGTTTGAAAAATAATAATTCTATTTTAAAATCTACTCATATACATATACATATAACAAACACACATTTGATTTGTTTGAAAACAAATAATTATTTGCCAGTTTTAAATAATTTATAAAAGAAGATTATCATATATTAATTGCTTGAAAATTTTAGGATATCACAATATGGGTAACGCCTTAGCGCTATTTTAATAGTTTACTTTACTATAGACATATTATAATAGCATATATTACTACACAATAGACAGTTCCATGGATCCTTAGAGGATGGAAATCCCAGACATCCTTTATGTTACTTGTATTTCAGTTGACATTTCACTTGAGTTGAATTTACTATATAAGAATGTTAATCCTGACCCGAGTGTTTTGTGTTTTGCTTTATGCTCGGGTCAGACTGAGTGTCACAACATTTGAGACTCACCTTTGGAGACTGGAGCTTTGTTTGAAGATCTATATTTATTCAACATTTAGTTTTCAAGTTGACTCCAGTGTTATATTCAGATATTGTCATTTAACTATGTATTGAGACTTCTATGTATTCGAGATTTCTGTTGCATTTTTTTATAACTCCGATGTTCATATAGTAGCATCATGAACTACTATTTATCCATTCCGCTGCTTATTGCTATATTACTCTGTGTCTGTGATTCTGTGATTGATTTATTTACTACATATGCCGAGTTCATATACTTATGTATCTAATCAATCAACATTTACTAATACAAAGAGAATATCAACAATGAATAAAAATTCAAATTTTAGAATTTAATTGAATATTTGCAAAAATGTTAAATACATAAAAGCATCAATAATCAATGATTATATAATAGAACCCCCAATTAAATTTATTAACCTCCCAATTCAGTTCAAAACCACTTAAAATATTGATTTGATTATATTTCTTATTTTTTAGGATTTTTATACAAATGTTAAATTATTTTTATTTAGCAAACATCTAATTTATTCTTTTATTAATTAATTTCTTTGAACTAATAAATATTATATTTATAAACTTTTATACAGACTTCCATAATTCCATTTTTTGTGTTTATTTTACTTTTATTGCATTTAGTTCATTTTAGTTTAATTTATTTTACCATATTTTTATTTCCTTTTTTATATATTTTTTAATTATCGTATTATTATTGTTTTACTACACTCACACCGATCGTCCCTTAAGGTTTATCGATACAGTTCAATTTGCAAACGGACAGAGTTTCTTTTGCAAATTGACACTTCTATCCCACACAATCAACCAACTTAATCATCAAATAATTCTAAAACCAATATACCAACAATCCAAACGATTACCAATTCTAAACTATCAACCAAATTAATCGTGTAATTTAAACAATTCAAACGTTATATGGGATGTTTATCTAATGAATAGCAACATTGCTGTAGTTATGAGCATAGAGTACTCATCAAAACAATGATAGGAAAATTGAGTATCCTTAGCCAAAACGTCAATATCCCTCTACCCTTGTGTAATAGCCCGTCTTTTCCAATCTTCAAATTCGACACTAATACACCCACGGTATTCACTTGCCGCACAACCAAGTGCCAAAAAGACGGATTGCTAAGGGAAAAGAAGAAGAAAGAAAAAAGAAAACTAAAAAACACAAAATCTCACAAAGGAACGAATAATATATAATATGAAACAGATCTTTACAAAAGAAACAAAAACTATAATATACATACTAACATCAATCGAAGTACACTAACCTAGTTCAGTCTGAATAGTTATAAGAGCCTGCCCTTATAATTGCTAATAAATACAACCAACAAACAACACAGCTAGACACAAAGAAATACATATATATGTCTTGGTCCGCCAGCTCGTCTCTTGAGCTCCAATGCATCCAAAGCAATATGTAAATATGCTCGATCTAACCAGAGCATTGGAAGGGAAGAACGCCCGGATCAGTCTTTTAAACCAGCATAGGAAAAAAACACCCAAATGGAATTTAATGTTTATAAGAATCCTTTCAAATAAAGGTATTTCGTAAGACCATACTGCATATAAACACGAATGGGTTTTTGCCTTAAGATAACCAAAACCTTTTCTATATAAAATCCATTGATATCATAAAGTGCCTAGGGGTCAAGTAAAATATGAATATAGCTGGAATGCTTGCATCCCACGTTTCAGCATAGTTGGGCACAACTAAGTCTGTACGGTGCTTATTGGAAAATGGATTCCATACAATGACTAGGCTACCAAGGTACTGCCCGTCACGGTGCATCTCTAGATAAAATAACACAAAAGACCTCGTCGAGATCCCCTGCCAACACAGAACCGGCCTACCCCTTATTGGATAGTATCAAATATGATCACTCCTTGGTTAATGGTCCCCGAAGCATACAAATGAGAGATAATATCCACTCTAGATAGGGATCATCATACCCTAATTAGGAGCGGCCCACTTAGCCCGCCTACATGTCCACTGTTATAGTCGTTCCCGATTGATGAGGCTCAAGGCTACGTTTTACCTTTTATATAGCACTTCCCACTTGGAATGCCAAAACTACCCTCCAAGCAGCAATACAGTGCTAGCATTCATCCGTACAGATTGTCCAAGAGATGGACAAACTGAAGGCACTACTTCTAATACATCTATTTTGGAATCACCCTCAGGATTAGTAGCAAGCAGTCCCTACACTTCAAAGAGCTCCATCTTCAAATCCATTGTCCTCGAGATGTCTTCACTTCCAAATGCTTGAGTTGGATCGAAGTGGTTTTTAGATAACATATTTGATCTCGGTATCTTCGGAACAACATTTGATAATTTCTGGTAAACTCAACCCCCATCCTTTAGGAAATAAACAATTAAAGATAAGAGCGGAGACCACCTCCTAGTCTTTATTGGACGAATTTCCTTATCATTTATCCAAGGAGAACGAAACGAGATTTATACACATAGTATAATATTATCAGAGAAGATTGTACCATATAACTTATGTGTTTCTCTTAGATATTTCTAAAATTACGTTTTTCGTCCATATTTGATAATCGGTTATTTAACTATCAACAACACACATTCAAATTAAGGATTTGATTCCATAGGAAAAACCAACATTGGTTAAGCACATAAGCAACCACTAACCTCTTTAATTAATCTTTTCATTGATAAAGATCACTTTGTAAATACTTGTATCAAAATACTTTTAAAAGGATATATCCACAAATCCCTATATTTTCAATGCTTAGAAAAATATACATATACTTATCTTAACAGTATAAGTATATCCGCAGAACAAATGAAGATTTCCTTTTTGCACAATTCTAAAACTGTTTATAAACTCCTTTATAAATTTTTAAAGACCGTTTATAGACCATTTTATACATAACTGAAACCATTTATAAAACTCTTTCATACATTCCTTCAATCATTTATAATCCTTTTATAAATCCATAAAATCATTTATAAAACTCCTTTTATAAATCTACAGACCCATTTCTGAAATTCCTCTACAAATATACAAAACTATTTGTAAAACTCTCTTTATACATTGTAAATAATCTTCCTTTATATAAATCTCAAAAACATTTATCAATAAATAAAAATCATTTACATCAAAACACCATTATATAATAATTATTATTAACAATAAACATTATAAATTAATAATAATTATTAACTTCAAAACATCTTAAAAGTAATAATTAATAATTTCAAAACATTACTAATAAAATAGTAATAATTAATCTTCACCATTATTATAAACAATAATAATAATTTATTTCCAAAACATTAATAATAATCATTATTATTATTTCAAACCATATTGATTATTTAAATAATTAACTTTTCAAAATATTAAAATAATAACTTTAAAGCAACATTAAGTATAAATAAATAACTTTAAAACAATATTAAATATAAATAAATAATCTTTAAAATAATATTAAAAATAAATAAATAATCTTAAAAAAATATTAAATATAAATAAACAATCCTTTAAAAACATTTCTAAATGACTTAGAGAAGACAGATAATAAGGTTGGAGAAACTAAATCCCCACTAAACGAAATATCAAATTTCTTTTTTTAAACCATTCTCAGTCTCAAAAACCAACTCCAACACCAAATGGTAATTTATAGTATTCCAAAGTACTAATACGAGGCTATTAACTATCCAACGCTTAACCAATATTGATTCCCTTTTACTACAGGGTTTAAGTTTGAATATATAAAAATGTCATAATTCATAATGTTAACAATCAGTTTTGATTTTCAAAAATTCATATAAAAGGAATATTATTGTAAACATTCCAAGAATGGCGAGGAATCCCATTCAATCTCTCCAACCTGTCTCCCTACATCACAACTCATATATATAAGCACATATATGTAAAATAAATCAACAGTGGTGAGGAATCCTGTTGGATCCCTCCAACCTATCCCCCGCATCACATACAATACATAATCATATATTATGGGTCATCCGCTACCAGGCGGCTACATATAAAGGTCATCAGCTCTAAGAGCGAGAATAAATCAAAACCAATTGGTAAAGTAGTAAATCATCCAAACATCCAACCAATAATTTTTGTCAACTATATAATGTACTGGTTAACCAAAAAGGTGAGTTCAACTCACCGAAACTCCAGTTGTCACTTGCGCATTCTGATTCTGTCTTAATTCGAACAACGTTCAAATTAGCGTAAAAGTCCACTAGCTCTAATCGTCACTAATCCAATTCCTCACATAGATAGTGTCGCTACGATTCTAACGCAATTGACGGCGTCCAATTTTCAACTGTTATAAAATTAAGGCCGCACTATAATTTCCCACTCCATCCCTATCTCTTCACTCTTGAACACGCACAGTCGCCCCCCTTCAATCGATCGTAGCACCACCTCCATTCACCCTGACACTATCGTGCTGCCACCAACAGTAAGCACAAGCTCTTTTGTACCTTTTAACCTCAGCCTCGCCACCTCCACCAACATGTGGCACCCAAATGAGCCCAAAGCCAAAGACATCGGGTACAACTTCTAAGTTGAAGACATTCCATAATAATGCATGGATTGGTCCCGATTGACGTGGATTGTCGAATGAGGCTAATGTTGTTTAAGTTTAAATTTGAAAATTTTGCCAACCCAATTCTTGGTGCTACCATTTATAAATAGGGGGAGGAGTGATGGGTTGAGACATGAGGGAATAGGCAGAAGCATGGTTTGAATAGTGGACGGGATGGAGTGGTTATGGGTGTGGACATGCTACGGTACACTTAAATTAATAAAATATCCGACACCGCGTACCCAAAAATCTCGAACTCAAATCGAGGCATGCTGCCTTGCGTTCTATACTTGGTACCCCTATTTCGAATTCAATGGAACTAGTTTTAAGACCTAATTCGATCATATATAGATGTTAGCTTTCAAAATCGAATTATATTAAATTGAATTCCCTTCATTAATTTCTACGTATTTCGAGCTCGCACGACCAAACGATACATCCTATTGCCACGAAATCAGTTAACATGCAATAATTCACTATTTTGGGTCCAATGGTATTGGTTTTGCCAAAATCCAAGACAATGCACCAAAACGATATTTTCACATATTAATTAAAATGAGTTATTATAAAAATAGTTTAATCACTTTTAAATTCCAATTTAAAAGTTTACGATTATCATTCTTATTTAAACATAATTTAAATAAATTTCAATATCAAATTTTATTCATATTAAATTCATTATTCACATTTTCAAATAAATCCCTATATTTGAATCCAAAATCAGATGTCTAAAATTTTGGGTCGCTACATTCTTTCCCCTTAAAAAAATTTTGTCCTCGAAATTCCCAAGGTAAGAAAAATGCCACAAACCCTTTAACTTTCCAAAACCAATTAGTTGAAATATATTATAAATTCTTTAAGCCTTTAAATTTACGGAAAATTTTGACAACATTTCATTTGTGTGGCTAGATCGAAACAACTACAAATCATTACTACGGACCCAAACCAACCAAAAGCAAAAAAAGCCAAGGGCTCAATCTTAAAACTGTCCAACCAAACTATAATATCAACATGTACCTATTTGCCGGGCAACCAACTATATTCATGAATCTAAAAGCATTCAACTAGCATTTGTGTCTATATACCTGCATCTTATTTACAAGTAATATCCAACTACAACATTATTAACTATTTTATTTTGCATTCTCTCAATTTCAAACATTTAATTATGATAAAGCCCATAAGATGTACATCTATCATCCGTATGCAATAGCAAATACGATCGCTCACTCGATCATACAATCTTGCTTCTAAACTAATATCGTCAAATCGACTTCTATAGCATGGACTCTAATCTTGTTCCTTAATTAGAAACCGTCATTCTCCTTACATAGACATATATTATGATAAATAACTCTAGAATCAATCAAAAAACCTATCAAATATTCGCCATCATGATCGAGTGAAAAATCCTTGTTCGGACCGATGTAAATCATCTTGAAATCACGTAACCGAATCTAGATCAGGAAATTTTCATGTGAATAAAATTATCTACATACATCCTACAGATCTATTCTAATTGATTTGCTTAACTATACAAATTTCCCTATTATTGACATTAGTTTTTAATACTAAAATCATTTATGAACTATTTTATAAAATTTTATTTAAGTTTTTTTAATACTAAAATCATTTATGAACTATTTTATAAAATTTTATTTAAGTTTATACACATCCTGTAGTTACAACTTTAGTTTATATTTGTGTAACACTCTTTTATATCTTAAAATTTTACATGCTCTATTCAAATTATTTTTTACTTAACTGAAATGTCTAATAAATTCAAATTTTGACTTTTTCTCACTATTCTCCTCAGATTTATAAGTTAGCAAAAACTTATTTTCTTATATTTCTTAAGACACTTAGCACAATTTCTATATCCATTAGGAATCCCGACTATCCTAAATCGTCGGAAATTCTATGTCATTTCACTAAACGAAAAATTACCAATCAACATATCCAACAATAATGCAAAACTAAAATACTATAATGTATAGGTTATATGCATCCATACAATACATAGTTGAGATTTTAAAATTTAAACATCCGAATCAATTTCAACTTATATTGAAATAATATATAATATACATCTCTTTTGTACAACAAATCATATTTGGGATTTAAATCAAAACTTGTTTTACCAAAACAAATCTTCTATGGTAGCAATCCGTCACTTAGAAACTCGAAAATGAACACCGATGATGTTGTAGTCATCGTCGAAATTATTTTTCAGCGATCGAAGTGAATTAAATGCTTTCTATCTCCATCAAAACCCATTTGAAATATTTTTATTCAAAAATACTACAAAATAATATTACTATTTTTCTTTCAAATCCTTCAAAAATCAATTCAAAAACTTTGTAAATCCATTTCCTATAAACATTAGAGTTTAAATTCTTTAATTCTAAGGTTAAATCCGTTTATTTAAGATCTAATTCTAACCCAACGTTATCTTCGAACGCCTTATAGTCGAATCATGAAATTGAATTCACAAGGTGCTCGTTTTAATGTTTCCAAAATCACTAATCTGCCCAACCCATGCAGTAAAATAGGATAAAATTGTTCCTAATCTAGCATAAAAGTTAATGCCCATAAACTGGTCAGACATGACTAGCAAATCAACATCAATAGTCAATGCTCCTAACTGCATGAGCATGACTGACCAAACTAACAACATAATGTTGTCATCTTTCTAACAACAAAGCATACAATATATAACTATAATAATTTCTAAAATATTATTCTTTTATATATATAAACTATAATTTAGGTGAAATTATTTCATTTGTCAACTTTCAAAATAATACTGTGTCGATTGGCCTTGTTCAAGTGTTTAGGGATCCCTATCAATAACGTTAGCTACTCGTGTTGACCAAAATCCATAAGCCATTCAACAGATTGATTACCACAATATAAAACATTTTTATATCATTATCAAATACACGCTATTAAATATAATACGTTCAAAATCCTTCTAGAGCATTACTAAACATATCTCTAATGAGCATATCCCACAAAATCCTAGGTGTTCGCCCAACCTAAGCTCCGATACCAGCTGTAATGACCCTCCTTTTTCGACCCTCAAAAGTCAATACCAATACATTCTTGGTATTGACATACCAAACAACCAAGTACCGAAAAAAAGGATTATTAAGGGAAAAGAAGAAGAAAGAAAGAAGAAAACTAAACAACACAAAATCTCACAGCGGAAAAAATAATCTATAATATGAAATATGCCTTTTAAAAGAAACAAAAACTACGATATATATACTGACATCAATCAGAGTAGACTAACCTAATAGCCTACCCTTACAATTACTGATAAATATAACCAATAGAAAATAGAGCAGAATACAAAGAAATACATAGATACGTCTTAGGCCTCCAGCTCGTCTCCTAAGCTCCAATGCATTCAAAGTAATATGTAAATATACTCGGTCTGATCTGAGCATTGAAAGGGAAGAATGATCAGTCTAGTAAACCAGCGTGAGATAAACACACCCAAATGGAATTTAATGTTTATCGAAAACCATTCAAATAAAGTTATCTTGTAAGACCACGCCACACATAAAAATGGATGGGTTTACCTTATGATAACCAAAATCTTTTGTATATAAAATCCATTGATGTCATAATAGTGTCTAAGGGTCAAAGTAAAATATGAATATAGTTGGAATGCTTGCATTTCACGTTTTAACATAGTTGGGCACAACTAAGTCCGTATGACGCTTACTAGAGAATGGATTCCATACAATGACTAGGCTACTAAGGTACCGCCCATCACGATGCATCTTAAAATAAAATAACGCCGAGGACCTCACTGGGATCCCCTGCCAACACAGAACCGACCTCCTCCTTTCTAGATAGTACTGAATATGATCTCCCCTTGGTTAATGGGACCTGAAGCATAAAAATAAGAGATAATATTGACTCTAGATAGGAATGGTCATACCCTAATTTGGAGCAACCCACTTAGCCCTACTGCATCTTCCATGTTTTATTCATTCCCGATTGATGAGGCTCAAGCCTACGTTTCACCTTTTATATAGCACTTCCCACTTGGAATACTTACACTGGTCTCTAGGCAGCAATGCAATGCCAGCATTCATTCATACAAGTTGTCCAGAAGATGGAAAAATTGAAGGCACTACTTCTACTACATCCATCTTGGAATCAACCTTAGAATTAGTAAAAGGAAGGCCTTGCACATCAAAGAGCTTTATCTTCAAATCCGTTGTCCTTAAGATGTCTTTACTTTGAAATGCTTGAGTTGGATCAAAGTGTTCTTTGGATAACATACCTGATCCTACACTCTTCGAAATAATAATCAATGGTTTCCAGTAAACTCAACCCCGGTTCTTTAGAAAATAAACAGTCAAAGATAAGAGCAAAGATCACTTTCTAACTATTAGTGGACGAATTTCCTTATCGTTTGTCCTAAGAGAACAAAAAGAAATTTATACGCACAATACAGCATTATCGGAGATGACTGTCCATATAACTCACGTTTCTCCTGGATATTTCCAAAGTTACATTTTTGGTCAATATATGATAGTCGATTATTTAACTACCAACAACACACATTCAAATCGGGGATTTAATTCCATTGGAAAAATCAACATTGGTTAAGCACATAAGCAACCACTAACCTCTTTGATTAATCTTTTCATTTATGAAGATCACTTTGTGAATATTTATACCAAGATACTTTTACTGCGATATATCCACAAATCCCTATATTTTCAATGCTTGGAAAAATATATCTATACTTATCTTAACGGTACGTATATCCACAAAACAGAGGAAGATTTCCTTTTTACACAATTCTAAAATTACTCATAAACTCCTTTAAAAATTTCTAAAAACCATTTATAGACCATTTTATAAATATCTAAAATCATTTATAAACCTTTTATACATTCCTTAGATTATTAATAATCCTTTCATAAATCCATGAAACCATTTGTAAAACTCCTTTTATAAATTTATAAACCAATTTCTAAAATTCTTTTATAAATATATAAACTATTTATAAAATCTTTTATACATTGTAAATAATTTTCCTTTATATAAATCTTGAATACATTCATAAATAAGTAAAAATCATTACATCAAAACACTATTATATATAATCGAAACATCAAAAATAATACGTAATAATTTCAAAAAATTATTAATAAAACAATAATAGTTGATCTTTACTATTATTATAAATAATAATAATTTATTTCCCAAATATTATTAATAATCATTATTATTTATTTCAAAGCATATTAATTATTCAAATAATTCACTTTCAAAATATTAAAATATTGATAAAATAACTTTAAAATATTATTAAGTATAAATAAATAACTTTAAAACAATATTAAATATAAATAAATAATCGTTAATACAATATTAAATATAAATAAATAATCTTTAAAATAATATTAGATATAAATAAATAATCCTTTAAAAACATTTCTAAATGACTTAGAAAAGATAGATAATACGGTTCAAGTAAAGTAGAAATTAAAGCCCATTTAAACAAAATGTTTACGAAAACCCCAAATTTAGATTTTTTTTCTAAATCATTCTTCGTCTCAAAAACCAACTCCAACCCCAAACGGTAATTTATAGTATTCTAAAACACTAATTTGAAGCCAGTAGCTATCCAACGCTTAACCAATATTGATGTTGATTTCTTATTACTATAGGGTTTATGTAACGATCCACATTTTTAGACAGTTTAAATCGACAATAAACACACATGTCAGACTCAAACCATTCAAAAGGGAGGATTGTTATGGGGTAAATAATAAAAATAGAGAAAGAAAGAAAACAATACATAGAATCTCACAGCGGAATGACAAAATATAATAATTAAATAAAAAGTTCATGATGCTATTTACAAATAATACTTGATTACACCTTTACAATCCAGATCGAAGTTACGTACAATAGAAAGAAATAAATAAATAAATACAGTGGAACAACATGATGCAGTGACATAAATATTATAAATAATAATAGGACTAAATCTTCGTCTTGTCCTCTAAAAGTAGTCCTTGATACTCTTAAAAGCTCAGACTAATCCGAGCGAATTGAAAACACAAAATACCCGAGTCAGAACTAAAAAATCTTATATAAATTAAATCAACAAGAAATAAATATGAGTGTAATGACGTTAGAGATGTTTACGGGGTTTGACATCTCCTATCCAGTGTCTAACGTGCATGCATTAACTTAAGTGATGTTCGAGATTCCATCTCCTAAGGATCCGTTAAATTATCTACATACGTAGTACAATATGCTATTATTATAGTGTCCATAGTAAAGTAAAGTATTAAAATAGCGTTAAGGCGTTACCCATATCTCCCTTAACACATTTTTATATATTCCGGTAGTTTACACATTACTGTAATTCCTTTCTAAACTGGAGGGTTACAGAGGGCACTCCATAGGTATGATACAAACCAAACTCGTAGAAGACACGATAAGGCATGTGACAAGGCGTGCGAGGAAATACACAGGGAAGGATACTATCATTTTGTGGATCCGAACTGGCATTGCAGCTACTACTGCCCACCTCGGAATACACTCCCATAATCAAAATCGTAGGGTGGCCACCAAATCAATCATAAAGTCATAATATGGCATTGAAGAAATGTGCCCGATAGAAGGAGCGACCTAACTTGGCCCGATGTGGCTCCTGTTTTAGTCACATCAAGTTAACTCACGGGAGTCAGGACTACGTTAATACCTCATACAGAATCGTTCGCCAAACCATCCTACTTTATTTTGGAATCTCCACCACGTACACAGTTGTTAAAATGGTTTTCGATATTGGCAGAGAGTATGACAATATCTGATTCCGGTCTTTTTAACAACCAAACGCTTATTTCACACCGGATGGATCTTCTACATTTCAAAAGTCAACTCGTAATTTATATCAAAATATCATATTCGATTCAAATATAGCACTTTTGAAATCATATTCACTTTCGAAATCATATCGACGAAATAGGTTAAATCTTATTTCAAAATCATCATATTAAATAAAATATGTCATTTCACCAGAAAATATCATTTAAATCCCAACCTAGGTTATAACATCATTTAACCATATTCACTTAATCAAGGATTTAAATATAGCAGTCCAACCTTGCAAAGTTTATTTTTAGGAAATAGTTAGATAGTTTTAAAGTAGTTTAAATAATTTTTAATAGTTTATATAATTAAAATAGTTTAAAATACTTTAAAAGAGTTTAAAAATAGATTAAAATAGTTTAAGTGGATTTAAGATAGTTTTAAACAGATTTAAAATAGATTTAATAGATTTAAAATAAATTAAATAGATTTAAAATAAACAAAAATGGATTAATTAGTTTAAATTAGGTAAAATATATTAAATTGGATTAAATAGATTATAATATATTAAATAAATTTAATAAATTTAATAGTTTAAATTGATTAAAATTGTTTTAAAATAGTCTAAAATAGGTTAGATTAGTTTAATAGCTGAAATCTTAATAGTTTGAATTTTTCAAAATGTTATATTTCTTAAACAGTTCACATTAAAATAATGAATTTGAAATTTACATCAACTCTAACTATTTATTCGTTTTCAACAAACTTGGACCGTATCCAAATTTCAAATCAAAACCCAATTTCAAAACTTGAAATATTAATTTAAACTATTCCAATTTCAATAGACTTCAAAGTTTCAAATTTCAAACATTTCAATAACTCAATTTCGATAAATTTCGTTTGTACTTCAAATTCAAATTTTGAATTTTAATTTGAATTCTTAAGCAATTCACTTAAAACAATTCTAAAATTTCAGTTTAAATCCTTTAAACAATTCATTAAAAAACAATTCAGTTTGTATAAATCAAATTCTATTTCTAAATATCATTTAACTGAATTCAAAGTTTAAGGAAATTCATTTAATTTAACCAAATCCGGTGTCCTATATAGTTTTCTACCATATGGTCAGGTGGTATGGACATATATCATTTCAATCTGCAATACATTTAAATTTATAGTTATATATCATTTCAACCCACAATCCCAAGTAAATTCAAAATCCATAAAAATCACGGATTATCATTTCAACCCATAACAATTTTTCCCTAATTTATAGATCGTTCGGTTCTCTATCTTTTCAACCAATAATGATTTTCCCAGCAATAACTAAGGAAACTTGCAGTGTTATAACAATATAAAATATAACACCCAGTCAACCAATATCAACAATTAAGCATCCATCAAATCACCATTCAAATCAACAAATAAATAACAATAATTGACTGATCATCAATAACGGGTATTACCAGATAATTTAAAATTTAATATTAAATTAATGGCAATAAAATTCAATAATAATGAGATTTAACTGGAATGACAATTAAATATACCAAACATCAACCAATCAATTCCAAATCACATCATAAATTTAATTTAACTGGCATAAGAAATCTAGTAGCTTTGAGTGGGTTAAAACACTCACCTTTGATTTCAAATCGATTTGAAATCCAAAACATGGCCCAAAATCCTACAGTCTCAGAATTCATTCAAACCAGTTATATAATGTCCAGAATTCCGATATGATTGCAGCGGAGCAAACCGCGCGTAAATCCGAGCACGTATGGAAAAGATATGCAAGTGAGAACGATTGAATTTGAAAGTTAAATAAAATAAAATAAAAGAGAAATCACCTCACATATACAGACACATCAACATCGCATAGATTCACATAGGAAACCCTAGTTTTGTTTTGAACTAAACATGGCCGCCCATCCATTACAGTTGACCACGCCTTTGCTGCCACCACCCACGCCTGACCTATGATCTAACACCGCCACTGGACCAAGCACCTTCGGCTGCCCCTCTCCACTGAGTTCGACCACCTCAAGCCCCCCATCTGAGCCGCGTTGTCGCCTATAAAACACAGCATTTTCTAGTGAACCTCCAACCATCGACAATGAGCGAGTAGCGGATCCCATACCTACTCAATGAGCTTTACCACCCATGTCCTCCGATTAACTCCAGGATGAAGATCCGTCGTTAAAAATCAAAACCCCAGTACAAACGACCGGAGATTGTTCATTAAATTTTAGATACATAAAGACCCAAATCAAAAAATGAACTGCAGATCTAGCTTGCGCTCGTCGAGAGCTTTGTATAGGTATATAATATCTCATGGTTTGGAGGAGTTTGCTTCTGAAATCGAATTTGAAACTGGAATACATTTATGCCATTGAGAAGGAGAAGCAGACAGATGGAATTGTACGTACTGTAACAGGGAATAGAAAGGCTGCTAGGGTTTAGAAAGATCTATTTATATTGACAAAGCCTGATAAAAAAATTGAACTCGTACTGAATTGGTACGAACGACAATAACGACCCGAAAAGCCCATTATGCCTCCGAAACGAAAGTGGGTCATCCTGTATATCAAAATAGATGCTTTCGATATTTTTAAACTCAATGGAATAGGTTTCAAGTCCTAATTCCATCGTATGAAGAAGTTTGCTTTATAAACCAGCTTATTTCAATTGAATTCATTTATATTTATTTCTAGGCGTTTCATGCCCGCGCTATCAAACCACAAGTCCGATCACTACAAAAATTGAAATCCTATAATAATTCACCATTATGGATCCGATGAAACTAGTTTCGTCAAAATCCGAGACAATGGCAAAATGGCTATTATCACGTTAATTGAATAAATTATGATTAAATTAATTAAATCACCTTTTAAATTTTGTATTTAAAAGTCAACAATTTTTATCATTTTGACTACATATAAACTTCTAACCCTTTAAAACAAATTTTCCAGGTCAATTTCAATTATTAATATTGGTATAGTTACAGCGTTCCAATTTCAATTGCAATATATTCATTAATTAAAACTTAAAACCCAATAAATTGATTTAATTTGTTTTCAATCTTTTTATTCAATCAATCATTACGTCATGGACATAGTTAACATTGGTTTACATCTTATTGCATTAATATTCTACATTTATCATCTTAATCCATTCCAACGTAATATTTCATTATACTTATTGCAATTGATTTCCAATTTAATTCGACAGATTAAATAAATGGATAACGATTAACAATTGTCACATTTTACTTAATTTAATCACATTTGTAAGTTTATTTTCTACAAACGATTGTTAAAACCACTTATACAACACTGAATTTATCCAATTATAATTAATTACATATTATTTCACCAATTGATTATAAAATTTAATTTAATTCCTTATTTACCATTTATTACATCAATATTCTACAGTTGCCAACTTCTAATTTATATTAACCAGAAAATTAACTACATTAATTTCAATTGATTTCCACATCAATTTCAGTTAAATACAATTTCACTGTTTAATACAACATTTGGTTTCTTTCTTAATTTTCAATTTATAACTAAATTTTATATTTACAATCGTCTGAATTAACTGAAATTTCATTAAAAATAACTCTCAAATGCTTTAAATTAACATTATTAATTTCATTTTAGTTATTATTCTCATTTATAAATCATAAATTTCAATTTCTTCCAAAATTAAATTATAAAATCTTACTTAAATTAATATTTTAATTATCGGAAAATTATGGGTTGTTACACTCAAAGGAGTTAGGAAATTAATATATTTTATTCAATGTATTCAATGTATAAATAATTAATTTACATAATTAAATAAATTAAATAAAATATATCAATTAATAAACAATTTTATCTTCATATTCAAGTTTAATAAAAGTTTTAAAACATTTCCATTTTCACAAAAAAATTCTAAGTCCAATAATCATAGGAAATTTCGATAGAGTCTCTTTTGTACGGAGTGGTCTGGGAAAACTAATAATATCATTAATAACAATATATATCACAAATTTCAAAACAAAAAATCCCAAACCATAGGGAAAACAATATAATATCGCTATAAAACCATAATCCAAAAACGTACCTATTTGTCGGGCAATCAACACTTATTTATGAAACCAAAAGCGTTGTTATTGCTTCCATAAACCTGTATTTCACTTATATAATCCAAAGAAGTTAATAATTATGTAAAAAAAGAAATATTTAAGTTGTTTAAGGTAATAACAAAACTAATCAACACACCAAAACAATATTCACTTGCAAACAAACATACAATCATCATATGCAATCAAAGTAATCAATCATCCATCCATAGCGACCAAAACAAATGATTTGTTGGGTTTAGACGCTTTTAATCGTATAGAATGATAAATAAACTACTAAGTATACCATACACTCAATAGTCCTAGATAAAACTTAATAGATTATTCATACATCCTAAACAATCCAAAGTATCACCTTCCCAACATCCCATAGGCCAAAACAAACAATAATTTCAAATATCATTTAAGTTTATTCTTATTAATCTCATTTCACATCATTTACTATTCATCTGTATGCATTCGTTCATACAATGCTTATTAAAATAATTTACGTTCATCGCTTACAAAATTCATTTCTCATTCATTTATACAATGTCATTTTCTCTTTTCATTACATCCATTTACTTACATAATATTTTAAAATATTATGTAAGTTCCTTTGCAATTCTAATTCACCCTTTTCATTTTTGTTGATTTCCTTGTATATCAATATTCATTTATGAGTCAATCCATACATAGAAATCTTAAATATTTTCTTTTCACATTTATTTCTTTCATATATAGTATTCACTTTTACTATTTACTATAATTATAATTGGCTTCAAACATTACTTAAGTTTATTGTCATTTGGTATTTACTTTTTATTAAATTTAATTCGTAGCACTTCAAACTATTAACTTAAGTTTAGAATATTCTTAGACATCTTAATTCTTCATTTATAAACATAATTCCATTGAACGTTACATTTCCATTATTTAAGTTTTACTTGTATATATTATATCAAATATTTCTACTAACATTTCAACTTTTAATTTTGGTGAGTTATATATATATATATATATATATATATATATATTAAAATGTAATTGAATGCTACACAAGCTTATCTTATTCGTTTTAAATAACAAAATGTTCAACCTTTTACATCTTTTTAAAATTCATTATCTTTAAGTTACAAGTTATTAGTTTCCATGTACACTTCTTTTCTTTTTTCATTAATCGCTTAACTCGTAATTTCTTAATTTCCATTTTAGCAGCCTCCAACTATAAAAATAGTTGAGATTCCATTCTATTACAATAACTAAAAACTACCAATTATTAGAAGGTTTTAAGAACTAACTCCGGGTTCATTTCAGTCATCTAGAAAATTATATATATATATATATATATATATATATATATATATTATAGATCAAATCATATTTAGGAATTCAAAATTGAGATTTATTCATCAAAACATATGTGTATTAAAACTACTACAACAGTCTTCCCACTTTGAAATCGAAAATGAACGTCGATGATGCGTGTACTCATCACCGAAATTATTTCACAGCGACAGAGAGGGGAGTACAGACTTATTTCCTTTTAAAATTCCTTTAAAACATTTCTTTCAAATCATATTGAAATACTTGTATCATAAAATAGTTCCAAATAATACTAATATTATATTCCAAAATCTTTCGAAAGAAATTTTCAAAATCCCGGAACTTAAGTTCTCATATTCTCAGTTCTTATTTACTCTATCTGTAAATCTTATTTTACAATCAATATTTATAAAATTTTACTTCCTAACAAACAACCAAACATATCACATATAATTATAAGCATTTATAAAGATTATTCTTTTATAAAATATAGTACTAGGCAAAATTACTTCATTACCTATATTTTGAAAACGATAATGTGTTGATCTGCCCTATTAAGTGTTTAGAAATCCCTATCGATGTCATAGCGTCCTATGCACCAACCAGAATTTATAAATACAAAACAGAACAAATCAACACAATATAAAAACAATTTTATAACAATAAAAAGTACGCTCTCTCATGTATATACCCTCAACGACTCATTCTAGAGTATCACTACCCTATTTCTAATGAGTCAGACCCCACAAAGAAAAGGTTATTACTAAATCAAAGCTCTAATACCAAATGTAGCGGGACACTACTAGAGGGGTAACAAACACCATAGCATATATCGGTACCTGTGTTCTTCTTTTACGGCCAGTCTCTTGACTACACCAACCCCGCGGGACACATAAAGGTAAGAGTCATCCGTTTGCTACCAAACACAGAAGCGAGAACCCCCTATCATGTTGCACCTACCAAGTGCATAAGCAGACACACATGTCCAACTTAAAGCATTCAAAAGGGAGGATTATTATGGGGTGAATAAGAAAAACGGAGAAAGAAATAAAACAATACATAGAATCTCATAGCGAAATGACAAAATATAATAATCAAATAAATAGTTCATGGAACTGTTTACAAATAATACTTGATTACACCTTACAATCCAAATAAGAGTTATGTATAATAGAAATAAATAAATAAATACAGCTGAACAACATGATGTAGTGGAATAAATATAATAAATAACAATAGTACTAAATCTTCGTCTTCGTCCTCCAAAAAGCAGTCCTTGATACTCTGAAAAGCTCAAACTGACCCAAGCGAATTGAAAAGACAAAACATTCGAGTCAGGACTAAAAGACCTTATATAAGTTAAATCAATAGGAAATAAATATGAGTGTAATGGCGTCAGAAATGTTTACGTGGTTTGACATCTCCTATCTAGTGTCCAACGTGCGTGCAATAACTTAAGGGATGTTCGAGATTCCATCTCCTAAGGATCCGTTAAACTATCGAAATATGTCATACAATACGCTATTATAATAGTGTCTACTAGTAAATCAAAGTATTAAAATAGCATTTAGGCGTTACACATATCCCCCTTAACACATTTTTATATATTCCATTAGTCTATATAGTATTGTAATTCGTTCGTAAATAGGATGACTATCAAAGGGCTCCATAGGTACAGTACAAACCAAACTCGTAGAAGGCGCAATAAGGCATGTGACAAGGCACGCTAGGTGATGCATAAGGTAGGATACTACCATTTAATGGATCCGGACTGGTGGTAACGTATAGCAGCTACCACCGCCCACCTTGGAACACACTCCCATAATCAAAATCAAGTGGTGGCCACCAAATCAATCACAAAGTTATAACATGGTATTGAAGAAATGTGCCAGATAGGAGCAGCGACCTCACTTGGCCCGGCATGGCTCCTGTTTTAGTCACATCAAGCTGACTCACGGGAGTTAGAGCTACGTTAATACCTCATATAGAATCGTTTACCAAACCATCCTATTTCATTCCATAATCTTCACCACATACACGGTTGTTAAAGTAGTTTTCGGTATTGGCAGAGAGTATGACAATATCTGATCCCGGTCTCTTTAACAACTAAATGATTATTTCACACCGGATGGTTCTTTTACATTTCAAAAGTCAATTCATAATTTATATCAAAATATCATATTCGATTCAAACATAGCACTTTCGAAATCATATTCACTTTCAAAATCATATTCACTTTCAAAATCATATTCACTATCGAAATCATACGGACAAAATAGGTTAAATATCATTTCAAAATCATCATATTAAATCAAATATGTCATTTCACCAGAAAATATCATTTAAATCCCAACGTAGGTTATAACATCATTCAACCATATTTGCTTTTAAATTAAGGATTTAAATATAGCAGTCCAACTTTGCACGGTTTATTTTAGAACATAGTTTAGATAGTTTTAAAATAGTTTTTAATAGTGATAATAGTTTAAAATACTTTAAAAGAGTTTAAAAATAGATTAAAATAGTCTAGGTGGATTTAAGATAGTTTTAAATAGATTAAATAAATTTCAAATAAACTAAATAGATTTAATATAATTTAAATAGATTTAAAATAAATTAAATAGATTTAAATAGATTAATTAGTTTAAATTAGGTAAAATATATTAAATTGGATTAAATAGATTATAATAGATTAAAATAAATAAATAGTTTAAATTGATTTAAATTGTTTTAATATAGTTTAAAATAGATTAGATTAGTTTAATAGTTGAAAATCTTACTAGTTTGGATTTTTCAAAATAATATATTTCTTAAACATTTTACATTAAAATAATGAATTTGAAATGTACATCAAATATAACCATTTCTTCCATTTCAACAAACCTGGACCATATCCAGATTTCAAATCAAAACCCAATTTCAACTCTTGAAATATTATTTTAAGCTATTCCAATTTCAATAGATTTCAAAGTTACAAATTTCAAACGTTTTAGTAACTCAATTTCGATAAATTTTGTGTATACTTCAAATTCAACTTTAGAATTTAAATTTAAATTCTTAAGCAATTCACGTAAAACAATTCCAAAATTTCCATTTAAATCCTTTGAAATTTCATTTAAAAACAATTCAGGTTATATAAATCAAATTCTATTTCTAAATATTATTTAACTAAATTTAAAGTTTAAGGATTTAAAATCATTCAAGTGAGCCAAATCCGGTGTCCGTTTATAGTTTTCTAACCTATGGTCAAGTGATATAGGCATATATCATTTCAATCCGCAATAGATTTAAATTTACGGGCATATATCATTTCAACCCGCAATCCCAAATAAATTCAAAATCCATAAAATCGCTCGGGCTTATTATTTCAACCCATAACAATTTTTCCCTAATCTATAGATCGTTCGGGTATGTATCATTTCAACCCCCAGTGATTTTCCCAGCAATAACTAAGGGAACTTGCAGTGTTATAACAATATAAATTATGTCCAGTCATCCAATATCAATAATCAAACATCCATCATAATACCATTCAAATCAACAAACTAATAATAATAATCGACTGATCATCAATAACTGGTATTAACAGGCAATTTAAAATTAATATTAAATTAATGGCGATTAAATTCAGTAAAGTGAGATTTAACTAGAATGACAAATTAAATATTCCAAACATCAACCAATCAATTCCAAATTGCATCATAAATTTAATTTAACTAACATAAGATAATCTAGTAGTTATGAGTAGGTTAAGACACTCATTTTTGATTTTAAATCGATTTGAAATCCAAAATAAGGCCCAAAATCCAACAATCTCAGAATTCGTCCATACCAGTTTCATAATTTCCAAAATTCTGATACGATCGCAGCGGAGCAAACCATGCGTAAATCCAAGCTCGAATGGAAAAGATATACAAGTCAGAACGATTGAATTTGAAATTTATATAAAATAAAATAAAAAAAGAAATCACCTCACATATACAGACACGTCGACATCGAATAGATTCACGTAACAAACTGAACACGGCCGCCCATCCATTGCCATTGACTATGCCTTTGCCACCGCCACCCATGCCTGACCCATGATCTGACATCACCACTGGACCAATCACCTCCGGCCGCCCTTCTCCACCGAGTTCGACCACCTCCGGCCCCTTATCTGAGCTGCACCACCGCCTATAGAACCGCCATTCTATGCGAATCTACAAACATCAACAATGAATGAGTAGCAGATCTCAGACATGCTCGACGAGCTCTACCACCCATGTGCTCCGATCGACTCCAGGACGAAGATCCACTGTTAAAAATTAAAACCCTAGTACGAATGGCGGAGATTATTCATCAAATTCTGAACACATGGAAACCCAAATCAAAAAACGAACCACAGATCTAGCTTGCACTCTCGAGAGCTTTGAACAGGTGTATAATATCTCATGGTTTGGAGGAGTATGATTTTGAAATCGAATTTGAAATTGGAATAGGGTTTTGAAATTGGAATATGTTTCTACCATTGAGAAGGAGATGTAGACAGACGGAATTGTACATACTGTAATAAGGAATATAAAGACTGCTAGGGTTTAGAAAGATCTTATTATATGAACAAAGCCCGATAATAAGATAGAACACGTATCGAATTGGTACGAACGACAATAACGACCCGAAAAGCCCTTTCTGCCTCCGATTCGAAAGTGGGTCATTCCATATACTAAAATAGACGTTTTTGATATTTTTTAAACTCAAAGGAATAGGTTTCAAGTCCTAATTCCATCGTATGAAGAAGTTAGCTTTAAAATAAGCTTATTTTAATTAAATTCAATTAAGTTGATATATACGCGTTCCAAGCCCGCACGATCAAACGACAAGTCAGATCGCTACGAAAACTGAAATCCTATAGTAATTCACCATTATAGATCTGGTAAAGTAGGTTTCGTCAAAATCTAAGACAGTGGCCAAAATGGTTATTTTCATGTTAATTAAATAAATTATGATTAAATTAATGAAATCATCTTTTAAATTTTGTATTTAAAAGCCAACAATTTTTATTGTTTTGACTACATATAAACTCATAATCCGTTAGCCGACACCTTGACCCGGCTACAAGGCGACGGTTGAAGACATTATCGTTAGCATAAGACAAGATTTTGACAAAGAAGAGCCTGAGATATACAGGTTTGATGCAATCGACGTGTTATGGCGTTTATGTGCGGTGCGGTAGGTATGGTTCGGCAAACGTCACTCAGTCCAAGTTACTCAACACACATCGCTCGGTCCAAGTCACTCGACACACGTCGCTCGGCAGTTGAGACGTCGTCGCACGGCATGTACCACTCGGCCAAGGGAAGTGAAGTCACACATGGCTAAAGGTCAGATTGGAGTGGAATGCTTGGCCCGGTCGACAACGCAAGTCACATGCGAAAGCCAGCACTGCTTTACTTCGAGATCCACTACGAGCTACCCCGAGTCCTTTAAGAGATCGCTTCGAGTCAGTTACTCAAATGACCACGGTTCGGCCATCCTGGGTCGACATTTGTCGTTCGAGGTATATCGCTCAGCATGCCTAGTTCGGTCAACCTTGGGGTTCCCATATATGGGCCAAGGCACTTTGCTCCTAGGCCTGAGAAGGAAGTCCAGCATATCTTCCTCTATAAATAGAGGGGCAGGGGTGCAATGAAAAGGGACCTTTTTCCGAGAGCATTGGGGAGACTCTGCCATTTTTTATACTCTCCTCTTTTTGATTCAAAATTGTATTCAAGTGATTTGTTTGCGGATTGTATCTATATTCAAGCGATTGAGAAAGTAATAAAGATTTTATTCAAAGTGGACATTGGCAATTACGCCGAACCACTATAAATCTAGTGTTCTCGTTTCTTACAGTTCTTATTGCATTCTACTATGATATTCCTTAGTTTTAATTTACTCTCTTCATTAGTCTCTCTACATAACTCTACTCAAGGGTGTTAGTGACCAATTTTGGTGCTAACATAATCCTTTACAACAAATTTTCCAGGTCAATTTAATTTATTAATATTGGTATAGTTACATCGTTCCAATTTCAATTGCAATATATTCATTAATTGTAATTTAAAACCTAATAAACTGATTTAATTTGATTTCAATCCTTCTATTCAATCAATCATTACTTTATGGACATAGTTAACATTGGTTTACAACTTATTGCATTAATATTCTACAATTATCATCTTAATCCATATTAACGTAATATTTAATTATACTTATTGCAATTGATTTCCAATTTAATTCAAACAGATTAAATAAGTGGGTAATGATTAACAATTGTCACCTTTTACTTAATTTAAACCATTTATAAGTACATTTTCTACAAACAAATGTTATAACTACTTGCACAACACTGATTTTATCCAATAACAACTAATTACATAATATTTCACCAACTGATTATAATATTTAATATATTTCCTTATTTACCTTTTATTACATTAATATTCTACAGTTGCCAACTTTTAATTTTATTAAGCGCAAAATTAACTACATTAATTTCAGTTGATTTCCACATCAATTTCAATTAGTTACATACAATTTCACCGTTTAATACAACACTATGTTTATTTCTTAATTTTCAATTTATAACCAAATTTTATATTTACAATCATTTCAATTAATTGAAATTTCATTAAAATAGTTATCAATTGCTTTAAATTAACATTATTAATTTCATTTTAGTTATTATTCTCATTAATAAATCACAAATTTAATTTCTTCCAATATTAAATTAATATTTTAATTATCGTAAAATTATGGGTCGTTGGGTTTGAACATATATAAATGTCATAAACCATAGTGTAAATAGTCGGTCTTGACTTTCAAAAATTCATATAATAGGAATATTAACATTCCTACTATAGCAAGGAATCCCATTGGTTCCCTCCGACATGTTCCCCTACATCACAACTCATATAAATCAGCACATATATATGTAAACAAAATCAACTGTGGTGAGGAATCCTATTGGATCCCTCCAACCTATCATCCTTCATCACATATAGTATTTGATCATATAATATGGATGATCCGCTACCAGGCAAGAAAATATGATGGTCATCCGCTCCAGGAGTGAGAATAATCCAAATCAACTAATAAAGCAGCAAATCATCCAAACATCCAATCAACAATTACTATCAACTATATAATGTACAGGTTAACCAAAAAAGGGAGTTTAAATCACCGAAACTCCAGTTGTCGCTTGCACGTTCTGGTTCCATCTGAATTCGAACGACGTTCAAATTCAGCGTAACATTACACTAGCTCTAATCATCACCCCTCCACTTCCTCATGTAGATAATGCCAATACGACCCTAACAGGACTGAACTCGTTTAATTTCCGACCATTATAATATTAAGGCCGCAGTCAAATTTCCTGCTCCATCCCTCTCTCTTCGTTCTTAAATACGCACAGTCGCCCTTTTCAATCGATCGCCACGCCGCCACTATAACGACCCGCCTTTCATTCCATAGAAAAAAGCATCATTAAGAAGAAAGAAAGGGATAGAAAAGAGAAAAGATAGAAAAAAAACAACATCAGAATCTCACAGCGGAACGAATAAATTATATTATATCACATAAAACATTACATAGTATCATATACATCAGAGTTATGCAGCTAATACAACATAAACTAGAAAGTTTTAAACACCTGTCTAGTTGTTACAATTCAAGTACATCAGAGTAAACAGATACAACTCAAACACAACGGAACCACTATATATATCTACACGCTGAAGCCTCCTGCTCCATATCTCCTCCAGAACTCATCAAAGCAATCCTGTATCACTTAACTACTCATACATAATATGAGTACCCAAGAGTTTAATAAAATAGAAAATAAACACTTGGGTCAGACATGCGTCTGGTGTGAGTAAACGGGTTTTAAAGTTGTTTAACTTTAGAAAATCTTTTGAAAACAAAGGGTATCACGTAAGACTTCCCACACATAAACATTGAAAAGTTTTTACCTTATGCTAACCAAAACATTTGATAGGAAATCCAGTGATATTATAATAGTGTCTAGGGTTGTCAAAATAAAATACAGAAATAGCTGGAATGCTTACATCTCACGTTCCAACATAGTTGGGCATAATCAAAACCGTACAGGCACTTATTGGATTTTGGATTCCATCAATGGCAGGGCTACCGGGGTACCGCCCGTCACAGTACGTGGCCTAGATCATCGTACCGAGGATCACTCCCAATCCCCTGCAACACAAAGCCGGAACCATCCCTTACTGGACAGTCCCGAGCAAGACCACCCCACAGATTGGCTGTCGCCAGTTGCCACACAACCGAAATAAAAAGGGACCTCTAGACAGGGGTAAATCTCGTCCTATTTGGGCATGACCCACTTAGCCTTGCTGCACCTCCCCTGTTTTAGCCATTCCCGGTTGATGAGGCTTGAGGCTACGATTACCTTTATAGGACACATCAAACATAGAATGCTCATCGTCCACCTGACGATGTTCTGAAAGCATTCAATCCATACAAGTTCGTTCCGGGTTCGAACGAAACCGAAGGCATTATCTCGTTACACTCATTTTGGAATCACCCTCAGAGTTAACGTCGATAACCCTTGCACTCTGAATCTTCATCTTCACTTGAGATTCAAGACCTAACGTTTAATTTGGATCGATGTGGTTTTCGGAATTCCAAATTTAGAAACCCGATCCCTGTCTCATCGAAATGCCATCTTAATGTCCAAGTGAATTAAGTTTGAACAATTAATTCAATTCATCATTATCTATTTACACACAGATAGATAATTCACATATCACAATAGATAATCACATTCTCATCATAAACATATAACCCGTATCATCACCACAAACAGATAATCATCACAAACAGATAATCCATATTATCATACTTTAACTAAGCATCCATATCATATAGATATTACTCATCTCATTTCTGAGATCACAACCATCTAATGGAATATCAATATCATCCATAAGCAATGATTTATTAACCACCATCTATAATTAATTTAAAATGAATTAAATTAATTACTTCTATCTCTAATTTATTTAAAATAAATTAAATTAATTACCACATCTATAAATCCTGCTTATATATATCCATGAATTAATTAACCTAGTTACTTAATCATTCACTAAGTATTCATCTTGATTAAACACCTTTGATTAATCATTCTCTAACTACAATAAGTAATTAGTCTTTAATTAATTTCACAAATTTATTAACCTTAATCATAAGCAATTAACATTTAATTACTTCATTTATTAATTAACTATAATTAATTATATTTATCCTTAATTAATTACATTAATTAATCACTTAATTATTAATCATTCCTTAATTAAACAATTCTTAATTACATCATTAATTATATTAATTAATGATCTCTAATTTATATTAAAATTAATTACTTTATTTAAAATTAATTACATTTAGTAATTAATCTAAAACTTAAAATACAATTATTAATCGCCATTGATTAATATCAATCCAGTAATTGACTACCCTTAATTACTCATAACAAATTAATTATCCTATAATTAATTATCTTCATTAATTAATCCCTTAATTAATTACAAAAGTAATTATCCAAATTACTTCATTAAAAATCACCTCTCACTAATTACATTCCAGCAATTGTCATTTATTACTTCTCTTAGTAATTATGCTCCATTAATTACATTAAGTAATTACTCTTATTAAATCATAAAATGATTTTATTAAATTAATTAAACTAAATTAATTAACTTAAACAAATCATAATAGCATAATTTATCACAATAAGTAATTAATCCCTTAAATTCTTAATTATCTTAGATTAATTAATCCCTTAAACAAATCATAACATCTTAGATCAATTATTATTAATCAACTCTAATTAAAAATTAATCTAAATCATTATTTATATCAAATAAATAAGTAAATTCTTAATTATCTTAATTATTTCTAAAATAATTCATTCACCTTATTAATGACTTCATTAACATTCAAATGTATTTAAAACAATACATTTCTAAATTAAATTCAAATTCCATTTTAAATTTAAGATTCAAATTGTTTAACTATTTAAACATTATCCAAATTTTAAATAAATTATAAACCTTAAAATAAATATAAACAACATTCATTACTTATATAAGATACTATATAAGAAAAGTTTAAAACTAAATTATTAAAGAAATCAAGCTTTAAAAATAAATTGATTATTTTAACTTTCAAATTGAAGTTAAACACATCATAACTTCAATTCAAATATTAAAGAAAAGAATTTTGCCAAGTTTAAAAAATTTATTTGAAATCAAATTCATTTTTAAACCTACTTAAAACATTTGAACTTGTTCAACATTTTAAATTTTACAAATCTGATCCAAATTCAAAATTTAAATTCATAGTAAACTTGAACTATATTTTGACTTGATTTTAAAACTTAATTTAAATCTTGCTTAAATTTAAAATTTTCATTTTGAAAACTTTGAATTCAAAAATTCATCAAACTTAAACTTGAATTTAAACCACTGTTTAAATCCCTGCTTTAAAATTTTAAATTTCATTAAACTTTAAAAACTGAACTAAGTCAGGTTTACAAAACCTGAATCTAACACTTACCCGAGACCTTCCATTACTGCTTCGAGTAAAAGCCCTAAGTGCTTCGAGACAAAAACACGATCTACCCGAGTGAAACTCGAGTCATCTCCCTGCACCAACCCAAAATAGTTCATCAGAACTAAAATATGCACGGTGAATATGCACCGGCACTCTGGCGATCTCCAGCCACCATAGCCAACTTCACCAAGTCGCCGACCAACCTCTGACATGATGACGACTATCAGATATCCCACTGCAGCTCGAAATTGAAATCGAGTAATCCAAGCCAACCTGGAAACATCACCCAGCAACATTCCCAAACCTGTCAACATCGCTCACACCCATCTCCGACCATCATATCACCTACGACTCCGGCCAACCCTCCATCTACATCTCCTCTGCATATCCCCAAAGCCTTGCATCACTTGATGCAACAGAGAGCTCAAGAACCTACAAAACTTCTTCCACCAGCAAATTAGAGTTAGAAACTAAAAAGAGCCACCACTGTCGCCACCACCCTCTGACCATCCACCTGAAAATTTTCCCCTACTCACCCATCATCCCTCCATCTCCAGGAAGAACCACAACATCCCAAAATCACTAGAACACCAGATAAAACCCAAAACCCTTATTTTGTTCAACCCAGACAAGCTCATTCAACAGTTAACTAAAAATGTGATATTTGTTTTAAAAATCATAATTTCATACATGCATTCAAATTATAAACTTGTTTTAATAATTTAAGATGTTTTAGATTTGGCTTATTTTCAATAATTACTGATATTACTGTTTTTCAGAGGCAACAGATCTTAATTTAACTAAATTATAATTTATAAACCTAAATCTATACTAAAAAAACAATTTTTGTTTACATATTAAATTCTAACAGAGATCAAATCAAGAAATAATGATTTTCTATTTAAAAATCTTAGTTTAAAAATATAAACAGGTATGCAGATGCCTGACAACAACAACACATATATATATTTATATATACACAGAATATCATCACAATGCAATCACACAAACATGATTACCGCTATCAATCCACATGCTTCAGATAACTTTACATTTTATAGCAGTTATTTTTTTTGAAAACAGAGCAGTTTAATTTAAAAAAATAGTTTGCATTTGATCTTGTGTTCTAGTATTTTCTTTAGCACTGATTTTAAAAAGAAGAACTGTTTTTAAAAACAGAAGTTTACTCACTTTTATATTGAAGAACCAGAGAACAATTTCTGATGCAAATTCACTTTTCTTGGAACCTGATTTGCATTGCTTGCTGTTGAATCTGGGATTTACTTCCAATTTGATTGTTGAATTACTAGCTGATTTATTAGTTGATTCTGGTGTTTGCTGTTGAAGTTGATTTAAACTACATGCTGACCTCCATTCTTCTTGCTTAGATTTGGAGTTGAATTAAACTTCAACAGATTACAGATTTGCAGATTTTTAACAGATTTGCTTTTGAATTTGTTTGCAGATTCTTGAACAGATTTGAGCATTGCAGATTTTAAAACATGAATTGAATTTGGTTTTGAAATTTTACTTATAATCTGATCTCAGTTTTTCCATTTGAAGAAAATTGTTTGAACTAAATGAATTTTCTAAGTTTTCTTATCTATAATAATAAATTTCAAAAATAAACTAATATTGCCACATGTTGTTTTAGTTTGTAGATTAATTACAAGTGCCTTCTCTATGAGTTATAATCTTAACACATATTCATTTTAATACACAAATAAATTTCTTAAATTTAATAAATGTTTAAAAATTCATTTCTAATTTATGTTATCATATTTTAAATGTTTATTTACATTTAGCCTTTAAAATGATCATATATAAACTTCCTTTATAAAATTACACATTTTAATGTTTATTTGAATATTTTTAAAATAATATCTTTAAAACTAAATTTTCAAGAAAGAAAAATTTAAAAATAAAAAGAATATTGAATTACATTTTATTCAAAAGTTTCAAATCAAAATATTATACTCTAATGTAATTGAACTAAGTTTATTTCAAAAGAAAACAATTTTTAAAATAAAACAAAATAAACTTTTATTATAATTTACAATTTAAACTATTATATTTTTTAAACAAAATAAATATTTACTTTAATTTCTTTGAAGATATAAGAAAGATTTTTAAAACAAACTTTTGAAAAGATTTCAATACTAATTTAAATCAATTTTCCAATTCACAAGTTATACATTTATATATATATATATATAATTTTTGAAAATATCCTTATTAAATATAAATTAAAATTAAAATCAAATTCTCTATTTACAATGTATACACATATATACATTATAAATAAAATATTTTTTAAATAAGCTTAGAAAGATAATTTTATCATATAAATATTTTTAACTTTTGAAAAGAATAAAATTCCCAATTATAAAGTTATCATTATTATAAATTTTGAAAAGAATAACATTTGTCAAACTAAATAATTATTAGTTTTCAATAGATAATTTTTGTTTGAATTAGATTATTAAATCAATATTTCATATTTTAAAATAATTATTAATGAAATTATTAAATGAGTATTGCCCAAATTTCTGGGATATCACAGCCACCGACCACCCTGACACTGTCGTGCCATCACCATAAGCAAGCCCAAGTTCCACCGTACCTTACGACCTTGGCCACTCCCCCTTCGCCAGCATGTGGCCCCTAAATAAGCCCAAAAACGAAGCTCCCCCTTTTCTGTTCATCTTCCAACCATGGCCACAATCATTCGCCAATCAACGCCAAAATTTGTCAACATATAACACTCGACGCTCTCTTCCAATTTCCTTCGGACCCCATAGCCAAACGATCAACCCATTCACCTAAAAAATCAAAAGTAGATTTGATGTTCGTCGATGAACTATGACCACCATGCTTCACCATAAACAATCTCCATCGTCCACTTCACTTATCCTGATGTTGGTACAACTTCCCAATTGAAAACTTCCGCTAATAATGCACGGATTGGTCCCCATTGATGTGGATCGTTGGATATGTCTAATGTTGTTTAAAGTTAAATTTGAAAATTTTGTCAACCCCAATTCTTTTTGCTGCCGTGTATACAAAGAGGGAGGAGTATTGGTTGAGACATGGAGGTACGGGCAGAAGCATAGTTTGAATAGTTGACGGGATGAAGTGGGTATGGGTGTGGACATACTGAGGTACACTTAAATTAATAAAATATCCGACACCGTATACCCAAAAATCTAAAACTCAAATTGAGGCGTGTCATCTGGCATTCTATACTAAGTGCCTATATTCCAAACTCAATGTAACTAGTTTCAAGACATAATTCAATCATACACAGAAGTTAGCTTTTCAAAATTGAATTATATTAAACTGAATTCCTTTAATAAATTTCATCGTGTTTCAAGCTCGTATGACCAAATGATACATCTGATTGTCACGAAATTTGTTAACATACAATAATTTAGTATTACAGAACTAATGATATTAGCTTCGTCAAAATCCGAGACAGTGCCTCGGAATGATATTTTCACACGTTAATTGAGATGAGTTATTATAAAAGCAGTTTAATAACTTTTAAATTATAATTTAAAAGTTTATGATTATCATTCTTTTTAAACAGAATTTAAATAAGTTTTCGGTATCAAATTTAATTTATATTAATTCACAATTCACATGTTCAAATAAATCCCTATATTTGAAATTTAAATTGTTTGGCTTATAAACTAACGTTTCAATATTTAAAATGAATTATACATTTAAAAATCAAATATTTAAATTCTGGTTTATTACACCTTGCAATCACAACTGTTACTCCATCTTGTCTACCACCAGAAAAGCTCCAGGTCGACTCATGCACGTAGCCAAATCTCAACCTCACTAGAAAAAGTCACTTGTTGGCATACCAAGCTCCTTCATGCATGCATGAGCTGCTCCAATCACACATGGATGATGTTAACCTCTCACTGCTGACATCTTTGATCACTCAACCCAATTACTGATCATGCGTCAAGTCTAATTGCCTTGCTCTAACATGCGATAGCCAAAGTCGCCGTTCTAATCGAGCTTTGGGTCGCAAAACTCAATGTCGCCATGGTTGCACCTTCAATCCCTATGCACAATCTCCCTAATGTTGATGATTCGGCCCTCCTAGCACAATTTTATATTTTTTCTAGTTCTAGGTCATGATTTGTGATTGAAGTAGATTAGTGCAAAACGAAAATGGGCTCGGTTTTGAAATTGGGTCGAACCAGTGGAAAATTCTAGAGAAGTAGATAAAGGAATGTGATTAATGGAGTTGGACCTAATCGGGCTCTTGTTTAACTTAATTAATTCATTTCTGTATCTTCTTTTAAATAATCCATGTATCTATTAGTAAATAAATCCTAACCCAGTTTAGTTTAATTTAATTTACACTTCATTCTACTAATTATATTTTGATAATAAGATAATTTTATTTAATTCAATATTACTTTATTTCCATTTAATTATTTATTGTATTCAAACTACTTCAATTACTTGAAAATTATTTGTTGTATAAAACATTTCTTATTTATTCGAACATTTTATTCAATTTCAATAAATTACCTGAAAAAAATTATTTATTTAATTCAATTACTAAAAAATCCTTTATTAATAACTTTCAATTAATAAATATCCATTTACAGAAATAATAATTATCAAATGTTGAATTAAAATATTTATTTAATTAAATATATTCGTTTATATGATGTAGAAAGAAGGGTTATTACAATATTTTTGACGTTATTCTTCTCAGTGTGGCTTACAATATTCCAACTACATTGGTCTTCCACTTAAAGACATCATTACAGCCGATGGATCATATCCCTTCATGTATAACCATCAAAAATCATATTTTTATAATGTGCTTAGAATCTATTTTTGATTTGTGCATCATACTATATCATAGAGTCAATACTCTTAATGATTACACTGAAAATTGAAGAATATCAATTCTAAACATTGATAATAACTCATAGTTTCTCTTTAATGTGCATTAATACTTATTAGACATTCTAATGTGTTGTGCATATTAAGGTTTGGTTTATTTTGTTTCATCCTTTGAGATTAGTTTTATCTTTGGATTATACCTAAATCCACTTTGCTATCAATAATTTCTAGAAGAAATTCCTTTACTACGAAGTCGGTGTTTCTTGAAACAATAGTTGTTAAACAAAGCAATGGAATAGATATTTGTAATCACTTTATGAATTGCTTTATATATAAAAGTGAGTTTTTTAGTTTACGATAGTTATGCTCGAAACATAATTGGTCATCTTATGACAATCATTCCCAAACTCCTTTGTAGGGTGATTTATACAAGAACCCTCACATACAGTTATTATGTGCACTCGTTCGATTCGCACAACCTGAGAACTCATTGGCTTAGGATATGTTAGGGTTTTATATAAACCCTTATCTTGTATGATTTTGCAAACTGTTCTTTATATGAAATTAATTTTAACCTTGTATGTGACTCTTAAGCACACAACCTTACAGAAAGTTGTTAACTCAACTTCACTCATTATTAATCGTACTTTGTCCAACAAAGTTTGATTATACCTTTTTGCTACATCATTATATGTCATAAGAAAGAGTGACTTTTGAGATTGTATCTATATTCATTCTTTAGTTACGTGCGGAACTATTTCTAATAAACTCACTTATTCAATCAAATCGAGTCATTTTATTAAATATAATTTCATTTACTTCCATATTATACTCTATGAACTTATTACAGATTTCATCTGCTTCCATTTTATACTGTAAGAACTTATTATAGAAATGCGACATGTTTATCAAATACACATGTTCATGTTTATGATAATTCATAGGTGAATCCAATGATGTAAGTAAAACCATTTTGGTACTAATAGACTTATGATTGCATACATCTAAATGTATCTTGGAAGAGTTCATTAACTTTTATGTCGCTCTCACTAAATGGGTGCTTTGACCTTAATCTTTTGAGATATGATTCACTATTTCCATATGATTCACAATCAAAAAATTAAATAATCATTCCTCAAAACTTTTGGCTTAGTATGTAATTTCAAAATAATTACAAATAATTATAAATAATTTCATATATTTCTATATTTTCCGATGCATCGCTTTGTTTTGAAAAAAATACCACTATTATAGTTTATTTCATAATAAATGCTTGTAATATTCATATTGAAACAACATTATGTCTATTATTCAATCAACATTGAAAAAGAATCATTATTTCATAAATAATGTTTGATATGTTATATGAAAATAATTTTCATAACTCGATGCGACCAATAAGTGTTATGTGGCATGCTCTCCCAATTTCGACCATTACTTTAATAGTGTACAAAATAATAAGCTTCATTCAACCACTTAACGTTGGCTATTTATTCTATCTACTATAACCATTTTACAGTCAAGAGTTTTCAGATAAAATATCTTGAATCGGAAGAATAAATCTATAATTAAAAAAAATTAAAAAAATATATTTTGAAATAGAAATCACATTTCTCATTCCAATATTAAGTATCAATTATTATAATTCTCGTTTTTTATGTTCTTTATGAAGCATAAGTAACCATTCACTCTCTTCATCCCAATTGTGCCTTATATTACATCTACCCTCGTACATTCATTTTTCTTTCAAAATGGTCAAATCGTTTAAAAGGAAACCTCGCTATGAGACCATAATGAACCCTTTACAAAAGCGCATTCAGTAATCCTTAATATATAATGATATTAAGTATGTCGCATTTTACGCAAACAGATCAAACTTACATTTCAATTATCAAATTTTTAGATCTATCTCATAGCCTTTTTGGTCTAGTGTTACATTTAACATAATAATATCATTATTGTAATCAATTAAATCAAATACTTGATCTCACACTATGGTTTACTTGTATATCTCGAATGGACTAATTTGATTGAAGTTTCATACATGAGGAACTATTTACCGTATAATATTTGTATGTGATTAAATACGGATCGGACATCCATATTAAAACATTGCTTTTAGAGTTCAAAACTCATAAAGAAAAATACATAATCCCGGGCAAATAAACATGTGAGTGACCAATTATGAATGTATTTAATAGATGTAAAATTTAGTGCTTGCATGGGTATTGAAATAATAAAATGCAAAATCATTTAGTGGTATATTTTATATTTCTATTTGTCAATCTTTAATTCTGTTCATTTGTATATCTTAATTGACAAACTTTTTAACAATTATATTAATTGCACAAATTTACATTATAAATTTATATAACATATGTTCTTACAATTTTAGAAAGGTTAAATGTTACAATTTTATTTGTCAATTTCTCTAGTGCGTGTCAGGACTAATATGCCTTGGGATTCTGCCCTTGATGAAAGTTTAACAAATCAAAAGTCTGCATATGATGGATAACTCATTATCGGTCGTATCATCACATACAACTCTTAACCGTGGTTCCTTGTCCTAATCTCATCTTTATCTTAAGGAATGCTCAATAGATAAAAAGATATTCACTCATACCTACCATTTCATGATGGCTTAAGTATAGTGTACATACCTTGAGGAAACCTCAACAAATATGTGCAACCATCTTACCTTGTCTATTAAATATATTAATGGCATCACACAATGCATCCCTGGCTTAAGGAAAGCTCAATTACTAAGGAGTATACAGGTAATTTATTAATGTATAAATGGTAGAGGACAACTTTATATTAATGATTCATAATCATTAATATTTTTAATTGATTGGGAGATAATGTATATTTCTTATAAAATATCCTCGGGATTCAAGTGTTAGTCAAATTGGAAATCATGGTATATGTATTATACATATGATTTATCCTTAAAGACTCATATGGGTTTCTTGTTATTCTACCTTATATTATACATTCATATTATATAAGTTTAATTATTATATAACTTTTATAACTTAACTAACTCGTGTAATAGTCTTATGTATATTATATTAATTAAATCTCATTTCACTAATTCAATTAATTAGCATTTTAATTAATTTTATGTTATTCAATTAAACAGTTTAGATGAATATGTATACCATTATATTAATGTTTATACATGTATACATACATACATATGTATTTTATTATTTATTAATCAACATATAATTAACATATTTAATTAAGTATAAATTTTGAAAATTTCTTATGTATATATATACTTATAGAATCTTAAATAATTCAAGATAATATTACGCATATCAATATTTGTATTGCATACATACATACATACATATGTATACATACTAATTAACATTTAATTTTTTTTAATATATTGATCTGATTAATAAATATTAAAATTTTAAAAATATGTTTAATATATTTTTCAAACCCTTTTGAAAGCTATATTATAAGATTTACAGTATACAATGTTTTCAAAACAAATTTTAAAATCACGCTATAACATTTATAATGTAACTCTTATTTTAAATTTAACTTCTAAATTTGAAATATTATTTTAATTTACAATAACTTTAAAAATTAGTCCACGGCCCAAATTCAAATCGGGCCTTTTCTATTGAGGATGACCATTTGTATACTTCACCTTTTGAGCTAAGGTGGTAGTCAGGTAGGGCAGGGTACTTGATTACCCAAAACCAGCATAGACACTACCACCCTACTAAATGGGTAAGCTTAATTAGTTGGCCATAATATGACTAATTTAGACCGCACAGACTATTAGATATTGATACCAATGTTGGAACCGGACCAATCGAAAGCAATTGAAATAAGTAGGTTTAAAAAAATATCCTATTTTGGATCAATTAGACCTATGAAGTCTAAAGGATTTATTATATCCAATCTAATATTGTTTTAATAAAATCATATTTTATTATTATTTTTCTTAATTTTATTAATTTAATTCTAAATAATTAAGTGTGAGATATGAAAAGGTTTGAATATATAAAAAATATTTGTACTTTAATTGCATTTTAGAATTGTTAAACATTAAGAAAGAATGATTAGTTGGTGTTAATATATAAAATAAACAAGAATAAATCTATTTGCAATCACATAAGGATATAATATGGAAGGGAATGAAAAGTGTCATCATTGATTGATTCCACCTTCCCTCTTTAGCAAATTTAGTTGATACAACATTTAGTTAATACGCAAGAGATATTATGACATAATAACATAAACAACAAATTGTAATATATATATATAATGTATGTGTGCATGTATGTATGTAATTACCTCACTTTTAATTTTTTTTGGTAATAGAAAAGTTTTAAATCATGCCTTGGCAATTTGAAATACAAATATATGTGTGTGTGAGTGTGTCTATACGTACGTACATACGCACACACACACACACATACATATATGTATGTATAAGTACATATGTATGTAAAGATTAAACCAAAACTTTCCAATTATGTGACGACCCAACATTTTGAACGATTTAAGTCAACAATAAACCACACATGGCTAACTTAAACCATTCAAAAGGGCAAATTATCAATAGGGTTTACAAAGAAAATAAGAGAAAAGAAGGAAAACAAAACACATAATCTCGCAACGGAATGATAAAATATAATAATCAAATAAACAGTTCATGAAGCTGTTTTGAAATATGCATTTGATTTCAATTTTCAACATAATCAGAGTATAATCAACAAACATACCAAAATAATATAGCAGAATAGTAATAGTAAATACGGTCTAGCAAAGTTCATCTTTATCTTCAAGGAATAATGTCTTCAATACTGAAATACTCAGGCTGACCCGAGCGTAATGAAAAGACAAAACACTCAAGTCAGAACTAATAATTCTTATGTAAGTTAAATCAATAACAAATAAATATGAGTGTAATAGTTTCAGAGATGTTTAAGGGATTTTCCATCTCCTATATAGTGTACAAAGTGAGTGCAATAACTTAAGAGATTTTCCATCTCTTAAGGATCAGTTAAACTATCTATATGTAGTAACATACACTATATATGTAATGTCTATTAATGAAATAAATATTTTTCCTAGCGTTGAGGCTTTACATTAATCCACCTTAACACATTTTTAAGCAGGTAGTCTATGCAGGTCTTGTAACACAACCAGTAACGTCGGTATCCAGTGAGTACCTTGTAGGTGTCATACTAAAAAAAAATCGTAGTAGGCGTGTATAAGGATAAAAGTAAGACAGTGCATGTGAGGCAATGCCCAAGGTAGGACTCTACCATTTTACCCTTTTTGGCAGGTCGTAACATATTGTCGCAACGACTGTCGACCGAGTCCACCAACCTAAAATCAAATTAATGTGCATCGATCAAGTCAAAAATCAATATAATACGAAGAGGTGATAGCCCCTAAAGGTAGTGAACTCCTTCGTAACGACCTGCCTTTTTGGACATTTAAGCAGACACACACTTCAAACTCAAACCATTTAAAAGGGCAGATTGTTATGGGGTAAGTAAGAAAAAGAGAAGGAAATAAAACAAAACGGAATCTCACAGTGGAATGACAAAATATAATAATAAAATAACAGTTCATAAAGCTGTTTACAAATAAATTTAGCTATTCTTTTGCAACACAAAATCAGAGTTAAAGAAACAGAAAGAAATAAATAGTAAATACAGTGGAACAACATGATGTAGTATAATACATATCATAAATAATAATAGTACAAATCTTCGTCTTTCCCTTATAGAAATAAGTTCTTCAACCCTGAAATGCTCAGGCTGACCCGAGCGAATTGAAAAGACAAAAAATTCGAGTCAGAACTAAAAGATCTTATGTATGTTAAATCAACATTAAATAAATATGAGTGGTACGACATCAAAGACGTTTACGGGGTTTGACATCTCCTATCCAGTGTCTAACGTGAGTGCAATAACTTAGGAGATGTTCGAGATTCCCATCTCCTAAAGATCCGTTACACTATCTACTATATAGTACAACATGCTATAATAATATGTCTATAGTAAAGTAAAAGTATTAAAATAACATTAAGGCATTACCCATATTTCCCTTAACACATTTTACATATTCCCCATAGTCTATATAGTACCGTAACTACCCCCGTAAACTAGAGGGCTATCAGAGGGCACTCCATAGGTATGGTACAGAACAAACTCGTAGAAGGCACGATAGGGCATGCGCCACGAAACACGAGGAAATGCTGGGGTAGATATATCATTTGCGTATCTGGACCAGTGGTAACGCATAGCAGCTACTACCGTCCACCTTGGAAGACACTCCTAAATCAAAATCAAGGGTGGTAACCAAATCAAATCACAAAGTCAGAATATAGTATCGAAGAAGTGTGCCCGATCGAAGGAATGACCTCACTTGACCCTGCATGGCTCCTGATTTTAGCCACGTCAAGCCGACTCACGAGAGTCAGGGTCACGTAAATACCTTATACAGAATCGTTCGCCAAATCATCCTACTTCATTTCTGGAATCTTCACTACGTACACAGTTGTTAAAGTGGTTTTCATTATTGGCAGAGAGTATGGCAATATCCGATCTCGGTCTCTTCAGCAACCAATCGCTTATTACACACCGGATGGTTCTTTTATATTTCAAAAGTCAATTCACAATTTATATCCAAAAATCATATTCTCAAAACCATATCACTCTCGGAATTATATTCACTTTCAAAATCAAATCATTTTCCAAATCGTATTTCTTTTCAAAAATCATAATTTCAAAATAGTTTGAACCCTCATTTCAAAACTTCATATTTACTCAAAATATGTTATAAAAATCCCAATTTAGGTTATACACCATTTAACCGTATTCGTTTGTAAGGATTTTGAATATATACACTTCCACCTTACTTAGTCTGAAATTTAGAAATAGTCTAAATGGTTATCATTAGTTTAAATAATTATAAATAGTTAAAATAAAATTTTAAATAGTTAAAATACTCTAAAATAGTTTGATATAGATTAAAATATTTTTCATGATTTATGATAGTTAATGTTATCCTGCCTTTTGGCAAGGCCGCGACACCAAGGAATCGACTGGAAACTAAAGATAGTTCTTCTCCAATGCCTGTTATATGTAGGTCAACTATGGTATCGGTAAATTTTGTCCGAGTCCGGGTCAAGCTACAATTGGTATGACACGACGAGCAGACCCATGGAAGTCAACTTTTTGAATTTCAATCCAATCGGAGTTCATATGCTCAAAATATGATCGATGCAAGTCAAGTAATGCTCTCATTCGTATCCATTGGATCACCTTCTCCGTATCGCTCTGGTCATATCTATCTCCTTGCAGGCCTCGTTTGCATCCATCAAGCATCCACCAATTTGTTTCCACCTATACACATTCCACTTCATATCCATCCGGAAGCATTCTCCTTCTAATCGATCAGAGTCGTACTTGTTCGTATCCATCAAGATCGTGTCCACTTCGTTCGTGGCCATCCCATTCACATCCAAAGACATCGGTTCCCTTCGTATCCATCAAACTACATTGCTTCATGTCGATTCATTGAGCGCTGCTTCGCATCGTTCATGCAAAACAAATTAAGCGATACGAAGAGGACAGGTATGAATCGATACGAAATAGGACGAGGTTGATCGATGCGAATAGGGGGATGGATGTGAAAGGATGGACACGAAACACATAAATAAGCATCGATACGAAAGGATTCGGCTACTGATCGATGCGAACGACATGGATACGAAACGATTGCATAGGAGCGATACGAATGGAGCCTACAAAGATGGATGACTCGGTCGTACGGCATGGAAAGTGGATCGATCCTAAAAATTAGCGTCGCGTCATCAAATACCACGTGCTTAGGAGCGATATGAACAGAGCGATGCGAAAGAGAAGCAATATGAACTCAGCAGCCATAAAAAAAAAATACAAATTTGCATCGATCATAACTCATAATCTACAAGTCGAAATGGTATGAAATTTTCACAAGAGCTTGCATGCATCCTCGAGAATGTTCATGATCGATCTCGACTCGATTGGACAAAATATTGATCGATACGAAATTCGTTCATATCGATCATGGACCAAATGCAAATGTCATGGAATCGATCATGTGGGCCCGCCCATGTGAGAGAAGAGGTCTTCCGAGATTTGAGCAAGATATTTGCAGCCTACGCCAATAAATAGCAGCTCAAGATCAACAGAAAAGGGACTTTTTGGCTCTTCAACGTCCAGACTCTGCTGAAATCACCATTGAACTCGAAATTCATTGTTGTACTCGAAATTCACTATTGTAATTCATTGTAACCAGTAGAAAAAAGTTAATAAAAATCAACCACTCCATAGTGGGCGTAGGCCATACGTCGATCCACTCTAAATCTTTGTGCTCCTCTGCTTTTTTCTAATTATTGTTTGTAATGTTTGTTAGATAATCCTCTTTTTACATTTATTTTCTTCATTTTATCCCTTAACACACTTCCGAAGAGTGTTGTGCCCAATTTTGGTACAAAAACTTTGGTGCTTTCATTAAGAAAACCTAGTTTCTCCTACTCGTTGGATCTACTATCGATATTGGATTACATAAATCGAAGAAGAAGATTCAAATTTCAAGTTTAGAGTTCTTCCATCATATTCAGATTTGCGTCAAGTCTAGGAAAGAGCTTCGCTATCCATCATGGTTATTACAAGGACCACTTCTACAGCTATAGATCTTGAAGGATGGGACTGACACAATCCTGTACAGCTACCTCTTGTCGATCAGAATTCTACCGGGCCATCAGATCCGCAAGGCCCTGTCACCAGGGAAGAATTTCATCTGCTTATGCAAGAACTAATTCAGAGTTGCCAATAGCTTATTCAACAACTCCATGCTAATGAGGAATTGACCAACCAACTGAACCATCAACAACGAAGGAGATCCAAGAGGGATCTGGCTTCCTATTCATCCTCTAAGAGTTCAGCCTCTTCAGATTTCATCATAGATCCACACGTCCATGGTTGGACGAAAGTTATACTCAAGCTACTGGACATCGGCATACACTGAATATTGGGCAACTGAGGGTTTTCCCGTCAACCAACTATCAAAATAGACCCTCCTCCCAGGGAGGTACTTTTCCTCATTATGTCACAGACAACCGCACCGCCACTACTGGTATAGAATTGGGAGTTGATGCTCGAAATCGGACAGATCCAAACCGACACCAACATACTCATGAACCTTATATTCCATAGAACTTAGAATCAAAAAGGAGAGACATGGACTGCCGACCGCATTCTGACCCTTCCTCGCATTGTGGAACCTGACCACACCTTGGCTCAGCAGGCCCAGAATGTCCAGATGCCGAATATCCCGACGATGATCCATCAGATAATCTGAGAAAGTCAAGGCCACTCTAGTGACGACTAGGGAATCTCCTAGAGTCATACTTCTTTTACTGATGTGATACTCTATGCTGAACCACCTTGGTGATTCAGGATGCCTACTTTACCCGTTTATGAAGGGAGCTCTGATCCTAATCAATATATTTTGAAGTATGAATGGTTAATGAATGTTGTGCGAGCTGATAATGCAGTTAAGTGCTGAAGTTTCCCGATCTCACTAGGAGGCATAGTGACTATGTGGTTCACCCGTTTACCATCTCGATCAAAGTTTCTGAAGCAGTTGCATGCATGTATCGAGGCCGATGAATGTTAATACTTTGTATAGTGTCATTTAAGCTCTTAGAGAGACACTCAAACGTTATTTGGAGAGATTTCATGCTGAATACGCTGAGATTAGCAATCCTAATGATAACTCTATTCTGTTGGCATTGACTAAGGGGATTGATCTCAATTCTGAGTTTGGCAACTGGTTGGCCGAAAATCCTCCTGCATCATTGGATTGTTTCTATTCCAAGGTAGCCCAATTCTTGAGAAGGGTGGATGCGAAACAGTCTTAGAAAAAGGATGACGCAGGGCCTAGTGTAGAAGGAATTCAAAGGAATGTTGCTGTTAAACAAACCGGGGAGAGTTTCGAAAAAGTGCAAGTGAACATACAGAATAAGTAAAATCAACAGAAAGGCGATGGTAATCAAAATAGGAAGCGGGATCAGAATCATGGTCCACGACGTCGGGCTCCTTTGTTCGATAATTATACTCCTTTGAATACGTCACTGGAAAATGTGTATTTACAGACCTACAATACTGATGCAGCTAAGGCCAGAGAAGAAGTTGTGCAAACTATAATTCCTGAAAACATGAGTTTGTGGTGTAGTGTGATGAGTCATTCACGACTCAGTGAAGGCATGAGTCGTTGCCGAGCTAAGGAAGGAGGGCCACGAGTCAACAAGCCAAGGGGGAAGGTAGTCCGACCTAAGAAAGCATGGTCACGACCTAACAACGGAGTTTTGAGTCGTCTCCGACCTAAGAAAACACAGGAAGAAGCATTCCGACCTAACAAGCTCCGACCTAATGATATTGAACGAGATAACTGTGCCGAGTTACGAGCTAGTGATGTTGAACAGGATAACTTCGCCGAGTTCCGATCGAAGCAAGCTGAACTGTCTTCTATTTTAGGTCGTAGGGGATTGGGTCGTGTTGTATTTTAGGTCGTTACCGACCTATGAGTTGTGTTGGGTGTTAAGTCGTGTACATATGTTGTGTGTTGTATTGCTTAACTCGGTCATGAATGGGAAGTGTTAGGTCGCGTACGACCTATGATGAGTCGGTCGTGTTGAGTCAGGTGAGTTGGTCGTACTTGTTAAGTCGGCCAGGGGTTGAGTCGTGTACATTGGGCTGTATTGTAAAGGGGTTGAGTCGCGTTTGTTAAGTCGGTCACGACTTAAGTTGGGTCGTAGGTCGGCAACGACTTAGGGACTGGGTCGAAAACTCTATAAATAGGGGCGTGTGTTGTACATATGAGGTGGTTGATTTTTTGAATAAAATTCTCTTTTGTTAGCTTTGTGCTTCATACCAATTGGTAGTTGAGTGTAATCTCCTATCTCCTCTTTCGGTTAATCGAGTGCGCTCGATTCAACGATCGTAGAAGCCGATTCACGGAATCTAGTGCGCTAGATCAACGTGTGAAGAATCGTAGATCTTTAAACACGGTATAGTGCGCTATCAACGTGTTTGAGATAGCTAGAGTTCGGTATCTTTGGATCAACGAACTTGGGCATTTTGGTATCTTCAACTCACCGATTGCTACATTTCATTGATTGAAGTTTTGTTTCGAATAATCCGCTGCGTCATTATTGGTATCAGAGCCATACTTAGCCAATCATAGCTAAGTTGATTCTTGGAGCCAAGTTTTTGAAATTTGAAGTGTTCATCGTGTTCATATTGAAGTTGCATCAAGTTGGAGTATTCGATCCATTCCATTTTAGATCAAAGTGTTGGAAGGTGTTTGAAGTTGGAATTAGGCCGTGTATACTATTGAGGTAGCCGAGCCTAGGGAGGATCATTGGAAGTTTGTTCGAGCTAAAGAAGTGTAGAACCGTACCTTGTGCTTGAAGTTGGACCGAGTCAAGCTCTTGCCGAGTCAAGGGTTGAGCCGTTTCATATTGCCGAGGCAAGTGGAGGTCGAGACAAATTGTAGCCGAGTCATTGTTGAGCCGTGACTTATTGCATTGTTGAAGCTTTGAATTTTTGTGTTCGAATTGTTGAAGTGGTTGTGAAAGTTTTTCAATCATGCCACCAAGGAGAGCTAATCGTCATCAAAACGTTGAAGCTTTGTATCGTAGAGAAGAAGCCGAGCTTATGGAACAACGTATTAATGAAAAGTTTGATGAAGGCATTGGAAAATTGGAGAAATTGATGAATGATTTGAATCAAAGGAGGAGATCACCAAACTCGAACCATGGAGGAAACCGAGTTTCGCCATCGGTTACGGAAGCGAGGAGGGTATCACCACATTCTTGTAGAGATAGAAGAGAAACATCAATTTCATCACGAAGAGATCATCATGACTATGCACATGAAGAGAGACGAATTCAACGTGAATTTGACAATGAAGCATATAGAGATGAAGAGAGACATAGTCAAAGAAGCATGCATGAGCGAAGGGATGATAATGGTCGAGATCGATGTAGACGTACTTTTGATTTTGTTGAAGAAGGTGATAGAGCTAGTATCCATTATCGAGATCGAGACCAAGTTCGAAATTCTTATCGGGATGTTGAAGATGATCGTCGATGGGAATCGGGTATGAAGATGGAGATTCCGGAATTTAAAGGCGGGATGGTTGCTGAAGAGTTCTTAGATTGGTTGTCTAATGTGGAGGAAATCTTTGATTTCAAGGAGGTCCCGGAGAATCGAAGGGTGAAGTTGGTTGCTACTAGGTTGAGGGGGAGAGCTTCGGCGTGGTGGCAACAAACTAAACTTACTAGGGAGAGAATGGGAAAGTCAAAGATAGAATCATGGGATAAGATGAAGAAATTGATGAGATCTACTTTCTTACCTTATAATTACCAATCACTTATGTATCAGAGGTTGCAGAATCTGAGGCAAGGGACAAAGTCTGTTAGTGATTATGCTGATGAATTTTACCAACTCATTGCCAGGAATGATATTATGGAAACGGAAGAACAGCTAACTGCTAGATTTATTGGGGGATTGAGAATGCAGATCCAGGATATGGTTAATATGTTTGATCCTAGATCTGTAGCAGAGGCACATCAGAAGGCGTTAGCTTAGGAGAAGCAAGGAAGGCGTGGAGGCGGTGTGTTTACTAATTCCAATAATCAAGCGAGGGGTGTTGGTGGAAGTTCTAATGTTTCTAAACCTGTTTCAAAGCCAGTGGTGAAGGAGGCTGAGAAGGCAAAGGCTAGCAGTGTTTTCAAATGTTATAATTGTCAGGAGTTGGGTCACAAGAGCAATGAATGTCCGAAGCCGAAGAAGAGAACCATGGTTGCAGAAGTTGAGGAGGATAATGGTGAGGAGGCAGAATGTTCTAATACACCTTATGTTGAGGAGGAAGAAGAATTGTTTGGAGATGAAGGTTGTAATCTTATGATGAGGAGGTCATGTCTTACACCAAAGCAAGAGGAGGATTGTAGTTGGTTGAGAAGCAATATTTTTCAGTCGACATGCACTATTCTGGGGAAAGTTTGCAAGTTCGTTATTGATGCTGGGAGCTGTGATAATATTATTTCTACAGAAGCAGTGAGGAAGTTGAACTTGAAGACTGAAAAGCATCCTAAACCGTACAAGCTAGCATGGTTAAGGAAGGGTGGTGAAGTGAAGGTGTGTCGAAGAGCTTGTGTTAATTTTTCTATTGGGAAGAAGTACAAAGATGAAATTTGGTGTGACGTTGTAGACATGGATGTGTGTCATCTATTGTTGGCCAGACCATGGCAGTTTGATAGAGCAGTTCAACATGACGGTCGTGCCAATAGTTACAGTTTCATGTTCGAGGGTACGAAAATCACTTTGGTTCCTAAGAAGCAACAGCAGAAGGAGAGCACGCTGGAGGAAATTGAGGAATTGAAAACTCTGTTGACTTTGAAAGAGTTTGTTAAGGAAGTTGAAGAGGAGCCTGAAGTATTTTTGTTGATTGGGAGAGAGAGTAGTGAAGAAGTTGAAATACCAGAAGCAGCAAAGCCAATTTTGAAAGAATTCGAAGATGTCTTTCCAGAGGAGTTGCCTAAGGAGTTACCGCCACTTAGAGACATTCAACATCAAATTGATCTTGTTCCGGGAGCAGTGTTACCACATCGACCACATTACCGAATGAGTCCGAAGGAACATGAGGAGTTACGAAGGCAGGTGGAAGAGTTGTTGGAACAGGGACGTATTCAGGAAAGCTTGAGTCCTTGTGCCGTGCCAGCATTATTAGTACCAAAGAAGGACGGAACATGGAGGATGTGCACAGATAGTAGAGCTTTGAATAAGATCACTGTCCGATTTAGATTTCCTATGCCAAGGTTGGATGACTTACTGGATCAGTTGAGTGGGGCAACTATATTTTCAAAGATTGATTTGAAGAGTGGTTATCATCAAATTCGAATTAGACCTGGAGACGAATGGAAGACAGCTTTCAAGACGAGAGAGGGGTTGTACGAATGGTTGGTTATGCCGTTTGGTTTGTCAAATGCACCTAGTACATTCATGCGGGTGATGAATCAAATCTTTAGACCATTCATTGGGAAGTTCGTCGTGGTTTACTTCGATGATATTCTGATTTACAGCGGGAGTATGGAGGAGCATGTTCTACATTTGAGGGAAGTATTGATTATTCTTCGTGAAGAACAATTTTATGCTGCTACGAAGAAATGTGTGTTTATGACGCACAGTGTTTTATTCCTGGGTTATGTTGTTTCAGGAAAGGGTATTCAAGTGGACCAGAGTAAAGTTGAAGCTATTAGAAATTGGCCACAGCCGAGAACTATCACTGAAGTTAGAAGTTTTCATGGATTGGCATCATTCTACCGAAGGTTCATTCCACACTTCAGTAGCGTGATGACTCCAGTGACTGATTGCATGAAGGGGAAACAATTTGTATGGTCAGAGGAAGCGGAAGTTGCCTTTGAGAAGATCAAAGAATTATTGACGACAGCACCAATTCTTGTTTTACCGAATTTTCAGTTATTGTTTGAATTGCATACTGATGCTTCGAAGGTTGGTATTGGAGGAGTTCTGAGTCAGAATGGGAAGCCAGTTGCTTATTTCAGCGAAAAGTTGTCAGGAGCAAAGATGAGATACAGTACATATGACGTTGAATTTTATGCTGTTGTACAAGCTGTTAAGCATTGGAGACATTATCTATTTCAGAAGGAATTTGTTCTGTACACTGATCATGAGGCATTGAAGCACTTACAGGGGCAGGATAAAATTTCAGCAAGACATGCATCTTGGATTGCATATTTACAGCAGTTTACTTTTGTCGTTAAGCACAAATCAGGGGTGACAAATCGAGTAGCTGATGCTTTGAGTAGGAGGAGTCATTTATTAACGACAATGAAGGTTGAAGTGACAGGGTTTGAAATGTTGCTAGAACTGTTTGGGAAGGATCCTTGCTTTGCAAAGTTTGTTGAGAAAGTTAAGGATGGGAGTACCGATGAATTTATGTTGGTTGATGGTTTTCTGTTTAAGGGAAATCGTTTATGTATTCCGGATTGTAGTCTGAGGATGAAGATTGTGAAGGAGTTACATGAGGAAGGGCATGTGGGCCGTGAACGTACTTTGCAGTTGATTTCACAGTCTTACTTTTGGCCATCGATGAGAAAAGAGGTTGAAAGATTCGTGGAGAGATGCCATATTTGTCAGGTGTCAAAGGGAACAGCAACGAATGCAGGGTTGTATATGCCATTACCAGTACCATCTAAGCCATGGGTTGATATTAGCATGGATTTCGTTTTGGGTTTGCCTAGAACTCGAAGGGGAAATGATTCTATATTTGTAGTGGTGGACAGGTTTTCGAAGATGGCACATTTTATTGCCTGCAAGAAGACAGCGGATGCAGTTCGAGTAGCACAGTTATTTTTCAAGGAGATCTATCGACTTCATGGATTGCCAGAGTCTATTGTGTCGGATAGAGATACTCGTTTTCTGAGTCACTTTTGGTTGAGTTTGTGGAAGATGGTGGGAACGAAACTGAAATTTAGTAGTGCTTATCATCCACAAACTGATGGACAGACAGAAGTTGTTAACAGGTCATTGGGAAATTTGTTGCGATGTCTTGTACAGGATAATTTGAGAAGTTGGGACATGAAGTTATGCCAAGCTGAATTTGCACATAATCATGCAGTGAATCGTAGCACGGGATTCAGTCCATTTCAGATTATCTATTCAAATTTACCCAGGGGACCGTTGGATTTGGCAGTAGTACCACAGTTGAAGGGAACAGTTAAACGAGCTGTTGATTTTGTTGATGAGCTGACTGAATGTCATAAAATCGTTCAGGAACGATTGGAGAAATCGAATGAGAAATATAAGAAGTCTGCAGATTTGAAGCGACGAAATGTTGAATTTAACGAAGGCGATTTGGTGTATGCTGTGTTAACGAAGGATCGTTTTCCAGTGGGCACTTATAATAAGTTGAAAGCCAGGAAAATTGGACCTGTAGAAGTTGTGAAACGGATCAATGAGAATGCTTATAAGTTGAAGCTGCCAGAAGATGTATACACTTCTGACGTATTCAATGTTAAGCATCTTGTGCCATATTATGGAGATGGACAATCGGAGAGGGAAGAATTTACAAATTCGAGGACGAATTTTTCTCAACCAGGGAACGATGATGCAGCTAAGGCCAGAGAAGAAGTTGTGCAAACTATAATTCCTGAAAACATGAGTTTGTGGTGTAGTGTGATGAGTCATTCACGACTCAGTGAAGGCATGAGTCGTTGCCGAGCTAAGGAAGGAGGGCCACGAGTCAACAAGCCAAGGGGGAAGGTAGTCCGACCTAAGAAAGCATGGTCACGACCTAACAACGGAGTTTTGAGTCGTCTCCGACCTAAGAAAACACAGGAAGAAGCATTCCGACCTAACAAGCTCCGACCTAATGATATTGAACGAGATAACTGTGCCGAGTTACGAGCTAGTGATGTTGAACAGGATAACTTCGCCGAGTTCCGATCGAAGCAAGCTGAACTGTCTTCTATTTTAGGTCGTAGGGGATTGGGTCGTGTTGTATTTCAGGTCGTTACCGACCTATGAGTTGTGTTGGGTGTTAAGTCGTGTACATATGTTGTGTGTTGTATTGCTTAACTCGGTCATGAATGGGAAGTGTTAGGTCGCGTACGACCTATGATGAGTCGGTCGTGTTGAGTCAGGTGAGTTGGTCGTACTTGTTAAGTCGGCCAGGGGTTGAGTCGTGTACATTGGGCTGTATTGTAAAGGGGTTGAGTCGCGTTTGTTAAGTCGGTCACGACTTAAGTTGGGTCGTAGGTCGGCAACGACTTAGGGACTGGGTCGAAAACTCTATAAATAGGGGCGTGTGTTGTACATATGAGGTGGTTGATTTTTTGAATAAAATTCTCTTTTGTTAGCTTTGTGCTTCATACCAATTGGTAGTTGAGTGTAATCTCCTATCTCCTCTTTCGGTTAATCGAGTGCGCTCGATTCAACGATCGTAGAAGCCGATTCACGGAATCTAGTGCGCTAGATCAACGTGTGAAGAATCGTAGATCTTTAAACACGGTATAGTGCGCTATCAACGTGTTTGAGATAGCTAGAGTTCGGTATCTTTGGATCAACGACCTTGGGCATTTTGGTATCTTCAACTCACTGATTGCTACATTTCATTGATTGAAGTTTTGTTTCGAATAATCCGCTGCGTCAAATATTATTCAGTATAAGAAACCTGCTCCAAAACAGTCATAGGAGAGACAAATTCAGACAGGGAAGTTTTATAGATTCCACGGAAGCTACGGCCATAACATGAATGAGTGCCATCATTTGCAGGATATCATTGAAAAGTTGATACGTGAAAGAAAGTTGCAGCAGTTTGTGCGGGCACCGTACTTTGGAGGTGCAGGCCCATCAAATCAAAATCATGTACCAAATCAGGCGAGACAGGGGGAACCCACTCGTACCAGCGGGAGTTAGTGATAAATAATGTTAGTGGTAGTCCTCATCCAGCAGATCGAAGTTGGAAGGAAATGGGGTCGTATGCTAGTTCTGCGAGGCATGCGAGCTTCAAGTGTTGTAGTAGTTTGGAAGATGGGGATCCAGTGAAGCAACAGTGGACGATGACCGACGACATCGTCTTTCGAGAAAGAGACGCCGGCCGGGTCGAAGCCCCAACCATCGATCCACTTGTCATATCAGTTCAAGTAGCTCCTGCTTGGATGAAGACGATCTTGGTTGACTGTGGGAGTTCTGCGAATATATTGTTTAAGTAAGCCTACGACCAAATGAAAATGGAGACTAAAGATTTGGAGCCTTGTCAGCCCCATATTCATGGCTTCAACGGAAGTGCAACCACACCCCCTGGAGTGGTGGAACTGCCAGTGGAATTAGGAATTGGAGAACATTGGAGAATCCAGATATTACAATTTGTTGTGCTAGATATAGACTCGCCAAATAATGCTTTCTTGGGATGACCGGCCCTGGCTGAATTTAAGGCTACCATTGCCCCCCTGGTGTTTGACTCTATAGTTCCCCACCGATCATGGAGTCAGAGTCATTCAAGGAGATCAGGCTGTTGGACGAGCCTGGTATGTTGCTGAACTATGAGAAGTGCAGCAAAAGGAAAAAAAAGGAAAGGGCGTAGGGGAATCTCTCTACGTCTGCTTTGTTGAAAATTAACAATTGATGCCTGGGCTTAGGCCCGGGAACCAGAACCAATTCCCCAAGAGATCTTGACCGAGAGTTGCCAAAAGTGAAGACGAAAGTAAAGACAGTCAAGCTTCTCCGGCCTAGCTGACGATCGATGTTCCGATCAATGATAACAACGATTCTAAAATGATAAAAATTGGATCTCAGTTAAGCCAACAAATGCAAGAGGAATTGGTTGAATTTCTCCGGGAAAACCTTGATGTTTTTGGCTGGACACATTCTGACATGTGTGGAATCTCCCTGGACATCGCAAGCCACACGTTGAATATTGACCTGCGGTACATCCCGATCAAACAAAAAATGCGTGGTATGGATCTAGAGAGATCTGTCGCCCTTAAGCAAAAGGGAGATAAGCCTAAATCGAATGGATTTATTCGAGCTGCGTTATACCCGGAATGGGTATCCAACCCTATTCTTGTTTGAAAGCTAAATGGGAAATGGAGAACGTGTGTTGACTACTCAGATTTGAACAAAGCTTAACCCAAAGATGGTTTTCCGCTTCCTCGAATCGATCAGCTCATAGATTTAACGACAGGACATGAACTCTTATCCTTCTTGGATGCATATTTCGTTTACAACCAGATACCCATGCACTTACCCAACCAGAAGCATACCAGCTTTATGACTGATCTAGGACTTTATTGCTACAAAGTTATGCCTTTCAGACTCAAGAATGCCGGAGCAACTTACCAATGGCTAGTTAATCAGATGTTCGCTAACCAGATTGGAAAAACAATGGAGGTATACGTTGATGACATGTTAGTAAAGTCACGATTCCCTATTGATCATATTAGAGACCTGGGATCAATGTTTAACATCCTCCAAGAATATAGAAAGAAACTCAGTCCGTTGAAATGTCACTTTGGGTCGCATTAGGAAAAATCCTTGGGTTTATCGTCAACGCTCGAGGAATCGAAGCCAATCCCAAAAAGATCCAAGCAATCAGAATTATCAAAACCCCAAGAACTATAAAGCAGGTCCAGAGCCTCAACGGGAAAGTAGCAGCACTGAGCAGGTTCATTTCAAAAGACAAATGCATTCCCTTCTTCGATCTGATCAGAAAAGGAAAACAGAACTTTGAATGGACTACGGAATGTCAGGGCGCATTTCGAGCACCGGTCCAACATCTCTCCACGCCACCTATTTTGTCAAAACCTATCGATTATGAGAGATTGTATATCTATTTGGTGGTTTTGGATAATGCCGTCAACGCTGCCTTAATTCGAGAGGAAGACCGAATGCAAAAGCCAGTCTACTACATAAGGAAACGACTGACTAGAGCTGAGAGAAATTATCCGAAGCTAGAGAAGTTAGCTTATTATCTTGTTATTGCCTTAAGGAAGCTCCATCCATATTCTAGGCTCATCCTGTCACCTTTTACACCGACCAGGCGTAATGACAGGTCCTTACGCGACCTAAGACTCTGGTAGGCTACACAAGTGGAATATCGAGTTAAGTCAGTTTGACATTATTTACACTTCAAGGTGAGCCATTCAAGGACAAGTCCTAACTGATTTCATAGCTGAATTTACTATCCCAGAGGACTTGCCCAAGCGAATCTCCCAAGTATATCTGGAAGCTACATACCGATGGTGCATCAAACGGCCGTTGCTCATGTGTCGGGGTTGCAATTAAAAATCCCGAAGGTCGATCTATATCTCTAACGTTGAACTTTCATGCGACCAACAACGCAGCTGAATATGAAGCCCTGCTGTGACGACCCGGAATTTTTGATCCCGAAAACTCCAGATAGTTAGGAAAAAGAAGAAAGAGATAGAAGAAAAAGAAGAACAGAAACACCAACATCTCACATTCGCAGCGGATGGAATATAATAGCAAATAATAATAACAGCTATATAAAAGAAAACTGTATCTGTCAATTTATATTTATATACATCAGAGTTACAACATCCCATAAAAACTGGATAGTATAACAACATGTCCATATAACAACAACAATACCATAGCAGAATACACTCCATACGCTCCTGCCATCCAGCTCGCCTCCTGAGCTCTAGAACATCCTATCCAGAAAATCTTTAATACTCGGTCTGACCCGAGCATTACATCAAAGTAACACCCAGGTCAGGCTAGAAACCAGCGTGAGTAAACCCATCTAACATGGAATACAACAGCATAAAACTTACATAAAACCCGGGGTGACTCGTATCAATTTACAACTTCGCAATTTGTTATAGACATCACTTATTTCACACATCATTTTCTAAGTACCAAAACTTAGATTAAATGGTCCAATTCACTTAAATCATTCCATTCCAGCCTATTGATTTCACATATCAAGTTATAAAGAATCGAAGTGGTTTCGGGTATTAACTAATACCCGACTCCGTTCTCTTCGAATTCAATACCGTCTTATCCCAAATTATTCAAATGAAACACTATTCAAACTTCAAATACAGGGTGTCACCTATGCACATTAATTCATCATATCTTATCACATAGCATCACAAATCACATATCCGAGATATCAACCAATCTAAGGCATGCAATATTATTCAATCATTCATAAGAAAAATAAATTAGTCATATCATTTCTAATTAATTTAAACAAATTAAATTAATTACTTCAACCACCCTTAATCCTACTTATTTAACATTAATTAATTACAAATAAATTAATTAATCATCCTTTAATTATCCATTTAATTAATCATCCTCGATTAATTATCTTCAATTACATAAAGTAATTATCCTTTAATTAATTACATAAATTAATAATCTTCAAAACAATTTAATTCATTAATCAATCCTGATTAATCACATTAGTAATTAACTTCCCTTAATTGCTTATATCCATTAAATCAATTCTTGATTAATTACATTAATTGATCTTTTAATTACATTGAGTAATTATCTCTTAATTACTTTCCCTATGTAATTATCCTTTAATTACCTTCCAATAAGTAATTTCCTTTAATCTAATTACATCCAGTAATTATTCATTCATTACTTCACTATGTAATTACACCCCATTAATTACATTAAGTAATTATACTTAATCCAACACCAATGATTATCATTAATTAATTAAACCTAATTAATTAAAATTAACCATATTAACTTAATTAATTACACTGAGTAATTAATTTCCTTTAATTACTTCATTGAGTAACTATTTTAATAATCTTCTTAACATTAAGTAATTTACCTCTTAATTACTTATTAATTAATTATTCCTTAATTGATTAACCTTGATTAATCAAATATTAATTAAGTAATTAATTACGCTCCATTATTTTACACAAATTAATTTATCTTAATTTAATTACCTAAATTAAACATTTAAGTTAATTAAGTAATTATACTTTAATTACTTTTGTTAACAAACATAATTAAAATTAAGACAAATCATGTATTACATAAACTCTTAACTTCCATTTATAACAAATAAATTTAAAAGCTAGGTTAACACTCTTACGTTTCATTATAATTTGAAAACACCTTGGTTAAGGCTCTAGCTAAAACTTTTGTATTTAGTAACAGGTTAAAGAAACTCCAACCAAATCAATATTCTCAAAATATAACACACGAGACCGAACTCGACACAAACCAAAATTTCCCCGATGACAATCACGAGCCAGACATTAAAACCTCTCGAGTCGAATCCCTATCTTCTTCCACTTCCCACTGCAATAACCAAAGAAGAAAACCCACTAATATGCCAATGCACGATGCACGTGCATAAGGCATCGGAGCAACGCCGATTAACGTTAATGCCATTTTCGAGTCGCCTCCGACCTTCCCAACCCTACAAGTTGCCTAGAGCCCCTATCGATCAGTAAAATCGAAATCGAGATCACAGAGTGCATCCGGAACAAGGTCTAGTCACCAAGCTCCTCTCCGCGCCTAGCTTCGATCATCAGAAGTCTCGACAACCTGTCCAGAGACTTGCCATCGTCCCACACCAGTGTTCAACCCTCCCTTACTAATTCCGATGCACCATAGTCGAAGAAATCGAATCAAAACCAATCACGTCTCATATCACCACTAAAACCCTAGTTTGGCCTTGCCGCGCCACCACGTTGGTTAGTACTTCCTCCAACCAATTTTCCCTTGTTCGTTACTCAATGGTCCATCTCTGGCCTCAGTCTCTATATTCCCATACTTCGAGATCGCTGAGAATCAAATTTAAACCCAATGCCGATCATCTCGAATTAACTCAAAAACCGTGTAACTAAAAATCACAATTTCTATGCCTAAATTCATCGTTGGTCCATGCGAATCCCATTATGAAATCAAATGATGAATTTAAAATCATTGATTTTCGACCAAAATTAGTTTATTACTGTAATTTCAAATTTTTGTAATGATTTCTTAATATAAACTCTCGGTATTATTTTTAAAAAGAATGTTGTACAATTTCAATCAACTTTTATTTATATATCAAGACCTAACATCGATTGAGAAGAGTGGAATTGAATTTTCTTAAAGTATCAAGCCTGAAACACAAAAGAGACTATATGTACAGTTAATACACAGGCATTGTATACATATATTCTCAACCAAATATTCAAGTAATCACTATGTACTATGTTTCTACAAATTATCATCACATGCAACAAATTTAATCACAGATTTAAAGCTGTTTTTGAAGAAAAGGTCTACTCACAGTTGAAGGACAGAACTTAGAAACAGAACCATGAAAATTGGAAGCTGCTGCACTTGAAAATTTAAAACTTGTTACTGAAACTTGAACACTTAAGATCTAAGAATTCTTTAAAAACTAAAGCTTGCACTTGTCCTTGATGTTTGATCTGGATTGGATTTCTGAGTTGATTCTTGCTTTTGTTCACATTTTGAATTTGTGAAGAAATTTCTTTTTTGATTTGTTTACTGGTTTACAGATTTTGCTTGTTGATGAGTTTCTTTATTTTTTTATTTGAACTGATCCAAGAAGAAAAATGGAGTAGGAAATAATGATGATATATATCCTTGAATAAAAGAAAATAAATATAATTGAGACACTTGTTAAATTATGAAGTAAATTAATTACACTTGTATTTGCATGTAACAATAGGTTTACACTTGTAATTATAATGTATTAATGCGTTTTTTATATATGTTATTATAGTTCAATTTTAGTTTTATACTAATAATATCTTTAAGTGTGTTTAATAATCAAACTTCTCTTTGTTCAAATTTTATTTACTAAACTTACATTTGTAATTATGCATGATATATTTATTTTAAATGTTTATAAAGCTTTTGTATTTATTTTATCAATTAACAATCATTTTCTTAATTTATATAAAGAAAGTTTCCTTTAAGAAAAATAACATAAGACAAATCCTATTTTGAATCCAAAATAATTTAAAGTATTTATCTTTGAAATTTCAATTTAAATCCAGAATTCCAATTCTAATTCAAAATTAAAAATCAACTCATAAATATAAATATACACTTTTAAGCAAATACATCTTAAATTTGTTTTAAAAATAAAAATTTCTTTATTTAAAACCTGCTTATCTATATATATTCAATCTTTATTATTTTCAGATATTTATAATTCAACTTTTGTTAAAAATTTAAATTCATTTATATATCCAGATATCTTTATTTATCAAATTTCATTTGTTTAATCAAATGAAATCAGTATCTCAATAGTTTAAAATTAGTTAACTATTAAGTTAACAGATGTTCAAAAATCCGGGTTATCACATCCCTCCCCCGTTTGAATCTTTTCGTCCTTGAAAAGGAACGAAGCCAGGATTTATTAAAATACTTAATATTAGTTAAATCACCTTTTGATCATTCTTAAAACACTTTAAAATCTATATAATATTACAAAACAGTTTTATAAAAATACTTTTTGTAATTCGATGTCTCAACCAGTCCATCCTTGTTCTCATAGAAATTCGACCATACGTTGATCAGGCGTAAGACTGAAAATCTACAAGTGCTTGGCAGATCCGTTTTCAACATCCAATGAAAATACTTTGAAAAATAATTTTACTGAAAATATTAAAAACATTTTTGAAAGTAGAGGAAATATCTTTGGTGAGAATGCTCTGGAAATCACACCCCCATCCATGGTCCCAGTTAACCCGATGCCAATGTTGCCATACCGAGAAAATCCATAGATAACTGTAGGCCTCCACGCCCCTCGATTACACCATGGAATCCGCTATAGATCGCAGCTACAACTGGGGTTACGTTGCTATCACAGCAAAAACCCATATAACTGTAGACCTCAGCGCCCTTGAATTTCGCTGCCAAAAGAATGGAACTTCTCCACTCCACTCGATCATATCGCAGTCCACCGATGTTACATTGCCTTCCCAGCAAAATCAAACGTAGACCGTTGACACTTACCTCCACACGATTTTCGCTATGGTCCACACAGTAGATCGCAGCGACATCGAGTTACACTGTCGTCACAGCACAACCCAAATGCCTCTGTAGGCATCAGCGCCCTCGACTTTCGCTACCTAATAATTCTCAGGAGCTAGTTTTGTCCGAACTCCTCACAGGATCAACTTTAGAACTTCCCCCTTAGAGGCTCAAGGCAGTACCACCCTATGGTACTCCTGAAGAGTTCATTCAAGGGAGCGCCTTTTTCTCCAGAGTCAGCACTTTATACTATACACATATAGTATCTTCAAATCATACACCTAGTATGAATCATATATAAATTTCCTTTTTCAAAATCGACTATCTCAAAATCGATAATTCTCAAACTAGGCTTTCCAAATCCAATATTGATTTTACCCAAAAATCAAAAGCCTTTCCAAATCCAAAGGTTCCCAAAACCTTTTTCCAAAATCCTCATAAGATTCTTTATATATAGATATATATAATCCTTGATAAAAAATCCTTGGATCATTTCAAACTTGTATAAAACCCCTTTTATACTTTAAATATTTACAAAGCCCTTTCTTCTGGCTATAGATTCACAAAGGGAGCTTTATCTTATATAACAAATATGTATAACTTTGTTTATTCCAAATCAAATATTCAAATTTGATTACTCTATAAAGTCACTTACCAAATTACTTACTTCCATAAAGTAAATTTTCACCATAGAAATATCCAATTTCCACTTCACTTTATCATATATTTCACAAAATATACCTTTCCTTTCAAAAACCATTTCATATTTCTTATCCATAAATTCCCAATATCAATTTCATTCAAACCCGTACGATGTACACATCTCATCTGTACGCTATATCAATCTGATCGCTTACTAGATCACACAATTTCACTTTCGAACTAGTATCGTCCACTCGACTTCCTAGTGCGGACTCAGATCTGGTTTCTTGATCAAAAACCGTCATTCTCCTTGCATAGCCATAACTATGATAGAGAATATCCAGAACTAATCAACAACCCATATCTAGGTTTGCCGTCGAAAACCAAGTGAAAAATCCCAACTCGGATCGATACACTATCTCAAAATTCTATGCTCGAATCTGGATCAAATCACTATGCGAATAGAATAATATACGTACATCCTACGTATTTATCTTCATTGATTATTAACCAAATCAATTCTCTTTTCCGTTCACATTTACTTAAATTTCTATCCACTTATCCACAATTGCTTGAATCCTCATTTGGATTATCACCTCAATTCTTATCTCAAATGGATATTCAATCATAAACAGTTTGAACTCCGTCCAGCTTAAAAGTAGAAAATAATTTGAAAAGTTAAAAATAGATAAAAATAATAATTATTAGTTGTAAAATAATTATAAAATAGTTAAGTAATTGTAAAATAGTTAGAAAATAGTCAAATAGTTTTAAGTAATTGCAAAATAGCTATAAAATAGTAATTAGTTATAAAGTAGTTGAAAAACAGTAATTAGTTTATAAAACAATTGAAAAATTGTTAAAGAGTTCCAAAAATAATTGTAAAACAAGTATAAGATAGTTTTAGTCTTTAAAAAGAAAGGTTGTATAGTAAACAGTTTGGAAAATGGATTTATATTAAAACATTTTATTTTGAAAATAGTCCAGAGTCAAACTGTTCAATTCCCAACCTCCATTTCCAATCAATTCAATTTAAATTTCCACTTCCATTTAAATCGATTCAATTCCAATTTAAATAACTTCAATTTCCATTGAAATTGATTTAATCCCAATTCAAGTTGAATTAACATTGATTCTTTCCAAATTCAAATCAAATTCCATTTGAATTTAGACCTATTCAACTTTAATCACAATTCCAAATTATTCAAATCAATTTGGACTAATTTCAAATTGAACCCTATTTCAATTCAATTCAAATTTCAAATTTAAACCATCCCGAATTATATAAATTCGAGTTAAATTTTTAAATGTTGATTTAATCCTTTAAATCAAATCAAATCGACATATATCTTTAAACCATTTAATTTTGAATCCAAATTTCATTTCAAACTTATTTCAAAGTTCAAATAATCATTCAATTTTTTTTAAACAACTAAATCTTTGAAATTCAATTTATCATCAAATTTCAATTTTGAAACCAAACCTTTGAAGTTTTATCTTAAACATTCAAATCTTAAGTCCAAAATGATTCCATTTCATCTTAATAATGGATATATGAGCACACCCCATTTCTTCATTTATTTAAACAAATCCAATTTCAAATTATTAATAACAACAGGATGGTATCATTCAAATTATTTAGAAATATCCATCCATTTCCAACTTCCAGATCTCAAAACCCATTTTGAGATCACACAAATTCCCAATTCAAATTAACCATTTAACTTCCCAAGTTAAATCCCAATTTCATATTGAAATTTCCAAATCTGGTTGTCCATTCAAACTTATTTAACTTCCTCTAATTTAAATTCAATTTAAATCCCGTTAACCCTACTCAAATTTGAGTTCCCATTTCAAATTTAAACTTCACATTAATAATCTTTCCACTTATTAAGTTCAAAAAATTATCACTTTGGGTATCACATCTCATTCCAAATTTAAAACTCAACATTTAGAGTTTATCTCAAACCAACTTTGATATTATGTATGTCTCTCATATATACATATTTATTCCTTAGCCACCAAGCCAAATTTTAAAATTTAAACCACCTTTGGTTTTAATTCAAAACAAATTTTCTTTAAAATTTTCATACATCTCTTATTTGGAATAGGACCCTTTCATTCAAGTACATTAAATAATATTATTTATTATTTCTTTATCACTTTGAAACCATTTTCAAATTCTAGACCCAGATTTAAAACTTCACAATCTAAACCTACTTCAATTTATAGGACATACTCACCTAAATGTTCTACTTCCTTAAAACATTTTATTTTTCTTACTCATTATCACACATTTCATTATTAAACACAACAATCATTTACGATATTACCCAAGATTATCATATCTGGAAACTAGTTCATTATTATCTTATTCTGAAACTCCTTCCCAAATTCAAGATTTATATTTCAGTTTGAATCCATTTCAAACTTATCTTTAATTTAATTTCAATTTGGTTGTATTTCTATTACCTCTCAATTTAATTCCAATAATTTAACAACGAATTACCTTAATATTTATTAGAAGAAAATATAGCTATATATATCAAATATATTCTTATAAAATCATTTAAAATCTTTATATAAGAAAATAACAAGTACGCTCTCATATATATATATAGACACACACACACACTCAACTCATTCTAGGGTACCATTGACCCTATCCTTAATGAATAATCCCACCAGAGCCAAGGTTCTCGCTTAACCTTCAGCTCTGATACCAACTGTGACGACCCAGAATTTTCAATCCCGAAAACTCTAGATAGTTAGGAAAAAGAAGAAAGAGATTGAAGAAAACGAAGAACAGAAACACCAACATCACACATTCGCAGCGGATAAAATATAATAGCAAATAATAATAACAGTTATACAAAAGAAAACTGTAGCTGTCAATTTATATTTATGTACATCAGAGTTACAACATCCCATAAAAACTGGATAGTATAAAAACATGTCCAGATAACAACAACAATATCATAGCAGAATACACTCCATATGCTCCTGCCATCCAGCTCGCCTCCTGAGCTCCATAACGTCCTATCCTGAAAATCTTTAATACTCGGTCTGAGCCGAGCATTACATCAAAGTAACACCCGGGTCAGGCTGGAAACCAGCGTGAGTAAACCCATACAACATGGAATACAACAGCATAAAACTTACATAAAACCCGGGGTAACTCGTATCAATTTACAACTTCGCAATTTGTTATAGACATCACTTATTTCACACATCATTTTCTAAGTACCAAAACTTAGATTAAATGGTCCAATTCACTTAAATCATTCCATTCCAGCCTATTGATTTCACATATCAATTTATAAAGAATCGAAGTGGTTTCGGGTATTAACTAATACCCGACCCCGTTCTCTTCGAATTCAATACCATCTTATCCCAAATTATTCAAATGAAACACTATTCAAACTTCAAATACAGGGTGTCACCTATGCACATTAATTCATTATATCTTATCACATAGCATCACAAATCACATATCCGAGATATCAACCAATCCAAGGCATGCAGTATTATTCAATCATTCATAAGCAAAATAATTAGTCATATCATTTCTAATTAATTTAAACAAATTAAATTAATTACTTCAACCACCCTTAATCCTACTTATTTAACACTAATTAATTACAAATAAATTAATTAATCATCCTTTAATTATCCATTTAATTAATCATCCTCGATTAATTATCTTCAATTACATAAAGTAATTATCCTTTAATTAATTACACAAATTAATAATCTTCAAAACAATTTAATTCATTAATTAATCCTGATTAACCACATTAGTAATTAACTTCCCTTAATTGCTTATATCCATTAAATCAACTCTTGATAAATTACATTAATTGATCTTTTAATTACATTGAGTAATTATCTCTTAATTACTTTCCCTAAGTAATTATCCTTTAATTACTTTCCAATAAGTAATTTCCTTTAATCTAATTACATCCAGTAATTATTCATTCATTACTTCACTAAGTAATTACACCCCATTAATTACATTAAGTAATTATACTTAATCCAACATCAATGATTATCTTTAATTAATTAAACCTAATTAATTAATTAAATTAACCATATTAACTTAATTAATTACAATGAGTAATTAATTTCCTTTAATTACTTCACTGAGTACTTATTTTAATAATCTTCTTAACATTAAGTAATTTACCTCTTAATTACTTATTAATTAATTATTCCATAATTGATTAACCTTGATTAATCAAATATTAATTAAGTAATTAATTACACTCCATTAATTTACACAAATTAATTTATCTTAATTTAATTACCTAAATTAAACATTTAACTTAATTAAGTAATTATACTTTAATTACTTTTGTTAACAAAACATAATTAAAATTAAGATAAATCATTTATTACATAAACTCTTAACTTCCATTTATAACAAATAAATTTAAAAGCTAGGTTAACACTCTTACGTTTCATTATAATTTGAAAACACCCGGGTTAAGGCTCTTGCTAAAACTTTTGTATTTAGCAACAGGTTAAAGAAACTCTAGCCAAATCAATATTCTCAAAATAAAACACACGAGGCCGAACTCGACACAAACCAAAATTTCCCCGATGACAATCACGAGCCAGACATTAAAACCTCTCGAGTCGAATCCCTATCTTCTTTCAGTTCCCACTGAATAACCAAAGAAGAAAACCCACTGATATGTCGATGCACGGTGCACGTGCATAAGGCATCGGAGCAACGCCGATCAACGTTAATGCCATTTTCAAGTCGCCTCCGACCTTCCCCACCCTCCAAGTTTCTTAGAGCCCCTATCAATCAGTAAAATCGAAATCAAGATCACAGAGTGCATCAGGAAAAAGGTCCAGTCACCAAACTCCTTGTCGCGCCTAGCTTCGATCATCAGAAGTCTCGACAACCTGTCCAGAGACTTGCCATCGTCCCATGCTACTGTTCAACCCTCCCTTACTAATTCCGATGCACCATAGTCAGAGAAATCGAATCGAAACCAATCACATCTCATATCACCACTAAAACCCTAATTTGGCCTTGCCGTGCCACCACGTTGGTTTGTACTTCCTCCAACCAATTTTCCCTTGTTCATTACTCAATAGTCCATCTCTGGCCTCAGTCCCGATATTCCCATACTTCGAGATCGCTGAGAATCGAATTTAAACCCAACGCCGATTATCTCGAATTAACTCAAAAATCATGTAACTAAAAATCACAATTTCTATGCCTAAATTCATCATTGGTCCATATGAATCCCATTATGAAATCAAATAATGAATTTAAAATCAATGATTTTCGATCTAAATTAGTTTATTACATTAATTTCAAACTTTTGTAATGATTTCTTAATATAAACTCTCGATATTATTTTTAAAAAGAATGTTGTACAATTTAAATCAACTTTTATTTATAGATCAAGACCTAACATTGATTGAGAAGAGTGGAATTGAATTTTCTTAGAGTATCAAGCCTGAAACACAACAGAGACTATATGTACAGTTAATACACAGGCATTGTATACATATATTCTCAACCAAATATTCAAGTAATCACTATGTGCTATGTTTCTACTAATTTTCATCACATACAAAAAAATTTAATCACTGATTTAAAGCTGTTTTTGAAGAAAAGGTCTATTCACAGTTGAAGGACAGAACTTAGAAACAGAACCTTGAAAATTGGAAGTTGCTGCACTTGAAAATTGAAAACTTGTTACTAAAACTTGAACACTTAAGATCTAAGAATTCTTTAAAAACTAAAACTTGCACTTGTCCTTGATGTTTGATCTGGATTGGATTTCTGAGTTGATTCTTGCTTTTGTTCAGATTTTGAATTTGTGAAGAAATTTTCTTTTTAATTTGTTTACTGGTGTAAAGATTTTGCTTGTTGATGAGTTTCTTTATTTTTTTATTTGAACTGATCCAAGAAGAAAAATGGAGTAGGAAATAATGATGATATATATCCTTGAATAAAAGAAAATAAATATAATTGAGACACTTGTTAAATTATGGAGTAAATTAATTACACTTGTATTTGCATGTAACAATAGGTTTACACTTGTAATTATAATGTATTAAAGTGTTTTAATTTTTTTTATATATCTTATTATAGTTAAATTTTAGTATAAAGTAATAATATCTTAAGTGTGTTTAATAATCAAACTTCTCTTTGTTCAAATTTTATTTATTAAACTTACATTTGTAATTATGCATGATATATTTATTTTAAATGTTTATAAAGCTTTGGTATTTATTTTATCAATTAACAATCACTTTCTTAATTTATATAAAGAAAGTTTCCTTTAAGGAAAATAACATAAGACAAATCCTATTTTGAATCCAAAATAATTTAAAGTATTTATCTTTTAAATTTCAATTTAAATCCAGAATTCCAATTCTAATTCAAAATTAAAAATCAGCTCATAAATATAAATATACACTTTTAAGCAAACACATCTGAAATTTGTTTTAAAAATAAAAATTTCTCTATTTAAAATCTGCTTATCTATATATATTCAATCTTTATTATTTTCAGATATTTATAATTCAACTTTTGTTAAAATTTTAAATTAACTTATATATCCAGATATCTTTATTTATCAAATTTCATTTGTTTAATCAAATGAAATCAGTATCTCAATAGTTTAAAATTAGTTAACTATCAAATTAACAGATGTCTAAAATTCTGAGTCATCACACCTGCTTGTCGGATTGAGACTCGCCCGAGATTTAAAAATCATTGCTGTGGAGATTTATTGTAACTTGCAATTGGTTGTGTGTCAAATTCAGAGGGAGTACCAAGCCAAAGATCAAAGACTGGCTGCTTACCTAGCTCGGGTTCAGAAGATACTAAATTAGTTCGATTACTATGCTATCTACCGCGTCTTCCGAGAGAGAAATCAGAAAGTCGATTCATTAGCAAAGTTATCTAGTACAGCTAAAGCACAACAAATAGGACTAATTCCTATGGAAACGTTATCTGCCCCAGGCATTGATCAAATGGAGATAGGCTGGGTATTTGAAATCATTCCCGGTAAGGTGTCATGGATGACTCCGTTCACAAATTACCTAGAGCATGGAACCCTGCCGGAGTGCAGGAGTGAAAAAAGACAAGTTCTTTGGAAGGCTTCGCGATTTACTATTCAGAATAGGGTCATGTATAGAAGAGGGTACTCCATTCCTCTACTTCGGTATATCGCTCACGATGAAATTACACGAGTGTTACATGATGTACACGAAGGAGAATGTGGATACTCTTGGCCGACTGTAAATCGCGATGCGTCGGATTATGCCAGAAAATGTGATAGGTGTCAAAAGCAAGCTCGGATTTCTAGGGCCCCACCTACCAAGATAACGCAGATAGTCAGCCCATGGCCGTTCGCAATATGGGGCATCGACACCATTGGTTCTCTACCTCTAGCCATAGGTGGTGCGAAGTATGCCATCATAGCAGTTAATTACTCTACCAAATGCGCGGAAGCTGAGCCCCTTGCTACAATCACGACGAAGAAGGTGGTCAACTTTGTAGTCCGCAACATTATCTACCGATTTGGTCTCCCACGTACCATCATCACTGATAATGAAACCTAATTTGACAGTGTTGAATTTAAGAACTTCTATCAACGATTCCAAATTCAGAAGTAATTCTTCGCAGTTGCACACCCTCAAGTAAATGGACAGGTTGAAGCTGTGAATAAAGTTATAATGTCTATTCTGAAGAAATGACTGCAAAAGGCTGGGGGCAAGTGGGTCGATGAACTTCCTATGGCTCTATAAGCTTACCGAACAACCCATAAGTCCGCTACCGGCCACACACCATTCTCTCTTTCCTACAGTTCAGAAGCCGTTATTCCGGTTGAGATGGAAGTACCTTCTCATCGTGTGACTTATTATAATCCGAAAACAAACGCCATATTACTTGCTGAATCTTTGGATTTTTTGGATGAGAAGCATGAAGAGGCTGATTTGAGGGCAGCCGCATACCGAAGTCGAGTCACCCGATTATACAATGCCAAGGTTCAACCTCGAACCTTCAAACTCAGTGATCTCGTCCTAAAATGAATCACCTGGTTCCTTCGCACATGAAACAAACATGGGAAGGACCGTATGTCTTCGAACGAAAGCTCGGAGATGGCACAATCAAATTATCGATCATTGCTGGTCTTACCTTGCCGAGAGCTTGAAACAGCGAAAGCCTTCGGTTCTACTACACATGAAAGATATTAATTATTTAGTTTACTTTTCATTCATAATTTATTTTTGCATTTCTAAATTTGAATTTGTAATAAGGTCACTGACTGTGCCGTATTTTCTTATTTCAGCAATAAAATGCAATCTCTTCGAGCCAAAGCTGTGATTTTTTTGAAATGCGTCATACAACTATCACTATGAATAGAGAGCTAAATTCCACCCGACGGTGGTATTTATACAAATAGGGAGTAACTATGATATGACCGGTTACTCTCTAAGTGAAACCCAAGCTTGGGGGTACGTCATCACATCGAAGCCAAAAAATGACTGATATACGATAATCCTTTAACTGACTCCAGATTCCCAGAGTGCGAGCTAGAGTGCAAAATCATAAATACGGTCTCATAGAGGGTGGATCCATCCACCAACAACTTCTCCTGTATCTTGACCAATTTTGATGAGATGGATCCATCCATCTAACGATCTCGCTTGTTAACTCAGGGTGGATGAGAACCGACCATCCACGATCCTGATAGATTCGTCATTCCCGGAGTGCAAATGAAATCCTAAAGCCTAAACAGATGTGACTGACCATCTGTCGGCCAACTCCAGATTCCTGGAGTGCAAACTGTAGTATAAACATAAACTAATTTCGGATTCCAAGAGTGCAAACTGGAGTTTCAACATCAACCAACTCCAGATTCTCGGAATGCGAACTGGAGTATAAACATAAACTAATTTTGGTTTCCCAAACTGTGAACCGGAGTATCAACATCAACAAACTCTAGATTCCCAGAGTGCGAACTGGAGTATAAACATCAACTAACTCTGGATTTTCGGAGTACAAACTGGAATATCGACAACAATTGACTCTAAGCCTCGGAGTGTGGATTGGAGTATAAACACCGACTAACTCTAACATCCCAAGAGTGCGGATTGAAGTTTAAACATAAATATCCTTAACACGACTCTGAGTCCCCAGAATGCGGTCAGAGTATAAACTTAAATTGGGTATGACTAACCACCCACGAATCAATCTAAAGTCCCCAGAGTGGTGACGTAGTTATAAATACTAAACAGGCATGAATGACCGCCCATTAAAATAACTTAAGTCCCTGAAGCGTGGACGTGTAACTAAAACTTAAGCAGGCATAATCGACCACCGACAAACAAGTATAATCCTTAGAGTGTGGATACGATCACAAATTGGTGAGCTAGTGTGGCTCGACTACCATGCTTCCGTTTCATTTTATAAAGATTAAGACCGATGTGCTAAAGGAAAACAACGATTACTGACTGATTTTTCTAGTATATTCCCGAATCTGAGGGCAGAACTTAGGTACCGACCACTGTTTGAACAGCGCAATAACGGAATTCGAATTAACACTCGATTGCGACCCAGAACAGTAGCCTCGAGACTTAGAAAATAAATCTAGGTCCGAATTAAAGAGCTAAAGTTTCACAAGTATATCAAAGGAAAGCTCGAGTGTTGAAACACTTAAGAAAATTAACGCAAGTTAAACAGAAGACAAAATGGAATTTTATTAGAATTATTCTTTGGAAGAAAAAGATTAAGTATAAAGCTATACAAAAGTCGTACTAACAGGGGCCAAACCTACATCTACACATGGCCTATAAAAAGAAAGCAAAAATAGATTCTTATCTATCTTCCAAAAATGAGCCGAAGAGACACGTATATTTTTTTCTTTTCTCTCAGTTTCTTCTTTGGTGTGGACCCGTTGGAGCTGCCACTTGGTTTTCTCTTTGAGCCCTTGCCTTTCGGTGGTCGATCTCCAGTCGAGGGCATTATATCAACTTCCTCCTCCAAACTCACTGTATGGGAATGCTTCCTGAAGGCGGTGTCGGAGGAACAGTAACAATAGTAGGAGGCGGGATAGATACACTTGTATCAATGACCGTTCCTTCCGGAGATATCATCAGCAAAGGGGCTGGACCAAGGCCAGCCATTCCACCTCCAAAACTACTAGCCCATGCAGCCGCTTCCATCTCGGCGTTAATTTCAGCTATTATTTCCTTTTTATGAGCTTTGTGTGCATCGCCGAAAGTGCTAGCGACTGTACCCGAGGAGCTACTCACAGGTGCTACTCCACCCATAACAAAAGGCAAGCCAGCAAAGGGATCATTGTGATGACCGAGAAGCTCCTTCATCATCTGTTCATCAAAAGTAAGTGTGCTCCCTTGTACCCCATCTGTACGTGCAGTACCCGTCGTTGTGATCGCTTCGGATGTGATGGCCTCCTGCTCTTGGTATCGCTCTTGAGTTGCAGGAGGTACGATCGATATAGTTCCAATCACTGAATGGAAACAAAAGGAGAACCATTAATAATTACTTCAAGTTACACCTTCGATTTTGAACAAGCATAGGAAATGTTCAAAGTACCTTCCTCAATTTGACTCACACCTAGTGGACCATCTTCAGATACTTTCTCTTAGGATGGAGAAAACCACGGTTGATCCTGGTTATATGCAGGAATAGACCAAGGATCAACCGTAGATGTAGTTTCAGGCTGGGTCGACATGAGAGTTTCAGAACTTATATCACGATGGTCGATGCCAGAACCTTCTCCAACCTTCGGATGCTGAGTGCCAAGTTTCTCCTTTTCATATGAGATCATTGTACTGTGAAGAATTTTCCGTTCTTCTTCGCTCAACACCCGGTTCTCAAGCTTGATCTCATCAATCGATTCAGCTTGGTGAGCAACCTTTTCGTCCTCTACTAATCGGCCTCAAGCGTTGTAGAGATGTGTTGGATAATCGTAGAGCTAGGCTAGATTTCTATGCTTCAAGACATTAGCATTATACATGATCAAGAGGTCTTCAATATCTGCCTCTAGCCTGGACTCCACCATTTGAACTTCATCTTCAACCTTGGCCTCAACCTCCTAGATTCTGAGTGCTGCCGCATCCCGTTCGCCCCGAAGCACCACAGCTTGCTCACACGCTTCTTGGGCTGCTTTATTCGCATCATCTTTTTCTTGAATGATTTCGAGAAATTTGGCTTTAAGCTCATTGAGTTCCTTCAATGCAACATCCCTTTCGGCTGTGATGGTGGTGTTTCGGTGGCCCATTTCTTCCATCAAGGCAAAATGCGTTTGTCGCATTCTTTCCATAGATTGAGTTTCCTCATCAGCTTTTTGGGTGGCCTCTATTTCAGATTTCCAAGAGTATTTAGCTTCATCATTGAGAACTTGAAAAATATGGTCTTTCTGAGCAAGATTAATTTCTAACTTCTCAATCCTCTTCGCCCATTCGAAAGCCACCACAGTGACCTTGTCAGCAGTTTTCATCCACTCCCTATATTGGCTATATATCGTAAATGTATGCATGGTCTATTCAGCCTCAAAGGGAATTTTCTACAAGTGTGGGGGAAAAATAAAGCCCTCGAAGCAAATATTGGGAAAGTCTTTCTTCAGTTGGGCGATTTTGATCGCCCCTTCCCCCGTAGGCTTGGTAATAGCCTTCTTAGTAGCAGTAAGAGTTGAAACTTCGGTTCTGCGGCGTTGATACTCAAACCTTGGAGCATGTGAAGATGGTTTTTGGCATGGAGGCTCCAGGAGATGTGTGCTGTAAGTAGAAGGTTGTGTAGGGACTCGAGGAGGTGGAGAACATGATTGGGATCGATACTATGTTCTTTGTCTCTATCTCTATCCCTCTCATAAAGCTCTCGGCTGGAATAACCGCGATCACGGTTTCTATCAACCTCCCTCCGAAGGGACTCATAACATAAACTCGATGACTGGCGCGCTGAATGGAAACTTCCAAGCATAGTATCTCTCCTAGTCATTGTATCTGAAAAGTAAAGGAAAAACAGAGTTAATAATCTCCTGAAGCGGACAACTAAAGACTTGAAACCATGTAGTGTCGTGAAGTGTATATGTATGTGCACCCCAAACATTCGGTAATGTCGACCAAACTTGTGGGAAGAGATTCGCTTAAATCAAGAGTACTTTGAAGCCACTCCAATCCGGTGTTGCGTTGAAGTGACACATAATCCTGAATAAGGATATCAGCAAGTCCTTTGATAGGATTCTCTACTTGTGAGGGAGGAGCCTTCGAAATTCTAATAATGGAGATAGGCAGAGACACGATTACGGATCGAAGATTTATGGCACTTATGTGCTGCTGCCTTGCCTTTCCTCATTCCCTCAAGATCTTGAAAGCAGTCAGAAGGCCCAGCTACGGGTTCGTCATCGGTGGGCGTATTTTATTTATCACCCTCTTTAACTATTATGATCCCAGGTGCTCTACGCTTAGCCTATCTCACTAGGGTTGCCCTGAGCGATCCCTCAAGTTGGATGCTTTGGTTTCGTTTTATTAGCCCAACAATTCTCAAGTTTCTATCTGTAAGCACCGATTCGATTTCCCTCATTTCACTTGGCACTTCCATAAGGACCCGTAATATTTCTTTGAAGTGTGCACCCTCAGATCTTTGCATTACAACTGTAAAGGAAAGAAGATATTAGTTTCAGTGTCAGTTACAACTATTCTGCTAGTTACTGGAAAAATTGTAGCACTTACGTCTAACCAACCACCGATTGGCAAACCCCGAAGGGCATTGGACATAGAACCGCTCCGACTTGAAATACCTGAGCCTAGTATAAGACCTCGCCACCACCTGACAGTTCCTAACTGTTTCCATAAATGTGAACGAAGGACTATCTCCCCGACTTTTAACGTTGAACAAGTATCCGATTTCGATCAGGGTTGGGGTCGAAAGAGATGTTCCATGAAAATGATGAAAAAACTGGCATATCCATTCGGATGTAATTATGATGGGGTGATTCCAAAGAAAGCTTGCACCTCTCAAATGCATTGGTTAAAGGATGGGAGAGCACCTGCTGTGCACGAATGTCTGTTAAAGGCAGTAAATCCTTTAGGGGGAGCATGTGGCCTATCATTCGATCCTGGTAATAAGATGTCATCTAATGCAAGCCATGTCTTAGGCATATCGGCCCCCAACATATCTTTGGAAACGTTGGACGACGCAGAATCTTGTGGATTCCCAATAAACCTGGCACCTGACAGCTCGTCCGGAGCTAGATCTATAACTTCGGCCGCGATGACCTGTATCTCTATTACCCAAGGAGGTGAACTTTGTGTCTCCTGTTGTGGTGGACTTGTGGATTACATAACTAATCAACTTATCAAAAACCATCATTAGATGATAATAAGCCCGTGTATTCCCCAGTGTGAAGTGTGTGAATATGTTGTGCAGTGCAATGCTACATAATACTTAAGAAACTTCACAGAATTAAAAAGGAAGTAATCAAATGACAAGACTTCGAGATTGAACCAGAGTGACCGTCATCGCTGACTGTCACAACGGCACCATCCTGGCTTGTCCGAGTTAAAGTAAATTCAGTCAAGTTACAGTTCCATGGACATGCTTCAAGGAGCAATCGAATATGCAATGAAATGGTTAAGTCCAGTTATGCAAGGTGGAAGCTCGTCGGAGTTGAATGGTTCGAGGGTGGAAAGATTTCGTAACCATCAAAGTCAAAACTTAGATTACTCATTACAGAGGCCTAAACTTCACATTGGTCCAAAAATCCTCATTTCATACCGGTTCACAAGTTCACTTCATATCGATCGAGCAAGTTCGCTTCATATCGATAAAGAACGTCCACTTCGTATCAATCGGAAGCACCCATTTCATATCGATCATTTGACACAAACTTCGCATCGATCGAACAATTCGGTTTCATATCGATCAAAGGGGCACCAATCTCGTATCGATCAAGGTTTGTTGGCTACGTATCCATGTCGATTCGAGGTGATCAGTACTAAGTTCAAGAACCCTCCATCGATGCAAAAATTAAAAGTAGGGGACCGAAGCGTAGGTAATCGACACAAAATCCAAGGAACAACGACCGATACGAAATCAAAGGTGGGGGATCGATATGAAATTTTACGACAAGATTGGTACGAAACAGGGCATCCTCTTCTTCAATCCATCGATGCAAAAATCAAGACAAAACCACCATCTACAAGTTCCTCGTAACCCTCCGAACACCTTCTTCCCCAAACGGCCATAACTCTATCTCCTCCTTCTTCGACCAAGCTCCAACCTTATTCTAGCATCGACGACGCCGGAGTCGACCACGGTCATGGGTGGAATGGCCTCAAGTTTCAACTCTCTTCATTCTTATAGGAGTTTAATTAGTTAACTACCTAGTTTGAATGGTTTGAATTAAGAGATTAAATGGTTTGAAGAAGATAGCAGTTCTTGTTCCTGGCTTTGCACCCGATACGAATGATAGGCAGAGAAAATAAGAGCAAGTGAAGATAATGCTAAGTACAAAAAGCTTTTATATGACCTGACCAAGGACTAGTGTCGATTCGTCTCCCGGTGCAAGTGACCGGTCAAGGCAGTTTCTCTTCCAACCGACGTGAAGAAGGCTTCTTCATATCCAATCTCCATCGATACGAATGGTACATAAGAAATCGATTGGGTCGTTCGTATACAGCATAAGTCCATCAATACGAAATGACAACTTTATATCCATTGGTCCGAGGACCATTAATACTCGTATCCATCGATATGAGGCACACAAAAAAACCAACCAATCTGCGTCAACCACCATCGGTACGAAAGCGATTTTTTTATCTTTTCATATCGGTCCGAGAGAGGCTCGATACGAAGAGAAACTCCAAAACAACCATCAGGCGTTGTTATGATTCGAATTTCACATTGGTTCAGGAGTGGATCGATACAGAATTCGATAATACAAATCTGACAACAACTCGTGAGCATATGAACGTTAACGGTAGTCAGGTTAACATACATTTGTATATATGATGAAGTAACATTTGATTTTCAAAATTCACAGGCATTGAATGCTCATCTGCTGAACATTACAACGACAAACAACATACTACTATCATGTAATTCTCAGTTACAACAGTACATGGTATGACAATTGGCAGTCGATAATTCATTATTCATGCTACTAAAGATCACTCAAAAGTTACATCTTTTGATGGAAAGACAACAACCGTTCAGACAAGTCGATAAAACTGTTCAGGATGAAGATTGCAACTCTTCAAAGCACGTCATGTTCTCACAAGATGTACTTTGGGGGGTAAATGTTATCCCGCCTTTTGGCAAGGCCGTGACACCAAGGAATCGACTGGAAACTAAAGACAGTTCTTCTCCAATGCCTGCTATATATAGGTCAACTATGGATATCGTTAAATTTTGTCCAAGTCCAGATCAAGCTACAATTGGTATGACATGACAAGCAAGCCCACGGAAGTCAACATTTCAAATTTCAAGCCAATCGGAGTTCATATGCTCAAAATATGATCGATGCAAGTCAGGCAATGCACTCATTCATATCCATTGGATCACCTTCTTTGCATTGCTGTGGTCGTATCCATCTCCTTGCAGGCCTCGTTCTCATCCATCAAGCATCCACCAGTTCGTATCCACCTATACACATTCCACTTCGTATCCAACCGAAAGCAGCCTCTTTCATATCGATCAGAGTCGAACTTGTTCGTATCCATCAAGATCGTGTTCACTTCGTTGTTGGCCATCTCATTCACATCGAAAGACATCAGTTCCTTTCGTATCCATCAAACTACATTGCTTCATGTCGATTCATTGAGCACCGCTTCGTATCGTTCATGCGAAAAAAAATTAAGAGATACGAAGAGGACATGTATGAATCAATACGAAATAGGACGAGGTTAATCGATGCGAATAGGGGGATGGATGCGAAAGGATGGACACGAAACATATAACTAAGCATCGATACGAAACAATTCGGCTACTAATCGATGCGAACGACATAGGTACGAAATGATTACATGGGAGCGATACGCATGGAGCCCGCAAAGATGAATGACTCAGTCGTACGGCATGGAAAGTGGATCGATCCTAAAAGTTAGCACTGCGTCATCAAATAGCACATGCTTAAGAGCGATACGAACAGAGTGATGCAAACAAGAAGTGATGCGAACTGGCAGCCATCGAAAAATACAAACTTGCATCGATCATAGTCACAATCTACAAGTCCAAATGCTAAGAAATTTTCACATGAGCTTGCGTGCATCCTCAGGAATGTTCATGATCGATCTCGACTCGATTGGATAAAATATTGATCGATATGAAATTTGGTCGTATTGATCATGGAACGAATGCAAATGTCATGGGAACGATCGTGTGGGCCCGCCCACATGAAAGAAGAGGTCTTTCGAGATTTGAGCGAGATATTTGCAGCTTATGCCAATAAGTAGCAGCCCAGGACCTATAGAAAATGGACTTTTTGCCTCTACAGCGTCCAGACTCTGCCGGAACCACCATTGTACTCGAAATTCACATTGTACTCGAAATTCACTGTTGTAATTCATTGTAACCAGTAGAAAAAAGTTAATAAAAATCATCCATTCCTTGGTGGACGTAGGCCATGCGCCGAACCACTCTAAATCTTTGTGTTCCTTTGCTTTTTTCTGATTATTGTTTGGAGTGTGTGTTAGATAATCCACTTTTTACGTTTATTTTCTTCATTTTATCCCTTCAAACATTTTCGAAGAGTGTTGTGCCCAATTTTGATACAAATAGTTAAATAGATTTAAAATAGATTAAATATAATTAAACTAGATTAAATAGCTTTAAAATAGATTAGTTAGATTTAAAATAAGTTAAATGGGTTAATTAGTTTTAAAATAAATTAATTGATTTAAAATAGGTTAAAATGATTTAATCGAGTTAACATAAGTTAAAGTAGTTTAATAATTTGAAAATATTAATAATTAAAATTTTAAAATAATATATTTTCAAACAGTTTATAATAGAATATGAATTTGGAATTAATATCGATTTAACTATTTATCTCATTTTAACACATCTGACCCATTTCAATTTGCAAATCAACAAACCCAACTGCAAATCTTTCAATTCAAATTTTAAATAAACTATTAAATTTTATATTGATTTCAATCCATGTTAGAAATATCAATTTATATTATTCCAATTTCAATACATTTCAGTGTTATATTTCAAACAACCCAAGTAACTTAATTCTGACAAATTTCACTTATATCTCAAATTCGACTTTAAAATTTCAATTCAATTTATTCAACATTTCCTTTAAACCAATTCACATTTCAACATAAACTTGATTTTTTTCAATAATAATTCAATTTATATAGATCAAATTTTATTTCAAAAGTATCGTTTAATTAAATTCAAAACATTAAGAATTTTAATATCATTTATTTTAACCAAACCGATGCCCGTATATAATTCTCTATCCTAGGGTCAAGTGATACGGATATTTATCATTTCAATCCCCAATTTAGAATTTTACGGTTATGTATCATTTCAAACCGCAATCCCAAATTAAATATTAAAATCCATAAAATAACTCGAGTCTATCATTTCAACCCGTAATGATTTTTTCTAATCTATAGATCGTTCGGGAATATATCATTTCAACCCATAGTGATTTACCTAATAGTGACTAAGGGAACTTGCAATATTATAACAATACAAAGTACAACATCTGGTTATCCAATATCAACAATCAAACATACATCACAATCGTCATCCAAATCAATCAAAAAACATCAATAAATAACTGGTAATCGATATAGGTATTAAATTGACACTTTAAATTTAATAAAAAATTAAATGGCTATTTAATGCAATGTAAATTCAAATTAACAGGAATAGCAATTTAAAAATATCAAATAGCCATAAATAAATTCCTAATCACATCATAAATTTAATTTAACTAACATAAGAAATTTTAGAAGTTGTGAGTGGGTCAAAACACTCACCTTTGAATTTAAATCGATTTAAAATCCAATTTAGGGCCCAAATTTAGGCAGTCTCAAATTTCATCCAAGCCATAATCAAACTGTCCGAAATTTCAATATGATCTTAGCAGAAGGAACCGCACGTTGATCGGAGTTCGTATGCAAAAGTTATGTGAGTTAGAACACTTGAAAGATAAAATTTAAAAAAAAAACAAGTCATATGTACACGTTAGCAACGTCTTCCTCCAGGAAACCCTACCCTCTACTATACATTATGATCGAGCCTTAACTGTCTCCAGCGAATCCTAAGCAATAGTCGCCTGCTTCTCAACTTCCACCTCAATCAAAAGTCCCCATTGCTTCGAGCGTCCCCGGCCGACCACGCCATGGTCACGTGTGCCACTCCTACCATTCCCACGTTCAACGCAGCCGCCGCCGTTCTCGAAGCCACCATGGCGAATTTCGACCCCCATACGACTAGCAAACACCACCACGTGACTTGCTCAGCCTCGGCTTCCAAACAACACCTCTCGATCGTTGATCGGACGACGATCCACCGTTGGATCGTCAAAACCCTAAAATGGACAGTCGAGGTTCAACCTCAATTTACGGGCAAACTGTGAATCTGATTGAAAAACGAATTGAACTAATGAATTACACTCGTCGAGAGCTTCAAAATGATAGATAATTCGATATAATTTAGAGGATTTTATTTTTTTGATTTGATTTTCATTTTGACTTTTAATAAAATTAGGGTTTGCAGCCATTAGAAGGAATAAGAAGCAGACAGATAGAGTTGTACGTACTGAAAAATGGAATAAGAAACAATTAGGGTTTATAACGGGCTATTTATGCGTAGGTCAGAAATAGAGATGAATGGATACGATTTATTTACAAACTGAACGATAAACACACCGAAAAGCCCGTTCTGTCTCCGGATCAAAAATGGGTCATCGCATATATCAAAATAGATGTTTTCAATAGTTTCGAATTCAATGGAATAGGTTTCAAGTCCTAATTCCATCGTATGAAGAAGTTATGTTAAAATCAACTTTATTTCAAATTGATTTCTAGCGTTTCGAGCCCGTACGATCAAACGACAAGTCCAATCACTACGAAACTTGAAATTCTACAGTTATTCACCGTTACGGATCTGATGAAATGGGTTTCGTCGAAATCCAAGTCAGTGGCCAAAATGGCTATTTTCAAGTTAATTAAATAAATTAATATTAAACTAATTAAGTCACCTTTCAATTCAAATTTAATAATTTACAATTTCTATCACTTTGGATTACTTAGTAATTTGTGACGCTTTAAAACAAATTTCTACATGAATTTATTATTGAATATTTCACAAATTTCAGTACTTAATTTCCATTTTAGTAAACTCAAAAATTATAAATTTTAATTTTCAAAAATCCATTTGTTTTGATTTATACCTTGTTATTCAATCAAATATCATCTTATGGGTAAAATTAACATTGGTTTATATCTTAGTACACCAATATTCTCCAATTTCATCTTAATTCCCATTAACGTTATATTTAAATATTTAATTTCATTTAATTGCAATTAATCTAATTATTATAATTTAAATTCCAATAAATTGATAAATCTTGATTTTCATTCTTTTTATTCAGCCAATTGTTATATTATGAATAAAATTAACGTTATTTCCATTTATTACCTCAATTTACCTTAATGTAATATTTAACTAGATATATTGCAATTGATTTCCAATTTAATTTAATAGCCTAAACAAACTGGTAACATATAATAATTGTTACTATTGACCATTAATAACATTTAGTTTATTACTCACAAACATGTTGCAATTGCTTTCATAACACTAATTTTTTTCAATTAACAGTAATTATATACTAGCTTATTAATTTATACAACGTTTACATTTATTTACTTATATTCAATTTTACATTATTTCAATTAATTGGAGTTTCATAGAAATTGTTAATAATTAACTTACATTAATATTGTTACAATTCATTCTAGTTATTATTTTCATTAATAAATCACAAATTATTATCTCTTTAAATATTAAATCACATAATCTAATTATATTAACCATTTTAAATTATCAAAAAATTACGCGTCGTTACACTCTCCCTCACCCAAAAATTTTCATCCCCGAAAAGGAAAAAGAAGGGAAAAGAAACTAAGAAACTAATATATTTTATTCAAAACATTAAATTTATAAACAATTAATTTACATAATTAAATAATTTTAAATAAAATATATTAAATTATAACAATTAAATCCTTTCATATTCAAGTTAATAAAAGTTTGAAAATAATTTAAAAAAATTTCTAAGTCCAAACTTTACAGAAAATTTTGGTAGAGTCTCCTTTGTACGGAGAGGCTTAAGAGAAATAATAATATCAATAATAACAATATATACCATACTTTTCAAAATAATATACCCCAAACAACGAGAAAGCAATAAAATATTGCTAGAAAACCGTAATCCGAGAACGTGCCTATTTGTCGAGTAATTAACGCTTATTTTATGAAAACAAAAGCAGTAGTAATTGCTTCCATAACCTGTATTTCAGTTATATAATCCAAAATAATTTAAAAATTATATAAAAGTGAAATTCTTAAGTTGTTTGACTTAATCGCAACAAACTCAACACAACATACAATAGTCACAAGCAACAAACCATACAATCATCACATGCAATCAAAGCATTTAATCATCCATCCATATAACCAAAACAAACGGTTTGTTTGGGTTTAGACACTTTTAAAAAGTATAAAATGACAAATAAACTACTAAGTATACGATATACTCAATGGTTAACAGATTATCATGCATCCAAACAATTAGAAGTATCCTTTCCCTAAACAATCCATAAGCCAAACAAACAATAATTTCCAAACTTTATTTAAGTTTACTCTTATTAATTTCCTTTTTTATATCATTTGTTGTTCACCATTTTCATTACCATGATTATTGTAACGACCCAGAATTTTTAGAAATTAAAATTTGAATATTTAATTAATTTTAATTATTAATAAGTGAATTTATAAGTCAAATAAATTTTTATTTGAATTATTGGATTTTATTGGATAATTAAATCGATAATTTAATACGTTAAATTATGGAAATAATTGAAAATTGAGCTAAATATGATTGAAAATGATTTGTAAAATTTTATTTTATCATATTGAAGTTAGAATGATATTTTAGAACTTTTAAAATCGAATTAAAAGTTAATTTGTGAAAATTGAATATTTTAATATTAAAATCGACTAGTGAAAATAGTCGATTTTTGAACAGTCTTAGAATTGAACGAAACTAGTTCCATTGGATCCGTAATAGTTAGTTATTACCGGATTTCAATTTTCGTGTCAATCGGAGTTATCGTTTGATCGTGGCAGCTCGAAACGCATCGATTTATTTTTAATTTAAATTTGACGAGTGAAAATAGCCATTTTTCAAAAAGTCTCGGATTTCGACGAAACCAGTTTCATCGGATCCGTAATGTGATATTATTGTAAGGTTTCAAATTTCAAGTCAATTGGATTTACCGTTTGTCCGGTACAAATTAAAACGCCTAGAAATCGACTTAAATCGGTTTAATTTAAATTGAGCGTTTACAGCCATAACTCGCACAGATGTTCGAATTAGCTTCCGAAACCTGTTCCATTGTGTCCGGAACGCGGGATAAACCCTAGGAACGTCAGTTTTGTCGCATAAATCGGAGTTTGGAAAATCGAAATGAATAGTGTTCAAAATTTTCTCTATAAATAGACCATTGAATTCACAAATAAAAAAAAAAACCTAGGTCAAACTAAACTGCAGCCGCCTCCCCCATAAACAACGGCCGAAAATCAATGACCTTCCTCCCCAAATATCTTTCAATCCACTCATCAATTCGAGATGTTGTCAACTAGGAAAACGTAGAGGCTAGTGTGCTCTACATATCCAACGGTGGAGATTGGGAATGGAGTTGTGGATAGACGGCAAAATGGGGTTGAACGTCGCGAGTTCGGCCTGATTTGGTGCGTATAGGGTGACCGAGTGGGCGCGCGTTCTGACCGTGGGTGGAGTGGGGACGTGCGCACAAAATGAAGGTGGTTGATCGAGGTGGAGGGGCTCGTAGTTGATCGCGTTATTAGGGTTTGTGGGTTCATTGTTTCGGCTGTAACATGAACGAGAGGGAGGGAGCTATTCGTGTGATGTAGGAGAAGAGCAACGTTCGTCCCTGATGCTATCAAGGGTGGATCCAACGGCTGCTAATGATTGTGGGTTTATAATTTAATTTATGTTGTAAATTTTAATTATAAAATCGTGTAAAAGTTTAAAAATTCATAACTTTTTCATACGAGGTCAAAAAAATACAAACTCAGTTGCGTTGGAATCGTATGGACGAGCACTACGCGATGGAGTTGGTTTGGAGTCATTTGGAGTTAGTGAGAATTTTGGGTAAAATTAAACGCACGTTTAATTTTATTCGAAATAAATCGCTAAAACGGAAATTGAAATCAAGGTGAGAACTTCTCACTCAATCGAATAGGTTTCGATTTTATTTTAAATAGTTAGATTTAAAATATTTGAATGCATGTATGAATGATGATTGATATCTATTGATTGTTAAAATAGACATTATACGCCGTTAGTAGCGGATGTTATTTAATAAAAACATATACCGCGAATATTTCATAAACAGTGAAATTGGTATTATATATAATATCAATATATATATATTGGCATATGTATATATTGCAGTTGATTGATTTCCCGTATTTTTAGCGGATGAGACCCTATTGCGCCGTTATTAAGCGGATAATATTTAATAAGAACATATACCGCGATAATTTCGTACTGGAGCGAAATTGGTATTGTGCTAATGTTTTTGGATGCAGGAAAACAGGTTGGAGGGATCCAACTGGATTCCTCAACAGTTTTTATTTGATTTTCAGATATTTTGATATTTGATGGATTTTCATATTGATATATGATATCGTTGTAGTCGTGATTGACTATTTGGTGTGTAGCATCATTGGACCCAGATTTTGGGATTTTAAAAGGATTTCTAAAGTGATTGTGAAAATATACATTTTATAAATATTTTTGGAATTGATCCATTTTAAATAAATAAACGATATAATTTTTAATGGTATAAAAATTATGGTTTTTGAGAAATATGGTAAAAGGCTGATTTTTAGAAATATGGGTTAATGATTTTTATAAAATAGTTTAAATTGGGTTTTTGAATTTATTATAAAAAGTTGAAATTATAGGATTTACAAAATTTGATTATTTTATAAATCAAGAGAATGATGAAATTCTAAACGAGTTTAAAGACGTTTTTAAAAGAATAATATAAATTGATTTATATTAAGAGATTTATAAATGGATATTCATAAATTGAAATATTGACTTATAAAACAAGTTTTTATAAGTGTTTGAATGAAGTGCAAATAGATTGCATAAGTGAATGGAATTTATAAAATTATAAATGATGAAGTTATAAGTGAAATTTATAAATAGTAAGATTTATAAATTTTGTGAAGTTATTAAGGAATATATTTGGATGAATAATTGAATCTTATAAGTTATAAGATTTATAACTATGAAGTTTAAAAGAACGATTTTGTAAAATAATCGTTTTATAAGTATTTAACTTATAATATGAACTTTTAGTTTAAAATTGAGTTATAAACTGGAATAGGTTAATAAAAGAATTTATAAAAAGGAAGTTTTTATAAATAAATAGAAATGGAATTTATAAACGTTGTTTTATAAATTCGCAAATGACTTATTTTGATAAGAAAATTGTTGAAACCTATTAATGGTGTTATATTCACGTTTTTGAATAGTGAATAATCCTTTGAATTAAAATGTATAAAAGGATGAAATGTGTTAACGTAGTATATTCACGTTTTTGAATAGTGAATAAGATGTTAAAGAAATTGTTTTGGATTTGGATGTTTTAAATAGAATTAAAACGATCGAACAATGTTTTAAAATGTGTTGAGATTCGAAACCATAGATTTCCACATTTATTGTTGAAATAGACGTTTTCGAGAAATAGAAGGAAATAGTGGACTATAACACTGTTGTTATAGTAAATGATTTCCGAAAGGAAATGTTTTGTATAGTATTGGGATTTATATATCTAGTTTAATTTCGAATCCCTATACTAGTGATTTTGGGTTGTTGTAACGATGTTTTACGTAACATTCGTTTTGGCCCAAATAAATATGTTTAAGAGAATGATTTCCTTAAAGAATGAAATATATACTTAATTTCGATTGAAGTATATTGAATATTTTCTAAGTGTTGGAAATAAATAAAATCTGTGAATTACTTATTAAATAAGTATGGAAATGTTTTCCAATATAAAGTGAATACTTTGAGAACTTATCTTTTTGAAGATAAATTGAAATGAATTATTGAAATCATATGCATGGATATTTTGGAATGTAAATTCACTATGGAATTTATAAAAGAAAGTGGAATTTGTTTAAGAATAAATATTTGATTTATTTTTGAAGTGTGAAATTTTATATCTTGTAAAGATATTTTTGGAAAATAAATAATTTGGAAATTTATTTGGAATCTGGTGATGTGTGCATATCATTGATAGTTCAATAACCGACTATCAATATTTCCCTTTGAATGGGTAATTGATATGATTTGTTTGAATGTGAATGCTACACTTATTTTTGAATAAGCGCTCACTATTCGGGTTAACCGGGAAAGGACCATGGGGTCGTATAACCCATTCCGAATATGTGATACGTCGTTGTGAATTGCATTGAAGATCGGTGTTGAAGACCCGGTATTTGCGAGAGCGATAGGATGACCTGTCGATTTACTCTGCACCGAGTTGCTCCGGTATAGAGTTCTCCATATGTGATGGTGAATCCGATCAGGATTGTGAATATCCGGATTGCAAGGACTTCTTTGTAAGTGCCTTCGGTTTTGTTCGATCCCGGAACAGACTTGTATGGATTGTATGTCTGACATTACAAGTTGAGATATAAAGCCGATTTCTTTCAAATATATTTCTGTTGGTGGCGAAGAATTTATTCTTTTAGCTTAACACCCTTCTCTGAGACGTACGAGCTTAGAGGTTATATAGTTGAAGTTATCAGCGATATATTCCCAATTTGGTAATGTGAAATGCTGAGTGTTGCTGAAATGATCATTGTGTTGATTATTGTGATAGGATCGTTTATTTGATCGTCTATCTTGGTGATCATTGTGTTGATCATTTATTGACCCAAAGCATGGCTTTTGTATAAAGTATGTTTTTGTGGACGTGACTTCGTCGAACCTCACACCCCGGAAATGGTCAAAACAGGAAAGATGCGGCAAGGTTATGAGGGGTAGCTCCCTTTAGGGTATGTACATTTCCTTCTGGATAGAGGTGGTATCATGGTATGGAGCCCAGATATTTAACCTATGTGGTTACTACGAATTTATTACTTTGTGGTTGTTGGTTTTCGGGATCCCGTGAGAAAGGTCGTTTACGATCGAGGAATGGCGTGCTCGTGTTAGTAGTTACCCAGTTAGGGGTAACCCGGTCTTGTGTTGGCAGAGTTCCGGTTTGGTTCTCGGGGATGTCTTTCCAGAGGCATTCTCATGTGGCAATGGGAAGTTCCTTGGCCTGACCATTTGTTGGAAATCCAAAGAAACAATACGAAACTTGTACGGTTTTAGTTGTAGAACCTGCCATCTAATATGGTAGCTATTAGTAGGCATAATATAATGGTACCTATGCTGGCTAAGATTTATATTCTACTTTCGAAATGAATTTTCTACACTATGCACTAATAATAATACGAAATGTTCTTTTAAATGCATATCAAGCATGTTTGACTATCATAAGGAGAAATCTTCTCCAAGTCTGCGTTTGCATTGTGTGTGTGGCAGGAGGTCTTATGGTAGTCTCATTTTTAAAAGCATTGCGAATTGAAATAAAAATATTCCTCTATTTTGATTTTAAAGTAAATAAACTGTTTTGAGTTCTCACACCAGTCACATGACTGACTTGGAGTTTATTGTTTTCCTTCCTAAACTCTGGGTGCCCACCAATTTTCCACACGGGCAGTTAAGAGTTAAGGTTTATCAGGATATTCTGGATATTCTGGAGTTGCTGGAGGCAAGCTGGATGGCATGGCGTATTACTAGTTATATAGTATTTCTTTTTCCGCTGCACTGTTGTTGTTGTATGATGTTGTACACTCTGATGATATGATGTAATGAAATGTATAAAATGTAATAACTGATATAGTTCTTTGTTTAAAGATTATTCATTTATTTATTATATGTTGTTCCCCTGCGAATTGTGAGATTCTGTTATTATTCTGTTGTTTTCTGTTCTGTTCTATGTTCTCTATTCTCTTTTTCTTCTATTTTAAAATTCTGTTTTCTTTCTCTATTTTCTCTCTTCTTCTCTCTCTTTCTTTTCCTAAATTCTTTTCTAAAACCCATAACATTCCGTGTTTCCGGCCTTCGATTTCTCGGCAGTCGATAAAGTGAGTGTCGATGTTGAATTTTCGAAAGTCGAAAATTTTCGGGACGTTACATTTGGTATCAGAGCTTATGGTTAAGCGACAACCATGGTTCTGTTGGGTATTACTCATTAGAGATAGAGTCAGCAGTACTCTAGATTGAGTTGAGTGTAATAATAGCTATGAGAGCGTATTTGTTAGTGAATATAAAATTGTTTTATTTGTGATGATTGGTTTATTGAGTGGCATATGAACTTTCGTCAGCGTGGTCCGCAAGACTATGCCGAAGGGGTTTCTAAACACTTGAATAGAACAATTCGACACAATATTGATTTGAAATCGGGTAAATGAAATAATTTTACCTTGATTATATTTTATATATAAAGGAATAATTTTTCAGAATTATTAAAGTGAAAATAAGTTGATTGTTTAGATGTTTGAATAATCTAAATTGAAGAATAAATTGTATAAGCAAAAGAATTATAAGAATTGAATTATAATTAAAGTGATTTACAATTGTGAAATAAACTTATATATATAAGAAGTGAAACTATATGAATATATTTATGAATATGAGTTGTAAATATAAAAATGAATTGAGTTATATAAATGAAATTCAACTTTTGTAATAGAATTGAATGAATGGATTGAATATTAATCAATTAAATGTAAATTTAAGTTGATATGAAATATGAATTTAGGTGTTAATTCATTAAAATCTAATGTTATTAGAAAGGTGTTAAATCAAATTGAATGAATATAAACAAAGTAATTTGGTTGTAATTAATATACATTGGTTGTTATATGGTTGTTAGTTGGTTGATGGTTGAATATATTGCTTTAGTTCATTTGCTATGTTGACATATATAGTTATTATGTTGCTATATGTTGTATATTGATACTATTATCTATATGCATGCTTCTCATGTTGTTTGTTGAGTGATTAGTAGGTGCGGATCGCGTTTGCTTCGCATTTGGAGCTCGCTTTTACGCTATATTAGCCGTATATGCTCGCTAATAAAATATAAGGTACATATCTCGGATTACATACCGTACGTTTACATTTTTTCCCTTCGGGATGCCTCATTACTTGATGAGATGTATATTTGTGATATATATACTGTCATTTTTTTTTCGGATCGAGCCGCGCAAAGGAGACTATGGCGAATTTTTCCGAAAATTAAAGGCGTTAGAAAAATTTGGGAAAATTTGAAAATTTTTGAAAACTATAACTTTGTTTGGAATTGAAAGTTAAACAATAGTAATTGTTTTTGAAAATATAACTAAGTATGATTTGGCAAACTTAGTAAGTTATTGTAAGAAGTTTAATTATAAATTTTGGAAAATTAATAAATTCTGTAACTTTTCTTACTTGTTAATTTCGAGGACGAAATTCTTTTAAGGGGGGAAGATTGTAACGACCCAGAATTTTTAGAAATTAAAATTTGAATATTTAATTAATTTTAAATATTAATAAGTGAATTTATAAGTCAAATAAATTTTTATTTGAATTATTGGATTTTATTGGATAATTAAATCGATAATTTAATACGTTAAATTATGGAAATAATTGAAAATTGAGCTAAATATGATTGAAAATGATTTGTAAAATTTTATTTTATCATATTGAAGTTAGAATGATATTTTAGAACTTTTAAAATCGAATTAAAAGTTAATTTGTGAAAATTGAATATTTTAATATTAAAATCGACTAGTGAAAATAGTCAATTTTTGAACAGTCTCAGAATTGAACGAAACCAGTTCCATTGGATCCGTAATAGTTAGTTATTATCGGATTTCAATTTTCGTGTCAATCGGAGTTATCGTTTGATCGTGGCAGCTCGAAACGCATCGATTTATTTTTAATTTAAATTTGACGAGTGAAAATAGCCATTTTTCAAAAAGTCTCGGATTTCGACGAAACCAGTTTCATCGGATCCGTAATGTGATATTATTGTAAGGTTTCAAATTTCAAGTCAATTGGATTTACCGTTTGTCCGGTACAAATTAAAACGCCTAGAAATCGACTTAAATCGGTTTAATTTAAATTGAGCGTTTACAGCCATAACTCGCACAGATGTCCGAATTAGCTTCCGAAACCTATTCCATTGTGTCCGGAACGCGGGTAAACCGTAGGAACGTCAGTTTCGGCGCGTAAATCGGAGTTTGGAAAATCGAAATGAATAGTGTTCAAAATTTTCTCTATAAATAGACCATTGAATTCACAAATAAAAAAAAAACCTAGGTCAAACTAAACTGCAGCCGCCTCCCCCATAAACAACGGCCGAAAATCAATGACCTTCCTCCCCAAATATCTTTCAATCCACTCATCAATTCGAGATGTTGTCAACTAGGAAAACGTAGAGGCTAGTGTGCTCTACATATCCAACGGTGGAGATTGGGAATGGAGTTGTGGATAGACGGCAAAATGGGGTTGAACGTCGCGAGTTCGGCCTCGATTTGCGTGCGTATAGGGCGACCGAGTGGGCGCGCGTTCTGACCGTGGGTGGAGTGGGGACGTGCGCACAAAATGAAGGTGGTTGATCGAGGTGGAGGGGCTCGTAGTTGATCGCGTTATTAGGGTTTGTGGGTTCATTGTTTCGGCTGTAACATGAACGAGAGGGAGGGAGCTATTCGCGTGATGTAGGAGAAGAGCAACGTTCGGCCCTGATGCTATCAAGGGTGGATCCAACGGCTGCTAATGATTGTGGGTTTATAATTTAATTTATGTTGTAAATTTTAATTATAAAATCGTGTAAAAGTTAAAAAATTCATAACTTTTTCATACGAGGTCGAAAAAATGCAAACTCAGTTGCGTTGGAATCGTATGGACGAGCACTACGCGATGGAGTTGGTTTGGAGTCGTTTGGAGTTAGTGAGAATTTTGGGTAAAATTAAACGCACGTTTAATTTTATTCGAAATAAATCGCTAAAACGGAAATTGAAATCAAGGTGAGAACTTCTCACTCAATCGAATAGGTTTCGATTTTATTTTAAATAGTTAGATTTAAAATATTTGAATGCATGTATGAATGATGATTGATATCTATTGATTATTAAAATAGACATTATACGCCGTTAGTAGCGGATGTTATTTAATAAAAACATATACCGCGAATATTTCATAAACAGTGAAATTGGTATTATATATAATATCAATATATATATATTGGCATATGTATATATTGCAGTTGATTGATTTCCCGTATTTTTAGCGGATGAGACCCTATTGCGCCGTTATTAAGCGGATAATATTTAATAAGAACATATACCGCGATAATTTCGTACTGGAGCGAAATTGGTATTGTGCTAATGTTTTTGGATGCAGGAAAACAGGTTGGAGGGATCCAACTGGATTCCTCAACAGTTTTTATTTGATTTTCAGATATTTTGATATTTGATGGATTTTCATATTGATATATGATATCGTTGTAGTCGTGATTGACTATTTGGTGTGTAGCATCATTGGACCCAGATTTTGGGATTTTAAAAGGATTTCTAAAGTGATTGTGAAAATATACATTTTATAAATATTTTTGGAATTGATCCATTTTAAATAAATAAACGATATAATTTTTAATGGTATAAAAATTATGGTTTTTGAGAAATATGGTAAAAGGCTGATTTTTAGAAATATGGGTTAATGATTTTTATAAAATAGTTTAAATTGGGTTTTTGAATTTATTATAAAAAGTTGAAATTATAGGATTTACAAAATTTGATTATTTTATAAATCAAGAGAATGATGAAATTCTAAACGAGTTTAAAGACGTTTTTAAAAGAATAATATAAATTGATTTATATTAAGAGATTTATAAATGGATATTCATAAATTGAAATATTGACTTATAAAACAAGTTTTTATAAGTGTTTGAATGAAGTGCAAATAGATTGCATAAGTGAATGGAATTTATAAAATTATAAATGATGAAGTTATAAGTGAAATTTATAAATAGTAAGATTTATAAATTTTGTGAAGTTATTAAGGAATATATTTGGATGAATAATTGAATCTTATAAGTTATAAGATTTATAACTATGAAGTTTAAAAGAACGATTTTGTAAAATAATCGTTTTATAAGTATTTAACTTATAATATGAACTTTTAGTTTAAAATTGAGTTATAAACTGGAATAGGTTAATAAAAGAATTTATAAAAAGGAAGTTTTTATAAATAAATAGAAATGGAATTTATAAACGTTGTTTTATAAATTCGCAAATGACTTATTTTGATAAGAAAATTGTTGAAACCTATTAATGGTGTTATATTCACGTTTTTGAATAGTGAATAATCCTTTGAATTAAAATGTATAAAAGGATGAAATGTGTTAACGTAGTATATTCACGTTTTTGAATAGTGAATAAGATGTTAAAGAAATTGTTTTGGATTTGGATGTTTTAAATAGAATTAAAACGATCGAACAATGTTTTAAAATGTGTTGAGATTCGAAACCATAGATTTCCACATTTATTGTTGAAATAGACGTTTTCGAGAAATAGAAGGAAATAGTGGACTATAACACTGTTGTTATAGTAAATGATTTCCGAAAGGAAATGTTTTGTATAGTATTGGGATTTATATATCTAGTTTAATTTCGAATCCCTATACTAGTGATTTTGGGTTGTTGTAACGATGTTTTACGTAACATTCGTTTTGGCCCAAATAAATATGTTTAAGAGAATGATTTCCTTAAAGAATGAAATATATACTTAATTTCGATTGAAGTATATTGAATATTTTCTAAGTGTTGGAAATAAATAAAATCTGTGAATTACTTATTAAATAAGTATGAAAATGTTTTCCAATATAAAGTGAATACTTTGAGAACTTATCTTTTTGAAGATAAATTGAAATGAATTATTGAAATCATATGCATGGATATTTTGGAATGTAAATTCACTATGGAATTTATAAAAGAAAGTGGAATTTGTTTAAGAATAAATATTTGATTTATTTTTGAAGTGTGAAATTTTATATCTTGTAAAGATATTTTTGGAAAATAAATAATTTGGAAATTTATTTGGAATCTGGTGATGTGTGCATATCATTGATAGTTCAATAACCGACTATCAATATTTCCCTTTGAATGGGTAATTGATATGATTTGTTTGAATGTGAATGCTACACTTATTTTTGAATAAGCGCTCACTATTCGGGTTAACCGGGAAAGGACCATGGGGTCGTATAACCCATTCCGAATATGTGATACGTCGTTGTGAATTGCATTGAAGATCGGTGTTGAAGACCCGGTATTTGCGAGAGCGATAGGATGACCTGTCGATTTACTCTGCACCGAGTTGCTCCGGTATAGAGTTCTCCATATGTGATGGTGAATCCGATCAGGATTGTGAATATCCGGATTGCAAGGACTTCTTTGTAAGTGCCTTCGGTTTTGTTCGATCCCGGAACAGACTTGTATGGATTGTATGTCTGACATTACAAGTTGAGATATAAAGCCGATTTCTTTCAAATATATTTCTGTTGGTGGCGAAGAATTTATTCTTTTAGCTTAACACCCTTCTCTGAGACGTACGAGCTTAGAGGTTATATAGTTGAAGTTATCAGCGATATATTCCCAATTTGGTAATGTGAAATGCTGAGTGTTGCTGAAATGATCATTGTGTTGATTATTGTGATAGGATCGTTTATTTGATCGTCTATCTTGGTGATCATTGTGTTGATCATTTATTGACCCAAAGCATGGCTTTTGTATAAAGTATGTTTTTGTGGACGTGACTTCGTCGAACCTCACACCCCGGAAATGGTCAAAACAGGAAAGATGCGGCAAGGTTATGAGGGGTTGCTCCCTTTAGGGTATGTACATTTCCTTCTGGATAGAGGTGGTATCATGGTATGGAGCCCAGATATTTAACCTATGTGGTTACTACGAATTTATTACTTTGTGGTTGTTGGTTTTCGGGATCCCGTGAGAAAGGTCGTTTACGATCGGGGAATGGCGTGCTCGTGTCAGTAGTTACCCAGTTAGGGGTAACCCGGCCTTGTGTTGGCAGAGTTCCGGTTTGGTTCTCGGGGATGTCTTTCCAGAGGCATTCTCATGTGGCAATGGGAAGTTCCTTGGCCTGACCATTTGTTGGAAATCCAAAGAAACAATACGAAACTTGTACGGTTTTAGTTGTAGAACCTGCCATCTAATATGGTAGCTATTAGTAGGCATAATATAATGGTACCTATGCTGGCTAAGATTTATATTCTACTTTCGAAATGAATTTTCTACACTATGCACTAATAATAATATGAAATGTTCTTTTAAATGCGTATCAAGCATGTCTGACTATCATAAGGAGAAATCTTCTCCAAGTCTGCGTTTGCATTGTGTGTGTGGCAGGAGGTCTTATGGTAGTCTCATTTTTAAAAGCATTGCGAATTGAAATAAAAATATTCCTCTATTTTGATTTTAAAGTAAATAAACTATTTTGAGTTCTCACACCAGTCACATGACTGACTTGGAGTTTATTGTTTTCCTTCCTAAACTCTGGTGCCCACCAATTTTCCACACGGGCAGTTGAGAGTTAAGGTTTATCAGGATATTCTGGATATTCTGGAGTTGCTGGAGGCAAGCTGGATGGCATGGCGTATTACTAGTTATATAGTATTTCTTTTTCCGCTGCACTGTTGTTGTTGTATGATGTTGTACACTCTGATGATATGATGTAATGAAATGTATAAAATGTAATAACTGATATAGTTCTTTGTTTAAAGATTATTCATTTATTTATTATATGTTGTTCCGCTGCGAATTATGAGATTCTATTATTATTCTGTTGTTTTCTGTTCTGTTCTATGTTCTCTATTCTCTTTTTCTTCTATTTTAAAATTCTGTTTTCTTTCTCTATTTTCTCTCTTCTTCTCTCTCTTTCTTTTCCTAAATTCTTTTCTAAAACCCATAACATTCCGTGTTTCCGGCCTTCGATTTCTCGGCAGTCGATAAAGTGGGTGTCGATGTTGAATTTTCGAAAGTCGAAAATTTTCGGGACGTTACAATTATTTCTTAATTTACCTTTATTTCTTACAAAAATTAAATTTTCATTCATTTGTTTATGTATTTTAATTTCATTTTCTTACATACGTGACTCATTTACAATTGTTTAATCATATGTAAATCAATTCTTAAAGTACTATATAGGTTTCTTTGTAAATAAATTCACATTCATTCATTCAGTACTTATTTTCAGTTTTTTTTTCAATCATTACTTAAAAAATTCATTTTTCTTCATTTATCCATATAATGAAAAAAATTCATTATACATTCACTTCTTACATAAATTATTTCCATTCAATTGTTTATAATGATCATTGAATTTGTAGGATCGATTTCACCTTAAAGGGGGGGTGAATAGGGTGATGGTATAAATTATAAAAATTAATTGAGGAAGCTTATAAAATAATTGCAACACAGATCACAGAACAATAGTAGCACAGATAATAACAGAATAATAAATGCAGAAATAGAACGACACAGAATTTACCCAGCTTCGGCAAAACCTTGCCTACGTGCTGCCCCAAAGGTTTCTACTAGAAATTAGATAGTCGTAAGCTTACACACGTAAACTCGCGACACCCGCTATCGACTAAACCTAACTCTACGCTCAATACCCTGCCACAACTCAGCCACTGAGTTGCAAATTCTCAAACTACGCCACGTAGTTTGTCCCCTAGTCACACGATTAGAAATTTAAGTGATTTAAAAATAAATTACAAATTAAAAACAATTTAAAACAAAATAACCCTAATTAAAAAATTAAAAGCCCGTATTAAACTTAAAAATAGCCGGCTCCTTTTTTATTATTTGGCCCGTTCTCTTTATTTTTGGTTAGTGGTGGCTTTGTTCTCTCGCTCGTTCCTCTTTGCGAAATTAGGGCTTTTGAGAAATTTTGAAGCACCGCCTATGTTGATCGATTAGTGGATATTTGCATGTTTGATTTGTCGATCGTTCATCTGATGCTTTTGGCTGCTTCTGGAGTTCGACTTCAATTTTGGTATGTGATTTTCCTTTATGCTTTTTTGTTATGCTCGATTGAACTCCGATACCTTCAAGTTGCCGATGATGATTTGTTTATATAGGGTTTGTAACCCTTGATTTTCGTTCATACAAATATTCTTGAATTTGTCAATATTATGCTTTCGGCTGATCGATATTACTTGGATGATTGAGATTTAATTGACTTATTCAAGTTCGTATTTTTTGATACTCCTTCCCACGGCTTTGATGTTTAACTTGGTCAATTATCTTGGCCACCATGATTTTGAATTTGACTTGTTCATACTTTGATTTCGGTCATTTTTGGTTTCGTGAATTTCTCATTGACTTCGGTATGCTTCCACGACTTCGACATTTACATTGTTCATCTTGACTTGGCTTGACTTTTCCTGATTTTGCAGAGGGATTGCTGTTTTTCTGTTGCAAGTGTTCATTGATATAAGTCATGATGTATTCATTTTGTTTACATGAAATCTGGTTCACTGTTGTTCCATTTTTACTGCTGTATCACCATTTGTGTCTGCACTTGCTCGATCCAATTTTCACTTTATTCGGCCTCTCTCTGGTTATGATGGTTATACTTTACTTTCTTGTGTCACTTGTGCATTGTTGCTCTACTTGACTCTTCTGAAGCTCGAGTTGCACACTGCTATGTTTATTCACTTGGTTGTGTACTTGAGCTGTTAGCATTGAAACTGTACTAATTATTTTTGTATGTTGTCACTGCAATGTGAACTGTTGAGTTTTTGAGCATTGCCGAGTCTTTGTTATCCAATTGTTGCATTTGGACTTTATAACACATTGGATAGTGCTCGGGTTGTTTCATATAATTTAGTGCCTGATGCATATTGCCTGACTATTGTTGCTGTGTTGATCTTGCTTGCTACCTGGTCGACACTTGCAGTTCACCGTGTCAAGTTGCTGTCTTCATATTCGCTGTGTCACTTACTTGGTGCATTTGTGCATTCATGTGTATTGGGTATTGTTTTTAGTTTTCCTTGATCATATTGACTAAGTTGTACTGTCCACCTGCCCTTTTTCATATTGCTGGTTCATTGTAGTAGTTGTTAGAATTGGCTTATGGTCTTGGTTTGGTGCAGTTGCTATGCCTTTGTGCATTTCACCGCGTTCATGCACTTGAACTACCCTCTGGCCTGGCTCGTGCACATATGATTCTTTGAGCTGGCTTTATTGTTATTTGTTTCTATGACTTGAATGCGGCACTGTTGTATTATGATTTGTACATTGAGTTGAATCCATCTTAAACGCTCGGGTTTGACCTTGTGCTCGTGTCGAGATTTTATTTATATTGCACTTGAGTTGAACCCGTCCTTTTATTTTGGGTTTGACCTTGTGCTCACCTGTCCTTGTAACATTATCAAGTGTATATCGGTGTGCACGGCCTTGTGGCATGTACAGTGATACACTGTGCATGTCACATTGTTCATGTGTGATGAATTCAAATGTAAATGATGACGAAAAACCCAAATAACTGAGGCAAATAATATTTTCAAAACCATATTTTATTTTATATTGCAAAAATATTTCTTTTTCAATTTTACTGCGTTAGTGTATATTTTTGCAGATTGCTCGGATGCTCGATTCTAACTGGAATGAAGTTGAAGATGAACTACGAGTGCGAGTGATATGTAGTGAGGAATTTATGTAAACTGAATTGTGATGTAATTAGAATAAAAATTATATAGTGAATAGTGAGAGCTTGAATTTGTACTTTTCAAAAATTGTAATAAATATTTGTTTGAATAAAATTTCTGTTTGAATCCAAATTCCATGTTATTTAATTTTATTCAGCAAATATTTATTTAATCTGTGAAAAATGAAATAGTACATTACCAAATAACACGAATATATATATATATGTTTATTTTCATCAAACAAAAATCATATAATCACATATTCAACAGAATTCATTATGCAAGTATTATATATATATTTCATTGCAGTCTAGTTCACATTTATTAATTTATATACTTGATTTCCATTAGATAATAATATTCATTAATGTAGAAGTACATACTTAAGTTTCTCGCTTTTTAATTTACGTTCATCCTTTCTTGTATGGTGTCACTGAATATTAAACCCAGTTTCTTAATCACTTCAACAATTTCTAAAGTTATAATCATTTAATTTAATATAGTATTCATTTTATTATTAAATGGCTTCCATCATTAACTGGAGTTTATAATCATCTAATTATAGTATTCATCTTTTCTACTCATTTTTATTTGTAATTAACTTCAAACATTTACTTAAGTTTATACTTATTTATTGATAGTATTCATGTTCAATTCAATTACTTAGAATATTAATTCATAACTTAAGTTTATAATTATTTACTTACAATACTTACTTTCTATTGCATTCAATTTGTAGCATTTCAATTATAATTTAAGTTTATAACAACTATAATATCAAAATTCTTATTTATAAAAGAATTTCATTGAACACTTTCATTTTTCAAGTTTTTACTTGTATAATATTCCATTACATATTCTTATTAACATTTTAACTTTTAATAATTCAGTAAGTTATATATGTTTTTGAGAATGCAATTGAAAGTTACACAAGTTTATCTTGTTTCATTTTAGTAAATAAATTTTCAATAATTTCCATTTCTTATTTACATATCCTTTTTATTTACAGGTTACAAATTTCAATTTTCTTGTATCTCTCATTTATAACTTAGCATTTAATTTCTTACTTTCAATTTTAGAAGTTCCAATTATAAAATAGTTAAAAAAAATTATTCCATTACAATAATTGAAATCTCTAATTTATAGAAATTTAAGAACTAAATGCCACGTTCCATTTTCGAATCATTTAAAATAATATATATATACACACACACTCATAGCTTTTATATCCAATCATATTTAAATTTGATATTTGAACAAATATAAATTTCAAAATAAATGTGCAGTAAAACTACTACAATGGCCTTCCTACTTTGAAACTCGAAAATGAACGTCGTGATGTGTGTACTCATCACCGAACTTATTTTCCAACGATGGAGAAGGGAGTACTGAACTTATTTCCTTCCAAAATTCTTTTTTAAACATTTCTTTCAAATTATATTAAAATATTAATATAAGAAAAACCTCCAAATAACACTAATATATTCCAAAATCTTTTGAAAGAAGTTTTTTTTTCAAAATCTCGGAATTTAAATTCTAAAATTCCAATTTATATTTACTTTATTTGTGAGTCCTATTTCAAATCAATATTCGTAAAATTTTGCTACCTAACGTACAAATATATTACAACCAACTATATCATTTGTAAAATTTATTATTTGTATATAAAATACATAATAGGGAAAATTATTTCATTTACCTATATTTCAAAAAACAATATTGTGTCAGTCTATCTTATTCAGTGTTTAGAAATCCCTATTGATGTCATAACGTCCTATGCGCCAACCAGAATTTATAAATACAAAATGGAATAAATTGACACAACATAAAAACCTTTTATAACATTAACAAATACGCTCTCTCATATGTGTACACTCAACGACTCGTTCTAGGGTATTACTACCCTATTCTGTATGAGTCAGACCCAATAAAGTTAAGGTTATCGCTAAATCAAAGCTCTGATACCAATTGTAACGACTGCTTTTTTGGACGTTTAAGCAGACATACACTTCAAACTTAAACCATTCAAAAGGGCAGATTGTTATGGAGTAAATAACAAAAGGAGAAGGAAATAAAACAAAACTGAATCTCGCGGCGGAATGATAAAATATAACAATAAAATAATAGTTCATGAAGCTGTTTACAAGTAAATTTGACTATTCTTTTACAACAAAAAATCAGAGTTACAGAAACAGGAAGAAATAAATAATAAATGCAGTGGAACAACATGATACAGTAGAATACATATCATAAAAAATAATAGTACAAATCCTCATCTTCGTCCTCCAGAAATAATTTCTTCAAACCTGAAGTGCTCAGGCTGATCCGAGCGAATTGAAAAGACAAAACACTCGAGTCAGAACTAAAAGATCTTATGTAAGTTAAATCAATGTTAAATAAATGTAACAACTCGCATATTTATCGATTGTATATTTAAATATTTTATTTAAATATTTCATCGTTCGTCGAATTTTAGTCCGAAAACCTACTTTTAGAAAACAGTCGAATTGGGACTTGAGACCCCTTCCACTGAGTTCAAAATGCCGTTTGCAACCTTTTTGAGTATAAATATTGATATGTTTGGAGCTAGCTAAAAATTTGACCTTTTTCATTTTGGGTTTGGGTTCAGCCCACTAGCCAACTTAATACCCCAAACTGAACCACTTCTCTTCATTCATTCCCTCTTCCTTATCTTTTCAGTTCTAAAGAGAATAATGAGGGAAAAGAAAAAGAATTAAAATCCTAAGCCCTAGTTTCCATTTGCAAATCAAGTTCTAGCTCCAAATTCAAAGAGAAGCATTGGTAAGTATCATCTCCTTATTCTCCAACTCATTCTCTCTTTGATTTCAGAAAATTCCTAAACCTAATTTGAAAAATGTTTCTCTTTTAAGCTTAGATTCAAGCTTCTTGTGTTGAGATTGAAGTGTGGTTGATCTTCCCTTGTCTTCAAGCTTCTCATTTATTGTTTTTGGGTTCAAAGGTGAGATTTTTATCTCGCATCTAAGTCTATGATTATCTTTGATTGTTAGGTATGAATTCTTAACACTTATTCATGTGCATTTGCTTTTGGTTTGGGTTGAATTGGTGAATATTCCAATTTTTAGTGTTTTGGGTTCAAATCTTTAAAATCCAAACTTTGATGTTTTGATCATGTTTTGGTGATGCATCGATGAGCATATTGGGCCGAGTCGCCGATTGGCATAAACCCTTAGAGCCAATGTTCGTACGGTTTCATTTGCAAAGAGATTACATCTTCATTTTTTTGGCTGAAAAATAGCCCAGGCATGATTTAGTCGACTGAATTCTCTGTTTAGTCGACTGAATCTGGAACCCGAAAGTTTCCAAGCAAAATTTAGTCGACTGAATTCTCTATTTAGTCGACTAAACCTGGAAACAGAATGTTTCCAGGCAGAATTCAGTCAACTGAAAATCTCTGTTTAGTCAACTGAATTTGCTGTTTAGTCAACTGAATTTGCTGTTTAGTCAACTGAAATCTCTGTTTAGTCAACTGAATTTGTTATTTCAGACCACTTTGCCTTTTGGGATTGAATTTCCAATTTGAATCGATTCGTGATGATCCTATTTGTTGTTATCATTTATTACGACTTTGATGACTTCTTTTTTTTGGATTTGTGAATATCCATTTCGATGGATTCTTTATCGGTTTCTTTGGATTTGATTCACGCCTTCGTATGTGGATTTTAATGATTGATTGTTTCTACAATCATTTTTATGGTTTGTCACTTTAAAATACAAAGGTTTCTATACTAGCAGTTAATATTCAAACTCTTTATCAAAGATTATTTAAACTCTATTTTCAATATCAAACTCGTTTGTAAAACCGTTTTCCAACCTATTAGTATATACAAGCCTTTACCTCACTCGTATGAGAAATCTAATTAAACGACTTAGTAAAACATGTGGTATGAAACGCTTGCGTTTACTTCGTCGGTTAATTCTTGGACTTGTTCGATTGAATATCTTGTGACAATTTTCTAGTGGAGATCTACAATTTGTTCGCAAATATTTAAGTTAAGCTAGTGGTTTATGGGACATGATGCTAAACTCATATATTTACTAGCTTATTGTAATTGACACTTCTTGATGATCGAAGACGATCATTTTATGGTTTAGACTAGCAATGCGCGGTGTCACTTTGATTCGGTTCATCGGACGTTACGTTGTACGACTTCGTTGTTCCGTTTTATTATGTTCTGGTTCATCGAACGTTACGCTGTAGGACGTCGTTGTTCCTTTTTATTATGCTTTGGTTCATCGGACGTTACGCTGTACAACGTCGTTTTTCCTTTTTATTATGCTTTGGTTCATCGGACGTTACGCTGTACGACGTCGTTGTTCCTTTTTATTATGTTTTGGTTCATCGGACGTTACGCTGTACGACGTCGTTGTTCCTTTTTATTATGCGTTGGTTCATCGGACGTTACGCTGTACGACGTCGTTGTTCCTTTTTATTATGCTTTGGTTCATCGGACGTTACGTTGTACGACGTCATTGTTCCTTTTTATTATGCTTTGGTTCATCGGACGTTACGCTGTACGACTTCGTTGTTCCTTTTCATTTTGCTTTGGTTCATCTGACGTTACGCTGTACGACGTCGTTGTTCCGTTTTATTATGCTTTGGTTCACCAGACGTTACGCTGTACGACGTCGTTGTTCCTGTTTATTGTGATTTCTGGATTTCTAATTGATGATTTCTGGAATTTATGTTTCACCAACTTTTACGATTGGCATTGATATGTATGTCATTTATTGTGGTTTGGTGAAGTAAATATAGAATATGATATTCTTTTTGATGCTATGAGATTCTTGAGATATTTTTATGATTTAGTTGATTTTCTATGTATACTTGTCGCAGTATGACATTTTTGGTTATCATACGTTTTTATTACATCTCTTCTTACATCTTATTTTACCTGATAATTATAGCTAGACTGATCCGTTTATTATTTTCTTCTTAAATAATACTCGGGTCAGACTGAGATATTGCAGGTGCTTCCTCATGACTTCCTATCTGGAACCATCTTCTGACTTTTGCTTAACTACTTTAGTCTAGTAGTTTTTGTTGTATACATTTGAGATATAGACTCCTTGATGTATACATATTCTTTTGTCTAGCACTTGTATCTATTCTTTTGTGATATTGTGGATCTTATTTGACCACTACTCTTATATACACTTTTATGTGTAATATTCGTATCTGTTTCCGCCTTTGTGATATGAATTGTCTGTGACTGATTTATGTTACTTTTATTTCTATATTTGTTTCTGAAGATTATATATAGCCACTGTGTAGTAGCTTTGAGTTTGTGTCGGTATGTCGAATTTCCTCTTGAGATGAAATGCATGTTATATTTTATCTGGCATACCAGTGCTCGCACAAAGCAATTACACGGATGGTCGCTCCTCAACAGCCTTATTCTCCGCGCTAGTTGACGGCATTACTCCGTAGTGTCCTTGGCTAGCGTGGGTATAGAGGTGGGGCGTCACAGCTTGGTATCAGAGCCAAACTTCGGAACAATGTGGAATAATCTAGCAAGGATCATGTCCAAAGTCTTTCTTACGAGTTGTGCCTTAGGATTTATTCGAATCTTCGTACCATCTAATCTTATTTTCTTTAATGATTCCTTGTTTTATCAATCAAAGTTGATTGAAATTCATTTTATGAATAACTTTTTTCTTCTTCTTTCTTTCTTTCTTTAAGAAGAAATGGTTGGATCTTGCAGTCCTAGCGTTGGTCAATCCAGTAGCCCTTCTCTGGATGGCGCATTCATGTCTGCCCAACAACTTTTGGATCTTGTAAAGAATCAAAGGTTTATCTGTGCTTTGGGTAAGAACCCCGAAAAGATTTCACCTTTGAAACTTGAAGTTCCTTTCAATTAGCTTGTGGATATCACTCTTCGATATGAAGAGGTTGGTAAAGGAAGTGTTAGTACTATTGGGATTTCCAAAAAGAGGCATATTAGGTTCAAAAGACTTAATCCCAATAAGAAAGTGAAGCAAACTACTTTGGTAGCAAAGACTCCAATCCCTAATCGTTGAGGATGCTACAATTGTAATTCTAAGGAACACTAAGCAAATATGTGTCCGAAACCCCTTTATTGTCACTATTGCAAAAATTCGGGTCACCATATATCTTGTTGTCCCAAACTTCAAAGTAGGAGAGAGGGAAAGCTAAATGCGCCTAGTGGCACTTCTCGTGGTCAAGGTACTTTTCCTTCAATCCTTGATGGCATTGTTTTACTCAGTGATCTTTTATTCGAGTCCTTTATGATATAGGTTCATCTCATCATTTTTATATCAAAAGAACTTATCAATTCTTTTTCTTTAAACATTTTTGGGCTTGTTGACTTCTTTGAGGATTGCGAATCTGGATAGTAGATCCGCAACACTCAATTTGCTTTTTATTGATGTCAAAATTATTTTACGTGATTTTCTTTCCGAGCCGATTTTTACTTAGGCTTCGTAACTAATTTTTGTGAAAGGATTGGCTTAATTATTATAAAGCCATATCATATGTTCCGAGTAGACTATTCATCTCCTATATTTTCTATCTGTTAAGCAGATTTCTATTTTTCTTTGTGATTTTGATTCTAATTTGATGGCATCATTTTATTCTTTAAGCCCTCATCATAAGGAAAGTGTTATTTCTCTCATTTAAATAGTTTGTGAAACTTTTCGGTATTTTTGAGTTTGTCTTAGGATTATCTCCTAAGCAATATTTTGAGAGGTGTTAGGGTCTTTTTAGTTCGACCTTGCCACCGATTTTCATTTGCTACGAGTTGCGGCAGTTAGCATTCCACTTATCGCATTCCGCACTCGTTATGATTCTTATGAATGACTTATTATGTCATTCAGTTTGCCTATCTTGTTTCATCCATTTTATAAATTGAGTATTCTATGAATATCTCGATAATTCCATTCTTGTATATATTGATTTTGGATGAAAATAGAAATTTAAAATTTTACAAATCTTTTTCATAAGATTTATTTGTAAGTACAATTGGATTTTGATCTTAAACGAGCAAAGAATATTCTCAAAACTTTTAAGAGATATTTTCATCATATAGAAGATGATTTTGTGATTGTATTGCCCGTTGAGTGCTTTAAGAATTCTGGTCGATGCGCTTGATCAACGTTATCGATAGGAATTTCCTAAACGCTTTGATGAGACAATCAGACACGATATATTGACTTGTAAAATGTAATTTTTTCTAGAAAGATTTTTACATTAAGATAATTGTAATTTTGAAAGTTTTAGATTTTTGGGAAAGAAGATTATTTAAAAGAACTATTTTTCGATACTCTTATTCTTGTGATTCCCGAAGGGAACCAAGACTTTATCTTTTGTACCGATGCTTATCGTATTGGTTTGAATGTCGTTCTCTTGAAAAAGAGAACGTTCTATCATTTATGTTTCTAAATCATTAAAGCCTATCGAGACCAGATATGCCATTCATGATCTAGTGCTCGCGGCTATTGATTTCACTTTTAGAATCTGGCATCATCATTTTTGGATGAGAAATTTGTTCTCCACCCCGATTATAAACCTTTGGAATATTTATTTTCTCATAAGGAACTTAATGTTGGCTAGAGTTCCTTGCATCTTATGATCTTAATATTCTTTGTATACTCTCGGAAGGGAAATCATGTTGCTAATGCCCTTAGTCGTAAGCAACAAGTGGTTGTCTTTTTGATGATGTCCGAATGGAATGATCTTTTACCAAGTGCATCGGGCGTTTCGATGTACCTTGTTTTATTGAGCTTCGTCTCATTTCTTTTATGGGCTTGCGTCCGATGTTCTTTTATGGTGTTCGTTTCATTGGACACACCGTTTTTGTACTGCGTCGGTGTTTCGAATTATTTAAGCTTCGGTTCATTGGACGTACCGTTTTTGTACTGCGTCGGTGTTCCGAATTATTTGAGCTTTGGTTCATTGGACGTACCGTTTTTGTACTGCGTCGATGTTCCGAATTATTTGAGCTTTGGTTCATCTGGCATACCGTCATTGTACTACGCCGTTGTTCCAAATTATTCGAGTTTCTAGTTTCTCGGGCATACTGTTATTATTCTACGTCGTTGCACCGGCTCAATCTTCTGTTATTCATGACATTTTCTCACGTCTTTCTACAACGGAAATGCCTTAGGGATTCCGATTTTTATTCTTGAGCCCGGTGTTATCGAGGAAATTGAAGTTTCACTAGATTTGACTTATGAGCAACATTCCATTCGCATCATTGCTTCGGAGGTTGAGCGCCTTCGGAAAAAATTTGTTCTTCTTGTGAAAGTTCAATGGTTCTAAGATCTTAAGGATTGCTCTTGAGAATCCTGGGAGTTCATCGAGCGATCCCGTTCAGGCTTACTCTTTCATGCTCTTTATGGTGAACTTCCTATTTCAAATTTCTTTTGTGTTGATATGCTTTTATGGTTGTTACCCTTTATTTTTTTCTTAAGTATTGTGAGGACGCAATTTCTTTAAGGAGGGGAGTCTGTAACAACCCACATATTTATCGATTGTATATTTAAATATTTTATTTAAATATTTCATCGTTTGTCGGATTTTAGTCCGAAAACCTACTTTTAGCAAACAGTCGAATTGGTACTTGAGACCCCTTCCATTGAGTTCAAAATGCCGTTTGCAACATTTTTGAGTATAAATATTGATATGTTTGGAGCTAGCTAAAAATTTGACCTTTTTCACTTTGGGTTTGGGTTCAGCCCACTAGCCAACTTAATACCCCAAACTGAACCACTTCTTTTCATTCATTCCCTCTTCCTTATCTTTTCAGTTCTAAAGAGAATAATGAGGGAAAAGAAAAAGAATTAAAATCCTAAGCCCTAGTTTCCATTTGCAAATCAAGTTCTAGCTCCAAATTCAAAGAGAAGCATTGGTAAGTATCATCTCCTTCTTCTCCAACTCATTCTCTCTTTGATTTCAGAAAATTCCTAAACCTAATTTGGGAAATGTTTCTCTTTTAAGCTTAGATTCAAGCTTCTTGTGTTGAGATTGAAGTGTGGTTGATCTTCCCTTATCTTCAAGCTTCTCATTCATTGTTTTTGGGTTCAAAGGTGAGATTTTTATCTCACATCTAAGTCTATGATTATCTTTGATTGTTAGGTATGAATTCTTAACACTTATTCATGCGCATTTGCTTTTGGTTTGGGTTGAATTGGTGAATATTCCAATTTTTAATGTTTTGGGTTCAAATCTTTAAAATCCAAACTTTGATGTTTTGATCATGTTTTGGTGATGCATCGATGAGCATATAGGGCCGGGTTGCCGATTGGCATAAACCCTTAGAGCCAATGTTCGTCCGGTTTCATTTGCAAAGAGATTGCATCTTCATTTTTTAGGCTGAAAAACAGCCCAGGCTTGATTTAGTCGACTGAATTCTCTGTTTAGTCGACTGAATCTGGAACCCGAAAGTTTCCAGGCAAAATTTAGTCGACTGAATTCTCTATTTAGTCGACTGAACCTAGAAACAGAATGTTTCCAGGCAGAATTCAGTCAACTGAAAATCTCTGTTTAGTCAACTGAATTTGCTGTTTAGTCAACTGAATTTGCTGTTTAGTCAACTGAAATCTCTGTTTAGTCAACTGAATTTGTTATTTCAGCCCACTTTGCCTTTTGGGATTGAATTTCCAATTTGAATCAATTCGTGATGATCCTATTTGTTGTTATCATTTATTACGACTTTGATGACTCCTTTTTTTTTGGATTTTTGAATATCTATTTCGATGGATTCTTTATCGGTTTCTTTGGATTTGATTCACGTCTTCGTATGTGGATTTTAATGATTGATTGTTTCTACAATAATTTTTATGGTTTGTCACTTTAAAATACAAAGGTTTCTATATTTGTAGTAAATATTCAAACTCTTTATCAAAGATTATTTAAAATCTATTTTCAATATCAAACTCGTTTATAAAACCGTTTTCCAACCTATTAGTATATACAAGCCTTTACCTCACTCGTATGAGAAATCTAATTAAACGACTTAGTAAAACATGTGGTATGAAACGTTAGCGTTTACTTCGTCGGTTAATTCTTGGACTTGTTCGATTGAATCTCTTGTGACAATTTTCTAGTGGAGATCTACAATTTGTTCGCAAATATTTAAGTTAAGCTAGTGGATATGGGACATGATGCTAAACTCGTATATTTACTAGCTTATTGTAATTGACACTTCTTGATGATCGAAGATGATCATTTTATGGTTTAGACTAGCAATGCGCGATGTCTCTTTGATTCGGTTCATCGGACGTTACACTGTACGACGTCGTTGTTCCTTTTCGTTGTGCTTTGGTTCATCGGACGTAACGCTGTACGACGTCGTTGTTCCTTTTTATTATGCTTTGGTTCATCGGACGTCACGCTGTACGACGTCGTTGTTCCTTTTTATTATGCTTTGGTTCATCGGATGTTACGCTGTACGACGTCGTTGTTCCTTTTTATTATGCTTTGGTTCATCGGACGTTACGTTGTACGACGTCGTTGTTCCTTTTTATTATGCTTTGGTTCATCGGACGTTACGTTGTACAACGTTGTTCTTCCTTTTCATTGTGCTTTGGTTCATCGGACGTTACGCTGTACGACGTCGTTGTTCCATTTTATTGTGCTTTGGTTCACCGGACGTTACGTTGTACGACGTTGTTGTTCCTGTTTATTGTGATTTCTGGATTTCTAATTGATGATTTCTGGAATTTATGTTTCACCAACTTTTACGATTGGCATTGGTATGCATGTCATTTATTGTGGCTTGGTGAAGTAAATATAGAATATGATATTCTTTTTGATGCTATGAGATTCTTGAGATATTTGTATGATTTAGTTGATTTTCTATGTATACTTGTCGCAGTATGACGTTTTTGGTTATCATACGTTTTTATTACATCTCTTCTTACATCTTATTTTATCTGATAATTATAGCTAGACTGATCCGTTTATTATTTTCTTCTTAAATAATACTCGGGTCAGACTGAGATATTGCATGTGCTTCCTCATGACTTCCTATCTGGAACCATCTTCTGACTTTTGCTTAACTACTTTAGTCTAGTAGTTTTTGTTGTATACATTTGAGATATAGACTCCTTGATGTATACATATTCTTTTGTCTAGCACTTGTATCTATTCTTTTGTGATATTGTGGATCTTATTTGACCACTACTCTGATATACACTTTTATGTGTAATATTCATATCTGTTTCCGCCTTTGTGATATGAATTGTCTGTGACTGATTTATGTTACGTTTATTTCTATATTTGTTTCTGAAGATTATATATAGCCACTGTGTAGTAGCTTTGAGTTTGTGTCGGTATGTCGGATTTCCTCTTGAGATAAAATGCATGTTATATTTTATCTGGCATACCGGTGCTCGCACAAAGCAATTACACGGATGGTCGCTCCTCAACAGCCTTATTCTCCGCGCTAGTTGATGGCATTACCCCGTAGTGTCCTTGGCTAGCGTGGGTATAGAGGTGGGGCGTCACAACTTGGTATCAGAGCCAAACTTCGGAACAATGTGGAATAATCTAGCAAGGATCATGTCCAAAGTCTTTCTTAGGAGTTGTGCCTTAGGATTTATTCGAATCTTCGTACCGTCTAATCTTATTTTCTTTAATGCTTCCTTGTTTTATCAATCAAAGTTGATTGAAATTCATTTTATGAATAACTTTTTTCTTCTTCTTCTTTCTTTCTTTAAGAAGAAATGGTTGGATCTGGCTAGTTGACGGCTTTACCCCGTAGTGTCCTTGGCTAGCGTGGGTATAGAGGTGGGGCATCACAATAAATATGTGTGGAACAACATCAGAGACGTTCACATGTTTGACATCCCTATCTAATGTCTAACGTGAGTGCAGTAACTTAAGAGAGGTTCGAGATTCCCATCTCCTAAGGATCCGTTAAACTATCTTCTATGTAGTACAATACGCTATTATAATATGTCTATGGTAAAGCAAAAGTATTAAAATAGCGTTAAGGCGTTACCTAAATCCCCGTTAACACATTTTATATATTCCCATAGTCTATACACTACCGTAACTCCCCCGTAAACTGGAGGGCTCTCAGAGGGTACTCCATAGGTATGGTACAAAACAAACTCGTAGAAGGCACGATAGGGCATGCGCCACAACACACGAGGAAATGCCAGGGTAGATATACCATTTGCGTACCCGGACTAGCGGTAACGCATAGCAGCTACTATCGCCCACCTTGGAACACACTCCCAAATCAAAATCAAGGGTGGCCATCAAATTAAATCACAAAGTCAGAATATAGTATCGAAGAAGTGTGCCCGATCGGAGGAATGACCTCACTTGGCCTAGCATGGCTCCTGATTTTAGCTACATTAAGCTGACTCACGGGAGTCGTGGTCATGTAAATACCTTTTACAAAATCGTTCTCCAAATCATCCTACTTCATTTCTAGAATCTCCACCACGTACATAGTTGTTAAAGTGTTTTTTGGCATTGGCAGAGAGTATGACAGTATCTGATCCTGATCTCTTTTACAATCAATCTCTTATTACACATCGGATGATTCTTTTATATTTCAAAAGTCAATTCACAATTTATATCCAAAATATCATATTCTTGAAACCATATCACTTTCGAAATTATATTCACTTTCGAAATCAAATCATTTTCGAAATCGTATTTCCTTTCAAAAATCATAATTTCTTGAACCCTCATTCAAAACTTCATATTTACTCAAAATATGTTATAAAAATCCCAATTTATGTTATGCACCATTTAACCGTATTCGTTTGTAGATCAAGGATTTTGAATATATACACTTCCACCTTACTTAATCAGAAATTTAGAAATAGTTGAAATGGTTATCGTTAGTTTAAATAGTTATAAATAGTTAAAATAAAATTTTAAATAGTTAAAATACTCTAAAATAGTTTGATATAGATTAAAATATTTTTCTTGATTTAAGATAGTTAAATAGATTTAAAATAGAATAAATATAATTAAAATAGATTAAATAACTTTAAAATAGATTAATTAGATTTAAAATAAGTAAATGGGTTAATTAGCTTTAAAATAAATTAATTGGTTTAAAATAGGTTAAAATGATTTAATTGAGTTAACATAAATTAAAGTAGTTTAATAATTTGAAAATCTTAATAATTAGAAATTTTAAAACAATATATTTTAAAACAGTTTATAATAAAATATGAAGTTGGAATTAATATCAATTTAACTATTTATCTCATTTTAACACATACGAACCATTTTAATTTACAATTCAACAAACCCAATTGCAAATCTTTCAACTTAAAATTTAAATAAACGATTAAATTCTACATCGTTTTCAATCCATGTTAGCAATATGAATTTAAATTATTCCAATTTCAATACATTTTAGAGTTATATTTCAACAACTTAACTAACTCAATTTTGACAAATTTCACTTATATCTCAAATTCAACTTTAAATTTCAGTTCAATTTCTTAAGCATTTCCTTTAAACCAATTCACATTTCAACATAAACTTGATTTTTTTCAATAATAATTCAATTTATATAGATCAAATTTTATTTCAAAAATATCATTTAATTAAATTCAAAAAATTAAGAATTTTAAAATCATTTAATTTAACCAATCCGGTGTCCGTATACAATTCTCTACCCTAGGTTCAAGTGATAAGAATATTTATCAATTCAATCCGTAATTTAAAATTTTACGGTTATATATCATTTCAAACCGCAATCTCGAATTAAAAATTAAAATCCACAAAATCGCTCGAGTCTATCATTTCAACCCATAACGATTTTTCCTAATCGACGGATCGTTCGGGTATATATCATTTCAACCCATATTGATTTTCCTAATAGTGACTAAGGGAACTTGCAATATTATAGCAATATAAAGTACAACATCAGGTCATCCAATATCAACAATCAAACATATATCATAATCATCATCCAAATCAATCAGAAAACATCAATAAATAACTGGTAATAATACAGGTATTAAATTGACACTTTAAATTTAATAATAAATTAAATGGCTATTTGATGCAATATAAATTCAAATTAACAGGATTAGCAATTTAAAAATATCAAACAGCCATAAATAAATTCCTAATCACATCATAAATTTAATTTAACAAACGTAAGAAATTTTAGAAGTTGTGAGTAGGTCAAAACACTCACCTTTGGATTTAAATCGATTTAAAGTCCAATTTTGGGCCCAAATTCAAACATTCTCAGACATTGTCTAAATCTACGTCAAAATATCAAGAATTTCAATACGATCCTAGCGGAAGAAACCGCACATGGATCGGAGTTCGTATGCAAAAGTTATTTGAGTTAGAACACTTGAAAGATAAAATTTAAATAAAAAAACAAGTCATACGTACACGTCAGCAACGTCTTCTTCCAAAACACCCTAGCCTCTACTATACATTACGATCGAGCCTTAACAACTGCTAGTTAATCCTAACCGATAGCCGCCTACTCGTCAACTTCCACCTTGATCAAAAGTCACCATTGCTTCGAGCCTCTCCGGCCGACCACATCATGGTCACACGTGCCGCTCTGGCCATTCCCACATTCAACGTTGCAGCCGCCATTCTCGAAGCCACCACGGTGAATTTCGACCCCCATAAGACCAACAAACACCACCACATAACCTGCTCAACCTCGGCTTCCCAACGACACCTCCCGATGATCGGACGACGATCTACCATTGGATCGTCAAAACCCTAAAATGGACGGTCGAGGTTCAACCTCGATTTCTGGGCAAATGGTGAACTTGATTTAAAAACAAATTACTCTAGTGAATTACGCTCGTCAAGAGTTTCAAACTAATATATAATTCATAATAGTTTGGAGGAGTTCGATTTTTTTTTTTTGATTTTTATTTTGGATTTGAAATAGAATTAGGGTTTACAGCCTTTGGAAGGAATAAGAAGCAAATAGATAGAGTTGTACGTACTGACAAATGGAATAAGAAACAACTAGAGTTTATAATGGGCTATTTTTATGTAGGTCGGAAATAGAGATGAATGGACACGATTGATTTACAAGTTGAACGATAAACGCACCGAAAAGCCCGTTCTATCTCCGGAACGAAAATGGGTCATCCCATATATCAAAATAGATGTTTTCGACAGTTTCAAATTTAATGGAATAGGTTCCAACTCCTATTTCCATCATATGAAAATGTTATTTTAAAATCAGCTTTACTTCAAATTGTTTTCAATCGATTTTAATTTAATTGATTTTTGGGCGTTTCGAGCGCGTACGATCAAACGACAAGTCCGATCGCTACGAAATTTGAAATCCTACAATAATTCACCGTTACAAATCTGATGAAACTGGTTTCGCCGAAATCCAAGTCAGTGGCCAAAATAGCTATTTTCACGTTAATTAAATAAATTAATATTAAAGTCACCTTTCAATTCAAATTTAATAATTTACAACTTCTATCACTTTGGATTACTCAGTAATTTATAACCCTTCAAAACAAATTTCTACCTCAATTTATTATTGAATATTTCACAAATTTCAATACTTAATTTCAATTTCAGTAAATTCAAAAATTATAAATTTTAATTTCCCAAAATCCATTTATTTTGATTTCCATCTTATTATTCAATCAATTACCATCTTATGGGTAAAATTAACATTGGTTTATATCTTAGTACGCCAGTGTTCTCTAATTTCATCTTAATTCCCATTAACGTAATTTAAATAATTAATTTAATTTAATTGAAATTTATCCAATTATTATAATTTAAATTCCAATAATTGATAAATCTTGATTTTCATTCTTTTTATTCAACCAATTGTCATATTATGAATAAAATTAACATTATTTCCAATTATTACCTCAATTTACCTTAATGCAATATTTAATTAGATTTATTATAATTTATTTCCAATTTAATTTAATAGCCTAAATAAATTGGTAACACATAATAATTGTCACCATTGACCATTAATCACATTTAGGTTTATTATTCACAACAAATGTTATGCTTGCTGTCATTACACTAATTTTATTTAGTTACCATTGATTATATACTAGTTCATTAATTTATACAACATTGACGTTTATTTACTTATATTCAATTTATAATCAAGTTATAACATTTACATTATTTCAATTAATTGGAATTTCATAGAAATTGTTAATAATTAACTTACATTAATATTGTTACAATTCATTCTAGTTATTATTTTCATCAATAAATCACAAATTTTTATTTCTTTAAATTTTAAATTATAGAATCTAATTAAATTAAATATTTTAAATTGTCAAAAATTACAGGTCGTTACATCCTTGGCCAGACATAGGCTCCTGTTTTAGTCATTCAAATTGAAACAAGTGTCGGGGTCATTCATCATTGTTCTCTTTCTTCATTCCAGTAAACGTCGCCAATTCATCCTCTACGTTTTATATAACATTATGGGTGGACGTGGGTCGGTTTGGTGCGGTTTGAAGCCCAAACCGCTTATCAAACGGTTAGCAGAAAGTACAAACCATTATACTAACCATTTGAATGGTTCGGTTTCGGTTCGGTTTTGGTTCGGTCCTGTGACGCCCCACCTCTATATCCACGCTAGCCAAGAACACTACGGAGTAATGCTGTCGACTAGCACGGAGAATAAGGCTATTGAGGAGCGACCATCCGTGTAATTGCTTTGCGCGAGCACCGATATGTCAGAAAGTATAACATGTATTTTATTTCAAGAGGAAATCCGACATACCGATACAAACACAAAGCTATTACACGGTGGCTATAATAGTCTTCGGAAACAAATATAGGAATAAACATAACACAAATCAGTCACAGATAATTCATATCACAAAGGCGGAAATAGATATGAATATAACACGTGAAAGTGTACATCAGAGTAGTGGTCAAACAAGATCCACAATATCAAAAAGAATAGATACAAGTGCTAGACATAAGAATAAGTATACATCATAGAGTCTGTATCTCAAATATATACAACAAAATAAACTACTAATCTAAGTAGTTAGCCAAAAGTCAGAAGATGGTTCCAGATAGGAAGCCATGAGGAAGCACCTGTAATATCTCAGTCTGACCCGACTATTATTTAAGAAGAAAATAATAAACGGATCAGTCTAGCTATAAATATCAGATGAAATAATATAGAATAAGAGATATGACTAAGCTCATAATAATCACAATGCCAAGCTGTGATAAATAACTAATTGAAAAATCAATAAGAGATTAATCAATATCGCAAAGATCTTCTCAAAGATAAAAAGGAATGTCATACTCCTAATTTCGTTCACCAAGCCACAATAAATGACATATATATCAATGCCAATCGTAAAAGTTGGTGAAACATAAATTCCAGAATTCAACACACGAAATCCAGAAATCACAAGAAAAGGATGGCCAAGACATTGATGTAGTGCAAACGGTACATCCAATGTATCAAAAGCATATCATTGATGTAGTGCAAACGGTACATCCAATGAATCAAAAGCAAAGACATTGATGTAGTGCAAACGGTACATCCAATGTATCAAAAGCATATCATTGATGTAGTGCAAACGGTACATCCAATGAATCAAAAGCAAAGACATTGATGTAGTGCAAACGGTACATCCAATGTATCAAAAGCATATCATTGATGTAGCGCAAACGGTACATCCAATGAATCTAAAGCAAAGACATTGATGCAGTGCAAACGGTACATCCAATGTATCAAAAGCAAAGACATTGATGTAGTGCAAACGGTACATCCAATGTATCAAAAGCATATCATTGATGTAGTGCAAACGGTACATCCAATGAAACAAAAGCAAAGACATTGATGTAGTGCAAACGGTACATCCAACGTATCAAAAGCAAAGACATTGATGTAGTGCAAACGGTACATCCAATGTATCAAAAGCATATCATTGATGTAGTGCAAACGGTAGATCCAATGAATCAAAAGCAAAGACATCGATGTAGTGCAAACGGTACATCCAATGTATCAAAAGCAAAGACATTGATGTAGTGCAAACGGTACATCCAATGTATCAAAAGCATATAATTGATGTAGTGCAAACGGTACATCCAATGAATCAAAAGCAAAGACATCGCACATGCTAGTCTAAGTCATAAAATGATCGTCATGATCAAAGAGAAGGGTCAATTATAGTAAGCCAGTAAATATATGAGCTTAGCTTCATGTCCCATAACCACTAGCTTAACTTAAATATTTACGAACAAATTGTAGATCTCCACTAGAAAATTGTCACAAAAGTTTCAATCGAACAAGTCCAAGAATTAACCGACGAAGTAAACGCAAGCGTTTCATACCACTCGTTTTACTAAGTCGTTTAATTAGATTTCTCATACGAGTGAGGTAAAGGTTTGTATATACTAATAGATTGGAAAAAAATTTTATAAACGAGTTTGGTATTGAAAATAGAGTTGAAATCGTTTTGAGGAAAGAGTTTTGATATTTACTACTAGTATAGAAAACCTTTATATTTTAAAGTGACAAATCATAGAAGTGATTGTAGAAACAATCAATCATAAAAATTCACATTCGAAGACGTGAATAAAATCTAAAGAAATCGATCCGAATCCGTCAAAATGGGTATTCCCAAAAATTCCAAAAATAGGAGTCATTAAAGTCGTAGCAACAACAAGTGGGAAATAACACGAATTGATGAAATTTGGAAACCGTGCAAAAATAGACTCAAGTAGGCATAGAAGACAACTAGGTGCAGGTCAGTCGACTGGCTCATTGAGTTCAGTCGACTGAACTCAGTCCCCAAAAATCCGCGGGATACTGGTCAGTCGACTGAACTCAGTGGGTCAGTCGACTGACTGCAGTAAACAGAGCCTCAAGGCTCTGCAGGAAGCCTTCAAACTGCATTTTAGCTTCAGCCAGTCGACTGACTTGGAAGTCCAGTCGACTGACTGGAGCTAAGGCAGTTTTCTCTGCCTAAAAATGGAAGGTGAAACCCTTCCAATTCGCAACCGGTGTAGCTTCGGGCACTAAGGGATTACGCCAATAAGCAACCCAGCCCAATAGGCTCTTCGATGCGTCACCAAAAACATGTTCAAACGTCCATAAAAGGATTTTCATAGATTTTGATTTCGAAACACTAAAAATTAGAATATACACCAAATCAATTCAAACCAAAATCAAATGCACATGAATAAGTATTAGGAATTCATACCTAATAATCAAAGATAATCATAGACTTAGATGTGAGATAAAAATCTCACCTTTGAACCCAAATTAATGAAGGAGAAGCTTTTAAAACAAGCTAAGATTAATTCCTCTTTAATAACAACTCAAGAAGCTTGATTCTAAGCTTAAAAGAGAAATATTTCCCAAATTAGGTTTAGGAATTTTCTGAAATCAAAGAGAGAATGAGTTGGGGAAGAAGAAGGAGATACTTACCAATGGGTTCTCTTAGAATTTGGAGTTAGATCTTGGATTTGCAATGAAACTAGGGCTTGGAATTTCTAATTTCCACTCTCTTCCACCATTTTTGCTTAAAGCTTAAAGTGTTAGGAATATGAAATGAAATAATGAAGAGGAGAGGGTTGGAACTGAGTTAAGTGGGGTTAATGGGCTCAGCCCAAACCAAAGCCCTAAGTGAAAAAGTAGCAAAACTTTACTAACTCCAAACATATCGAAGTTTACACTCAAAAAGGTCACAAACGGCGTTTTGAACTCAATGGAAGGGGTCTCGAGTCCCAATTCGACCGTATGCAAAAAGTAGCTTTTCGGACTAAATTTCGAGTATCGATAAAATATTTAAATATAAAATCGACAAATATGCAGGTTGTTACAGACTCCCCTCCTTAAAGAAATTGCGTCCTCGCACTATTTAAGAAGAAGGTATATATTAACAACCATAAAAGCATATTCAACACAAAAGAAGTTTGAAATAAGAAGTTCACCATAAAGAGCACGAAAGAGTAAGCCTGAACGCGATCGCTCGATGAATTCTCTAGATTTCCTAAGAGAAATTCTTGGGATTTAAGAACCATAGAACTCACACAAAAAAAAGAACATCTTTATTTCAAAGGCGCTCAACCTCCGAAGCAATGATGCGAATAGAATGTTTCTCAAAAGTCAAATCTGGTGAAACTTCAATTCGTACTATAACACCAGGCTCAAGAATAAAAATCGGAAACCTAAAAGCATTTCCTTAGTTAAAAGATGTGGAAAACGTCAAGAATAACAGAAAATTGAGTCGGTGCAACGGCGTAGCACAAAAACGGTACGCCCGAGAAACTAGAAATTCGAATAATTTGGAACAATGGTGTAGAACAATAATGGTACGCCAGATGAACCAAAGCTCGAATAATTTCGGAACACCGACGTAGTACAAAAACGGTACGTCCAATGAACCGAACACCATAAAAGAACATCAGACGCAAGTCCATAAAAGAAATGAGATGAACCTCAATAAAACGAAGTACATCAAAACGCCCGATGAACTTGATAAAAAGAAAATTCCATTCCGACAATATCAAAGAATCAACAACTTGTTGCCTACGACAAAATGCGTTGGCAACGCGATTTCCCTTTCGGGGATAAAAGAATATCAAGATCATAAGATGCAAGGAACTCGATCCAATATTAAGTTCCTTATGAGAAAATAAATATTCCAAAGATTTATGATCAGGGTAGAGAACAAATTTCTCACCCAAAAATAATGATGCCAATTTTTTTTTTGTTTAAAAGCGAAATCTATAGCCACGAGCACTAGATCATGAGTGACATATCTAGTCTCAATAGGCATTAATGATTTAGAAGCACAAGAAATAGCACGTTCCCTTTTGCAAGAGAACGACATCCAAACCAATACGATTAGCATCGGTACAAAAGATAAAGTCTTGGTTCCCATCGGGAATCACAAGAATAAGAGTATCGGAAAAGAGTTCTTTTAAATAATCTCCCTTCCAGAAAAGCTAAAACTTTCAAAATTACATTTTACAAGTCAATATATTGTGTCTGATTGTCTCATCAAAGCGTTTAGGAAATTCCTATCGATAACGTTGATCAAGCGCATCGACCGGAACTTTAAAACACTAAATGGGCAATACAATCACAAAACTATCTTCTATATGATAAACATGTTTCTTAAAAGTTTTAAGAATATTCTTTTCTCGTTTAAGATCAAAATCCAATTGTACTTATAAATAAATCTTTACGAAAAAGATTTGTAAAAAATTTTAAATTTCTATTTTCATCCAAAATCAATGAATAGAAGAATGGCCTCATCGAAATATTCATAGAATACTCAATTTATAAAATGGATGAAATAAGATGGGCCAACTGATTGACATGATGAGTTATTCATAAATATCATAACAAGTGCGGAATGCGGTAAATGGAACACTAACTCCCACAACTCGTAGCAAATGAAAATCGTTGGCAAGGTCGAACTAAAAAAAAAAACCTTAACACCACTCAAAAGATTGCTTAGGAGATAATCCTATGACAAGCTCAAAGATACCGGAAAATTCTCAAACCACATGAATGAGAGAATAACACTTTCCTTATAAGTGGGCTTAAGGAATAAAACGATGCAACCCAAAAATTCGAAATCGAAATCACAAAGAAAAATAGAAATCTGCTTAACAGATAGAAAATGTCGAAGATGAATAGTCCACTCGAAAAATAGGATATGGCATCACAACGATTAAGCCAATCCTTTCAAAAAAATCAATTCCGAAGCCTAAGTAAAAATATTGGCTCGGAAAGAAAAATCACATAAAATAATTTCGACATCAATAAAGACAAATTGAGTGTTGTGGATCTACCATCCTGATTCGCAATGCTCAAAGAAGTCATCAAGCCCAGAAATGTTTTAAAGGAAAGAAATCACAAGTTCTTTTGATATAAAAATAATGAGATGAAACCCATATCAACAAGAACTCAAATAAGAAGATCACGAAATAAAACAATGCCATCAAGGATTGAGTAAAAAATACCTTGACCAAGAGAAGAGTTGTTAGAGGCTTGCAGCTTTCCCTCTCTCTTGTTAGGAAGCCTAGGACACGAAGATAAAAGATGACCCGAACCTTTGCAATAATGACAAAAGAGAGGTTTCGGACACCTATTAGCATAATGGTCTGTGGAACCACAATTGTAGCACTGTCCTCGACTAGAGGTAGGAGTCTTTGCTACCGGAATTTGTTGCTTCCCTTTCTTGTTGGGAGTGGGGCCTTTGAACATAATAGGCCTCTTCATGTTGTTGTTGAAGTTTTGTTTGGCACCCACAACTTCAACACCACACTCTTTATCGGCCTCTTCAAGACGAAGAGCGATGTCAATAAGTTGATCAAAAGAAACTTCGAGTTTCAGAAGTAATGGCTTCTTAATATTCTTATTCAAGCCGTAGACAAATCTCTGATTTTTCTTCATCGGGGTATTAATATACTCAATCCCGTATTTAGAAAGAGATTCGAAAGATGCGACATAATCTGTCACAGAAGATTCACCTTGAACAAGGTCGATAAAATGCCGGGCCAAAGCTACTTTTTCAGCCTCCGGCACAAATTTCAATTCGAATCTTCCCCGGAATTGCTCCCAAGTAAGATCCGCTTCAATGATTTCGGAAACCAAGAGCTCATACCAATCTAATGCTCTTTCTTGGAGCATGCTAGAAGCCACTTGGACTCGATGGAGGTCAATAAGGTTCATGCGAGAAAAGATGTGGTCGCATGACTTGAGCCAAGCTTGAATTTCTATAACACTCTCGGATCCCTTGAATGGCCTTCCACCCAAATCGGTATAGTCTCTGCACAAGCGTGCGAAACCGGATCTACGATGAGTAGGCTCTGGATTGGGTCCAGCTGCTTGAGCGTTCTTAACAAGATCTAAAAGCTGCTGGGCAGACATAAATACTCCATCCTGGGGAGTAGCACTAGATTGACCGGCGCTGGGACGGCCTGGTCTAACCATTTCTCTTCTTTAAGAAAGAAAGAAAGAAGAGGAAAAAGTTATTCTCAAAATAAATATCAAGCAATCTTGACAGATAAAACAAGGAATCATAACGAAAATAGGATGAATCGGTACGAAGACTCGAATTAAATCCTAAAGCACGACTCCTAAGATGGACTTAGGACGATGATCCTTGTTATAATATTCCATATTGTTCCGAAGTTTGGCTCTGATACCTAGCTGTGACGCCCCACCACCATACCCACGCTAGCCAAGAACACTACGGAGTAATGCTGTCGACTAGCACGGAGAATAAGGCTGTTGAGGAGCGACCATCCGTGTAATTGCTTTGCGCGAGCACCGATATGTCAGAAAGTATAACATGTATTTTATTTCAAGAGGAAATCCGACATACCGATACAAACACAAAGCTATTACACGGTGGCTATAATAGTCTTCGGAAACAAATATAGGAATAAACGTAACACAAATCAGTCACAGATAATTCATATCACAAAGGCGGAAATAGATATGAATATAACACGTGAAAGTGTACATCAGAGTAGTGGTCAAACAAGATCCACAATATCAAAAAGAATAGATACAAGTGCTAGACATAAGAATAAGTATACATCATAGAGTCTGTATCTCAAATGTATACAACAAAATAAACTACTAATCTAAGTAGTCATCCAAAAGTCAGAAGGTGGTTCCAGATAGGAAGCCATGAGGAAGCACCTGTAATATCTCAGTCTGACCCGAGTATTATTTAAGAAGAAAATAACAAACAGATCAGTCTAGCTATAAATATCAGATGAAATGATAGAGAATAAGAGATATGACTAAACACATAATAATCACAATGCCAAGCTGTGATAAATAACTAATTGAAAAATCAATCAGAGATTAATCAATATCGCAAAGATCTTCTCAAAGATAAAAAGGAATGTCATACTCCTAATTTCATTCACCAAGCCACAATAAATGACATATATATCAATGCCAATCGTAAAAGTTGGTGAAACATAAATTCTAGAATTCAACACACGAAATCCAGAAATCACAAGAAAAGGATGGCCAAGACATTGATGTAGTGCAAACGGTACATCCAATGTATCAAAAGCATATCATTGATGTAGTGCAAACGGTACATCCAATGAATCAAAAGCAAAGACATTGATGTAGTGCAAACGGTACATCCAATGTATCAAAAGCATATCATTGATGTAGTGCAAACGGTACATCAAATGAATCAAAAGCAAAGACATTGATGTGGTGCAAACGGTACATCCAATGTATCAAAAGCATATCATTGATGTAGTGCAAACGGTACATCCAATGAATCAAAAGCAAAGACATTGATGTCGTGCAAACGGTACATCCAATGTATCAAAAGCAAAGACATTGATGTAGTACAAACGGTACATCCAATGTATCAAAAGCATATCATTGATGTAGTGCAAACGGTACATCCAATGTATCAAAAGCAAAGACATTGATGTAGTGGAAACGGTACATCCAATATATCAAAAGCATATCATTGATGTGTGCAAACGGTGCATCCAATGAATCAAAAGCAAAGACACTGATGTAGTGCAAACGGTACATCCAATGTATCAAAAGCAAAGACATTGATGTAGTGCAAACGGTACATCCAATGTATCAAAAGCATATCATTGATGTAGTGCAAACGGTACATCCAATGAATCAAAAGCAAAGACATCGCACATGCTAGTCTAAGTCATAAAATGATCGTCATGATCAAAGAGAAGTGTCAATTACAGTAAGCTAGTAAATATATGTGCTTAGCTTCATGTCCCATAACCACTAGCTTAACTTAAATATTTACGAACAAATTGTAGATCTCCACTAGAAAATTGTCACAAAAGTTTCAATCGAACAAGTCCAAGAATTAACCGACGAAGTAAACACAAGCGTTCCATACCACTCGTTTTACTAAGTCGTTTAATTAGATTTCTCATACGAGTGAGGTAAAGGTTTGTATATACTAATAGATTGGAAAATGTTTTTATAAACGAGTTTGGTATTGAAAATAGAGTTGAAATCATTTTGAGGAAAGAGTTTTGATATTTACTACTAGTATAGAAAACCTTTATATTTTAAAGTGACAAATCATAGAAGTGATTGTAGAAACAATCAATCATAAAAATTCACATTCGAAGACGTGAATAAAATCCAAAGAAATCGATCCGAATCCGTCAAAATGGGTATTTCCAAAAATTCCAAAAATAGGAGTCATTAAAGTCGTAGCAACAACAAGTGGGAAATAACACGAATCGATGAAATTTGGAAACCGTGCAAAAATAGGCTCAAGTAGGCATAGAAGACAACTAGGTGCAGGTCAGTCGACTGGCTCATTGAGTTCAGTCGACTGAACTTAGTCCCCAAAAATCCGCGGGAGACTGGTCAGTCGACTGAACTCAGTGGGTCAGTTGACTGACTGCAGTAAACAGAGCCCCAAGGCTCTGCAGGAAGCCTTCAAACTGCATTTTAGCTTCAGCCAGTCGACTGACTTGGAAGTCCAGTCGACTGACTGGAGCTAAGGCAGTTTTCTCTGCCTAAAAATGGAAGGTGAAACCCTTCCAATTCGCAACCGGTGAAGCTTCGGGCACTGAGGGATTACGCCAATCAGCAACCCAGCCCAATAGGCTCTTCGATGCGTCACCAAAAACATGTTCAAACATCCATAAAAGGATTTTCATAGATTTTGATTTCGAAACACTAAAAATTAGAATATACACCAAATCAATTCAAACCAAAATCAAATGCACATGAATAAGTATTAGGAATTCATACCTAATAATCAAAGATAATCATAGACTTAGATGTGAGATAAAAATCTCACCTTTGAACCCAAATTAATGAAGGAGAAGCTTTTAAAACAAGCTAAGATCAATTCCTCTTTAATAACAACTCAAGAAGCTTGATTCTAAGCTTAAAAGAGAAATATTTCCCAAATTAGGTTTAGGAATTTTCTGAAATCAAAGAGAGAATGAGTTGGGGAAGAAGGAGATACTTACCAATGGGTTCTCTTACAATTTGGAGCTATATCTTGGATTTGCAATGAAACTAGGGCTTGGAATTTCTAATTTCCACTCTCTTCCACTATTTTTGCTTAAAGCTTAAAGTGTTAGGAATATTAAATGAAGTAATGAAGAGGAGAGGGTTGGAACTGAGTTAAGTGGGGTTAATGGGCTCAGCCTAAACCAAAGCCCTAAGTGAAAAAGTAGCAAAACTTTACTAACTCCAAACATATCGAAGTTTACACTCAAAAAGGTCGCAAACGGCATTTTGAACTCAATGGAAGGGGTCTCGAGTCCCAATTCGACCGTATGCAAAAAGTAGCTTTTCGGACTAAATTTCGAGTATCGATAAAATATTTAAATATAAAATCGACAAATATGCAGGTTGTTACAGACTCCCCTCCTTAAAGAAATTGCATCCTCGCACTATTTAATAAGAAGGTATATATTAACAACCATAAAAGCATATTCAACACAAAAGAAGTTTGAAATAAGAAGTTCACCATAAAGAGCACGAAAGAGTAAGCCTGAACGCGATCGCTCGATGAATTCTCTAGATTTCCTAAGAGAAATTCTTGGGATTTAAGAACCATAGAACTCACACAAAAAAAGAACATCTTTATTTCAAAGGCGCTCAACCTCCGAAGCAATGATGCGAATAGAATGTTGCTCAAAAGTCAAATCTGGTGAAACTTCAATTCGTACTATAACACCAGGCTCAAGAATAAAAATCGAAAACCTAAAAGCATTTCCATAGTTAAAAGATGTGGAAAACGTTAAGAATAACAGAAAATTGAGTCGGTGCAACGGCGTAGCACAAAAACGGTACGCCCGAGAAACTAGAAATTCGAATAATTTGAAACAACGGTGTAGAACAATAACGGTACGCCAGATGAACCAAAGCTCGAATAATTTCGGAACACCGACGTAATACAAAAGCGGTACGTCCAATGAACCGAACACCATAAAAGAACATCAGACGCAAGTCCATAAAAGAAATGAGATGAAACTCAATAAAATGAAGTACATCAAAACGCCCGATGAACTTGATAAAAAGAAAATTCCATTCCGACAATATCAAAGAATCAACAACTTGTTGCCTACGACAAAGCGCGTTGGCAACACGATTTCCCTTTCAGGAATAAAAGAATATTATGATCATAAGATGCAAGGAACTCGATCCAATATTAAGTTCCTTATGAGAAAATAAATATTCCAAAGATTTATGATCAGGGTAGAGAACAAATTTCTCACCCAAAAATAATGATGCCAATTTTTTTTTTTTAAAAAGCGAAATCGATAGCCACGAGCACTAGATCATGAGTGACATATCTAGTCTGAATAGGCATTAATGATTTAGAAGCATAAGAAATAGCACGTTCCCTTTTGCAAGAGAACGACATCCAAACCAATACGATTAGCATCGGTACAAAAGATAAAGTCTTGGTTCCCATCGGGAATCATAAGAATAAGAGTATCGGAAAAGAGTTCTTTTAAATAATATCCCTTCCGGAAAAGCTAAAACTTTCAAAATTACATTTTACAAGTCAATATATCGTGTCTGATTGTCTCATCAAAGCGTTTAGGAAATTCCTATCGATAACGTTGATCAAGCGCATCGACCGGAACTCTTAAAACACTAAATGGGCAATACAATCACAAAACTATCTTCTATATGATAAACATGTTTCTTAAAAGTTTTAAGAATATTCTTTGCTCGTTTAAGATCAAAATCCAGTTGTACTTATAAATAAATCTTTGTGAAAAAGATTTGTAAAAAATTTTAAATTTCTATTTTCATCCAAAATCAATGAATAGAAGAATGGCCTCATCGAAATATTCATAGAATACTCGATTTATAAAATGGATGAAATAAGATGGGCCAACTGAATGACATGATGAGTTATTCATAAATATCATAACGAGTGCGGAATGCGGTAAATGAAACGCTAACTCCCGCAACTCGTAGCAAATGAAAATCGGTGGCAAGGTCGAACTAAAAAAAAAGACCTTAACACCACTTAAAAGATTGCTTAGGAGATAATCCTATGACAAGCTCAAAGATACCAGAAAATTCTCAAACCACATGAATGAGAGAATAACACTTTCCTTATAAGTGGGCTTAAGGAATAAAACGATGCAACCCAAAAATTCGAAATCGAAATCACAAAGAAAAATAGAAATCTGCTTAACAGATAGAAAATGTCGAAGATGAATAGTCCACTCGAAAAATAGGATATGGGCATCACAACGATTAAGCCAATCCTTTCAAAAAAATCAATTCCGAAGCCTAAGTAAAAATATTGGCTCGGAAAGAAAAATCACATAAAATAATTTCGACATCAATAAAGACAAATTGAGTGTTGTGGATCTACCATCCTGATTCGCAATCCTCAAAGAAGTCATCAAGCCAGAAATGTTTTAAAGGAAAGAAATCTCAAGTTCTTTTGATATAAAAATAATGAGATGAAACCCATATCAACAAGAACTCAAATAAGAAGATCACGAAATAAAACAATGCCATCAAGGATTGAGTAAAAAATACCTTGACCAAGAGAAGAGTTGTTAGAGGCTTGCAGCTTTCCCTCTCTCTTGTTAGGAAGCCTAGGACACGAAGATAAAAGATGACCCGAACCTTTGCAATAATGACAAAAGAGAGGTTTCGGACACCTATTAGCATAATGGTCTGTGGAACCACAATTGTAGCACTGTCCTCGACTAGAGGTAGGAGTCTTTGCTACCGGAATTTGTTGCTTCCCTTTCTTGTTGGGAGTGGGGCCTTTGAACATAATAGGCCTCTTCATGTTGTTGTTGAAGTTTTGTTTGGCACCCACAACTTCAACACCACACTCATTATCGGCCTCTTCAAGACGAAGAGCGATGTCAATAAGTTGATCAAAAGAAACTTCGAGTTTCAGAAGTAATGGCTTCTTAATATTCTTATTCAAGCCGTAGACAAATCTCTGATTTTTCTTCATCGGGGTATTAATATACTCAATCCCGTATTTAGAAAGAGATTCGAAAGATGCGACATAATCTGTCACGGAAGTTTCACCTTGAACAAGGTCGATAAAACGCCGGGCCAAAGCTACTTTTCAGCCTCCGGCACAAATTTCAATTCGAATCTTCCCCGAAATTGCTCCCAAGTAAGATCCGCTTCAATGATTTCGGAAACCAAGAGCTCATACCAATCTAATGCTCTTTCTTGGAGCATGCTAGAAGCCACTTGGACTCGATGGAGGTCAATAAGGTTCATGCGAGAAAAGATGCGATCGCATGACTTGAGCCAAGCTTGAATTTCTATAACACTCTCGGATCCCTTGAATGGCCTTCCACCCAAATCGGTATAGTCTCTGCACAAGCGTGCGAAACCGGATCTAGGATGAGTAGGCTCTGGATTGGGTCCAGCTGCTTGAGCGTTCTTAACAAGATCTAAAAGCTGCTGGGCAGACATAAATACTCCATCCTGGGGAGTAGCACTAGATTGACCGGCGCTGGGACGGCCTGGTCTAACCATTTCTCTTCTTTAAGAAAGAAAGAAAGAGGAGGAAAAAGTTATTCTCAAAATAAATATCAAGCAATCTTGACAGATAAAACAAGGAATCATAACGAAAATAGGATGAATCGGTACGAAGACTCGAATTAAATCCTAAAGCACGACTCCTAAGATGGACTTAGGACGATGATCATTGTTATAATATTCCATATTGTTCCGAAGTTTGGCTCTGATACCAAGCTATGACGCCCATCCTCTACACCCACGCTAGCCAAGAACACTACGGAGTAATGCTGTCGACTAGCACGGAGAATAAGGCCGTTGAGGAGCGACCATCCACGTAATTGCTTTGCGCGAGCACCGATATGTCAGAAAGTATAACATGTATTTTATTTCAAGAGGAAATCCGACATACCGATACAAATACAAAGCTATTACACAGTGGCTATAATAATCTTCGGAAACAAATATAGGAATAAACATAACACAAATCAGTCACAGATAATTCATATCACAAAGGCGGAAATAGATATGAACATAACACGTGAAAGTGTACATCAGAGTAGTGGTCAAACAAGATCCACAATATCAAAAAGAATAGATACAAGTGCTAGACATAAGAATAAGTATACATCATAGAGTCTGTATCTCAAATGTATACAACAAAATAAACTACTAATTTAAGTAGTTAGCCAAAAGTCAGAAGATGGTTCCAGATAGGAAGCCATGAGGAAGCACCTGTAATATCTCAGTCTGACCCGAGTATTATTTAAGAAGAAAATAATAAACGGATCAGTCTAGCTATAAATATCAGATGAAATGATATAGAATAAGAGATATGACTAAACACATAATAATCACAATGCCAAGCTGTGATAAATAACTAATTGAAAAATCAATAAGAGATTAATCAATATCGCAAAGATCTTCTCAAAGATAAAAAGGAATGTCATACTCCTAATTTCGTTCACCAAGCCACAATAAATGACATATATATCAATGCCAATTGTAAAAGTTGGTGAAACATAAATTCCAGAATTCAACACACGAAATCCAGAAATCACAAGAAAAGGATGGCCAAGACATTGATGTAGTGCAAACGGTACATCTAATGTATCAAAAGCGTATCATTGATGTAGTGCAAACGGTACATCCAATGAATCAAAAGCAAAGACATTGATGTCGTGCAAACGGTACATCCAATGTATCAAAAGCATATCATTGATGTAGTGCAAACGGTACATCCAATGAATCAAAAGCAAAGACATTGATGTAGTGCAAACGGTACATCCAATGTATCAAAAGCATATCATTGATGTAGTGCAAATGGTACATCCAATGAATCAAAAGCAAAGAGATTGACGTAGTGCAAACGGTACATCCAATGTATCAAAAGCAAAGACATTGGTGTAGTGCAAACGGTACATCCAATGTATCAAAAGCATATCATTGATGTAGTGCAAACGGTACATCCAATGAATCAAAAGCAAAAGACATTGATGTAGTGCAAACGGTACATCCAATGTATCAAAAACAAAGACATTGATGTAGTGCAAACGGTACATCCAATGTATCAAAAGTATATCATTGATGTAGTGCAAACGGTACATCCAATGAATCAAAAGCAAAGACATTGATGTAGTGCAAACGGTACATCCAATGTATCAAAAGCAAAGACATTGATGTAGTGCAAACGGTGCATCCAATGTATCAAAAGCATATCATTGATGTAATGCAAGCGGTACATCCAATGAACCAAAAGCAAAGACATCGCACATGCTAGTCTAAGTCATAAAATGATCGTCATGATCAAAGAGAAGTGTCAATTACAGTAAGCCAGTAAATATATGAGCTTAGCTTCATGTCCCATAACCACTAGCTTAACTTAAATATTTACGAGCAAATTGTAGATCTCCACTAGAAAATTGTCACGAAAGTTTCAATCGAACAAGTCCAAGAATTAACCGACGAAGTAAACGCAAGCGTTTCATACCACTCGTTTTACTAAGTCGTTTAATTAGATTTCTCATACGAGTGAGGTAAAGGTTTGTATATACTAATAGATTGGAAAATGGTTTTATAAACGAGTTTGGTATTGAAAATAGAGTTGAAATCGTTTTGAGGAAAGAGTTTTGATATTTACTACTAGTATAGAAAACCTTTATATTTTAAAGTGACAAAACATAGAAGTGATTGTAGAAACAATCAATCATAAAAATTCACATTCGAAGACGTGAATAAAATCCAAAGAAATCGATCTGAATCCGTCAAAATGGGTATTCCCAAAAATTACAAAAATAGGAGTCATTAAAGTCGTAGCAACAACAAGTGGGAAATAACACGAATCGATGAAATTTGGAAACCGTGCAAAAATAGGCTCAAGTAGGCATAGAAGACAACTAGGTGCAGGTCAGTCGACTGGCTCATTGAGTTCAGTCGACTGAACTCAGTCCCCAAAAATCCACGGGATACTGGTCAGTCGACTGAACTCAGTGGGTCACTCGACTGACTGCAGTAAACAGAGCCCCAAGGCTCTGCAGGAAGCCCTCAAACTGCATTTTAGCTTCAGCCAGTCGACTGACTGGAGCTAAGGCAGTTTTCTCTGCCTAAAAATGGAAGGTGAAACCCTTCCAATTCGCAACCGGTGAAGCTTCGGGCACTAAGGGATTACGCCAATCAGCAACCCAGCCCAATAGGCTCTTCGACGCGTCACCAAAAACATGTTCAAACATCCATAAAAGGATTTTCATAGATTTTGATTTCGAAACACTAAAAATTAGAATATACACCAAATCAATTCAAACCAAAATCAAATGCACATGAATAAGTATTAGGAATTCATACCTAATAATCAAAGATAATCATAGACTTAGATGTGAGATAAAAATCTCACCTTTGAACCCAAATTAATGAAGGAGAAGCTTTTAAAACAAGCTAAGATCAATTCCTCTTTAATAACAACTCAAGAAGCTTGATTCTAAGCTTAAAAGAGAAATATTTCCCAAATTAGGTTTAGGAATTTTCTGAAATCAAAGAGAGAATGAGTTGGGGAAGAAGAAGGAGATACTTACCAATGGGTTCTCTTAGAATTTGGAGCTAGATCTTGGATTTGCAATGAAACTAGGGCTTGGAATTTCTAATTTCCACTCTCTTCCACCATTTTTGCTTAAAGCTTAAAGTGTTAGGAATATGAAATGAAGTAATGAAGAGGAGAGGGTTGGAACTGAGTTAAGTGGGGTTAATGGGCTCAGGCTAAACCAAAGCCCTAAGTGAAAAAGTAGCAAAACTTTACTAACTCCAAACATATCGAAGTTTACACTCAAAAAGGTCGCAAACGGCGTTTTGAACTCAATGGAAGGGGTCTCGAGTCCCAATTCGACCGTATGCAAAAAGTAGCTTTTCGGACTAAATTCCGAGTATTGGTAAAATATTTAAATATAAAATTGACAAATATGCAGGTTGTTACAGGTCCGGTTTGAACTCGTATTAAATACGAAATAAGATAATTACCCATTTTGTTTTGTACATCCTATCGTATATTGTTCAGTTATTACAAAGCCAACTTGATGTATAAATTTGGTAGAGAATTGTACATGTTCAATGGATTAATGAATAAAAATTAAATAGTAAATACACGAATGTGAGTGTTATCTATCTCTATAAGTAAACAAAAATGAATACATCAGTTATAAAACAGACAAGAAATTCTATATATCAATCACTGCACAGGTTTTGTATATGAGTATGTTTGATATAAAATGATAAGGATGATATGCATAATTTAGCAAATGTTATGATGAAAATTTTGTTACATTCCCACAATCGATCGTTCTGATTAATCACATCCACAATAATTCATTACATAGATGCTACGTATAATTTTATCATGAATCGGTTCGGTTCGGTTTAATACGGCCGGTTTCGCCCTTCAAACTGCAACCAAACCGAATAGAATGGATCGGTTTGGTTTTGAATATTCGGTTTAGAGAGATAATACGTAACGGTTTTCTGCACCGTTTTATCGGTTCGGGACGGGCGGTTTCCGTTTGGCGGTGCGATTTATGCCCACCGCTAGATAACATCCACTGCGTACACAGTGATTAAAGTGGTTCCAGTACTGACAGAGAGTATGCCGGCCTCGGTCTCTTTAACAACCAAATGTCATTTTTCAAAACGATTGGTTCTTTTAAATTTCAAGAACAAGTCATATTTCATTTCCAAATATCAGATTCACTTCAAAAATCATTTTGAATCCAAATTAGGTTATACCTTCATACCAAAACACTCGTATTTAAACCAACGATTTAAATCTAAACAATTCCCACTTTGAAAACAGTTTGAATATTAGAAATGGTTTTGAGTAATGAAAATAGTATGAATATTGAAAACTGCTTGGATACTAGTTTTAATATTGGAAATAGTTTGGAAAAATTAAATAGTTTAAAGATTGAAAAAGTTTGAATATAAAATAGTTTTAATATTGAAAATATTTTAGATAATTAAAATAGCTTATATATTAAAATAATTTGATTATTAAAATAGTTTATATTAAAACTGTTTCTTTCTTTCCCAACAATTTGAACTCATGTTCCAAATCATAATGAAATCAATTTTTCGATTTCCAATTCAAGACAACTTCATATTCAAAATTCAATTTAAATCAACCTCAATTTAAAATGATTTCAATTTTACTTCAAATTTAATTTAAACGGTTATATTCAAATGGCTGAAAGTTTCAATTCAATTTCTCATTTTGAAGCAATTTAGTTTAAATCCATTTCACATCCAAAACTTTGAATACCAATTTAAACCACTTCAATTTAAGTAAATTAAAAGTTTAAAATTAAAGTTTAAACCTTTAAATTAATTCACTTTCAATAAATTCAAATTGTATCTCAATTTCAACTTTAAGATTTCAGATTAAATCTTTAAACAATTTCATTTACACAGTTTTAATTACAACATTTCAAATGTTAACATAGAAAATGATTCAATTCAGATAAAGCATAATTTTATTTTCTTTAAAACAATATCACTTAAACAAATCTAAATTCAAGATTTAAAATGATTTAATTTAACCAAATCCGTTATCCGCATATAATTTTCTACCCTATGACCAAGTGATCAGTTATTCCAATTTTAATTGCACGGATGGATATATATCATTTCAGTCCATATTTACTGACGTAGGTATATATTATTTCAACCTATTTGTTAATTCAATTTCGAGTAATCTAAATGACAATTTATAGTATGTCAAATAATAAATAGAGTAATAACATGAATATGTCAAATAAATAAACAACCATACATCCAACATCAATTAATAGACATCCAATAACAATTCCAAATCAACCAAATATATCATAACAGCTACTAATTATCAATTGTCAGTGTTTAACTAGCAATTAAATTCAATATTAATTTAAATGTCAATTTAATTTAATGTAAAATTAAAGTTAATTTAAACGTCAATTTAAATTAACAAATAGCAACCAATAAAATTTTATCAATATGTTATTTCAATTTGACTAACATCAGAAAATTTAGTATTGAATGGGTGCCTTCGGTTTATCATCCATTAAAAATCCAACAAAAGCACAAAATCTCACCGGTCTCCAAATTCAACCAAATCAGTTTCATGTTGTCCGGAATTTCGATACGAGTCCAACGGAAGAAACTTGCGCGTTAATCGGAGTTCGTATGAAAAAGTTATTCAAGTTAGAACATTTAATTTTAAATATTAAATTAAAATATAAAAAGGCAAAAATGTAATTAGTTTTATCATCTCCAAACCCTCACGGCCGCGCTCAAACCCATAGCTGCCAATTTCCACTACCCCGCCGCCGTGCCTCACACCACCGATCATCAATCAGAGGTCACTGACATCAAGCCTTGACGAGCCGCCCCTCCAGACCCCACCTTGTAAACCGTGTCGTCCCTCTAAGCCTCCGACCGAGCCCCAAAACGCGTGCGTTTATGGCTAAGATCTATCGAATTCGGGAACTCTTGCCATGATCCATCATGATGGATAAACACCACTTTACATCCCTTATGATGCGGTGCCCTTCGATCGTTGATTCGATGAGGATCCACAGTTAAATCAAACATAGTCGATGAACAGTCGAGAATGATTCATTGATTTCGGGAAAAATGGAGCCTCCAATCCAAAACGAATTGCAGACGCTGATTTCATTCATAGAGAGCTTCGCGACGATATACTATATGATAGGATCTGAGCAGATTGAATTTTTGGATTTGATTTGAAATTAGTATTTAGGGTTTTGGGATAATGACCAATGAGAAGGAGCGGATTAAAACTAAAATATACATACAGAAAATAGAACAGAAGCCTGTTAGTGTTTCATAACAGCATATATATAGACTAAGATGAAACAGGAATAGATGGAACGGATCGATTGGGCCCAAGCGATAACAAAAGCCCAAAAAACGCTTTTCGTTCGCGAAACAAAAATAGGCCATCCTATATATCAAAATATAAGTTTTCAATATTTTTAAACTCGAAGAAACTAGTTTCAAACCCTAATTCTATTGTACATAGAAGTTAGCTTTAAAATCAAATTATATTCATTTTTACGCGTTAATTAAACAAATTATTATTAAATTGGTTTCATCACTTCTAAATTCCAAAGTAAAAGTTTCCTATCATCATTCTTGATTAAGCAGGAATTAATAATCTTTTAAAATTAAATTTTCCATGTTAAATCCAATATTTAAGTATTAAATCAGTTTCAACATTTAATTACAACAGCAATAAACCCTAGTTCATTACATTATAATTTCCAATAAATTCTTTTATTTTGATTTAAATATCTTTATTTAAATCAACAATTTCCTTATGAATTTTTATTTAACATAAGTTTCCATTAATTACACTCATTATGCTATGGTTAATGTCTTTACTCGTATTAATCAAAATATTTAATTACATTAAATTTCATTGATTTTCAAATTAATTTCAAACAGATTTAATAATAAGTTGATAAATAAAACAGTTATTATACGTTAATAATTCATATCTATTAACTTATTATTTACAAACAAGGATTATAAATTACTTACCACATAACTAATTTCATATTCTATATTAAAATCAATTTCAATTAAATAACATATGATTGCACCGTTAATACAACATTTATCTTATTCCTTATTGAACCTACAACTGATTGAAATTACATTAAAACAGCTGTCAATTACATTCAATCAATTATTATTAAATTATATATTCAATATGTATTACCATCTTTATCTCGTTGAAATTTTTCGTTTGTGAATGCATTTAATATCAATTCTAAAATTTTTTACATTAATAAATCGTAAAATCTTTATTTCTAACAATTTTTAATCAATAATTATATTAAATTTAATATTTTTAAATGGTTGAAAAATATGGGTCTTTACAAATTAATTCAAAACAAACTTCCATACTACATTAAAATTTTCTGATGCATTTGTAACTATGCATACTTGAATTAATTTATTTTTTTACAAAACAAAATTGGAACATAATAAATTAAACAATATATGAACAATCCTTTAAAATATTGTAATGAGGACATTTGAGACAATAAATTGGATAATTTAGAATATTATTGTAATTAATTTTAAATCTTGGATCTATTATCAAAACATTGTTTTGCTCAAATGTAAATTCTAATACAATTTATTAGATTAAGAACAAAACAATTTATTCAACAAAGTATTTAAATTGCATAATTATTTTCAATTCAAGGTGAAGTGACAACATGTGTATACAATGATTTCATTTCAAAAAAAATGGAAATAATATGTATATCAAACTTTCAATTATGAAACATTTCTCTTCTATTTGAGAGTTTAAAACATAGATTTATAATTGAAACATTTATTTAATCATACACAAACTTATGTTTTGATTTATAAAATTAAAAGTCAAATCAATTCACTAAATAGATGATTCAAATTACATAAAAAATTCAAATCAAATGAGGCAATAGTATGTATATATACAAACTATGATAATCATATAGTATATATTAGAACATTTAAAATAGAAGATACCTCTCAGATCTAGCCAAAAAGTCATACCTTGATTTATGCTTTCTCCTCAAACAGCCAAGATCAACATCCAATCCTTGCAAAAGATGGATAAGTACCTTTGTTATAATTTCATTTATTGTTTGATTTTAAGTTGTTATTAGTATTTATTTTGTTTAAAGGACGGTGATGGCAACCAATGTTTTGGTGAGGAGGAAGATTTTCTGTAAAAAGAAAGTGAAATGAGGAGATTTGTTTTTAATAGGATAAAGAATCTTTTCCCATTCACCTTATTTAAATTTTTTATTTAACTCAATCAATTAATGCCTTCATTTTCTCCATGTATTGGCTGGTCTTAGAATGCATCTATAGTAATTTTCCAATAAAATAAAACCTCTATGTAATAATTTATTTCAAATTTAACTTTTATAATTACATTTAAATAATTACGTAAAACATTAAAAACATCAAATAAATAATTATAATTAATATTTCATGTATATTAATTAATTTAACCATTATAAAATTTCATAAATGAATTAAATTGTGTGTTTTTGGAGAAATCACAAATATGGTCGTGCGACTTAGAGATGTGAATTCATTCAGCAATTAATATTGAGCAATTCAAATATTAACGTCCACACATCACTTTAGCTAGTGGTGTGATAGGTTGTCGCTTATAAATCTTTTGGTAAAATCCAATTTCATATTTTTCTTAAGCGGTACCTGATAGTGACAATTATTTACATCAATTCTCTTCATCAAAGCAATATCATATTAGTACTTATGGAATTTGATTTTGGTCAAAATTCTAATATCGTCCATATTCAACTTTATAAGTCCAAAAACAAAGTCACTGGTTCAATAATAACATTTATTATTAACTATATTACTCTAGCTAGAGATTTTGACTTTGAGTGGACTATAGTTGACCGTGATACTAACCCCATGTAACTTAGGAGACAAATTCTTTATGGAGTAGTGTTTCACTTCTAATGCTTCAAATCAGGCCCAACTATAGTCATCTAATGATTTCCATGTTATAATTTAACTATAATCAAAGTGGAGTGTCCATATTGAAGTTCAACAGTATTCTCAAGTCGAGAGAACTTTGCAACATTATCACTTCAAGATTCTTTATTTGACGTTAGTTATATTAACCAACACAAAACTCTTGAGTTAGTCATTCCGTAGTAATTCAATAACTATTATTATGTAACCCCTTAGTGGCCCCAGCTGTCTTGAGCAATACACTACCCAACATTTAGAGAGCGCTACGAGCTTAAATCTCAATGGATGCATCAATATCCAATCTCGATACATCTTGACTAGAATATTTAAAACGATGTGTTTATTATATTATGATAAATCGCTTATGCTTATTATACATTGTAACTACTATCAGAAAACATACCATTTATAGATTTTCTGTTAAATATTAAATTGAATAATAAATTATTTATAACACATTATAACAAGTATATAATAGAAAGAAAACACCTTTTACCCCTAACAGGATTGTTTATCGAGTTAGATATATGTAACAAATTACATAACTACCCTTAGGGCATATCTCTAATTCAATAACTAAATCTGAAGGCTTTAATGAGCTAACCCTAATACTGCTAATTTAGATTGCATAGGCTATTGAGCTCTGAAATCATTGTTGTATTTGGGCCAACACGTAGTGGGTTAAGTAGGTGAATTTCAATTTTTTTAATCATTTTGAATCTTATCAGGCCTATGAAATCTAAATTAATTTAGATCTTATCTAAATAAATTTCAAATAAATAATTATATTATTGAATTGATTAATAAATAATTTATTTATTTATATAAATGATTTATAATGTGTACATGTCTATTGAATACACAAGCATGTGCACGTGCATGTGTAACATATAATGTGTACATGGTTTACAATGTATGCATCTAAGTCTTGAAATTTAAACTCCAGTGGACATTAGCCCCTTCGTACACATAATTGTTTGTCTGTTATTGTACAATATATATCGTAATAATATAAAGTATAATTATATTAATATACATATATATACATGTAAAAATAGTTATGTATACACACACACACGCACATATATATATTCATATGTAAAATGATTATATATATGTAATATAAAACAATTTAAAATACAAAATTTAAATCTTTAATAAAACATCAATTTCAAATTAAGTCTAAGTTTGAAAATAATATTTTAAATTTCAATTTCGAATTCAATTTAAATTTTATTAAAAAATTATAAAATCCTATTTATATTTTTTTAGTTAATTCAAAAATACATGAACAAAAATATATATATATATATATATATTGAATTACATAAAATTTAAATTCGTTTATAACTATATATTTAAATAATACTGTATAATTAAATATATAAAGTAAAATAAACGTAAATATTCATTTTTGGCCATATATTAGTTTTCACAAACTTAAATTATTTTTATAATTAACCCAAGTGGATTTATTCTTTTTTTTTTAAATTTCCTTATAAAATCTTGTTTTTCATGCAAACATTTATTTTATAAAATATATATGTATAATTATATTTATTTATATTTATATACACATACACACAGATATATATATAATATTACAGTTTAATATTTTTAAACTTACAAATATCAAAAATACATTTTGTATTTAAAAAATATATATATATATAATTTTTTTTAATTTATTTAATGTCTATACGAAATAACATGTATAGAGTTTATTCATAAAATTTATGAATACACACACACGCATACATACATTCACACGCACATAAATATATATATGTTTTTTGTTTTAAAAACTCATTTTTATTTAAATATCCTTTTAAAATTAGTTTTAAATTCAAAATTAATTTTTAATCTTAAAATATGGCTGAAAGCACGGATGTACATATACACAAACAAATATTTTTATTTATAACATAGGAATTTCGTATATAGATCGACAACAAACACATATACGAATTTATGAAATAATTATAACCCATTCAAGTGTCATAAAATAATAATTACATAAATGAATTTATATAAATTAAATGTTACCTTTGTCATGGCTTAATTGTAACACCTTGAATGCTGAATCAAAATTACTTCTTGAATCTGATTTGGTCTCTTAGAGAAATTACAAGTAATTAAAGTGATATATGCACTTTTTATTTGATTTTATTTAAAGTTTTATTTGGTTCGAAAAGGAGAGGGGAGTTGATGCTATGACTTGAGTCTATAAGAGAAGTAGGCTAGAGAAGAATCCATCTCAAGTTGGGGAGAGTGTAGGGTTTATATAAGAAAAGGAAGAGAGAGGAAAAAGGAGATCTAGATCTTACCCTTTTTTCTCTACCAATTGAAATCCAAACATAAAAAATATAACACCCTCCTACACTTGTATAAGACCAGCCATCTCATAATAGGCTAGTGGGCCTATTTGCATTTTCAAATCATATCAGTAAATTCATAGTAAATCAAATTCAAATGTACATTGATATTATATATTAATACGTGCATATATAACTTTTACATACGTAGTATTTTCAATACTAATTCAAATAAATCAATAAAATTTTATAATTAATATTTTATAAATATTAATTAAGTTAATTATATAACAATTATAATTTAATTAAATCAGGCGGTAGACGGAGTATTCAATATTGCGGCTATGTGACTAATATATGTGTAAATTCAATCAGCATTTAATATCAAATAGTTTGAATATTAACGTTCACAAGTCACCGCAGCTATAACGACCCGTAAATCTCGATAAGTAAATTGGTTAATTTAACAATATTTTTTGTAATTAATTTTAGAAAGAAATAAAAAATTTATAATTTATAATGAAGTGAATGTTAAAAATGAAATGCAGCAATGGTAAGTAAATCTAATCATTGACAATTGGAGTGAAACCCCAATAATGAAATAGTGTAAATTGTTGCACTTGGTTATAAAATTGAAAATAAGTAAATAAGGGAAAGTGTTGTATAAATAAATGAATTAGTATAATTAATGGTAATTGGATGAATTCAGTATTATGCAAGTAATTATGATAATTGGTTGAATATAAAATAAACTTAAATGTAAATTAAAGGTCATGATAACAATTATTATAAATTACCTAATTAATTTGACAATGAAATTAATTGGAAATCAATTTCATTTAAATGTTAAGTAAATGAAAGGTAAACAATAGTAACTAGGTTTATAGAGTAATAATGGACTTAATATAAAGATTTGAATTGAATCAAATCAAATTTATTTGGAATTAGTTATAATTAATTGGAATTTAAATTTTAATAAATGAATTTACTGTAAATGAAATTAAATACTACATTAACTGGAACTAAGTTGAATTTGGAAAAAATTTGAGGTGTTAATATATGAACCAATGTTGATATCACCTTTAAGACGGTAAGTTAATTGATTCAATAACAAGATTTAGAAATCGAATGAATGGATTTATTGGCATTTCAATTGATAGTTAATGAATTTAATGAAATTGAAACTTAATACTGTAAGTGGTAAATTTATTAACTTTAAATTGATATATAAGTTGTTTAAATTATTGCAGTGGCTTTAGAAATCAAAAAAGATAAAATTAATCTAGTGTAGATTTGAAATTTGAAAGGTAATTTAATCAATTAATTATTAATTTATTTAATTAACTAGAAAATTGCCATTTTGGCCACTGACTCGGATTTCGACGAAACCACTTTCATCGGATCCATAATGGTGATTATTATACGATTTCAAGTTTCGTAACGATCGGGCCAGTCGTTTGATCGTACGAGCTTGAAAAGTCTGGAAATCAATTTAATTGAAATTAATTGAAATCAATTTGAAATAAGCTAATTTTAACATAACTTCTTCATACGATGGAATTCGGACTTAAAACCTGTTCCATTAATTTTAAAATATTTGAAAACATATATTTCGATATATGGTTTGACCCATTTTCGTTCCGGAGGCAGAACAGGCTTTTCGGGTCGTTTATCGCTCCAACCCAAATCATATCTGATCCGTTATTTCTATTTTAGCCTACCTATTTATACCCAGTTATAAACCTTAGCCATTCCTCATATTCATTTGTCTGTGCATATAATTCAATTGTTCACTTCTCCTTCTCAATGGCAGACAAAATAGGACCAGTTCCAAATCCAATTGCAATCCAAAATCAAATCAAAAATTTCAATCTCCACAAACTATACCGAATTATATGTCGATCTGAAGCTCTCGACGAGCGTAAGTCACCGGTGGTGTTCGTTTTTCGATTCAGGTTATTGTTTGATCAGAATTTGCATTTGAACGTCGGCCATCCATTTTAGGATTTAACTGTTTAGAGGTGGATCTTTGTCCTGGCAACGATCAACTTGCGCCATCGTGCAGAGCATGATGAGTAGAGGTTATCCATGGCATTAGTTGTTGGAATAGGTTGCTCTGATAGCTGCGAACGGTGACCTTTGGTGGCGGCGACGCGTGGGGGCAGGGCAGCGCCTGAGATGCGAGCGTAGGCACGGCCGTGGTCGGCTCAATGAGGCGGTCAGGATGGCGACTTTCGATCGACGTGGTAGGGGTTGTAGGCGACGTAGTTTCTCGATGAATGTGGCGGTGTGCTTCGATGCGAGCGAGAATGAGATGTAGCTATGGTTTTCCTTGAACGGGTGATGACGTGTACGAGGTAAAATTTTATTTTATTCTTTTAGTTTTGGTTTTACCAAATGTTCTAAATTCCATAACTTTTAAATACGAGATCCGTTCCACACACAGTTTGATCCGCCAGAATGGTAATGAAATTCCGGACATTTTGGCACTGGTTTGGACAGATTTTGAGACTGTTCAAGTTTAGGGTTAAATTGGATTTAAATTCAATTTAAATTCGTGTGTGTTTTAACCCACTCACAACTTCTAAAATTTCTTATGTTAGTTAAATTTAATTTATGATTTGATTGGGAAATTATTTACGACTGTTTGGTATATTTTAATCATCATCTCGGTTAGTTTGAATTTATTTAAATTAAATTGTTATTTAATTTATTATTGGATATAACTGCCAGTTAAATACCTGTTATCTATTATAAGTTCTATATCGATGTTGATTGATTGTTTTGGATGATGATTGTGATTGATGTTGGTTATTGATATTGGTTGAATGGATGTTTCATTTTATGTCATTAAAATCTGCAAGTTCGTTTGGATATATTATATTAATTCGAGATTGCGGTTTGAAATGATATATAACCGTAAATTGTTTAAATTGCAGATTGAAATGATAAATATCTGTATCACTTGACCATAGGATAGAAATTATATACAGACACCATGTTCTACATAAAAAAATATTCAAAAATGGTTTCTATGGTTTTGTAAAGAAATATAAGGCATTATATAAATATTGATTCTTGATATTATAAAAATGTTATTTTATTCTTGATTTTATGCCATGTATAAATTTGTTTGAATATAGAATAAGTTTAATAATAAAGTTTGATTTTATTAAAGATAATATGGTTAAGTATATAAATTATATTTTAATATAGAGTTTATAATGATTTAAATAAATTAAAGTTGGAAAATAAATTTGAAATTTATTTGAAATTGGATTATTTAAGAATTAAACTCAAATAAGTTGATTTGAAGTTATAAAATTTGAAATTTTAAAAGATATGATTTTATAACTTAATTCTGGTTTAAGGAGATTTAAATGAATACAATCAATTTTAAATAAATTGATGGAATATTCAGTTATTGAAATTTGTAGTTTTACTTAAAGGATGCTGGATTTATTAAGTAAATATTTCAAAACTAAATAATAGTAAAGTGAATTTTGTATATATATGAATTATCAAATTTAGTTATGAAATATTGAATATTTAAGCTTTGAAATATATTGAAATTGAAATAGTTATTTTGTGGTTCAAATCTATATTTGGAATTTGATATAAATTGAAACGGATTATTGAAAATGAATTGAGTTTAAATTTATGAATTAAGAATTGATTTAAATTGAAGTTGAATCAATTTGTGAAGTTGAGGAAATTATCTTATTTCATAAAGTATTTTAAATTCAAACTATTTTATTATATATACTATTTGAATATCTAAACTATTTAAGAGTGGAAGTTATGTTTTCGAAGCTATGAATTTCAAAGTATCATGTTTTGAAATGTTATATTTTCAAGTATTTGGTTTCGAAATGTTATAACTTTGAAGTATGGTGATTTTGGAAATGAATATATTTGAAGTAGAAATGATGTCGTATTGATTTAGTTTTGAAATGGAAATGATATCATATTTATATAGTTTTGAAATGACAATGATATTTCGGTTTAAAGTATAAATTATTTTGAAATGACCGTGGTGTAATAATAACGTTTGGTTGTTGAAGAGAGCGGAATCGGAAGTTTTCATACTCTCTGCCAACTTTGAAAACCACTTTAGCAACTGTGTACGTGGTGGACATTTTAGAATGAAGTAGGATGCTGGCGGCGTTTCCTTTGAGGTATATACATGGACCCGACTCCCGTGAATTGGCATAAGGTGGCTAAAACAGGAGCGATCGACAGGCTAAGAAGGTAGCACCTTTTATCGAACACACTCCTTCGATACCATTCTATTTCTTTGTGATTGATTGGGCCCTCTGATTTTGGGGGTGTGGCTCGAGGTGGGTGGTAGTAGCTACTACGCGTTATCACCGGTCCGGATGCGTAATTGATATATCTACCCTAGCATTACCTACTTGTGTCGTGTCACCTACCCTAGCGTGCCTTGTACGAGTTTGATTTGTGTCGTACTTATGGAGTATCCTCTGGTAGCCTCCCGATAAGGAGGTATTACGGTACTATATAAACTATTGACACTATTACGTGTTAAGGGCTATATGTGTATCCCCTTAACGCTATTTTAAAGTAAGTTTACTTTACTTTTAGACATTATTATAATAGCCTATATTACTACATATTAGATAGTTTAACGGATCCTTAGGAGATGTGAATCCCGTGCATCTCTTAAGTTACTACACTCACGTTAGACACTGGATGGAAGATGTCAAACCCCGTAAACATCTCTGACGCCGTTCCACTCATATTGTACCCTTGATTTAACTTAAGTAAGATCTTTTCGTTCTGGCTCGAGTGTTTTGTCTTTTCAATTCGCTCGGGTCAGCCTGAGCATTTCTGGGTTTGAAGACCTTACCTCTGGAGGACGAAGATGAAGATTTTGTTGCCATTATTCACTATATTGTTCCACTATATCACATTGTTCCGCTGCATTGTTATTTATTATTCTTTGGTATGTATAACTCTGATTTGTGTTGCATAAGTATAATGAAATGTTTTGTAAAATAGTTTCATGAACTGTTATTTGATTATTATATTTCGTCATTCCGCTGTGAGACTCTGTTTTGTTTATTTCTTTCTCTGCTTTTCTTATTCACTCCAATAACAATTCGCTCTTTTGTATGGTTTGAGTCCGACGTGTGTGGTTTATCGTTGATTTAAAATGTATAAAAAGGCGGAATGTTACATTTGGTATCAAATCGAGGTTTAGTGAAAAACCTTAGCTTTGTGGGGTCTAACTCTTTATTAATAGGGTAGTAGTATCCTATAATGAGTCGCTGAGTGTGTGTGTGTGTGTGTGTGTGTGTGTGTATATGAGAGAGTGTATTTGTTAGTGTTATAAAAAGGTTTTAATATTGTGTTAATATGTTTCGTTTTGTATTTATAAATTCTGGTTGGTGCATATGACGCTATGACATCAATAGGGATTTCTATACACTTAATAGGACATACCAACACAATATTTATTTTGAAATATAGGTAAATGAATTAATTTTGCCTATTATATTTTCTATATATAAAATAAAAATTTAATGAAGGTTATATTTGGTTGTAATATATTGGTTGTTAGGTAGTGAAATTTATAAATATCGATTGGAAACAAGATTTGAAGAAAATAAAATAAATGGAAATTGGAAATTTTAGAACTTAAGTTCCGGGATTATGAAAATTTCTTTCAAAGGATTATGGAATATAATAATATTGTTTATAAGTATTTTCTGATATAAATATTTCGATATAAATTGGAAGAATTGTTTTAAAGAAATTTTAGAATGAAATAAGTTTTGTACTCCCCTCTCTGTCGTTGGAAAATAATTTCTGTGATGAGTGCATGCATCATCGTTCGAGTTTCAATGTGGGAAGGCACTGTAGTAGTTCTACTGCAGAATTATTTTGATAAACAAATGTAAAATTCAGATTGTTTTATATATAATTGGATATATAAATTGTAAGTGTATACATCTATCTATTATTTAAAAATGTTTTGAAATTTAACCCAGTATTTAGTTCTTAAATTTTCGTTAATTAATAGTTTTAATTATTGTAGTGAAATGGAATGTAAGTAATTAATAATCAAAACCTCTAAATTAAATAAGAGATTAAATGCTAGGTTATGAATGAAATTACAAGCAAGTTGAAATTTTAACTTATAAAACAGAAGATATAATTATTGAACATTAAATTAATTAAAAGAAATGAGAAAAACTTGTATAATTTTCAATCGCATTCTTAAAAGCATATGTATAACTTACCAAAAGATTTAAAAGTTGAAATGTCTGATAAGAAAATATAATGGAAAAATTTACAAGTAAAGCTTATGTAATAGAAAGGTTCAATGAATTACTTTTATAAATAGGAATTTGATGTTATAGTGGTTATAAACTTAAGTTATGATTGAAATGCTACTAATTTAATAGAAATGTAAGTATTATAAATAAATGATAATAAACTTAAGTAATGGATAAAATAAGTAGAAAAGATTAATATTGTAAATGGATGATTGTAGACTTAAGTTAATGTATGGATATACTAAGTAATTGAATTGCACATGAAAACTATAAATGAAATTAGTAATAAATGAATGAATGGAAATTGAATTTTTGCAAGAAATGAATGTAAACTAAAGAAATGATCATTTAGAAATGAAATTAAAAAGAATGAACTTGATTTATTGCTTGGAACTTGATGTTTGTTTAGCTTTTGGGTTGTTTGGGATAGGATACTTCTAATTGCTAAGATGTATGAATAATCTATTGAGTGTTACCTAAGGCTGTTGAGTAAATGGTGCAATTAGTAGTTTGTTCATCATTCTATGCGATTAAAAGTTTCTGGACCATAACACACCATTTGTTTTGCTTACTATGGACGAATGGTTGATTACTTTGATTTCTTGTGATGAATGTATGCTTATTTGCAAATAATAGTTGCTACGTTGTATTGACTTGTTTGTTATTGATTGAAACAACTTTAAATATTTCATTTTATATAATTATTAACTCTTTTTGGATTATATATGTGAAATATAGGTTATGGAAGCAATTGCTACTACTTTTGGTTTCATAATTAAACGTTGTTTGCCTGGCAAATAGGTACATTTTCGGATTACGATTTTATAGTGTTGTTATATTGTTTTTTCTCATTGTTGGGATATATTATCTTGGAAAAATATATGTTATATATTTTCATATTTGATATTATATTTTCTCCCAAGGCTTTCCGTACAAAGGAGACTTTGTCGAAATTTTTCTTGAATTTTGGACTTAGAAAATTTTATGAAATATTTTCCAAAAAAATTTGTTACTTGAATATAAAAGGATTTAATGGTTATAAATTGATATTTTTTTTTTAAATTATTAAATTTTGTGAATTCATTTGATTATAAATTTAATATTTTTGAATAAGATATATTGATTGCTTAATTCCTTCTTTCCATCCTATTTCCTTTTCGGGGACGAAAAGTTTTGAGCGGGGGAGAGTGTAACGACCCGTAAATCTCGATAAGTAAATTGGTTAATTTAATAAGATTTTCTGTAATTAAATTTAGAAAGAAATAAAAACTTTATAATTTATAATGAAGTGAATGTTAAAAATGAAATCCAGCAATGGTAATTAAAACTAATCATTGACAATTGGAGTGAAACCCCAATAATGAAATAGTGTAAATTGTTGAACTTGGTTATAAAATTGAAAATAAGTAAATAAAGGAAAGTGTTGTATAACTATTGAATTATAATTAATGGTAATTGGTTGAATTCAGTATTATGTAAGTAATTATGATAATTAGTTGAATATAAAATAAACGTAAGTGTAAATTAAAGGTCATGATAACAATTATTATAAATTACCTAATTAATTTGTCAATGAAATTAATTGGAAATCAATTTCATTTAAATGTCAAGTAAATGAAAGGTAAACAATAGTAACTAGGTTTATAGAGTAATAATGGACTTAATATAAAGATTTGAATTGAATAAAATCAAATTTATTAGGAATTAATTATAATTAAGTGGAATTCAAATTTTAATAAATGAATTTATTGTAAATGAAATTAAATACTACATTAACTGGAATTAAGATGAAACTAGGAAATTTTTGAGGTGTTAATATATGAACCAATGTTGATATCACCTTTAAGATGGTAAGTTAATTGATTCAATAACAAAATTTAGAAATCAAATTAATTGATTTATTGGTATTTCAATTGATAGTTAATGAATTTAATGAAATTGAAACTTAATACTGTAAGTGGTAAATTTATTAACTTTAAATTGATATATAAGTTGTTTAAATTATTGCAGGGGCTTTAGAAGTCAAAAATGATAAAATTAGTCTAGTGTAGATTTGAAAGGTAATTTAAATAATTAATTATAAATTTATTTAATTAACTGAAAAATAGCCATTTGGCCACTGACTCGAATTTCGATGAAACCAGTTTCATTGGATCCGTAACGGTGAATTATTGTAGGATTTCAAGTTTCATAACGATCGGGGCTGTCGTTTGATCGTACGAGCTTGAAACGCCTAGAAATCAATTTAATTGAAATTAATTGAGATCAATTTGAAATAAGCTAATTTTAACATAACTTCTTCATACGATGGAATTCAAACTTAAAACCTGTTCCATTGATTTTAAAATATTTGAAAACATATATTTTGATATATGGTTTGACCCATTTTGGTTCTGGAGGCAGAACGGGCTTTTCGGGTCGTTTATCATTCCAACCCAAATCATATTCTATTTTAGCCTACCTATTTATATCTAGTTATAAATCCTAGCCACTCCTCATATTCATTTGTCTGTACGTACAATTCAATTGTCCACTTCTCCTTCTCAATGGCAGACAAAATAGGACCAGTTCCAAATCCAAATGCAATCCAAAATCAAATCCAAAATTTCAATATCCACAAACTATATCAAATTATAATTATATGTCGATCTGAAGTTCTTGACGAGCGTAAGTAACTGGTGGTATTCGTTTTTCGATTCAGGTTATCATTTGATCAGAATTTGCATTTGAACGTCGGCCGTCCATTTTAGGGTTTAATTTTTTAGAGGTGGATCTTCGTCTTGGCGACGATCAGCTTGCGCCATCGTGTAGAGCGCGGTGAGTAGAGGTCATCCATGTCATTAGTTGTTGGAATAGGTTGCTCTAATCGCTGCGAACGGCGAGCTTTGGTGGCGGCGGCGCGTGGGGACGGACAGCGCCTGAGAGGCGCGCATGGGCATGGCCGTGGTCGGCTCAATGAGGCGATCAGGATGGCGACTTTCGATCGACGTGGTAGGGGTTGTAGGCGACATAGTTTCTCGATGAACGTGGCGGCGTGCTACGATGCATGCAAGAATGAGATGTAGCTAGGGTTTTCCTAGAACGGGTGATGACATGTACGAGGTAAAATTTTATTTTATTCTTTTAATTTTGGTTTTTCCAAATGTTCTAAATTCCATAACTTTTAAATACGAGGTCCGTTCCATCCACAGTTTGATCCGCTGGGATCGTAATGAAATTCCAGACATTTTGGCACTGGTTTGGATGGATTATGAGACTGTTCAAGTTTAGGGATTAAATTGGATTTAAATTCAATTTAAATTCAAAAGGTGAGTGTTTTAACCCACTCACAATGTCAAAAATTTCTTATGTTAGTTAATTTAATTTATGATTTGATTGGGAAATATTTACGAATGTTTGGTATATTTTAATCATCATCTCGGATAGTTTGAATTTATTTAAATTAAATTGTTATTTAATTTATTATTGGATATAACTGCCAGTTAAATACCTATTTTCTATTATCAGTTCTATATCGATATTGATTGATTGTTTTGAATGATGATTGTGATTGGTGTTGATTATTGATATTGTTGAATGGATGTTTCATTTTATATCACTAAAATCTGCAAGTTCATTTGGATATATTATTATTGATTCAGGATTGCGGTTTGAAATGATATACAGCCGTAAATTATTTGAATTGCGGATCAAAATGATAAATATCTGTATCACTTGGCCATAGGATAGAAAATTATATACAGACACCATGATCTATATAAAAAAAAATATTTAAAAATGGTTTCAATGGTTTTGTAAAGAAATATATGGCTTTATATAAATATTGATTCTTGATATTATAAAAATGTTATTTTAATCTTCATTTTAAGCCATGTATAAATTTGTTTGATATAGAATAAGTTTAATACTAAAGTTTGATTTTATTAAAGATAATATGATTAAGTATATAAATTACATTTTAATATAGAGTTTATAATGATTTAAATAAATTAAAGTTGGAAGATAAATTTGAAATTTATTTGAAATTGGATTATTTAAGAATTAAACTCAAATAAGTTGATTTGAAGTTATAAAATTTGAAATTTTAAAAGATATGATTTTATAACTTAATTCTGGTTTAAGGAGATTTAAATGAATACAATCAATTTCAAATAAATTGTAGGAATATTCAGTTATTGAAATTTGAAGTTTTACTTAAAGGATACTGGATTTATTAAGTAAATATTTCAAAACTAAATAATAGTAAAGTGAATTTTGTATATATATGAATTATTAAATTTAGTTCTGAAATATTGAATATTTAAGCTTTGAAATATATTAAAATTGAAATGGTTATTTTGTGGTTCAAATCTGTATTTGGAATTTGATATAAATTGAAATTGAATATTGAAACTAAATTGAGTTTAAATTTATGAATTGAGAATTGATTTAAATTGAAGTTGAATCAATTTGTGAAGTTGAGGAAATTATCTTATTTTGTAAAGTAATTTTAAATTCAAACTATTTTATTATATATACTATTTGAATATCTAAACTATTTAAGAGTGGAAGTTATGTTTGCTATGAATTTCAAAGTATCATGTTTTGAAATGTTATATTTTCAAGTATTTGGTTTCGAAATGTTATAACTTTGAAGTACGGTGATTTTGGAAATGAATATATTTGAAGTAAAAATGATATCGTATTGATTTAGTGCTGAAATATAAATGATATCATATTTATATAGTATTGAAATGGCAATGATATTTCAGTTTAAAGTATAAATTATTTTGAAATGACCACAGTATAATAATAACGTTTGGTTGTTGAAGAGACCAGGATTGGAAGTTGTAATACTCTCTGCCAACTCCATAAACCACTTTATCAACTATGTACATTGTGGAGATTCCAGAATGAGGTAGGATGGTGGCAGCGTTTCCTTTGAGGTATATATGTGGACTCGTCTCTCATGAGATGGCATAAGGTGGCTAAACCAGGAGCGATCGAAAGGCTAAGAAGGTAGCATCTTTTATCGGACACACTCCTTTGATCCCATTCTATTGCTTTGTGATTGATTTGGGCCCTTTGATTTTGGGGGTATGTCTCGAGGTGGGTGGTAGTAGCTGCTATACATTACCACCGGTCCGCAAGCGTAATTGGTGTATCTGCACTGGCATTGCCTAGTTATGCCATGTCACTTACCCTAGCATGCCTTGTACGAGTTTGATTTGTGTCGTACCTATGGAGTATCCTCTGGTAGCCTCCCGATCAGGAGGTATTACGGTACTATATAGACTATTGGTACTATTATGTGTTAAGTGCTATATGGGTAACCCCTTAATGCTATTATAAAGTAAGTTTATTTTGCTTTTAGACATTATTATAATAGCGTATATTACTACATAGTAGATAGTTTAATGGATCCTTAGGAGATGTGAATCCTGAGCATCTCTTAAGTTACTGCACTCACGTTAGATGCTGGATAGGAGATGTCAAACCTAGTAAACATCTCTGACGTGGTTCCACTCATATTGTACCATTGATTTAACATACATAAGATCTTTTATTTCCGACTCGAGTGTTTTGTCTTTTCAATTCGCTTGGGTCAGCCTGAGCATTTCAGGGTTTGAAGACCTTACCTCTGGAGGACGAAGACAAAGATTTTATTACTATTATTCACTATATTGTTCCACTATATCACATTATTCCGCTACATTGTTATTTATTATTCTTTGGTATGTGTAACTCTGATCTGTGTTGTATAAGTATAATCAAATATTTTGTAAAACAGTTTCATGAACTGTTATTTGATTATTTTATTTTGTCATTCCGCTGTGAGACTTTGTTTTGTTTATGTCTTTCTCTGCTTTTCTTGTTCACCCCAATAACAATCTGCTCTTTTGTGTGGTTTGAGTCTGATGTGTGTGGTTTATCATCGATTTAAAATGTACAAAAGGCAGAATGTTACATCAGCTAACGTTGTGATAGTTTGCCCAAATTTATCGCTTGCATTGTCATGGTAAAATCCAATTTTACTATATTAAGTGGTCCCTAATACTGCCAATTATTTACACTATTCTCTTTATCAAAACCATTTCACATTAGAACTTACGGAATTGGTATTAGGCAGATATTTTGACTTTTATTTGATTATAGTTAATTGTGATGCTAACCATATATAACAGAGGAGATGAATTCTTTATTGAATAGTGTTTCACTTTCAGTACTTCAACTCAGACCTAACTATAGTAGTTTAATGGACATTGTGCTATGATTTAACTATAATCAAAGTGGAGTGTCCACACTGATAGTTCAATGGTATTCTCAAGCTGAGAGAACTGTGTAATATTTTTGCTTCAGTATTTTGTGTTTGATCTTAGTTAGTCAAAATAAAACTATCGAGTGAGTCATTCCACAGTTATCCAATAACTATTAGTACGTAACCCATAGTGCCCTCAGCTACCATGATTAAAACACCTCCCATCGTCTAGACAGCGTTACGTATTCTAGTCTTAATGGATGTATCAACATTCAGTCTTGATACATCTTGACTAAGAAGATTTAAGACAATATTTTTTTTTTCATTATGATAAATTTATTATGATTACAACACATTGTAATTACTATCACAAAACATTTCACTTATGGATTTTTTATTAAGTATACTTAAATTAAATTAATTAATTAACACATTAAATCGAGTATATAATAGAATAAAAGCTCCTTTTATTTTAAATAAGATTTTATTACAGATTTAATATTTTATAGTAAATTGCAAAATTGTCCCTAGAGCATACCTCTAACTCTATTAGTTTGTTGATGTTCAAAAAAAAAATTCAAGACTTGCCAATTCAAAAAAAACCAATAAGGATTAACAAACAACGGTATAAAGGGGTAATCAACCTCAAACTTTGGATAAAAAGTACCTATAATATATGCTCTTGAATATGTCGTACAAATCAAAGCTTCTTTTATACGTAAATAAAAAATTAACAAAGGCAATCAAAATAAGGTTAAAAAAATCAAAATTTTAGAAAGATATTAAACTCTAACATTGAAAAATTAGGAAACGCAAATAAATAGGAAGAACAAAGAAATAACTAATTATGAAATCATCGAGTTACATCAATATGAGAAAAAAGAAATGACCCTATTGACTGCAGTTGATGAATTAGAAGACAACAACTTAATTGAAGAGGAACCAGAAGGAGGAGTAGCGTAAGTGAATTTAAGAGAGAGGGGGACAGAAAAAAATCGAAAACGACGATAGAAAATGAGAATAAAAATATAAAAATGAAAGGAAAAAAGAGGCATATTAACCTGGATTGAAGACAATTTCAGTAAATGAAGAGTTGAGGAAACATGTTTTAAAAAAGATTCCTCATCAAAGGAAACTAATGTGTTTTTATTGTAATAATCGATAGGGGATGATTTTTGATTAAGAAAGTTGGGGATAACTATAAAAAAAAATTTAAATTGATAAGAAATATGTATAAAGTTTCAAATGAATTTACAAAAGAGAATCCAAATATATATAAATGGAAGGAAAAGTAGGTGTATTGAGTTGGATTGAATGGTAATTTTAGTAGACGAAGAGCTAAGGGAAAAGAGAGTAATGTGGTTTTCATAAAGATTCTTCATTCGAAGAAAATGCGTTTTCATTGTAATAATTTACAAAGATGAATTATGATTAAAAAGAGAAAGGGCATAAGTGTAAAATGTATGGTCAAGTCAACGAGATATTAGTATATAGTTTTAGATTAGTTGAAAAAAGAGAATACAAACTATTAAATATTCTTCTTTATATGTACTGATAATAGAATAGATTGCTTAATATTTCAAACTACTTAAAATACATATATTAGGGAAATTCCTTTCGTGCCTTATAAGTTATTAGTTCGATTCAATTCTCTTATATTATTGTTAAAATTATCTAACAGATCCAGAGTTAAGGTAAATATAGGATTTAAAAAATTAATTAGGAAAATGGTAGCAACGAAGATAAAACATGATGAACTTCTTTGAATCCATTGAATCAAATTGCCTTTGTTATAACAAAAGAATAAGCATTAAAAAGTCATATATCTTATCATTTGAGATTTGAAAATCATTTTTGTATAAAATTGTTTTGAAATTGGAAGAGCAATAAGCAAGAGTAGTAAAATTTGCGCAAATGTTAAAAATATAGATTCTTTTTGAATTTTTAAGTATAATTTCTAGGAAGAAGAAGAAAATGAGAAATAAGAGGAGTTAAAAAGAATGAGTATAGGTTTAATTAGTAACCATTAAATATTAGAGTTTAATGCTTTAGCATTTTGGAAAATAAAAGTATAAATAGATAGACTTGGATGCAAAATTTACCCTAAAATCAAGGAGAATGGAGTATTGAAGCTGAATAAGGATATTGAGTGAAAATGGTCAGGATTATATTTTATATGTAGATAGAATAGATACTAAAAGTCATTTCATTTAGAAAAAGGATTAATGAGATGTTTCTATTAAGAAAAATATATTTATATAAAGAGTCTACAAGTATACCGATTTGGGGACTAAAAGATCTGCCGATATGAATAATTATAGACTCAATAGCAAGAACACAAAATTTGACCTAATTATTTCCTTTATTAGTGTGTTTGAGGGGATACAAGGGAGATTTAAAAGAGAAAAGATTATTATATCTAAAAACATATTTTTATCACTTTATTTGCTTGAGCACAATTCTTAAAGCCTATGCAATTATATAGAAGATAGATGGCTTAAAGAAGAAGAAACTTTGAAGTTTTCCACTAAAAATATCTCCTCAAAAATAGCATTTGACTTTGACTCGGTATTAATCCTTTGATATGATATATTATGGCGAATAATTCCAACACTCCACTACAATGCAATATACAAATCTTTGATCTTTATCCACCCATCTCAACTCACCAACTCAACAAATAAATGAAAAAAATTCACTGAGTTTGTGCCATAGCTTCTAGCCAAGCAAACCAATTTTGAGCAATGCTCAAACTTCTCCCTTGGAATTGACTTTGTCATCATATCCGTTGAATTGTCTTTTGTATGCACCTTTTCTTACTTTATATTATGATGTTCCTCTTCCAAAATAAGAAAAAACCCACACAATTCTATATGTTTAATGCGTTCACTATAAGCCTAACTCTCCACTACATGTATAGCACTTTGACTATTTGAATGAATCTCTACAGTCTTCTGCATCATATTAAGATTTTTAGCAACTACAAAAAGTACAACCCCTCTATACTTTCCTCCACAATGGCAACTAACTCTGCCTCGTAGTCGACAAAGCAATAATAGATTGTACCTATGATCTCCATGAAATGGATCCTGTGCCTAGTGTTAACACATAGCTCGACATCGACTTCCTACCATCCCTGTCCATTGCATAATCTGAGTCTAAATATCCAATAAGGACAAGAACCATACCAACTCCCCTAAATAACAAGCCAACATCTGAAGTTCATCTTAAGTATCTAAAATCCACTTCACTTCTTGCCAATGAATCTTGCCTAGAGTGGACATATACCGACTCACAACATCTGTTGCATGATCCAAATCTTTTATGGTACACACCATAGCATACATCAAACTCTCCATTGCATAAGCATATGGAATATCCTCCATAATAACTTTCTCCTTATGTGATGTGGGAGACATATCATAAGATATGATAAATTGACACCAATGGAGTAGAAAAAAGTTTTGCCTTCTACATCTTATATCGAGCAAGAATTTTCTCGATATATCATGTTTGAGTGAGTCCTAACACACTTATCTGCCTATCTATGATAAACTTCATTCCTAGTACTTGTTATACCTTTCCAAAGTCCTTTATATAAAACTCTCTACTAAGCTCGGCCTTTAACTCAAGAATACTCGCCATATAATGTGAAGCAATCAACATATCATCTATTTATAATAGCAAATAAATCATACCAACCTTACATCTACTAAACATCACACACTGGTCCTTATAGCTCTTGATAAATCATTGTGAAAGCATAAACTTGTCAATATTTTGTAGGATTGTCTTGGGGATTGCTTCTGTCCGTACAAAGCTTTGTCCAACTTGCACGCATTCCCAGGCTTACTAGAATCAATGAACCCCTTTGGCTAATTGATATAAATATCCTCTTTGAGATCTCCATCCAAAATGCAGTCTTTACATCTAATTTATTAAACTACAAATCAAATTAAGAAACTAGAGCCATTAACACATAAATTGAAGTATGTGTCGCAGTTGGAGAGAATATGTCATGAAACTCCTCCATTTCATTGTGCATACCCATTCGCAAACAATCTCATCTTATATCTCACATATCCATCACCATTGTCTTTACTTTATATATCCATCTGCTACCAATAGCTTCATTTCTCAAAGGAAGAGGCACTCAATCCTGAGTGTGATTTCTGTGCAATGACTCTGTCTCCTCCCCCATTGCTACCTCCATCTTCATAGTTAGCTGACATAGTAGCATCTTTATAGTCCCTCGAATCATCAAAAACAACCCTAAAGCATATGTTGCCATACCATAAAAATCAACATCCTTAGCACTAAACCTAACAAAATCACAAAGCCAAGTATTCTTCCTCCTCTCTCCAACTAGCATAGATTAAGATTACTCCACCATGAGTTTGAACCTCCTTATTGTAGAAACCAGAACAACCAAAAGCAGGTTAAATGGTGAATTTCAAAAAAGTTCCTACTTTGCATCTATTTGGCCAATGAAATATAAAGGTATATTAGATTCAGTATTATATAGTTCTAATATGATCATTTTTATATAAATTTTTTAAGATGGAGTTTTATTTAATTTAAATTCACTTATTATAATGAATGCATCTAATACATTCATATATGTAAAGTGTAAGTGCAACATAGAAGCAATGTGTGTGTGTGCGCAATGATCTAGAATTTTAGGTATTTGAATTTGGAATATTTAATTGATTTTTTAAATATCGAAAAATTAATTTTATAAACTAAGTAACTTGAATTTCAAACGTAGCAATTTAGTTGATAATTTAATTATTAAATTTAATTATTGAAATTGTGTGAAAAATTGTATCTTGGATTTTTACGTTGGATAAAAATGATTTGAAATCATATTTAAAATTATATTTAATAAGAATGAAGGTAATAAAACTTTTAAACTGGATTTGAAAGTGATTTAACTGATTGTGAAAATAACTTGTCTTAATTAACATATAAAAATAGCCTTTCGGGACATAATCTCGGATTTTGACAAAACCAGTGTCCTTGGATCTGTATAATGAATTTTATTATGCTGTCAATCTTTGTAATGATTGGACATATCGTTTGGTCGTGCTGGATAAAAACACGTTGGAATTAATATAGAAAATTTAATATAACACTTGGGTTCAAAAAGCTATCTTCTGCATACGATCGAATTAGGGCTCGAGACTAGTTCCATTGCGTTCGGAATAGGGGTATAACATTAAGAACGCCAGGCGGCATGCCTAGATTGGGGTTTGAAATTATATAACTAGATAATTTGGATTTTTAAATATATATTTCTGTTTAGATTTGACCACAGCCGTTGTTCCTTCACATCAGCCACCCTAACCTAAACAAGCCCACCCTGCCCCTACGTTATCTCGCATCCTTCATACCCTTATTTAAACTGTCAGTAAGAAAGCTTTGAAAAAGAAAACAAAAAAATGGAAATCAATTCAAAGAAATCCTAAAAAAATTAGAAGGTTGTTTTGTTAGATTCGTGAAGCCTGTATCCTTGGTGTGGCCTAAACACAGAGGACGCGGCTAAGTTTTTGGGGGCAATGATGGTTTAGGCAGTAAGTGTTTAAGGCGATAGCATCTAGGGTTTGATTTCTTAGGAAATGGTGAGGGAGTTTCGGTTCATGGATGTCGTTTTGGATTCAGCGTATCGAGGAACAGCTATAGGCAGGAACGAGGTGGGGGTCGATGGTCTTTAGAGGGGGTGCGATGGTCGCATACGGACCAGAGGACTAGGTGGTCGCGTTTTTGTTTGGAAGTTCGGACTGACATTTGCGGGGATGACCGGATTTAGCTCGCGGGGAGGTAGAAAATGCCAAATGGTGGTGGTCTTGGTTGTTTCCGTTCAAGGATGAGAGAGAGGGAGTAGGAGGAAGGAGCGGCTATGGTGTTTTGTTCAGGCGTTTGGAATTTTGATTTGGGAGGGAAGAAGATTACGGATGTAATTATTTTTATAACTAAAGAAAGTACTTAATTTATTTATATTTAATCCCCATTAACTTATAAATTAAATAACTTATCCGTACGAGGTCCAAATCGAACGCGACGAGTCGCTTGTGATCGTATCGATGTAGGCTATGACATGGAGTTGGATTGGACGGATTCAGAGCTGGCATAAATTTGGTTTAAAGTTGAATGTTTGCCCAGTTTTAACTCAAACTGGGACATTCTGATGCAGCAAAAATCAAAGTGAGTTAAATTTCACCTTTTTGGATAACTAGTATGATGTGTGGTTGATAAAAATTGTTGAATGATTGTTTGAATAAATTATTATATTTATTAGTTGGTTTGAATATATTTCTGCTATTGGAGCGGATGAGACCCTATTACGTTCCCGTGTAAGAGCGGATGACCCTTTGTATAGAATCCCACCTTGAAGCGGTTGATTTATATTTTATGATTGTATAACGTTTGTGAAGCAGGGAAGAAGGTATGAGGGGTCCAATGGAATTCCTTGCTATTATTATATTATTGGAATAACATTCATTTTTATGTGGATTATTGGAATGAACCTGATTGTGGACATTATAGTTACAACATTGTTATGTGTTGAAAGTAAAACCTAGTAGTGACATAAAATCAATATAGATATTGGTTAAGTGTTGGGTACCTATTGGCCTCAGATTTGTATTTTTTTAAAATACTATAAATTGGCGTTTAAATCAAATCGATTTTTGAGACATGAAACGATTTTAAAATTCGAAATTGGATTTTCAAAATATTTTAAGGATTATTTAACTAAATATTTTAATATGGTTTAAGTTAATTAAATATATTAACAATGGTTTCAAGTTAATTAATTATATAGATATTATTTAGGTTGTTAAATTATAATATTAATTTTAGGTTATTTAATTATAATAATATTCTTTTAAAAGTTATTTATTTATATTAAAATTGTTTTAAAGCTATGTAATCATATTAATATTATTTTAAAGTTATTTAATTATTCTAATATTGTTTAAAGTAATTTGTTTATAGTTAATATGTTTTAAGAATTTATAAAAATGTTAACAAATTGAAAGATTTTTTATTTATGGATAATTATGGTTTAAAATTAGAAATAAGGATAATTAATGTGGTTTTAAAATAAATTATTATTATTTATTGAATGTTAATATTAATTATTATTATTGTTTCTTAAAAAATATCTTAGAATGATTAACTATTATTTTAGGGGATTTTAAGTAAATGATTTACATTTATTTATAATGTTCATTGTTAATAATTATTATCATATAGTGATGTTTTGAGGTAAATGATTAAAATTAATTATAAACATTTCCGAGACTCGAAAATGGGGTTGGAAGACATAGATTTTATAAAGGTGTTATAATATGGTTCGAAGAATTTAGGGGGAGTAATCTGCAAGGTGAAAGAGTTCATAAATGGTTAGATATTTATAAATAAATTTTTTGAGAAGGTTTATAGATTTATAAAAGAAGTTTTTAAATGGTATATGATATCATGAAGAGTTATAAATGATTTTGAAAATGTACGAGAAGTTTATAAGTAACCGAATTCTTGGTAAAGGTATTATTAAACTTTTTTTTTGGAGATTTATAAAATGGGTTATAAACGATCTTGGAGAATTGTAAGGGGATTTATAAACGATTTGAAAATTGGATAAAAGGAAAAACTTTCTAAATTTTGCGGATATACTTATACCATTGGGAGGAGTATATGGCTATTTTTAAGTATGGAAATATAGGAATCTACGAGTATATCTTTTTAAAGGTGTTTATATACAAGTAATTTACAAAGTAATTGCATGTATAAGACTTATTAAAGTTGGCTAGCGATTGCTTATATATGCTGAACCAAGTTGATTTTCCAAATGAAATAAAATCCTGATTGAATGTTTGTTATTCAACAGTTAAGTAACCGACAATCGAAAATAGACCCAAACGTAACTTTGGAAATATCTAAGAGAAACATGTGAGTTATATGGCACAGTCATCTCCGATGATGATATACTATGTGTATAAATCTCGTTCGTTCTTCTAGGACGATGATAATGAAATCTATCCACTGACGGTTAGGAGGTGATCTTCGATCTTATCTTTATCGGTTATTTCCTTGAGAACTGGGTTTGAATTTGCTGGAAATTATCGAACGTTGTTTCAAAGAGACCGGGATCGGATTGTTATCTGAAACCACTTCGATCCAACGGATGCATTTCGAAGTGAAGACATTATGAAGAGCATAGAATCGTAGATAGAGATGTGAAGTGCAAGGGCTAATCACTACTAATGCTAAGGGTGATTCCAAAATGGATGTAGTAGGAATAGTGCCTTCGGTTTCATTCAGAGTCAGAACGGACTTGTATAGATGAATGCTATCAGCACATTATTATTGGAGGGTAATGAGCATTCTAAGCGTTAATTTTCTTGAAAGGTAATCATAGCCTCAAGCCTTATCAACCGGGAATGACTGAAAATTAAGGGAGATATAGCAAGGCTAAGTGGATCGCACCCATTAAGTTATGTTGTCACACTTCTAGATACATATTTATGGATTGGTTGTGCATGAGATATCAAATAAAAAAGGCTGCAAAGAAACCGTGGTGATGACATATTCGGTACTATCCAGTCAGGGATAGGCCGGTCTTGTGTTGGTAGGGGATCAAGGTGAGATCCTCGGTACATTCTCTAGACATGTAATATGACATGTGGTACTCCAATGCCTAGTCATTTATGGAATCCATTCTCTAATAAGCACCGTACAGTTTTAATTGTGCCCAACTATGTTAAAATGTAAGATGAAAGCATTTCAGCTATATTAATATTTTACTTTGAATCCTTAGACATTATTATAATATCATTGGATTTTCTATGAAAGTGTTTTGGTTATCGTAAGGTAAAAACCCTTTATGTTTATGTGCGGAGTGGCCTTACGTGATACCTTTGATTTCAAAGATTTCCTATAATTTTAAATCTAGTTGGGTATGCTTTTTCTCACGCTGGTTTTCTATACTGACTCATGTGTTATTTTATTATATTGCTCGGCTCAGACCAAGCATATTACAGATTAGATTGGATGCTTGGAGCTTCAAGAGACGAGTTGGAGGCTCCGAGATGTATTTATGTAGATGACTATTTTCTGCTATATTCATTTTTGTGTTGTCAACAATTATGAGGACAGGCTGCTATAACTGTCTAGGCTGAAATTGTTTAGTATACTCTGGTTGATGTTTGTATATACATATATTACAGTTTTGCTTTTGTGTAAAAATTTGTGGTATATTATAGTTTATTCGTTTCGCTGTGAGATTCTATGTTGTTTAGTTTTCTTCTTATCTTCTTCCTTCTTTCTTTTTCCCCTAACAATCAGGTTTTCCGACATTTGATTTCTTAGCATGAAATATCGTGGACATATTAGTATTGATTTTTGAGGGTCGAAAATCCGATTCATTGCATTTGGTATCAGAGCTGACGGTTAAGCAAGAACCCTGGCTTTGGTGAACAACTCATTGGAGATAGGTTCAGTAGCACCTTAAAATGAGTTTGAGTGAGAGAGTGTGTGTGTGTGTGTGTGTGTGTGTGTGTGTTTATGAGCGCGTATATGTTAGTAATATAAGATATTTTACATTGTGTTGGTGTTTGTGTCAAAATTGGGCACAACACTCTTCGGAAGTTTTTGAAGAGATAATAAATGAAGAAGGCAAATTAAAATGAGGATTATCTAACAAAAACTCCAAGCAACAGAAAGTAAATTGCACAGAAGACAACAATTTAGAGTGGTTCGGCGATGTGCCTACGTCCACTATGAAGCTTTGTCATTTTATTGCTCGATATTCGGAGAATACAACTTTTATATGGCTAAGTACAGCAGTTCTTAAGCAAAAATTCGAAGTCAACGCTAGCGGCGGTGCTCTGAAGTAATTCTAGCGGCGTCCGGGCGTGCTTTAACTATAGAAATTCTCCGATCCCCTTTCTGAATGACCAGGGGCTCTATTTATAGGTGCTGGAGGCTGATATATCTCCTAAAATTCGGGAAGACCACTTCATACACGTGCAGGGGGCCCACATGGCTGAATTCTGGAGATCCGGGACTGCTTTTGGATCGATTCGACCCTTGGTTCGAATCGATCAAAAAAGTGTCCAATCGGGATGAAACTTGGCGTGGCCATTCTTCTATGTACGTGCAAGCTCCTGTGAAAATTTCATGGCATTTGGACTTGTAGATCTCAAGTTATGATCGATTCAAGATTGCATTTTTAACTGACATACGTGCTTCGAATCCATGTTCTTCGAATCGATGGTGTTGGTATTTGTTCGAATCGATTGTTTGCTAGCTACTGCAGATCGATTCGAAGTTGCTTCAGTATGTTGGATTCGATGAACTCTTGCTTGATGGATTCGAAGACAGGAGCGCCTTGATGAATTTGAAGACAGGAGCGCTTTGATGGATTCGAAGGCAGGAGCACCTTGATGGATTCGAAGGCAGGAGTGCCTTGATGGATTCGAAGACAGGAGCACCTTGATGGATTCGAAGAGAAGGATTCGAAGGTATGCTCCTTCGACTCGATCAATCGTGCGTTCCTTCGTATCGACCAAGGCGTTCCATGGTTCGATCGATACGAAGGGTTCTCTGCTCCATGGATTTGAAGATGGTTATGAATTGGAGTCGAGGCTTCTTGAACTTCACGGATTCGAACGATGTTCCTGCTTATGGATTCGAACTCTGATCGATTCGACCCTGGATCTCTCTGATGGATTCGAAATAAGGCCTACCCTCCTTATTTTCTCTTGGTGACATCTTGAGCATACGAACTCGGATCTCCCCGAAATTTGGAACGCTGGTTTCTACAGCTTTGCTTGACGTGTCTTACCAATCGTAGCCCGATCCGGCCTTGGATAAAATTCATCGATATCTACAGTTGCCCAACGATCATCCGGAGCTGAAGACGGAGATACCAAGGAACGGACCAGAAAGAAACAGGATCATACGTCTTCAGCTCCGGATGATCGTTGGGCAACTGTAGATATCGATGAATTTTATCCAAGGTCGGATCGGGCTACGATTGGTAAGACATGTCAAGCAATGCTGTAGAAACCAGCGTTCCAAATTTCGGGGAGATCCGAGTTCGTATGCTCAAGATGTCACCAAGAGAAAATAAGGAGGGTAGACCTTATTTCGAATCCATCAGAGAGATCCAGGGTCGAATCGATCAGAGTTCGAATCCATAAGCAGGAACATCGTTCGAATCCGTGAAGTTCAAGAAGCCTCGACTCCAATTCATAACCATCTTCGAATCCATGGAGCAAAGAACCCTTCGTATCGATCGAACCATGGAACGCCTTGGTCGATACGAAGGAACGCACGATTGATCGAGTTGAAGGAGCATACCTTCGAATCCTTCTCTTCGAATCCATCAAGGTGCTCCTGTCTTCGAATCCATCAAGGCACTCCTGCCTTCGAATCCATCAAGGCGCTCCTGCCTTCGAATCCATCAAGGTGCTCCTGCCTTCGAATCCATCAACGCGCTCCTGTCTTCAAATCCATCAAGGCGCTCCTGTCTTCGAATCCATCAAGCAAGAGTTCATCGAATCCAACATACTGAAGCAACTTCGAATCGATCTGCAGTAGCTAGCAAACAATCGATTCGAACAAATACCAACACCATCGATTCGAAGAACATGGATTCGAAGCACGTATGTCAGTTAAAAATGCAATCTTGAATCGATCATAACTTGATATCTACAAGTCCAAATGCCATGAAATTTTCACAGGAGCTTGCACGTACATAGAAGAATGGCCACGCCAAGTTTCATCCCGATTGGACACTTTTTTGATGGATTCGAACCAAGGGTCGAATCGATCCAAAAGCGGGCCCGGATCTCCAGAATTCAGCCATGTAGGCCCCCTGCACGTGTCTGAAGTGGTCTTCCCGAATTTTAGGTGAAATATCAGCCTCCAGCACCTATAAATAGAGCCCCTGGTCATTCAGAAAGGGGATCGGAGAATTTCTAGAGTTAAAGCACGCCCGGACGCCGCTAGAATTACTTCAGAGCACCGCCGCTAGCTTTGACTTCAAATTTTTGCTTAAGAACTGCTGTACTTAGCCATATAAAAGTTGTATTCTCCGAATATCGAGCAATAAAATAACAAAGCTTCATAGTGGACGTAGGCACATCGCCGAACCACTCTAAATTGTTGTCTTCTGTGCAATTTACTTTCTGTTGCTTGGAGTTTTTGTTAGATAATTCTCATTTTAATTTGCCTTCTTCATTTATTATCTCTTCAAAAACTTCCGAAGAGTGTTGTGCCCAATTTTGACACAAACACTTTGGTGCTTTCACTGAGAACAAACCCAGTTTTTTCTCCTGCTCCTTGGATCTATCTACGATACCGGATTGCATAAATCTAAGAGAGAGATCCAGATTTCATATTAAAACTCATTCCATTCTACTCAGATTTGTCAAAAGTCTAGGAAAGAATTCAACGTTTCAAGATGGTGAGTACAAGAATCACTTCCAACATTGGTGATCAGGAAGGCCGGGATAGGCAAAACCCCACACAACTACAATCCACTATCCAAGATGCTGTTGGGCATACGGACCAGTCAGGTCCGGTCACGAGGCAAGAGTTCCAAGCACTACTTCAAGAATTAACCCAAAGCAGACAACAGCTAACTGAGCAATTGCGCGCTAATGCTGAGTTGGCCAATCAACTAAATCGCCAGAAACGAAGAAGATCCAGAAGGGATCAAGCTCCTCGTTCTTCCACCGAAAGCTCCGCTTCCTCAGATTACAATACTCGATCTATCCGTCCCAGGCTAGACGGAAATCATACGCAAGTTGCTGACTGTCAACAGGCGAAAACCGTTGGGCAAATAAGGGTTGGACCTTCTACCAGCTTCCATACTGGACCCTCCTCCCGAGGAGGCACTATTCCTCAGTACACTGCAGATGATCGAGCTGCTACAGCCGCTGCAGTTGACATAGGAGTTGATGCTCGAGATCACTCCAATCAAAATTATCATCAGCAGGGACAGGCTCCAGAGCCATATATCCCAGAAGACATCGAGCCAAGAAGGCGAGATGAGGATCGTCGACAGCGTCCGATCCCACCTCGCACTATGGAACCCGACCATACTTTGACTCACCACCCACAGAATTTTCCAATACCAGACTTCTCAGCCATGGTGCGGCGAATGATTCGCGAGAGTCAAGGCCTAACAAATGACGATTAGGGAATCTCTCGGAGTCATACCCCATTTACTGATGACATATTATATGCTGAACCTCCTCGCCGATTCAGAATGCCAACCCTTCCCATGTATGAAGGAAATTCCGACCCAAACCAACATGTTCTGAAATATGAATGGTCAATGACTGCTGCAAAAGCTGATGACACAGTAAAGTGCCGCAGTTTTCCTATTTCCTTAGGGGGAATTGCGACAATGTGGTTCACCCGATTACCGCCACGATCTATTTCTTCGTTTGACCAGTTAGCTACTAAATTTGTTGAACAATTTCGCATGCATATTGCCCGACCTAAAGATGTTAATACCCTATCAAGTGTCACTCAAGCTCCCGGAGAAACACTTAGACGATATTTGGAGAGATTCAATGCAGCATGCGCAGAGATCACCAACCCTAATGATAATTCCATTCTAATGGCCCTGACTAAAGGAATCGACCCTGATTCCGAATTTGGAAATTGGCTAGCCGGGAAACCTCCCGCATCGTTGGACCGTTTCTATTCCAAAGCTGCTCAATTCTTGAGGCGAGAGGATGCGAAACAGTCTAGGAAGCAGGACGATGCAAGGCCCAGCAGCGAAGGGATTCAGAGTAATGTTGCGGTTAAACAGTCCGGAGAAAATTCGGGAAAAGTCGAATTGAATATTCAAAATAAACAGGCCCAGCGATCAAGAAATGGTGATAACCGAAGCAAGAAGCAAGATCAGAATCGTGGTCCGAGACGTAGGGCCGCAATGTTTGACAATTATACACCGCTTAACACGTCGCTGGAGAATGTATACTTACAGACTTGTAATACTATGCAATACAAGAAGCCTGCTCCGAAGCCTTCATCGGAGAAGCAAATTCAGACAGGGAAGTTCTGTAGGTTTCATGAAAGTTATGGGCATAATACCAATGAGTGTAGACATTTGCAAGACCTCATTGAAAAGTTGATCAGAGAAAGAAAGTTGGACCAGTTTGTTCGGGCGCCGCAGTCTGGTGGAGCGGGCCCATCTAATCAAAATCAAACGCAGAATCAAGAAAGATACGGTGAACCTGCTCGCACAGGCGGAAGGTTAGTTATCAATACGATAAGCGGTGGTCCTCATCCGGCTGACAGAAGTTGGAGAGAAATGGAGTCATATGCTAGATCAATCGGGCATGTAGACTTTGAATGCTGCAGCAACTCGGAAGACGGAACACCGGCTAAGCAAAAAAAGACAATGAAGAACAGGGCCATCAATAAGTAAGAAGTAAGCTCCTTCTACTGCACCTCAAGCACCTCCGGTTCCAGTCTTTGATGATTGTGACCAATATGCTGAAGACTCTGACTTTTATCTGGTGAAAATCCAACAATGGATTCCATTGAATGAATAATGGATCCAGATCCTAAAAACAATAAAGCTTTCGAATAGGCATGAGTGATCAAATCGAAGCTCCCACAATTGACCCATTGGTTATATCCGCTCAAGTTGGTCCTGCTTGGATGAAGAGGATCCTGGTAGACAGCGGAAGTTCCATAAATATCTTATTTAAAAGAGCATATGATTTAATGAAAATGGAAGCTAAGGACTTAAAGCCTTGTCAATCACGAGTCCACGGCTTCGATGGGAGTGCAACAATACCAACTGGAATAGTTGAATTGCCAGTAGAGTTGGGAGCGGGAGAATGCCGAAGAGTTCGGATGTTGCAATTTGTTGTCTTAGATATTCCTTCCCCATACAATGCTTTTTTGGGCCAACCGGCTCTTGCCGAATTTAGGGCTGCTATTGCCCCATGGTGTTTAACTCTGAAGTTCCCTACTGACCACGGAATAGGAGTTGTACAAGGAGATCAGGCTGCTGGAAGAGCCTGTTATGTTGCTGAGCTGCGGGAGGCGCAGCGGAAAGAGAAAGGAAAAGGCGTAGAGGAATCTCTCTGCGTCCGTTTTACTGACGATTGACAACTAGCGCCTGGGCTCCAGCCTGGGCACCACAACCAATTCCAAAAGGATCTTGATCCAAGGGATAATGATAATAAAGAAGAATCTACGGAAAGTCAGGCTTCTCCGGCCGAGCTGACCATTGATGTCCCGATTGATGATGATCACGATGACTCGAGAATATTGAAGATTGGGTCTCAACTTGACCGAAATACACAACAGGAATTGGTTGATTTTCTCCGTGCGAATCTTGACGTGTTCGCCTAGACACACTCTGATATGTGTGGAATCTCGCCTGACATTGCGAGCCACACCTTGAACATTGACCCGCGATATATCCCGGTCAAGCAGAAAAGGCGTAGTATGGATCCAGAGAGATCTGCTACCCTGAAAGAAGAGGTCGATAAGTTGAAATCAAATGGGTTCATTAGAGACGCTTTATACCCAGAATGGGTGTCCAATCCCGTACTTGTCCGAAAACCGAATGGAAAATGGAGAACGTGTATCGATTACTCTGACCTGAATAAAGCCTGCCCGAAAGACAGCTTTCCACTCCCCTGGATCGATCAACTGGTAGATTCAACCGCTGGACATGAATTGTTATCTTTCATGGATGCTTACTCAGGTTACAACCAGATACCCATGCATGTACCGGATCAAGAACACACAAGCTTCGTAACCGACTTGGGGTTGTACTGCTACAAAGTCATGCCTTTTGGATTAAAGAATGCTGGCGCGACCTATCAACGCTTAGTCAACCGAATGTTTGCCAATCAGATTGGAAAGACTATGGAGGTATATGTAGATGACATGTTGGTGAAGTCACGGTACTCTGGTGATCATGTCAAGGACCTGGAATCAATGTTCGACATCCTCCGGAAATACGGAATGAAGCTTAATCCACTCAAGTGTCATTTCGGAGTCGCATCCGGAAAATTTCTTGGGTTCATTGTCAATGCCCGAGGAATAGAGGCCAACCCCGAAAAGATTTGGGCAATCAGAAATCTACAAACTCCGAAAACCATAAAGCAAGTTCAGAGTCTTAACGGGAAAGTGGCAGCACTGAGCAGGTTTATCTCAAAATCGACCGACAAATGCCTTCCATTTTTCGATTTAATTCGAAAGGGAAAACGAAACTTCGAATGGAACACAGACTGCGAGGGCGCATTTCAATCACTAATCCAGCATCTTTCCGTACCACCAATCCTCTCAAAGCCTGTAGATCATGAACAGTTATATCTTTACCTGGCAGTATCAGAGAATGCGATCAGTGCTGCATTGATTCGGGAGGAAGACCGAGTGCAAAAGCCGGTCTACTACGTGAGTAAACGATTAACCGGAGCCGAGAGAAATTATTCAAAGCTTGAAAAGTTGGCATATTGCCTAGTCATTGCCTCGAGGAAGCTCCGGCCATATTTCCAGGCTCATCCTATTACTGTGTACACCGATCAGCCGTTACGACAGGTCCTTACGCGGCCTGAGACGTCTGGTAGGTTACTGAAGTGGAACATCGAACTGAGTCAATTCGACATCACTTATACTCCAAGGAGAGCCATTCACGGCCAAGTCCTAGCAGATTTTATAGCCGAATTCACTATTCCTGAAGACTTGCCCGAAACCAGCATATCTCCCGAATACATCTGGAAGATGTACACTGATGGTGCGTCAAACGATCGGTGTTCAGGAGCTGGGATAGTGCTTGAGACCCCCGAAGGACGATCCATATGTTATGCTTTGAAATTCGAGTTCCGCGCAACCAACAATGAAGCCGAGTACGAAGCTCTACTTACCGGACTAAAACTTGCCCGTGATCTGAAAATCACCGCTGTAGAGATCTATTGTGATTCCCAATTGATAGTGTGTCAAGTCCGAGGTGAATATCAAGCCAAAGATCGAAGACTGGCCGCTTATCTAATTCAAGTTTTAGAGATACTTAATCAATTCGATTACTATGTCATTTTCTACATACCCCGAGAGCACAATCAGAAAGCTGATTCATTGGCAAAGTTAGCAAGCAAGGGTGAGGGTCAACAGTTGGGGGTTGTTCCGATTGAAACCCTATCATCTCCGAGCATTGATCGAAGGGAGACTGATTTCGCATTTGAAGCAACCTCCACCAAGGAGTCGTGGATGACTCCTTATCAAGATTATATCGAACGCGGTGTATTGCCCGAGCGGCGAAGCGAGAAAAGACAAGTTCTGCGAAAGGCTTCATGGTTTGTTATTCAGAATGGAGTCATGTATCGGAGAGGATACTCTGTTCCTCTCCTCTGGTGTATCGCACACGATGAAATCAAACGAGTGTTACACGATGTACACGAAGGAGAATGTGGTGATCACACTGGGGGGCAAGCACTAGCAAAGAAGATACTTCGATATGGGTATTATTGGCCTACCGTTAATCACGATGCTGCAGACTACGCTAGAAAATGTGACAAATGCCAGAAACATGCTCGAATTTCAAGAGCCCTGCCTACTGAGATAACCCAAATGGTCAATCCTTGACCATTTGCGGTGTGGGGAATGGATATCATCGGCACATTGCCTCTGGCCAAAGGTGGCGCGAAGTACGCCATCGTCGCAGTTGATTATTTCACCAAATGGGCTGAAGCTGAACCCCTTGCGACAATCACAACAAAGAAAGTAATCAACTTTGTTGTGCGTAACATCATCTGTCGTTTCGGTCTCCCGCATACTATCATCACCGATAACAGAACTCAATTCGACAGTGCTGAATTCAAAAGTTTCTGTCAACGATTTCACATCCATAAGAAATTCTCTGCAGTAGCACACCCACAAGCAAATGGTCAGGTTGAAGCTGTTAATAAAGTTATCAAGTCCATTCTAAAGAAGCGACTGGAAAAAGCTGGGGGCAAATGGGTCGACGAACTTCCTATAGCATTATGGGCCTATCGAACGACCCATAAAACCGCAACCGGTCAAACCCCATTTTCCTTATCTTATGGTTCTGAAGCCGTTATTCCGGTCGAAATGGAAGTGCATTCTTATCGTGTAACGTATTACGATCCGAAAACAAACGCCATATTACTTGCTGAATCTTTGGATTTACTCGATGAAAAGCGTGAAGAGGCTGATTTGAGGGCAGCCGCATATCGTAATCAAGTCGCCCGACTGTACAACCCCAAGGTCCGTCCGCGAACCTTCGAACTCGACGATCTCGTACTCAAAAGAGTTTATCCGGTCCCTTCACACATGAAGCCAAATTAGGAAGGGCCGTATGTGATCTCACAAAAGCTCGGAGATGGCACGTTCAAATTATCAACAGTTGACGGTTTTACCTTGCCGAGAGCTTGGAATAGCGAAAGTCTTCGTCGCTACTACATATGAGAAATTTTACTTATTTACTTTCTGTCAATTTACTTCTTTGCATTTTATTCTAGTATTTTGAGACTTAAATTTGTAATAAGGCAACTGACCTTGCCGTATTCTTTCGTTTCAGCAATAAAATGCCATCTCTTCGAGCCAGAGCTGTGATTTACTGAATATGACGCACTATATTACAATGCACGAAGGGCTAAGTCCCATCACGAGGAAGGACTTATTCAAGTAGGGAGTGATTGTGATGCGACCAGTCACTCACTAAGTGAAACCCGAGCTCGGGGACAGAACAATACATCAACATTCACGGGGATTGACACACGACAATCCCCCCGCCAACTCCAAATTCCCAGAGTGTGAATTGGAGTATAAACTTCAACTCTCGCTTACCGGAGCGCGAATTGGAGTATAAACATTAAACAATTCGTTCCCAGAGTGCGGACGGACTCCAACTTCCCGGAGCGCGAATTGGAGTATAAACATTAAAACAATTCGTTCCCAGAGTGCGAACGGACTCCAACTTCCTGGTGCGCGAATTGGAGTATAAACATTAAAACAATTCGTTCCCAGAGTGCGAACGGACTCCAACTTCCCAGAGCGTGAATTGGAGTATAAACATTCAACAATTCGTTCCCAGAATACGAACGGACTCCAACTTCCCAGAGTGTGAATTGGAGTATAAACATCAAATCCATCATTCGCAGAGTGTGAACGAATTCCCAAAAAGCCCAAATAGGTGTGACTGACCATCTATCGGCTGACTCCAACTTCCCAGAGTATGAACTGGAGTATAAACGTCTATTACAGGTTCCCGGAGCGCGAACCGAAGCATTCGTGCTAACTCCAAGTTCCCAAAGCATGAATTGGAGTATAAACATAAATTACAGGTTCCCGGAGCGCGAACCGGAGGATCCACGCTAACTCCAGATTCCCAGAGCGTGGAGTGGAGTGTAAACGTCAATTCCAGGTTCTCGGAGCGCGAACCATATTGCAAAACGTCGATAACTCTCAAATTCCCATAGTGCGAACCAAGTTATCGATTACAAATTATCCAAAGTCCCCAGAATGTGGAAACGTGCTTAAGGTTTGCATTAAACGCACTCAACCACCAAAACACAAATGTTATTCCCCGAGACTAGGGGGCAAAAAAGCTAAGTGTTAATCGCTAACCAAAGTGATGCAACGTCTGAAATTCGATTATTCGTCGACTACAACTCGCGACCAAGATTCTCAAACTCGGCAAATAAAAACAAACTCTACTTGACGGTGAAAACACCACAAGTACACCAAACCGTTAACTGCAGATTATGTTAAGTCCCCGAAGTGCGGACATGTATACAAGGCTTATAGCATATGTGGGCATAAGCCAATCAATGCAATACTTAAGCAAATAAGAAAAGAGCTGTTTTCTATTTTATTAACAAACGAAAAAAGAGTTTGATTACATGATAAAACCAAAAACAACTCATAAAGTGGATGCCGGATCCACACTCATACACGGCCAACAAAAAGAGAAGTAAAAAGATGTTCTGCTTCGCAACTGCATGACAAAACAAGAAGTTCAGTCCTTCTTCTTCCGATGTCTCTTCTTTGGAGTTGAGCCGCTAGACCCGCTACCCGGCTTTTTACGAGATTTCTTGTCCTTCTTTGGAGCGTCCTCAGGGTCTGGCATGATATCTACGTCTTCCTCAGAACTAGAAGGGACAGAGATACTTTTTAGTGGGCGAACCGAAGGCGGAGGAGCCGTAGCGGGTGGCGAAGCTTCAACACTAGAAGTTATAACAGTGCTGGTGAGAGAAGTAATGATTGAAGAAGTTAAGCTTGGTGGAGCGACATCGCCTCCAGAACCACCAACTGCCGTAGCCGTTTCAGCGCTTATCTCAGCAAGGATTTCTTCTTCTCGGATAGATCGATCAGCGTTGGAAACAGGGACGGTCAGTATAAATGAGCTAAAAGAAGAGGCAACACCACCCATTGTAAAGGAAGGGTCAGGGAAAGGTTCACAAGGTTGTTTGAGAAGCTCCTCGATCATCTGAACATCAAACGACATCGAGCTCCCTCCTCCCATCTCGTTGGTAAAAACAGTGGTCGTGATGGCCTCAGTAACAACGGCTCCTAGCATTGGCTGCGAAACTTGTGGAATTGGAAGTGCTGGCGCATCGCTTTCAGTCACTGATTAAACCGAAAAAAAGAGGATTGGTCAAAAGATCTACTACAAGTTCAAAATTCCAGAAACGCTTAAGCAACATTTATAATACCTTCTTTGCTGCGGCTCGGTGATAGAACAGGTTCAGAAACGGTAGATGTACCGAGAGACAATTCCGGTCGATTCGGATTATAAGCAGGGATAACCGGTGGACCAGCTGTAGTAACGACTCCAGATGAGGTTGGGGGATCAACTGGAAAATTCTCACTGTCATGCGCGGCTCCAGAACCCTCACCCGTCTCTACATGATGAAACCCAAGTCTCTCCCTCTCAGCGGAGATCATCGCATCATGGAGGAGTTTCCTTTCCTCTTCGTTCAATAAGCGAGATTCAAGTTCAAACTCATCTACGGCGCCTTCAGGGAGAGATGCTCTTTTATTCGCCACCAGTTTTTTCCAAGCACTGAGCAGAAGCGCAGAATAATCTCCGAGCCACGAGAGATTCCTGTGCTCGAGTACATTAGCATTATAAGTGTCTAGAAGATCGTCAAATTCAGCTTCTACTCTGAAAATCTCCGCTTGAACTCTCCCTTCTACCTCTGCTTCCACCGCTCCAACCTTAGCAACCGCTGCGTCTCGCTCAGCTCGAAGAGACACAGCTTGCTCACACGCTTCCTGTGCAGCTGCATTAGCGTCATCTTTTTCCTTGTTTAAACTGGCGAATTTAGCTTTTAACTCCTCAAGTTCCCTGACCGCCGCATCTCGTTCGGCCTCAACGTTTTTGTACCGATGGCCTAAATCCTCAACTAAGGTACAATGCGCTTGTTGCATTTTCGCCATCTCAGCTAATGCCTCATCGACCTTCTGTAACGACTCCAGTTCAGCCTTGCGAGAAGATTCCGTTTCAGATTGAAGAACGTCAACAATACGGTTCTTCTGAGCCAAGTCTGCTTCCAAGTTCTCAATAACTTTGGCTCGCTCGAAGGCTACTTTTGAGGCTTTAACAGCTGCCCTGTACCATTCTTTATACTGAGCATAAAAATCCCGAGTATAGCTAAGGGCAGTGTGCACGGCGTCTTCGGGAATTCTCTTAAGGTTGGGTGGAAAGATATAGGCGTCAAAACATATCTCTGGAAAGTCTTTTTTCAACTGAGCAATTCTAATAGCCCCTTCACCAGACGGTTCAAGAGGTGCTTCCTCTACGGTTACGGTCGTGGCTGTATCGGTCCTTGAGCGATGTGGATCGGGTTTAGAAATTTGCTGAGATGATTGTTGCCGCGAAGTTTCAACTGTAGGTACTTGGCCCCTGGATGACGGAGGAGAACGAGAAGGTGAACGATACCTTCGGTCCCTATCAGAATGCTCCTGGCTGGAGTAGTGTCGGGAATGGTCCCTATCACGGTGCTCCTGCTCATAATACCTCCGTTCACGATCTCGGTCAGAATCCCTGCGGCGAGACTCATAGTAGGATGAAGAATGGTGTACTCGCCGAAGTTTGTCAAGTGTAGAAGGACGATTCGACATGATGCCTATAAAAAAAAAGGAACAATTCGATTAAGTACCAAGAAAAAACACTACAATGCATGTGGAAGTCGTGAAGTGTTGTGAAAAGTGAATAAATGCGCAAACCCCCCGACCAACCAGAAGCATCGATTACACTAACGGGTAAAGAATCGCTTATGTCAAGCGCTCCCCGGAGCTCTTCCAACCCGGACCCGTGACGGAGAGATACGTAGTCCGGAATGGGAATATCGTCCAACCCGGTGAAAAGGTCTCCAGACTGACAAGGAGAAGCACTGGAAACAGTAACCCTAGGTTGGGAACGGGTTACGACTACAGACTTCCATCTCTTATGCTTAGGTAAATAGCCTTGCCTTTCTGACCCTCTTCTATCCGGGAAAGGTCGGCTGCTATATCAGTGTCTGTGGGCGTTCTTTCGTCATCGCTCATTTCTCTTATTACAACGCCAGGTTTTCTTTTTGCCACTTTTTTCTTCTTCCTCGAGGCCGATTTCGCCAAACCTTCAATCACAATACTCTGACCCATCTCAATCAAACCCAGTGTCCTTAAGTTATCATCAGTCAATAGCAAATCTATGTGCCTTAAGTCATGGGGAACTCTTTGCAAGCTTTGAACGACACCCCTATAATGCCCACCAGCAGGTCTTGAAATGATAGCTGCAAGAGTAGCAGAATATTAATGTAAAGTATTAAGAGTGACCACTCAATAACGAATTATGATGCTTACGTTTGGATAACCATCTCCTGGCAAACCCTAGGGGGCAACGAACAAAAAACCACTCGTTCTTGAAATAACTAAGCCTGGTCGCCCTAGTCACGACCTGACAGTTCCTGACCGCCTCCAGAAAAGTGAAAGACGGGCTATCACCCCTACTCTTAAAATTGAAGATGTGCCTGATCTCGTTAGGTCTTGGCGGGCGAAAAAGGCAATCCATAAATATGACAAAGACGCTGTTTAGTAGTGCATGCCCGTTGGGATGAAGCTGTGAAGGAGCGATTCCTAAGTACGACAACATCTCTCTAATATATTGGTTAAAAGGAGGAAGAGATCCAGCCGCACAGGCATGGCGGTAAAAGGCAGTATATCCCTCAGGAGGGTTGTGTGGTCTATCGCTGGCACTGGGTAATAGAACATCGTCCAGAGATATGTTGTGTTTCGAATATAACCGGCCCAACAGAGACTCTGAGATATTGGATTGAACAGAATCAACCGGATCTTCGATAAATATGGCCTCCGGCAATTCATCCGGAGCCGGATCTACGACTTCAGGAGGGATGTCCGGGATCTCAAGCATTGGAAAGGGCGAGCTTTGTGCTTCTTGTTGTTGAGAACTCGAAGACTCCATAATTAACTAACTCACCAGAAAGTGGCGTTAAAAACGTAAAAACCCAAGCGTTCCCGCGGTGCAGAGTGTATGAATATGTTGTGCAATATAAGTGCTAGAAAAAATTTTAAGCAGACTTTACAAAGATGAAACGAGGTGTCCGGACTACGAAATTTTGGAATTTGAGAATGAAAACGACCGTCATCGCTGACCATCACTTTCACGCCACCCAGAAGCTATTGGCTAATTCAAGTAATAAATTCGTTGTATTTTGTCTAAGTCATGGTGCCATCGACGAGCTTCAATGGAGATGTCAAGTTAGATTCGATTATGCAAGGCCGAAGCTCGTCGGGGTCAAGTATGCTAAAGTTCGTTAAGCTCAACAAAAAGTTCAAAACTTAAAATTGGTCATAATTCAGAAGTTGGAGCCAATCATAAAGTTAGAAGTTTCATATGTTCGAGCGTTCAAATCGATCGACTCGAATCGATACGAGTCGAATCGAAGACGTTCGAATCCATGCGCCTCGAAGCCAGGACGGTCGACTCGATGCAGCTTTAGGGTGGAGAAGGTACTTCGAATCCATTAGCTTCGCATAGCTTCGAATCGATCCACACTGAACATCTTCGAATCGATCAGGGTATTATCACTTCGAATCGATCAGCACGGCCCTTCGAATCCATCGGTTCAAAATCTCGCAATCTTGATCGATTCGAACTACCTATTCCTACATCGATTCGAAGTCTCGCCTGCTTGATCGGTTCGAACTACTTATGCCCTAATCGATGCGAAGCAAGGAAGGAGGATGACATCCAACGTTGCCTACACTTCTCCCTGATGACGCTCAGAATCGATACGACTTGAATGGTTTCGATCCCCAGATCCATCAAGTCAACCCATTTCAGATCTCACTATCACTCATGGTTTTCGAAAGAAAAGATTGAAATCGATGTCAAATTTTCAGTTTTCATTGTTCTATACTCGGATCGATCCCTTGGCCTACCTGATTGGATTCGATTACGGTAAAAAACTTGGAAAGATTGAATCGATTCGTGCAGAATGCAGTTGTATCTGACATTGGAGGACCGATTCGAAGGTAGAACTACAGTAAAAAGTGAAAAGTAAGAAGTAAAAAATGAAGACGGCCTTGGATATTTATATGGATTCCACAGAAAACGCGTGGCCTTTCGACTCCCGGTTGTGTTTACCCCCTACCGCCGGTCACTAGCCAAACCCCATCGATTCGAACAAGCACTCGATAACCCATTACAATCGAATCCATCCCAGGTTGATCGATGCGAGGCACCATCGATTCGATGAAACACTGAGAAAAGGCAAGACCATTGGTTCGGAAATACATGATTTCGAATCCACTAGGACAACATCGATTCGAAGCACTTGAATAAGGACTGAGTTGAAAAATCTTATCGACTCCAACAACCTATTCCATAACCGGCAATTCAATCAATTCGAAACCCTATCGATTCAAACAAGCATGCTTCGAATCCATTTAGTACCGTTGATGAGAATGAATGCAACACTTCGACATGAAAAGATGACTAGAGGGTCGATACAAAAGGATGATCATAGATGGCAATAACAAACCAAACCGACAACAACTTGCAATCACGCAATACTAACCAGAATCAAGGTGATACAAGAATGCACATATGTTTGACTAAAATTTGATCTTTATCATTCACAGGAATCAGACATCCACCTTGTCATGGTTTCAACGACGAACAACCAATCACAATCATACGACAGTTGATAACAGCAATAAAGAATACAGCTTTCAATAGAGCGTGTCCTAATTGTCCGGCGTCAGATTTTAGCTTTTCAAAGCACGTCATGTTTACACAAGACGTACTTTGGGGGGCAAATGTTATCACGCCTTTTGGCAAGGCCGAGATACCAAGGAACGGACCAGAAAGAAACAGGATCATACGTCTTCAGCTCCGGATGATCGTTGGGCAACTGTAGATATCGATGAATTTTATCCAAGGCCGGATCGGGCTACAATTGCTAAGACACGTCAAGCAAAGCTGTAGAAACCAGCGTTCCAAATTTCGGGGAGATCCGAGTTCGTATGCTCAAGATGTCACCAAGAGAAAATAAGGAGGGTAGGCCTTATTTCGAATCCATCAGAGAGATCCAGGGTCGAATCGATCAGAGTTCGAATCCATAAGCAGGAACATCGTTCGAATCCGTGAAGTTCAAGAAGCCTCGACTCCAATTCATAACCATCTTCGAATCCATGGAGCAGAGAACCCTTCGTATCGATCGAACCATGGAACGCCTTGGTCGATACGAAGGAACGCACGATTGATCGAGTCGAAGGAGCATACCTTCGAATCCTTCTCTTCGAATCCATCAAGGTGCTCCTGTCTTCGAATCCATCAAGGCACTCCTGCCTTCGAATCCATCAAGGCGCTCCTGCCTTCGAATCCATCAAGGTGCTCCTGCCTTCGAATCCATCAAAGCGCTCCTGTCTTCAAATCCATCAAGGCGCTCCTGTCTTCGAATCCATCAAGCAAGAGTTCATCGAATCCAACATACTGAAGCAACTTCGAATCGATCTGCAGTAGCTAGCAAACAATCGATTCGAACAAATACCAACACCATCGATTCGAAGAACATGGATTCGAAGCACGTATGTCAGTTAAAAATGCAATCTTGAATCGATCATAACTTGAGATCTACAAGTCCAAATGCCATGAAATTTTCATAGGAGCTTGCACGTACATAGAAGAATGGCCACGCCAAGTTTCATCCCGATTGGACACTTTTTTGATCGATTCGAACCAAGGGTCGAATCGATCCAAAAGCGGGCCCGGATCTCCAGAATTCAGCCATGTGGGCCCCCTGCACGTGTCTGAAGTGGTCTTCCCGAATTTTAGGAGAAATATCAGCCTCCAGCACCTATAAATAGAGCCCCTGGTCATTCAGAAAGGGGATCGGAGAATTTCTAGAGTTAAAGCACGCCCGGACGCCGCTAGAATTACTTCAGAGCACCGCCGCTAGCTTTGACTTTGAATTTTTGCTTAAGAACTGCTGTACTTAGCCATATAAAAGTTGTATTCTCCGAATATCGAGCAATAAAATAGCAAAGCTTCATAGTGGACGTAGGCACATCGCCGAACCACTCTAAATTGTTGTCTTCTGTGCAATTTACTTTCTGTTGCTTGGAGTTTTTGTTAGATAATCCTCATTTTAATTTGCCTTCTTCATTTATTATCTCTTCAAAAACTTCCGAAGAGTGTTGTGCCCAATTTTGACACAAACAGTTGGTTAATTTGTCGAGTGGCTTATGGATTTTGGTCAATACAAGTAATTAACGTTATTGATAGAGATCTCTAAACACTTGAACAGAGCAGCTCGACATGGTATTGTTTCGAAATTAGGTAAATAAAATAATTTTATCCTGATTATTTTTATATATAAAGGTATAGTTTTTTTAGAAATTATTATGATATATATGGTGTGGATGGTCATTAGGAAAAGATACTGTTAAACTATTGTCATTTGTTGTTTGTCGTTGTGATCAAATAAAAGTTGGTATTATAATGCAAACAAGATTAACAATTACAAAATGATTTTATATAACAAAATGAAATTATATAAATATGTGATTGATTAATTTGGTTTATAAATTGAAAGGAAATGAAATTTCAGAAGTATATTATAAATATGATTTATAAAAAAAAGTCAAAAGATGGGAATTTAGAAATTTAAATCCCGATTTTTCAAAGTTTTAGGAAAATAATAATAATATTATTTGAAAAACAATTTTGAATGGAAATATTTTTAAAAAGGATTTTAAAGGCAATAAAAGCATAGAACTCACTTTGGTCACTGGAAAATAATTTCGGTGACGACTAAGCATCATCGACGTTCATTTTCGAGTTTCTAAGAGAGGAATTTCTACCATTGGAGTTTTGTTCTGGTAAAACTAGTTTTGACTTTACAATCCAAAAGAATGATTTGATATACTAAGGGATTAGGAGTGTAAATATAAACACACACACACATGATTTCAAAAAATAATTTGAAATAATTAAGAACAAGACGTTTAAACTCTAGGATTTCATTTAAATGTTTTATTGAAAATATTAGAAAATAAGTTTGATAACGTATAAAATTTGAAAATTAGAAATTTAAAGTAATGTTCTAAATTGTTGAATGTGAATGCGAGAAAAGTAAAAAATTTAAATGAACTTGGGAATGAAATGTAACGTAAGATGAGTTAAACAAAATGGATCTTGAAGAGGAATTTGACCTATGTTAGGTTAAATGAAAACATTTTGACATAAATTGATTACGATTGAGAGAATCAACGGATGAACTAATTAAATAAGTTAGCAAATTGAATATTGAAATTGGAAGATAAATTGAGTTAAATGGAATTGAAATTGAATTTGATTAGAAATACATATAAACTTAAGTTATGAAGTGGAAACAAACATGAGAAGAGTTGTGTGAAATGTTTATAAACTTAAGTAAAATTTTATGAAATGATTCATAAATGGAATTAATATAGAGTGGAATGTTGTTAAACATGAAATTTGATGAAATGTCCTTAAGAGATATTGGTATTGAAAAAAAAAATATACTAAGTAATAAATGAATGTGGATAATTGAATGTGGATCAATTGAATGTGGATAAAACGAAGGAGAACGGGATAAAGGTGAATAAAAGGAATTTGATGTAGCTAAGAAAATGGAAGTAAATATGTATGTTGTACTTATATTATTTTATTCATATAACGGTTTGATCCAGATTCGAGCATAGAATTTTGAGATAATTTATATCGATCTGAGTTGGAATTTTTCACTTGATTCTAGAAGGAGAACACTGGATATGGATTTTTGATTGATTACAGAATTCTCTATCGTAGTATATGGTTATGCAAGGAGAATGACTATTCTAATTAAGGAACCGAATCTGAGTCCTCACTAGATTGGTTGTGTAAACGATACTAGTTCAAAAGTAAAATTATGTGATCGAACGAACGATCAGATTTGATATTGTATATGGATGATATATGTACATCGTATAGGCTTTAGTAAAGAAAATGTTGAAAACTGAAACTGCAAATTAATATCATTATAAATTATATGTTTGGATATCATTGGCAAATAAGATGCAGGTATATAAAAGCAAGAGCTAACTTGATGCTCTTGGGTTCATAAGTAAAATTGATTGCCCGACTAAAAGGTACATGTTTAAATCATTGTTGATTTGATGTTTTTATAGTTGGTCCACTTGGTATTGTTTTCTTTATTGATTTGGGCCGTAGTGGCAATTTTTGGTTTTTCTAATTGAGCCGTGCAAAGGAGACGCTGGCAAAAAATTTCGAAAATTTAAAGAGTTAGAAATTTTAAAGAAAACTTTCAATAAAAAAAATTTGATTTTGAATTATAACTTGAATTGATTGAATAGATAATATTATTTGGAATCTATGGATGAATTTGGAAATTTAGTACAATTAGTAATAAGTTTTCAACAAATTGATTTTGGAAAGCCGAAGGCTTAAAGGGATCTGATAAGTTATTTAAACTAATTGGTTTTAAAAAGTAATGAGTTTTGGGCATTTGTCTTACCTTGGCAATTTCGAGGTTGAAATTCTTTTAAGCGGGAAGAAATGTAACGACCCAGTATTTTAGGTATTCGAATTTGAAATATTTAATTGATTTTAAATATTGAAAATTAATTTTATAGACTAAGTAATTTGAATTTCAAATATAGCGATTTATTTGATAATTTAATTGTTAAATTTATTTATCGAAATTGTGTAAAAAAAATGAATCTTGGATTTTTAAGTTGGATAAAATTGATTTAAAATCTTATTTAAAATTCTATTTAATAAGAATGAAGGCAATAAAGCTTTTAAACTGGATTTAAAAGTGATTTAACTGATTTTGAAAATAACGTTTTTAACTAACATATAAAAATAGCCTTCCGAGGCACGGTCTCGGATTTCGATGAAACCAGTGTCATTGGATCCATAATAATGAATTTTATTATGCCGTTAAGTTTCATAACGATCGGACATATTATTTGGTCATGTAGGATAAAAACACGTTGGAATTAATATTGAAAATTTAATATAATAATTGGGTTCAAAAAGCTATCTTCTACACATGATCGAATTAGGGCTCGAGGCTAGTTCCATTACGTTCGAAATTGAAGTAAAACATTAGAAACGCCAGGCGGCATGCCTCGTTTGGGGTTCGAAATTATATAACTAGATATTTTGGATTTTTAAAGAATATATTTCTATTCAGATGTTACCATAGCCGTTGTTCCTTCACATCAGCCACCCTACCCTGAACAATCCCACCCTACCCCTGCATTATCTCCCATCCTTTATGCCCTTATTTAAATAATCAGTAAGCAAGCTTCTAAAAAGAAAAGGAAAAAATGGAAATCAATTCAAAGAAATCCTAAAAATATGTAGAAGCTTGTTTCCTTAGATTCGTGAAGCCTATATCCTTGGTCTGGCCTAAGCACAGAGGTGCGGCTAAGTTTTTAGGGGCAATGATAGTTTAGGCAGTAAACATTTAAGGCAATATCAACTAGGGATTGATTTCTTAGGAAATGGTGAGGGAGTTTGGGTTCATGGATGTCATATTTGGATTCAGCATATCGAGGAGCAGCTAAAGGTAGAACAAGGTGGAGGTCGGTGGTCTTTAGAGGGGGTGCGATGGTCGCATACAGACCAAAGGACTAGGTAGTCGCGTTTTTGTTTGGAAGTTCGGATCGACATTGGTGGGGAAGATCGGATTTAGCTCGCGACGAGGTGGGGAATAGTGGTAGTCTCGGCTGTTTCCATTCAAGGATGAGAGAGAGAGAGGAGGTAGGAGGAAGGAGCGGCTATGGTGTTTTGCTCAGGCATTTGGAATTTAGATTTGAGGGGGAAGAAGATTAAGAATGCAATTATTTTTATAAATAAAGTAATTAGTTAATTTATTTATATTTAATCCCCGTTAACTAATAAATTTAATAACTTACCTGTACGAGGTCCAAATTAAATGCGACGAGTCACATTGTGGTCGTATCGATGCATGCTATGACATGGAGTTAGATTGGACGTATTCGAAGTAGGCAAAAATTTGGGATGAAATTGAACTTTTGTCCAATTTCAATTCAAAGAGGGACATTCTGATGCAGCAAAAATCAAATGAGTTACCTTTTTGGATAACTAGTATGATTTATGGTTGATAAAAATTATTGAACGATTATTTGGATAAATTATTATATTTATTAGGTTGTTTGAATATATTTCCGCCTATTGGAGCGGATGAGACCCTATTACGTTCCATGCAAGAGCGGATGACCCTTTGTACACGAATCATATCTTGAAGCGGTTGATTTATATTTTATGATTGTATAATGTTTGTGATGTAGGGAAGAACAGGTTGGAGGGATCCAACAGAATTCTCGCTATTATTATATTATTGCAATAATATTCCATTATATACGGATTATTGAAAAAAACTTGATTGTGCACATTATAGTTAAAACATTGTCATATGTTGAAAGTAAAACCTAGTAGTAATAGAAAATCAATATAGATATTGGTTAAGTGTTAGGTGTCTATTAGCCTCAGATTAGTATTTTTTTAAATATTATAAATTGTCGTTTAAATAGGAATCAATTTTTGAGACAAGAAATGATTTTAAAATCCGAAATAGGATTTCGAAAATATTTTAAGGATTATCTAATAAATATATTAATATGGTTTAAGTTAAGTAAACATATTAATATTGGTTGAAGTTAATTAAGTATATTAATATTATTTAGGTTATTAATTATAATATTAATTTGAGGTTGTTTAATTATGATAATATTATTTTAAAAGTTATTTATTTCTATTAAAATTGTTTTAAAGTAATATAATCATATTAATTTTATTTTAAAGTCATTTAATTATTCTAATATTGTTTAAAGTAATTTGTTTGTAGTTAATAAGTTTTAAGAATGTATAAAAAGGTAAACAAATTGAAAGATTTATTATTTATAGATAATTATGGTTTGAAATTAAAATTGGGATTATTAATGTGGTTTTAAAATAAACTTTTATTATTTATAAAATGGTAAGATTAATTATTATTATTGTTTCTTAAAAAATATCTTGGAATGATTAACTAATATTTTAGTGGAATTTAAGTTAATGAATTACATTTATTTATAATGTTCATTATTAATAATTATTATCATATAATGATGCTTTGAGGTAAATGATTAAAATTAATTATAAATGTTTTCAAGTCTTGAAAATGGAGTCGGAAGGCTTATATTTTATAAAGGAGTTATAACATAGTTCGAAGAATTTAAGGAGAGTTATTTAGAATGTGAAAGAGTTTATAAATGGTTAGATATTTATAAACAAAATTTTAGAGCAGGTTCATAGATTTATAAAAGAAGTTTGTAAATGGTATGTGGGTTCTTAAAGAGTTATAAATGATTTTGAAATGTAAAAGATTTTTATAAGTGACTGAATTCTTGGTAAAGGAATTATTAATGTTTTTTGGAGATTTATATAATGGGTTATAAACGATCTTGGAGAATTTTAAGGGGAATTAAATGATTTGAGAATCAAATAAAAAGAAAACCTTTCTAAATTTTTCAGATATACTTACCGTTGGGAAGAGTATATGGCTATTTTTAAGTATGGAAATATAGGAATTTGCGAGTATATCATTTTAAAAGTTTTTAGGTACAAGTAATTTACAAAGTAATTGTATGTATAAAGACTTATTAAAGGGGGCTAGTGATTGCTTATATACTGAGCCAATGTTGATTTTTCAAATGAAATAAAATCCTGATTGAATGTTTGTTATTCGACAGTTAAATAACCGAATATCAAAATGGACCTAAACGTAACTTTTGAAATATCTAGGAGAAACACTTGAGTTATATGGCAAAATTGTAACGCTTCGATTTTTCGTTGCCGAAAAACTGAATAGTTATGGGTTTTAAAAAGAATTTAAGAAAAGAAAAGGAAAGAAAAGAAGAGAGAAGATAGGAAAACAGAAAAGAAGATAGAAAATTTTAAAATAGAGAGAAGGGAATAGAACATAAAGAAAATAGAATGGGACAGAAAGAAAACAGAACAACATCAGAATCTCACAATTCGCAGCGGAACAACATATAATAATAAATGAATAATCTTTAAACAAAGAACTATATCAGTTATTACATTACATCACATTACATTACATCATATCATCAGAGTGTACAACAACAACAACAAACAGTGCAGCGGAAAAGAAATACTATATAAACTAGTAATACGCCATGCCATCCATCTTGCCTCCAGCAATTCCTGAATATCCTGAATATCCTGATAAACCTAACTCTTAACTGCCCGTGTGGAAATTGGTGGGCACCCAGAGTTTAGGAAAGAAAACAATAAACTCCAAGTCAGTCATGTGACTGGTGTGAGAACTCAAAACAGTTTATTTATCTTTAAAATCAAAAAAAGAGGAATATTTTTAAATTCAATTCGCAATGCTTTTAAAAATGAGACTACCATAAGGCCTCCCGCACACACACACATGCAAACGCAGAATCGGAGGAGATTTCTCCTTATGATAGTCAAAGATGCTTGATACGCATTTAAAATAACATTTGATATTATTACTAGTGCATAGTGTAGAGAAAAATTCATTTCGAAAGTAGAATATAAATCTTAGCCAACATAGACATTTCGAACTATGCCTACTATAGCTACCATCCAAACAGTGGTGACCACCATAAGTGAATGGCAGGTTCTACAACTAATACCGTACAAGTTTCGTATTGGGAATTGGATTTCCAACAAATAGTCAGGCCAAGGAACTTCCCATTGCCACATGAGAATGCCTCTGGAAAGACATCCCCGAGAACCAAACCGGAACTCTGCCAACACAAGGCCGGGTTACCCCTAACTGGGTAACTACTGACACGAGCACGCCATTCCCCGATCGTAAACGACCTTTCTCACGGGATCCCGATAGCCAACAACCACAAAGTAATAAATTCGTAGTAACCACATAGGTTAAATATCTGGGCTCCATACCATGATACCACCTCTATCCAGAAGGAAATGTACATACCCTAAAGGGTGCTACCCCTCATAACCTTGCTGCATCTTTCCTGTTTTGACCATTTCCGGGGTGTGAGGTTCGACGAAGTCACGTCCACAAAAACATACTTTATACAAAAGCCATGCTTTGGGTCAACAAATGATCAACACAATGATCACTAAGATAGACGATCAAATAAACGATCCTATCACAATAATCAACACAATGATCATTTCAGCAACACTCAGCATGTCACATTACCAAATTGGGAATATATCGCTGATAACTTCAACTATATAACCTCTGAGCTCGTACATCTCAGAGAAGGGTGTTAAGCTAAAAAAATAAATTCTCCGCCACCAACAGAAATATATTTGAAAGAAATCGGCTTTATATCTCAATTTGTAATGTCAGACATACAATCCATACAAGTCTGTTCTGGGTTCGAACAGAACCGAAGGCACTTACAAAGAAGTCCTTGCAATCCGGATATTCACAATCCTGATCGGATTTCCCATCACTTAGGGAGTCTCTATACCGCTGCAACTCAGTGCAGAGACAATCGACAGGTCATCCTATCGCTCTCGCAAATACCGGGTCTTCAACACCGATCTTCAATGCAATTCATAACGACGTATCACATATTCGGAATGGGTTATACGACCCCATGGTCCTTTCCCGGTTAACCCGAATAGTGAGCGCTTATTCAATAATAAGTGTAGCATTCACATTCAAACAAATCATATCAATTACCCATTCAAAGGGAAATATTGATAGTCGGTTATTGAACTATCACTGGATATGCACACATCACCAGATTCCAAATAATTTTCCAAATTATTTATTTTGCAAAAATATCTTTTCAAGATATATTATTTCACACTTCAAAAATAAATCAATATTTATTTTTAGACAAATTCCACTTCCTTTATAAATTCCTTAGTGAATTTATAATTCCAAAATATCAATGAATATTCGGTTTCAATTATTCATTTCAATATTTCTTTTCAATTTATCTTCAAAAAGATAAATTCTCAAAATATTCACTTTATATTGGAAAACATTTCCATACTTATTTATTCATAAGTAATTCACAAATTTTATTTATTTTCAACACTTAGAAAATATTCAATATACTTAAATCGAAATTAAGTATATATTTCATTCTTTAAGGAAATCATTCTCATAAACATATTTATTTGGGCCAAAACGAATGTTGCGTAAAACATCGTTACAACAACCCAAAATCACTAGTATAGGGATTCAAAATTAAAATAGATATATAAATCCCAATACTATACAAAACATTTCCTTTTGGAAATCATTTACTATAACAACAGTGTTATAGTCCACTATTTCCTTTTATTTTCTCGAAAACGCCTATTTCAACAATCAATGTTGAAATCTATGGTTTCGAATCTCAACACCTTTTAAAAACATCGTTAGATAGTTTTAATTCTATTTAAAACATCATATCTAAAACAATTTCTTTAACATATTATTCACTATTCAAAAATGTGAATAAACTTCGTTAACAATTTCATCACTTTTATTCATTTTAATTCAAAGGATTATTCACTATTCAAAAACGTGAATATAACTCCATTAATAGGTTTCAACAATTTACTTATCAAAATAAGTCATTTGCGAATTTATAAAACAACGTTTATAAATTCCATTTCTATTTATTTATAAAAACTTCCTTTTTATAAATTCTTTTATTAACCTATTCCAGTTTATAACTCAATTATAAACTAAAAGTTCATATTATAAGTTAAATACTTAAAATTTATTCGTTCACAAAAATCGTTCCTTTGAACTTCATAATTATAAATCTTATAACTTATAAGATTCAATTATTTATCCAAAACCATTATTTTAATAACTTTACAAATTTTATAAACCTACTGTTTATAAAATTCTATTTATAACTTCACCGTTTATAATTCTATAAATTTCATTCATTTATGGAATTTATTTTCACTTCATTCAAACACTTATAAAAACTCGTTTTATAATGTCCATATTTCAATTTATAAATATCCATTTATAAATCTCTTAATATAATTCAATTTATATTATTCTTTTAAAACTTCTTTAATCTCCTTTATTATTTCACCATTTTGATTCATAAAATAATTAAATTTTATAAATCCTATATTTAAACTTTTCATAATAATTCTAAAATATCTCGATTAAACTATTTTATAAACTCAATAGCATCATTTCTCAAAAATCAGTTTTTTTTTAACTATATTTCTAAAAAATCATAATTTTTATAACATTAAAAATTATAACGTTTATTTATTTAAAATGGATCAATTCCAAAATATAGTATATTCTCAAAAAAATCACTTTAAAGATCATTTTAAAATCCCAAAATCTGGGTCCAATGATGCTACACACCAAATAGTCAATCACGACAACAACGATATCATATATCGATATGATAATCCATCAAATATCAAAATATCTGAAATCAAATAAAAACTGTTGAGGAATCCAGTTGGATCCCTCCAACCTGTTTTCCTGCATCCAAAAACATTAGCACAGTACCAATTTCGCTCCAGTACGAAATTATCGCGGTACATGTTCTTATTAAATATTATCCGCTTAATAACGGCGTAATAGGGTCTCATCCGCTAAAAAATACGGGAAATCAACAACTGCAATATATACATATGCCAATATATATATATATTGATATTATTTATAATACCAATTTCACTGTTTATGAAATATTCGCGGTATATGTTTTTAATAAATAACATCCGCTTACTAACGGCGTATAATGTCTATTTTAACAATCAATAGATATCAATCAACATTCAAACATGCATTCAAATATTTTAAATCTAACTATTTAAAATAAAATCGAAACTGATTCGATTGAGTGAGAAGTTCTCACCTTGATTTTAAATTCCGTTTTAGCGATTTATTTCGAATAAAATTAAACGGACGTTTAATTTTACCCAAAATTCTCACTAACTCCAATCGACTCCAAACCAACTCCATCGCGTAGTGCTCGTCCATACGATTCCAACGCAACTGGTTTCGCGCGTTTTCGACCTCGTATGAAAAAGTTATACAATTTACAAGTTTACTCGAATTTTATTAAATATAATTACAACATTATTAACTATATTTTAAACCTATGCAATCCGGGCCGTGAGATTCAGATCCAATGCACCAAAATCTTCATCTCCCTCATCACGCGTATTGCTCCAGGTCGCGCACGCTATGGCCGAACCCAACACTATAGATTAGGGTTTAACTTTGCCACCTCCTCGAGCGACTAAACTCCATCAAACTACCACCATCGCAAAGCTCGCTCCTGACTCCACCTCCACCCTCAGACCGCACCCACTCGGCCACCCCCCTCTCTTCGAAATGCGTGCGCAAGCCGGCCACTTTAAACCCCGATTGCAGCCAATCCATAGCTCCGTTTCCAATCACAACCGTTGATCTTGTAGATCTTGATGTGCTCTATAACTTTGTAGTTGATAAATTCTTGAAATAATGCTTAGATTTGAAGATAATGGAGGAGAATCGAAACTAATTTCTGGCCGTATATTAGGTGGAGGCGGCTAGGGTTTGCAAACTCTTTTTATTTATTTTTTTCTAAATTATGAAGGCATTGGTCTATTTATAGAAGAAAATCGAAACACTATTTATCCGAGTTTTGCAAACTCTGATTTACGCGCCGAAACTGACGTTTCTAAGGTTTACCCCGTGTTCCGGACACAATGGAACAGGTTTCGGAAGCTAATTCGGACATCTGTGCGAGTTATGGCTATAAACGCTCAATTTAAATTAAACCGATTTAAGTCGATTTCTAGGCGTTTTAATTTGTACCGGACAAACGGTAAATCCAATTGACTTGAAATTTGAAACCTTACAATAATATCACATTACGGATCCGATGAAACTGGTTTCGTCGAAATACGAGACTTTTTGAAAAATGGCTATTTTCACTCGTCAAATTTAAATTAAAAATAAATCGATGCGTTTCGAGCTGCCACGATCAAACGATAACTCCGATTGACACGAAATTTGAAATCCGGTAATAACTAACTATTACGGATCCAATGGAACTGGTTTCGTTCAATTCTGAGACTGTTCAAAAATTGGCTATTTTCACTAGTCGATTTTAATATTAAAATATTCAATTTTCACAAATTAACTTTTAATTCGATTTTAAAAGTTCTAAAATATCATTCTAACTTCAACATGACATGATAAAATTTTACAAATCATTTTCAATCATATTTAACTCAATTTTCAATTATTTCCATAATTTAACGTATTAAATTATCGATTTAATTATCCAATTAAATTCAATAATTCAAATAAAATTTATTCGACTTATAAATTCACTTCTTAATATTTAAAATTAATCAAATATTCAAATTTTAATTACTAAAAATCCTGGGTCCTTACAAAAATCATCTCCGATGATGTTGTATTGTGCGTATAAATCTCGTTCATTCTTCTAGGTTGATAATAAGGAAATTCGTCCAATAATGGTTAGGAGGTGATCTCCGATCTTATCTTTGTCTATTTATATCCTAGAGAACTAGGATAAGATATGTTACTCGAAAACCACTTCGATCCAACGAATGCATTTCGAAGTGAAGATATAGTGAAGAGCATGGAATCGAATATAGAGATGTGAAGTGCAAGGGCTAATCGTCACTAATCCTAAGGGTGATTCCAAAATGGATGTAGTAAGAATAGTGCCTTCGGTTTCGTTCGGACCTAGAACGGACTTGTATTGATGAATGCTATTACCACATCGTCATTGGAAGGAAATGAGAATTCTAAGTATGAATTTTCTTGAAAGGTAATCATAGGCTCAAGCCTCATCAACTAGGAATGACTGAAAATCAGAGGAGATGAGGCAAAGCAAAATGGGTCGCACCCATTAGGGTATGTTGTGCAACGACCTGGAATTTCACTACTTTGATTTGCGAATATTTAATTAATTTAAAATATTCAAATAAATGGTTTTATAATAAAAATAAAAATATTTTTAATAAAAAAACAATAATGGTGAAATAGTTTTTAAAATTTTATTACAAAAATATATAGTTCGGTGAAAAACAGAAAATGTGACTGGAAACTGTTTTTCGAATTTTCGACGTTTCATCGTATAAAAGTTTTCGAAATGTTGTATACACTTTGCGTATATATTGCACATATATACTAATTATATGAAATGGTTTATGGAATATAAAATGGTTTAAGCAACTTAATTAAGTTGTGATAATATGGTTCAAATATAAGTAAAGGTATGTGTCACGTCAGGGGAGACATGAAGTGACATTTTAGCGACTTGAGTACAAGTCATAATTGCATGTTGGCTTTGATTTGATGGAAATGTGGCTAAGGGGAGGCTTCGTGGGCCTAAATGGTGAGGTGGAAAGGAGGTGATGACATGGCAATACATGAGTAGAGGGTAGTGTTGGAAGGGTATTAGGGTAATTTAACAAATGCACTTAATATTAATATATATATATATATATATATATATATAAATTTTCCTAATTTCCTTCCCATTTTTCTCATTCTTATCTTCATGTCCAAACTTTCCTAAAACTCCAATACATTTTAATGGCTTCCAAAATGCTTTCAATTTTTAGTCTCAAAGTTTTAATATTTTAAAATGTTTAAACTAGTTTGAATCTCCTTTTTTTTAATTCTTCCATTTTAACCGAAATGGATTTGACCATAACTTCTTCGAAACAACTCCAAAAAAAATTACAAACTTTGTAAATTTCCAGTGGCTGCGGCTTTGTAGTTCACCACTTTTCTTGATTTCGAGCTTAGATGCTCCAATTTTTTTTTTTCAAGGGTGTTTTTGAGTCTAGATTTTGATGTCCGAAAATATCGCTCACTGTTTTGGCCATAATTTCCTACAAATTTAACTTTTTTTGTAATTAGTTTTTTAAAATAATGTAGGAAAGAATAATCTAAAACTTTTTGTTTGGCCACCTGTCCAAAATCTGAGAGGTAAAGGTCCAAAAGTCGAGAGCAAAAGGACCCATTTTAAGAAGAATTCATAGTTTTCCAAGCTTCTCGAATTTCAAAGTGTGTCAAGTTTTCAAAGAATTTCCGGTGAGTAAACATTTGTTTTAAACTCCAGCTTTAAACTTTTATATGTTGGTTGATTTATAGCTTGGTTTGCTAATTGAAATCTTAGTTTATTATTTGATTGCATGTATGTGTACATTGGTTGTATGTGATGGTAGTTAGACTTGAAGTTGAAATTTAAATATGGTACCATTCGACAAGTTGTAAACTCTGTTATACGCTATGAGCTTGCTTATATTTTGGTTGTTGCATGTATACATTAGCAACGATTTGATTATAAGTTAGGTTGCTAGGAAGGATGACACTTTGGTTTGGTTTCCGATGGAGAATCCGTGTATGGAAGAAAGATACAAACTTTGGTTTTAAATCCAAATCGTTTTAAAGTTAGTGAATGGAAAGTTAGTAAGAGATGTTAGTGAATGGAAGTTAGTGAGCAATACTAGTACTTGAAATTACGGGTATCCATTGTGGTAGTCGCTATGGATGCAATTTCGCGTTAAAAATCCGATTTTTGAAAAATTTGGTTTTAAACTTAAAAGTATTTGTAATTGTTTTATGAACATAATAATAATATTTTAGAAATTTAATTAAGTTCTAATAATTAATTTTTAGTTAATTAAGTTTTAAATAATTAATAATTAATCAAGGATTAAACAAGGTTTAATAATTATAATTAGTGAAGATTAGTTATTAATTAATTATCCTTTAAAGTTGATATTTATTTTAATTAAATTATTAATTAATTTAACTAATTTGAAATTAATTATGAGTTAATTAAATAATTTTTATAATTTATAATTAATTAAATATAGGATAAATTATTGATTAATTATTAATAAATTGTTAATTATTTTAATTTTAAATCATTAAAGGTTTTAATTCAAAATAAATTATTTATTGAAGGTTTAATTTGTTACTTAAGTTTAACTGAAGATTATTTGTAATTAATTGAGAATTATTAATATTTAAATATTAATGAAGGTTTAATTAATGATTAATTTAAGTTTAATTAATAGTTAATTATTGTTTAATTATTTAGTTAAATTAAGTTAATTTTTAATTAAAATCAATTATGATTTAAATAAGGATTTAACTTTTAATTAATTATTTAAAAAGGGTTTTAAAGTTTTAAATCCTTTGGTTTCCAAAAGTAAATTGTTTGAAGGTACTTCGTTTTCAAAGATGGTTTTGAATACAGGTGATTCAGGTGTTGATACCATTAAGAAACTATATAACTATGATGGATTATAATGTAGATTATTGGGTTTGTCTGTGTAGACAAGTGTTAGCAGAATAAATTAGCATTCTGCTATAAATTGTTTGTTTGTTGATTGTTTGTTGTTTCTTTGTGTGGGCATGCGTTAGCAGAATAAATCCCCATTCTGCTATAAATTATTCGTTTGTTTGATTGTTTGTTTGTTTGTTCATGTGGACATATGTTAGCAGAATAAATCCACATTCTGCTATTAATGGATTGAGTTGTTTGGACATCTGTTTAGCAGGACAAATCACCATCCCGCTATAATGTTATTTGGATATGTATATGCTAGTTAGTTCATATTGACATGTTATTCCCTTATTGGATGTGAGTAGTATTTACATACATGTTGACCTATGTAAATAACTAATAAGTGAATTGGAATTGAAATTGAATGGTAACTTAAATTAGTACCATTGGGATTGCTAAGCCTCCTTTTGAAATTATAAAGTGTGTTTTTGAATTAACCTAAATTCTTTGATCAATTTGGGTTTAAAGTTTATGAATGATTTCAAGTTATTTTACAAAGTTATTTTTAACTAATATCTTGTTTATCAAAGAGAGTTTACTAAAGAGTTTAATTAAAGTTGTTTACAAAAGATATTTTGTAAATGATATTTTATAAGGGATTAATAAAGGAGTTTTATAAATAGTTGTGAATTATAAAGAGATTTTATAAACCATTTAAGAGATATTAAAAGAGGTTTTAAATCTAGTTTGAAAATTTGTAAGAGTTTTGAAATGTGAGGTGAACTTATAAAGGTATTTTTGTAAGGAATAAGTGAATGTGTTTAATAGTAAAAGATGTCTCGGTAACGGAATTACTTGGCCATTTAGTATGGAATTTTGAAAGAGGAAAGTTTTCCAAAAGCTTTTAAGTATAAAAGGGATGTAAGGGGTTTAGGGAAAAGTGTTTTAAAAAAGATCCTTTGATAAAATTTTATAAAGTGATTTTATTAATTAAAGATTAATTAATAAAGACTAGAGGTTCCTATATGGAATTGAATCAATGTTTTATTGTTTGTTTATTAGATAGTTAAATAACCAACTGTCAAATCTGGACCAAAGCATAACTTTGGAAATATCTAGGAGAAACATAGAAATTATATGGTACAGTTACCGTCGGTGGTGCTATACTGTACGTATAAATTCGTTTCATTCTTTTAGGATAAAGGATAAGGAAATCCATCCATAAACGACTACGAGGTGAACTTCTCTCTTACCTTTGTCTGTTTATTTCCTAAAGAATCGGGGTTGAGTTTACCGGTATTATCGATAATTGTTTCGAAAAGACCGGGATCAGATATGTTATCTGAAACCATTTCGATCCAACGATTGCGTTTCGAAGTGAAGATATCGGGAAGAGCATGGAATAGAAGATAGAGATATGAAGTGTAAGGGCTAATCGCTACTAATCCTAAGGATGGTTCCAAAATGAATATAGTAGGAACAGTGCCTTTGGCTTCGTTTAGACCCAGAACTTGTATGGATGAATGCTATCAGCACATTGTCATTAGAGGGAAATGAGCATTCTATGTGTAGATTCCTTTAAAAGGTAATCATAGCCTCAAGCCTCATCAAACGGAAAGGACTGAAAATCTGGGAAGATGCAGCAAGGTAAAGGGGGTCGCACCCATTAGGGTATGTTGTCACCCTTTTAGATACATCTACATATTTATGGATTGCTTGCACATTAGACATCGATAAAAAGAGTTACAAAGCAACCGGGGTGATGACATATTTGATACTATCCTGTAAAGGGTAGGCCAATCTTGTGTTGGCAAGGATCGATAGGTTCGATCTCGGTATATTTTCTAGACATATACTATGATAGGTGGTACCCCAGTGCCTAGTCATTATATGGAATCCATTCTCTAATAAGCGTCGTATCGTTTTGATTGTGCCCAACTATATTGAAATGTGAGATGCAAGCATTTCGTCTATTTTAATATTTTACTTTGAGCACTTAGACTTTATTATAATATCAATGGATTTGATACAAAGAGTGTTTTGGTTATCATAAGGTAAAAACCCGTCTGTGTTTATATGCGGCGTGGTCTTACGAGATACCATTGATTTACTAAAGAGTTTTCAAAGTAATAATCAAGTTGTTTGAGTTTACTCACACCAGATCTATGTCTGGCTTGGAGTTTTATTTTCTTTCCCTCAAACACTTGAGTGCCCAAATTTTTACGAGCGGCCAAGTTGTCCAAGTTTCGTACGGATGCATTTTGGAGAAGCTTGGAGTAGGTGGCTTCATCGATAGCTAGCTACGATTTTGTTTCTGCTGTATTATATGTATCTAATATCAGTTTATGTAAGGACAGGCTGTTATAACAATCCTAGGTTAGAAATTGTATTAGTATGACTCTGATGTATCAATTTTGAAATGAGTTTGTAAAATATTATGTGATTAATATATATTATTCGCGTTGTGAGATTCTGTGCTTGTTCTTAGTTCTTTTATCTTCTACCTCTCTTCTTTCACCCTCAACAATCCGCCTTTTTGTTCAATTTGAGTTGACATGTGCAGTTTTTTGCCAATTCAGACTGTACAGAAAAGAGGGTCGTTACAATGTGGCATCAAAGCTAAAAGTTAAGCGAGAACCTTGAATTTGGTGGGGTAAACTCATTAGATATAGGGTAAGCGACACCTAGAATGAGTAAAAGTGTATTGTATAAGAGTGCATATTTGTCAGTGAATTAGAAAACGTTATATTGTGTTGTTTGATTGGTTGAGTGGTATATGAATTCTGGTCGATGCGTTTGGCCAACATTATGGATATGGATTCTAAACACTTGAATTCTGGTCGATGCGTTTGGCAAACATTATGGATATGGATTCTAAACACTTGAACAAGATCAACTGACACCTCATTGTTTTGAAATTGGTAAATGAAATAATTTTACCAAAGATATATTTTATACATAAAAATAATAATTTTCAAAAATAGTACAGTATATTATTTTTGAAGTGTTGTTTGTTAGGATATTAATATCTTATTATTATCAATTAGGGTTTATTTAACCATGCTCATCCAATTTGAGTATCAACTATGGTTACCATGCATAGGTAGGTTCCCAGTTAATGTATAGGTTGAGAAAATAGAAATAGGGAAACATTGAAATGAACACCTTGTGGATTAAGTTTCACAATTTGATTATAAGGTGTTCGATGTTAATGTTGAGGTAATGATTAAAAGATGTTTATCGAAAAATGTAATATTGGAAATAAATATTTGGAAATGGTTTAAATAAGATGCGTCTTTTAATTAAAAAGAATTTAGGTTGAAACTTAAGAACCTAAATTTCGGTGCTTGTGAAAAATGATTTTCAAGGTTTTGGGAACTATTGATAGTTTTATTTGAAAATGTAAAGTGTTGTTTCAAAAATGGGAATTTGAAATAAAAGTAATATTTTTAAGTTAACTAGTTGGAGTGGCTCGAAAGTAACTTAAAATTGGGGAAGAGATGTGTTCGGATGGTAAACACTTCTCTTGAGTATAACCCTTCTTGGTTAGAGAATGTATGATACTATTTTGGTAATACCCAGTTCCTTAGTATCATTTTGGATTACTCGGGCTATATGTAAATTTTCAAAGGATTGAAAGTATAGTTTCATTTCAATTTTTTTTTTGAATAAAACTAGGTATTTGGATCTTGTGTTTTCCTAGGAAAATAATTCATAATGGAATAGTGGAATCAGATAGCCGTATATACACTTAGGCTGTAGTGGAGTATTGACCAAGTTGAAACTAAGAGTTGTTGTGAAAAGTTTTCATAAATCTATTAATGGGAAATTGGTATCAGGGAGAACCAAATAAGTAGGTGCGTAAGTTAAATGTAGATCATTTCTCTTTTCATATAGTTAATCTAAGATTTTAGTACATGGCTTGAGGTGTTTCACCCCGTTTCCAAACAAGGATTTATTACTCAATTTTTGACGGCGAACACTTGATGATGATTTTTGGTGTGGGACAAAAGTTTTCTATCATAGTTTTAACTATGTAAGAAGAACGGAGGTACCAAATCAAGGAGCCTGATCGGAGTCCGCACTAGAAAATCGGACGAGCAATACTAGTTCCGAAGTGAAGTTATGTACTCGAGTTGTGATTGAATAATATTTTTGTATAAGAATAATCTATGCACATCATACAGGCTGATGTATAGTGTTAAGTGTGTTTGTGGCATATGATATAAGGTGTAATTTCGAGGATGAAATTTTTTTAAGGGGGAAGAATGCAACAATCCAAAATTTCACTACTTCAATTTGCGAATATTTAATTAATTTTAAATATTAAAATAAATGGTTTTATAATGAAAGTAATACTCTTTTAATAATAAACAATAATTGTGAAAAAAAATTTAATTTTTTTTTACAAAAATACATAGTTCGATGAAAAATAGAAAATGCGACTGAAAACTGTTTTTCGAATTTTTGACGTTCATCGTATAAAAGTTGTTCGAAAAGTTGTATTCACTTATGTGTACATATGCACACATACACTAATTGTATGAAATGTTTTAAGAAATATAAAATGGTTTAAGCAACTTAATTAAGGTTAGATAATATGGTTTAAATATAAGTAAAGGTATGTGTCACATCAAGGGAGATGTGAAGTGACGTTTTGGTGACTTGAGTACAAGTCATAATTGTATGTTGGCTTTGATTTGATGGAAATGCGGCTAAGGGGAGGCTTTGTTGGCTGAAATGGTGAGGTGGAGAGGAGACGGTGACATGGCAATACATGAGTGGAGGGTAGTGTTGGAAGGGTATTTGGGTAGCTTAACAAATGCACTTAATATATATACAAATTTTCCTAATTTCCTTCCAACTTTTCTCATTCTTATCTACATGTCCAAGCTTTCCTAAAGCTACAAGACATTTTAATGGCTTCCAAAATGCTTTCAAGTTTTAATCTCAAAGTCTTAAATTTTTTAAAATTTTAAACTAGTTTGAATCTCCTTTTCTTTTTTCTAAAGAAATTCTTCCATTTTAATTGAAATGGTTTCAGCCATAACTTCTTCGAAACCACTCCAAAACAAGATTTTTTTCTTTTTCAAACCTTGTAGATTTTCAGTGGCTACAACTTTTTAGTTTACCACTTCCCTTGATTTCGAGCTTAGAAGCTCCAAAAATTTTCAAGGGTGTTTTAAAACCTAGATTTTGATGTCCGAAAATACCCCTCACAGTTTTGGCCATAACATCCTCAAAATTTAAATTTTTTGAGTAACTCTTTTTTCTAAATATAGAGGAAAAAAATAATCTAAAACCGTTCTTTTGACCACATGTTCAAAATCCAAGAGCTAAGGGTCCAAAAGTTAAGTGCAAAATGATCCATTTTCGAGAAGAATTTGTAGTTTTCCAAGCTTCTCGAATTTCAAAATGTGTCAAGTTTTCAAAGAATTTTTGGTGAGTAAACGTTTGTTTTAAACTCAGTCTTTAAAATTTTATATGTTGGTTGATATATGGTTTGGTTTGCTAGTTGAAATCTTAGTTTATTATGTGATTGCTTGTATGTGTACATTGGTTGTATGTGATGGTAGTTAGACTTGAAGTTGAAATCTAAATATGGTATAATTCAGCAAGTTGTAAACTTTTTTACACGTTATGGCTTACTTATGTTTTGGTTGTTGCATGTATATGTTGGCATGGACATGATTATAAGTTAGGTTGCTAAGAAGGATGACAGTTTGATTTATTTTTCAATGGAGAATCCTTGTATGGAAGAAAGATACAAACTTTGATTTTAAATCCAAATCGTTTTAAAATTAGTGAATGGAAAGTTAGTAAGAGATGTTAGTGAATAGAAGTTAGTGAGCAATATTAATACCTGAAATTAAAGATATTCACAGAGAGAGTCGCTATAGTTTCGCGTTAAAAGTCCAATAAGTATGGAATAAGTGAATGTGTTTTATAGCAAAAGATGTTTCGGGAAGGGAATTACTTGGCCAGTTAGTATGGAATTTTGAAAAGCTTTTAATATAAAAGGGATGCAAGGGGTTTGCCGAAAAGTGTTTTAGAAAAGATCCTTTGATAAAGTTTTATAAAGTGATTTTATTAATTAAAGATTAATTAATAAAGGCTTAGAGGATCCCATTTGGAATTGAATCAATGTTTGATTGTTTGTTTATTTGATAGTTAAATAACGAACTATCAAATCTGGACCAAAACATAACTTTGGAAATATCTAGGAGAAACATGAAATTATATGGTATAGTTACCATCGGTGGTGCCATAACATACGTATAAATTCATTTCGTTCTTCTAGAATAAAAGATAAGAAAATCCGTCCATAAACGGTTAGGAGGTGAACTTCGCTCTCACCTTTGTTTGTTAATTTCCAAAAGAACCGGGGTGGAGGTTACCGAAATTATTGATCGTTGTTTCGAAGAGATCGGAATCAGATATATTATCCAAAAACCACTTTGATCCAATGAATGCATTTCAAAGTGAAGACATCGGGAAGAGCATGGAATCGAAGATAGATATGTAAAGTGCAAGGGCTAATCGCTACTAATCCTTATGGTGATTCCAAAATGGATGTAGTAGGAATATTACCTTTGGTTTCATTCATACCCAGAATGGACTTGTATGGATGAATGCTATCAGCACATTGTCACTGGAGGGCATGAGCATTCTAAGTGTAAATTCGTTTGAAAGGTAATCGTGGCCTCAAGCCTCATCAACCGGGAATGACTAAAAATCTGGGGAGATGCACCAAGGCTAAGTGGATCGCACCCATTAGGGTTTGTTGTCACCCTTCTAGATACAACTACATATTTAAGGATTGCTTGTACATGAGATCTCAATAACAAGGGTTGCAAAGAAACCGAGGTGATGACATATTCGGTACTATTCAGTATGGGGTAGGCCGATCTTGTGTTGGCAAGGATCGATAGGTTCGATGTCGATATATTCTCTAGATGTATGCTGTGACAGGTGGTACCCCAGTGCCTAGTCATTGTATAGAATCCATTCTCCAATAAGCGTCCTACGGTTTTGATTGTGCCCAACTATGTTGAAATGTGAGATGCAAGCATTTCATCTATTTTAATATTTTACTTTGAGCACTTAGACTTTATTATAATATCAATGGATTTGATATAAAAAAGTGTTTTAGTTATCGTAAGGTAAAAACCCGTCTGTGTTATGTGTGGCATGGTCTTACGAGATAGCTTTGATTTTCTAAAGAGTTTTCGAAGTAATAATCAAGTTGTTTGAGTTTACTCACACCAGACCCATGTCTGCCAGGAATTTTATTTTTTTTCCCTAAAACTCCTAGATGCTCAAATTTTTATGAGCGGTCAAGTAGTCCAGGTTTCGTACGGAAGCATTTTGGAGGAGCTTGGAGCAGGTGGCTTCATCGATAGCTAGTTACGATTTTGTTTCGCTGTATTATATGTATCTTGTATCAGTTATGTAAGGACATGTTGTTATAACAGTCCTAGGTTAGAAATTGTATTAGTATGACTCTGATGTATCATTTTTGAAATGACTTTGTAAAATATTAAGTGATTAATATATATTATTCGATTGTGTTGTGAGATTCTGTGTTTGTTCTTAGTTCTTCTATCTCCTACCTCTCTTCTTTCACCCCTATCAATCTGCCTTTTTGTTCAATTTGAGTTGACATGTACCTTTTTTTTCCAATTTAGACTGTACAGAAAAGTGGGTTGCTACATATTGTCACCCTTCTAGATACATCGACATATTTATGGATTGGTTGTGCATGAGATCCCGAATTAAAAGGGTTGCAAAGCAACCAGGTTGATTATACATTCAGTACTATCCAGTCAGGGGTAGGCCGATGTTATGTTGGCAAGGGATCTAGGTGAGGTCCTTGGTATATTTTCTAGACGTGTGATAGGTGGTACCCCAGTACCTACTCATTGTATGGAATCCATTCTCCAATAAGTGCCGTACAGTTTTGATTGTGCCCAACTATATTAAAATGTGAGATGCAAGCATTTCAGCTATTTTACTTTAAACCCATAAACATTATTATAATGTCATTGGATTTTCTATAAAAGTGTTTTGGTTATCGTAAGGTAAAAAACCATCGTGTTTATGTGCGGTGTGGTCTTACGTGATACCTTTGACTTCTAAGATTTCTTGTAACTTTAAATCCAGTTGGGTGTGTTTTTCTCATGTCGGTTTTTCAAACTAACTCGGCTATTATTTTATTATAATGTTTGGGTCAGACCGAGCATATTACAGTTTAGATTGGATGCTTGGAGCTTCAAGGGACGAGTTGGAGGCCCCGAGGTGTATTTTTCGAGATGGATATTTTCCAACGCATTCATTTTTTTGTTATCAACAATTGTGAGGACAGGCTGTTATAACTGTCCAGGCTAAAATAGGTTAGTATACTCTGATTGATGTTTGTATATACGCATTTTACAGTTTTTCTTTTTTGTAAAGATTTATGGTATATTATAGTTTATTCATTCCGCTGTGAGATTCTATGTTGTTTAGTTTTCTTCTTATCTTCTTCCTTCTTTCTTTTTCTCCTAACAATCGGGTTTTTCGACATTCGATATCTTGGCATCAAAAACAGTGGACGTATTAGCGTCGATTTTCGAGGGTCGAAAATCCGGTTCGTTGTGTGTATAGCAACAAGCAAAAAGAATACGGAGAAAGCGAATTTTTGTTTCTCTCTCTTACCTTATCCAAAGAATTGAGGGAAGATATGGCCTTATATATAGAGAGATGAAAATTTTCTCTCTATAATTAGATTAACTGACTTATTAAAAGGTATTTATGATTAAATTAACATATTCCTTTGGCCTCTAAGGTTTAAGTTAATAAGATATATGTGTGTAAATAAATAAATGAATATATATATATATATGTATACACACACAGATATATATATATATATTTGTGTATAATTAAGGAAGGTTTTTAAATAAATTTACATTATTACATAAGATACATTTTACAGATTTAAATTAAACAACACATTTGTATTTCTATGTATATATAATTACTACAAATTAACATTCTAGATTTAAAGCAACATATATTTATGAACTTTGAAATTTATGACGCATATAACAGATATATATATATATATATATATATATATATATATATGTATATGTATGTATGTATATGTAAATAAGTTGTATTCTAAGTTAACAATTTAGATTAAACTTTCAACTTGGAAATAAAACTAGAGTCTGGGAATTTTATAAAACTACAAATTTAGAAAAGAGATATATATGATATAACATTCACATAAAGTTCATTCATAAATTTTAGATCAAAATCTTTCATTCTCGCATAAACAATATGTAAAATTGTATCCAATCATTAACCATACATCATTAGAAAGTAGTTTTCAAAATGAGAATTAAAATGCAACCCTTTTATGATTGTATATGAAAATATTATAAAATCCAAGTTAGATCTTGTTATCCCGCCTTTTGGCAAGGCCCTCACACCAAGAACTTAACTAGAAACCAAAGGAAAATCCGTTTCGAAGATCAGTTATACACAAGCCTACTATGGATACTGGCCAATTTTATTCATGTCCAGATCGAGCTACAATTAACTTCGCACGACAGGTGAAGCTGTGAAAGCCAACGTTCCAAATTTTAGTTCAATCGGAGTTCATATGCTCTAGATATGGATCAATCAAAATCTAGGAAGCCAACCTTTTTCGGATCCATAGTGTTTGTATCCATCATAGGCCAACCTCCTTCATATCCATCGGAGTCAGCTTTATTCGTATCCATGGGTAGTCATCATTTCATATCGATCTTTCAGAAACCCGTTGTAACTCAAGTGCTTGAGTATTCTGTATTGTAACCAGTTAGTAGACATCAATAAAACATCAAACTTTCCAAAGTGGACGTAGGCTACAATACCGAACCATTATAAATCTCTATCATTTTCTATTTATGTTTGTCTATTTTGGCATGTTTGTTAGATTAGCCTCTTTTACATTTATATTCTTTATTTTAATCTCTTCCAATATGTCCGAAGTGTGTTGTACCTAATTTTGGTACAAATACTTTGGTGCTTTTGTTGAGAAAACCCAGTTTGTCTCCTGCTCATTGGATCTACTACCGTTGTTGGATTGCTAAAATCTAAGGAGGAGATCCAGATCTGATATCCAGTAGTTCCTTCCATTCTATTCATATTTCACCAGATCTAGGAAAGAGCTACATCACTCACCATGGTTACTACCAGAACTGCTTCAACTACTGCAGATCCAAAAGGAAGGGAAAGCCAAATCCCACGCAGCTAAACACAACGGGTCAAACATCTGCCGAAGCTTCAGATCCAAATGGCCTTGTGACTAGGAAGGAATTCCAAGTTTGCTGCAAGAACTAACCCAGAGCCTTCAACATCTCACCCAGCAGATCCGTGCCAACACGGAGCATACGAATTGACCCAATGAGGAAAGACGAAGGAGTTTTAGAAGTGATCGTGCTTCCTATTCATCCATCGAAAGTTTGGTTTCCTCTGATTACAATCATAAACCTACATGTCAATGGTAGGATGGAAACTATGCACAAGCCTCCGGGCATCAACATGCTTTGAACCTCGGACAAGCCGGGGGTGGTCCTTCCATGGGACACCAAGCTAGACTCTCCTCTTGAGGAGCGGCACTTCCTTATCACATCACCGTAAGCCACGCAGCTGCTGCCGCTGTAGACTTGGAAGCTGAGATTCGGAATTGAGCAGACCCGACCCTTTATTAACATGTTCATGCTCTAGAACCGTATGTTCCTGAAGACCAAAGCCAAAGGGGTGAGGAACGGACCGTCGACCGCACCCGGACCGTCCCCGCAATGTGGAACCTGACCACGCCTTGGCCTCGAACGTCCCAATGCCTGACTTTCCAACCATGATCCACCAAATGATCTGTGAAAGTCAAGGCCTTACTAATGACGATTGGGGAATCTTCTAAAGTCATACACCATTTACTGATGGCATTCTTTATCCTGAGCCACCTCGTCGATTCAGGATACCCACTTTATTTGTGTATGAAGGAAGTTAGGATCCTAATCAGCATATATTAAAGTATGAATGGCTCATGAACGCCACTCGAGCTGACAATGTGGTTAAGTGTAGGAGTTTCCCTATTTCTTTGGGAGGTATTGCAATAATGTGGTTTACTCGTTTACCACCCAGATCTATTTCCAGTTTCGATCAGTTGGAAACGAAGTTTGTTGAACAATTCTGCATGCATGTTACAAGGCCAAAAGATATTAACACCTTATCCAACATCACCCAAGCTCTGGGAGAGACACTCAGACGTTATCTGAAAAGGTTTCATGCTACCTATGCGGAGGTCAGTAATTCGAATGATAATTCTATCTTAATGGCATTGACTAAAGGAATCGATCCCGATTCCGAATTTTGCAATTGGTTGGCCGGGGAACCCCCACATCGTTGGATCATTTCTATGCTAAGGTGGCCTAGTTTTTGAGGTGAGAAGACGTTAGATGATCTTGGAAGTAAGACGATGTGTGATCCAGTGGTGAAGGCGTTCAAAGCAATGTTGCTGTGAAACGGACCGGTGAGAACTTCGATAACATACAATTGAATATTCTAAACAAGCAAAACCAGCGGAAAGGCAATGGAGGTCAGGGTAAGAAACGAGATCAAAATCATTGACTGAGACCAAGAGCTCCTATGTTTGTCCGATATACCCCATTGAATACATTCCTGGAGAATGTTTATTTACAGACTTGTAATACCAACCATTATAAGAAACTACTTACAAAACAATCTTCTAAGAAGTAGATTCAAACTGGAAAGTTATGTAGATTCCATGATTTTTATGGCCACAATACTAATAAGTGTCGTCATTTACAAGATACCATTGAGAAGTTAATCAGAAAAAGGAAGTTGGAACAGTTTGTGCGGCGCCACAGAATGAAGGCATGGGCCCATATTAAGCTAGACCGGAAGAACCCGCATGTATTGGCGAGAGATTGGTTATTAATACAGTTAGTGGTGGTCTTCATCCAACTGACCGGAGCTGGAGGGAAATGGAGTCGTATGCCAGTTCGAATAGGCATACAGACTTCGAGTGTTGTAGTAACATTAATGATGGGTCTTCTGCGAAACAATAGAAAATGATGACAGATGACATCGTTTTTCGAAATACAGATGCTGATAGAGTCGAAGCCCCTACTATTGATCCACTAGTCATATCAGCTCAAATAGGTTCTACTTGGATGAAGAGGATCTTGGTGGATAGTGGAAGCTCCGTGAATATTCTTTTTAAACGAGCTTACGACCAAATGACAATGGAGGCGAAGGATCTAAAGCCGTGCCAATCTTGCATACATGGCTTTAATGGAAGTGCAATGATACCCGCTGGGATGGTGGAGTTTCCAGTTGTGTTGGGAATTGGAGATTGCCAGAGAACCCGGATGCTACAGTTTTTTGTGTTAGACATTTATTCTCCGTATGATGCTTTCTTCGGCTGGTCGGCCCTCGTTGAATTAAGAGCAGCTATTTCCCAATGATGTTTGACTCTTTAGTACCCCACAAATAACGGGTTTGGAGTCGTTCAAGGAGATCAGGTGGCTGGATGCGCCTGTTATGTTGCTGAGCTGTGGGAGGCGCAACGTAAAGAGAAGGGCAAGGATGTATAGGAATCTCTGTGTCTATTTTTTGAAAATTGAAAAATAATGCCTGGGTCGAGGCATGGGCACCACAGCAAGTTCCTAAAAGATCTTGACCCACGAGATAATGATAATAAAGAGGAAGTCAAAGACAGTCAGGCTTTCCCGGCAAAGTTGACGATCGATGATCCGATTATGATAATGATGACTCCAAAATGATAAAGATCGGTTCTCAACTTAGCCACCAGATGAGAGAGGAATTGGTTAAATTTCTCCAAGAAAACCCCAACGTGTTTACATGGACCTCACTCTGATATGTGTGGGATCTTGTCGGACATCGCAAGCCATGCATTGAATATTGACCCGCGGCATGTCCCGGTTAAACAGAAAAGGCGCGGTATGGATGCAAAGAGATCTTCCACCCTAAAGGAAGAGGTTGATAAACTCAAGTCAAACGGGTTTATTCGAAATGCTTTATATCTAGAGTGGGTATCTAACCCAGTGCCTGCTAGGAAATTCAATGAGAAATGGCGAACTTACGTAGATTACTCAGATTTGAATAAAGCATTCCCCAATGATAGTTTTCCACTTCCCAAAATTGAACCGCTTGTAGATTCAATGGCTGGACACGAACTCTTATCTTTCATGGATGCATATTTTGGCTGCAATCAAATACCCATGTACCTACCTGATCAGGAGCATACCAGCTTTGTCACCGATCTGGGACTCTGTTGCTATAAAATGATGTCGTTCGGACTCAGGAATGCTAGGGCAACTTAGCAATGGCCTGTGAACCGAATGTTCGCTAACCAGATTGGGAAAACCATGGAAGTGTATGTAGACGATATGCTTGTAAAGTCACGGTTGTCTATCAATCATGTCGAAGACCTGAAAACAATGTTCAACATCCTCTAACAGTACCGAATGAAGCTCAACCCGATGAAATGTCACTTTGGAGTCGCATCCGGAAAATTCCTTAGATTCATTGTCAATGCTTTAGGAATTGAAGCCAATCCTGAGAAAATCTAGGCAATTCAGAATCTCGAGATTCGAAGAACCATAAACAAGAACAAAGCCTCAACGGAAAGGTAGAAGCCTTGAGCAGATTCATCTCTAAATCCACAGACAAGTGCATTTCCATCTTCGACCTATCAGGAAAGGAAAGCGCAATTTCAAATGGACGATGGAATGCGAAGGCACATTGCAAGCATTGGTTCACATCTAGCAACGCTACCAATTCTGTCGAAGCCGGTTGATAATGAAAGACTATATATCTATCTGACGGTTTTGGCAAATGCGATCAATGCTACATTGATTCGGGAAGAAGATCCGATACAATGACAGATCTATTATATCAGCAAGCAATTAACGTGGGCAGAAAGAAACTACCCGAAGTTGGAAAAGTTGGCTTACTGTCTCTTCATTGCCCCAAGGAAGCACCGTCCTTATTTCCAGGCTCATCCTATCACAGTCTACACCGACCGGCCGTTATGACAGGTCCTTACACGACCTAAGACGTCTGGTAGATTGCTCAAGTGGAACATCGAGTTGAGTCAATTTGACATTGCTTATACACCAAGGCGAGCCATTCAAGGACAAGTTGATGCGGACTTTATAGCTGAATTCACTATACTGGAGGACTTGCCCGAAATCATTGAATCTCTGAAACACATATAGAAGCTATATACTGATGATGCATCAAATGACCGTTGCTTAGGTGCTAGAGTAGTACTTGAAACTCTAGAGGGTCGATCCATATGCTATGCTTTGAAGTTTGAGTTCCACGAAACTAACAACGAGGCAGAGTATGAGGCTTTGCTCACAGGACTCTGACTTGCCAGAGAATTGAGAATTATCACTGTGGACATCTACGGTGACTCACAATTGGTCATATGCCAGGTTTGGGGAGAATACCAAGCAAGAGACAGAGGTTGGCTTCTTATCTTGCTTGGGTCTAGGAAGTGTTGAATCAGTTCGACTACCATGCCATCCTTTGTATACCTCGAAAGCACAATCAGAAGGCCGATTCTTTGGCAAAATTGGCAAGAACCTGTGAAGCATAGCAAATAGGACTCATCCCTGTTGAGACACTTACATCTTTGAGTATCGATCTGATGGAGACAGACTGGGTGCAAGAGGCAACGCCCGAGAAGGAGTCATGGATGACCCCATTCAGAAACTATATCGAACATAGAGCTTTGCTTGAATGCAAAAGTGAGAAAAGACAAGTTCTCCGAAAGCTTCATGATTCGTTATCAGAATGGAGTCCTGTATAGAAGAGGATACTCTGTTCCTTTACTTTGGTGTATCACCCATGATGAGATCAAACGAGTGTTGCATGATGTGCGCAAGGGAGAATGCGGCAATCACATTGGAGGGCAAGCCCTTGCTAAGAAAATACTCCGATATGGGTACTATTTATCGATGGTGAATCGAGATGCATCAGATTACACTAAGAAATGTGATAGATGCCAAAATCATGCTTGGATTCCAAGAGCCCCGCTAACCGAAATCACTCAGATGGTCAATCCATGGCCATTTACCACTTAGGGCATCGATATATTGGATCTTTACCTCTGGCTAAAGGTGGTGCAAAGTATGTCATCATTGTAGTGGACTACTTTACCAAGTGGGCAGAAGCCAAACTCCTTGTTACTATCACAATAAAGAAAGTAATCAACTTTGTTGTATGTAAAATTATCTGTCGTTTTCGACTCATGTATACAATTATCGCTGACAACGGAGCCCAATTCGATAGTGTCGAGCTCAAGAATTTCTGTCAACGTTTTCACATCCAGAACAAGTTCTCGGTTGTTGCTCACCCTAAAGCGAATGGACAGGTCGAAGCTGTTAACAAAGTTATTAAGTCCATTCTGAAGAAACAATTGGAGAAGGCTGGAGGCAGATGGATTGACGAACTTCCCATGTCCCTATGGGCATATCGAACTGCCCACAAATCCACGATCGACCACACTCCATTTTCACTTTCCTATGGCTCTAAAGCCAATATTTTAGTTGAGTTGGAAGTACTTCTCATCGGGTGACATTAAAATCCAAAGACGAATTCCATATTACTTGCTGAATCTTTGGATTTATTGGACGAGTAGCGTGAATAGGCTGATTTGAGGGCAGTCGCACACTGAAGTCGAGTCGCCGATTATACAATGCTAAGGTCTGACCCAGATGCTTTGAACTTAGCGATCTCATACTCAAAAGAATCTATCTAGTCCCTTCACATAAAACCAACATGGGAAGGACCATGTGTCATCAAAAAGAGAATTGGAGACGGCATGTTCAATTATCAACTATCGATGGTCCCACTTTGCCGAGAGCTTGGAATAGCAACAGTCTACGTCGCTACTACACATAACAGGCTTTATTTATTCATTTTGTCCGCTTTTCATTTGATATTTTTTTATGCATTTCGAAGTTAGAACTTGTAAAAAGGCAACTGACTTTGTCGTACTTTCTTATTTCAGCAATAAAATGCAAGCTCGTCAAGCCAGAGTGGCGATTCTTGAAATTTGTCATGCGAGCACCACAATGCCCAAAGAGCTAAGTTTCATCCTATGGTGGGACTTATTCAAATAGGGAGTGACTGTGATACTACTGGTATCTCGCTAAGTGAAACCCCAAGCTTAGGGGCGACCAACCACACAAGAGCCAAAAAGGATTGATACACGATAATCCTCAAACAAACTCCAGTTCCCAAAGTGCGAGCTGGAGTATAAACTTCAAATCCAAAACATGGGCTCGAGGAGGGTGGATCTATCCACCCATGACTTTGCCCATATACAATCTAAACGTGAGGAGGTGGATCCATCCATCCACGACCTCACCTTCATTATTTTACAAGCTCAAGAAGGATGGACATGTCCATCTATGACTTTGCTTGCCTACTCATGGTGGATGTGATCCAACCATCCACAGCCCTGATCAACACATCATTCCCAAAGTGCGAATGAGATCTTAATATTTAAACAGATGTGATCGACCGTCTGTCAACTAACTCCAAATTCTTAGAGTGCGAACTGGAGTATAAACATTGAAATGGGTGTGACTGACCACCCATCGACTAACTCTAAGTCCCCGGAGCATGGATTGGAGTATAAACATTAACTAACTCCAATCCTAAGAGCGCGGACCGAAGTGTAAACATTAAACGGGGGTAAATGGCCACCCATAAAATAACTTAAGTCCCCTATGCGTGGACTTAATTCTAAACACTAAATGAGTGTGACTGACCACCCATCAAGCAACTCCAGATTCCCAAAGCGCGAACTGGAGTATAAAACATTAAGCGGGCATGAATAACCGCCCATAAAACAAATCTTATCCCTGAAGCACGGATCTGACTTCAAATACTAAACGGGTGTGACCGACCACCCATGAATTATCCTATGTCCTCGAAGAGTGGACATGATTCAAAATGACGAGCAGGCGTAACCGACCGCCAGCACTTAAGCTCAATCCCCAAAGCGAGGGTGCGAGTACTTATTGATGAAAGAGTGTGATCCACCACTCAAATTCATCTCATTTTAACTTTATCCCAACTTAGTTAAATAAAGGTCAACAAAGGCAAAAAGTGTCCGAGGCCGACTACTTCAATTTTCCTCGAAATTAGGGGCATAACTCAAGTACCAGCCATTGACCGAGATAGTGTAACATCAAAATTCAACGTGACGTTTGGTTATGACCCGAAGCCATGACCTCAGACTTAATGACCGAACTTAAGTTTGACTCAAAAACTAAAAGCATCACGAGTACATTAAGTGGAAAGATGAGTGCAGAAATTCTTAAGTGAATAGACACAAAGTTATGCTGAAAAATAAAATGGAGTCTCCTTTCAACTATTCTTCAAAAGAAATGATAAATACAAAAATTATTTCAAGAATTCCTATTGGAAGGGGTCGAACCCGCATCTATACATGTCCTACGAAAGCAAAAGGAAATTCCTACCTATCTACCAAAAAAGGAAACAAAAGACATGTCTACTCCTTTGACTTCTTCTTCTTCGGTGTTGATCCATTGGAGCAACCGCTCGGCTGTCTTTCTAAGCCTTTGCCTCCATGGCCTCCTTTTGTTGGTTGGTCTTCGACCGGAAGAATTATAGCGATCTCTTCCTCAAAACTCATGGGGCTGGAATGCTCTCGGTATGTGGAGCTGGAGGAACGGCGACACTTTCAATGTCGAAAGATTGCGGAGGCATGTGGTATCAACGATCGTGCCACCTGGAGAAACGACAAGCATAGGGACCGGACCAGGGCCTGCTATGCCACCTCCCATGCTGGTAGCCTGATCGACTCTCTCCATTTCGATGTTTATTTCCACGATTGTCTCCTCCTCCTGAACTGCTTGAGTGTCCACTAGAATGCTACTAGTTGGGCCCGATGATCTAGTAGTAAACACATTTTCGCCTATGTTAAAAGGCGGTTCAATGATTAGGTCGCTTCGATGGCCGAGGAGTTCTTCCATCATTTGCTCATTAAGAATGAAGCTACATTCGTGCACCTCCCTGGTTGATGTGGCAACCATTGTGCACGTTGCCTCCACATTAAGAGCCTACTGCTCATGATTGGGTTGCAGGAGGATCGACTAATGCAGAATCTATAACTGAATGAAGATAAGAGAAAATATTAGTGACAACTTCTGACAATGCTCCCGACTTTGAATGAGTACAAGAAGTGTTTAGAATACCTTCCTCAGATTGTCTCACATACGGGGCCAGTGCACCTTCAGAGCCATCCTCGTGTACTGGAGATAGATGCGGTTGATCAGGATCATACATAGGAACAGTTGGAGGGTCTGTTGCAGAATTAAGCTTCGGATGAGTCGTTGTAGGCATTTCAGAGCTCACTTCACGATGTTCGACTCTAGACCCCTCTCCATTGTCTGGGTATTTAACGGCTAGTTTATCCTTTTCAAAAGTGACAATGGCATCGTGAAGAACTTTTCTCTCATCTTTAGTTAATATTCGATTCTCTAGCTCGAAGTCGTCAATAGATGTAATGTTCCGATCCGCTTTCTCATCCTCTACCAAGCGGCAGCAGGCATTGAATAGATGTAGCGGGTAGTCATCGAGCCAGCCTAGGTTGCGATGTTTCAAGACATTGACATTATAAGTGATCAGGAAGTTTTCGATATCACCATCCCACCTAGTCTCTGCCACTCTAACCTTGGTCTCAATTTTAGCCTCGGTTTCTTGGACCTTTAGCTTGGCCACATCCCGCTCATCCTAGAGTACCACGTTCTGCTCACACGCCTCTTGGGCGGCTCTATTAGCATCGTCTTTTTCTTTGAGAACTTCAGCGAATTTGGCTTTTAGCTTCTCAAGCTCTTTTAGCTCCGCATCTCTTTCGGCCATGACTATGGTGGTCTAGTGCCCCATTACCTCGACTAAGGCTAAATGCATTCATCTCATCTCCTTCATCTTCGGGTTGCCTCGTCGGCTCTCTTATTAGCCTATGTTTTTGAATTCCTCAAAGACTCATTTTCATTATTGGGCACTTGAATTATGCGATCCTTCTGAGCAAGATCTTCCTCCAGTTTTTCAATTGTTTTTGCCCGCTCAAAGGCCACCGCTAAAACTTTCTCCACAGTCTTCACCCATTCACGGTACTTATTGTAGACATCATATACATAATCATGTACCGTCTGCTCTGCCTCATTAGGGATTCACTTTAAGTTTGGAGGGAAATGGAAGCCATCAAAGCAAATGTTTAGGAAATCTGTCTTTAACTTAGCTATTCTGAAGGCCCCTTCTCCCATAGGCTCCATAGCGGCCGATGTGGTGATAATACGAGTTTCTACCTCAGTTCTGTGGCATTGTTTTCCATATTTCAAAATTTAGGGAGGCGCTATTTGATGTGAAGCTTAAGAAGTTTGTTTTCCGGAGCTGGTGGATTGCGAGGGACCTTTAAGTGGTGGAGAACGCGATCGGGAACGGCGCCTATATTGTCTCTCCCTCTCTCTCTCTCCCTTTCCCTTTCATAACGCTCCCCTTCTAGACTGGAGTGGCCGCGATCATGTTCTCTTTCGGATTCATGCCTGTGGGACTTGGAATATGAGCTAGATAAATGGTGCGTAGAATAAAGACCACCGAGCATAGATCCCCGCTTCGACATCGTATTTGTAAAATGAAAAGAAAAACAGAGTTAGATATCTCCAAAGATTGAAAAACATTTGATTAAAGATTGTGTGGTGCAGTGTAGTGTGTGCATGTATGTGCGAACCCCCTAACCAAGCGGTTGTAGCAGCTGTACTCGAAGGAGTTGGCTCCCCTATATCTAAGGCGCTTTGAAGCCCCTCTAGTCCAGTTTTTTAGTGTAAAGACAAGTCATCCAGATTAGGAATGTATGCCAGTCCCTCAAAAGAACCCTCCATTTGTGGGGGAGAAGTCTCCGCGCTTACACCAGTTGTAATGGGCGAAGATAGCATGACAGTTTTGCACCTCGTAGCTTTATAAGTGATAGCCTTGCCTTTTCTTTTCAATTCTAAAGATCGAAGGCTATACGAAGGCGCAGCTGCAGGCTCATCCCCAGTGGGCACGTTCTCATCATCATCCCATTCAATGATTACGATTCCAGGTTCTCTCCACTTAACTTGCGTCACTTGAGTCGTCCTGAGAACTCCTACAAGTCCGATGCTCTGGTCTCTATCAATTAACTCCACGGCAATCAGATTTTCATTTGCGGGGACTTCATCGATTTCTCTTTGCGCAGCAGGCACCTCTTGAAGAACCCTTACTATCTCTTCAAACTGAGCCCCTTTGGGTCGCGGAATCGAAGCTATACAAGCAGCAAAGTGTTATGCTCGGCACCAAGTAATGTTGTCCTTATAATCAACAAAGAGAATGAAGCACTTATGTCTGGTTAGCCATTGTTTGGCGAATCCCGATGGGCACCAAACGAAGAACCATTCGGTTTTTTAAAGTAACTCAACTTGCTCCAAGCCTCGGCTACCACCTTGCAATTCCTCACTGATACCATAAAATTGAAAGAAGGGTTATCCCCACAACTTTTTATGTTCAGTAATTATCTGATCTTTTCTACGATCGGAGGATGGAAAGGTGTTCCATAAAGATAACGAATAGGTTGTTGAGGAAAGCATATTCATTCGGGTGCAATTGGGACGGAGCAATCCTGAAGTAAAACAACACTTTATGGATGAACTGATTGAAGGGAGGAAGCAACCTGGCTACACACATGAATCTATTGCAAGCCTTGTATCCCTTCGGGGAGTTGTGGGCTCTATCTTCCAGCCCCAGTAATAAGACATCATTTAGCGGCAACCTGTGCCTTAGGAAAATCCTGCCTAACATACGAAAATATTTAGTGGAAAAAATCCCACGGATTCATAATAAAAACTGCTCCCGGTAGCTCATCTAGAGCAGGACTAGTTACTTCAGCTGCGATAACTGGCATTTCAATTACGAGAAGAGGCAAACTCTGAGCAATCTACGATTGAGAACTTCTGGGTAGCATTGTACTCAGTAAAAATTATCATTAGACAATGATAATGCTTCCCCTAATGTGAAATGCATGAATGTGTTGTATAGTGCAGTGCTACATGGTACATAGATTTCTATAGAATTTGAGAGATGTTCAAATGACAAGACTTCGAGACTCAACCGGAGTGACCGTCATCGCTGATAGTCACAACCGTGCCATCCAAACTTTAGAGAATGATCCAAGTTAAAGTTTAAATAATTTGTCAAGTTATAGTTCCATCGAAGAGCTTCGAAGGATAGTCAAATATGCAGTGAAGTGGTAAAGTCCAATTATGCAAGGCTGAAGCTCGTCGGCGTCAAATGTTCGATTTGCAAGATTTCGTATCCATCAAAGTTTGAACTTGGATCGATCATTGGGAGCACAATTCGTATCAATCATGGGAAACAGAGATTCGTATCGTGGAATGGCCCTTCATATCACTCACCCAAAGGCCATTTCGTATCGATGCAAAATCCTCTGTTTCGAATCGATCGACAACACATTTGTATCGATCGTCGGGCCCAAGATTTCGTATCGACTGCTTCCGATCGATACGAATGCCAATCATCAATCGATCGATAGAATGTGCACCAGCAATCGATACAAAACCATTCCTTCATTCGATATGAAATTCCATTATTTCCATATCAATACGAACTTTTTCTTCATCCACAATTGATACGAGTATGCCCGTCGTGACCATCGTCCTTTCTTTCTTCTTCTCCAAACAGTTCAAACTCTAGTTCCTCCTTCCTCAACCATGCTCCAACCCAATTCTAGCCTCATCATCAATAGAATTGGCCATGATTATGAGCAAATTGGCATTAAATCTCAAATCTCATTATTTTAATGTGAGACTATTCAACCACTTACCTAAATTAGAGTATCGATTCGAGGGATTAACAAGTTGTTTTAATTTAGGAACAAAAACAGTTTCTATTTCTTAAGTTTTCTATTGATATAAAAGCAAGAGTGAAATGAAGATAGATGAAAAAATTTCTAATTCCAAAATGCATTTATATGGACTCGAACTCAAAAGGAAACTATTCGTCACCTAGTGCTAAAACCGGTAGGAACGGTTACCACATCATCGATACGAAGAGCCTTCTTCGTATCCATCCACCCATGTCGGTCAGGGGATCACTATTTGTAACCATCAATTTAGATCAATCCAGAGCATTGTTATTCGTATCCATCGGGGACCCATCGATACGAAAGATACAACGGAGACTAGCTTGAACTATTCAAATCCGTCGATGCGAATCGTGTTTTCTAACTTCTCAAATCGATCCAGGAGAGGATCGATATGAGGAAAGGACGTAAAACGACCATCAAACGTTGTTACAACTCGAATTTCATGTCGATCCAGGAGAGGGTCGATATGGAACTCGATCCATAAAAAAACTAAAAGACTTAACAACAACCCGTGAATGTGCAAACGTGAACAGGAGTAAAGTTAACATACATGCATGTATGACGGACTAACATTCAACTTTCAAAATTGACAGGGATTGAATTCTTACTGACGACAATCAAAATAGTGAATAACAAATTGCTAGCACTCGACACTCGGTTACAAAAAAAACATGGCACAATCATTGGCAGACAACAATTCAGCACTAATATAACAGGAAATTAATCAAAGGTTACATCTCTTAATGGAAAGGCAACAACTATTCAATGAATCAGATAAAAGCTTTTCAAAATGAAGATTGCAGATTTTCAAGGCATGTCATGTTCACACAAGACGTACTTTAGGGAGCAAATGTTATCCCACCTTTTGGCAAGGCCGTGACACCAAGAACATGACTAGATACCAAAGGACAATCCATTCCAAAGATTGGTTATACACAGGTCTACTATGGATACTGGCTAATTTTGTCCGAGTTTGGATCGAGCCTCATTAACATGGTATGACAGATGAAGCTATGAAAGCTAACATTCTAAATATTAGGTCAATCAGAATTTGTATGCTCAAGATATGGGTCGATCAAAATCTAGGAAGTCAACCTCATTCAGATCCATAGTGTTCGTATTTAGCATAGGCCAACCTCCTTCGTATCGGAGTCAACTTTATTCGTATCCATGGGTAGTCATCATTTCGTATTGATATTGTTCATACACACTTTGTATCGATCCTCCCATTCACACAGTTCGTATCGATCGGCAAACGATCGATATGAAACATACCACCAAACGATTTATATGAAAACTCATGCAATGATCGATGCAAAAAGAGTCAAGTTACATCAATACAAAATCAGCATCTTCAATCGATACATAGAGCATAAGTTCGCATGATACGAATTGGGATGGAAGTTATCGATATGAAACGGCTTCAAGTGAATGATACGAATGAAGTTACACTGGAATGATATGAAGAAGCCATGATAAAGTGAAAGAAGCGGTCATGCGGCATGAAAAATGGATCGCTCCTAACTGTCGCTCCATGTCACCCTGATCAGTACACATAGCATTGATACGAATAACTACCAATACGAATGGGATCGACACGAACAGTTCGGCCTAATGCAAAATCAAACTTGGATCGATTATAACTCAAGATCTGTAAGTCCAAATGCCACCAAATTTTCATAGGAGCATGCTTACCACCTCATGAATGTCTATGATCAATCTTAGCCCAAAAGGAGATATTCTTGTTCGATACGAATGGAGTACGGATCGATCCCAAATGACTCCAGATCGATCAAGTGGGCCTACCCACATGGGAGAAGAGGTATCCGAGATCTAAGTCGGATATTTTCAGCCCACACCTATAATAGCAGTCCGATGCCTTTGGAAAATGGACTTTTGATTCTGCTATACCAATACTCTGCCGAAAACCCGTTGTGACTCGAGTGCTTGAGTATTCTCTGTTGTAATCAATTAGTAAAACATCAAACTTTCCAAAGTGAACATAGGCTACAACACCGAACCACTATAAATCTCTGTCTTTTTCTATTTCTGTTTGTCTGTTTTAGCGTGTTTGCTAGATTAGACTCTTTTTACATATTATTCAATTTAATCTCTTTGAATACGTCCGAAGGGTGTGTGCTCAATTTTGATACAAACATATCTCAATTAAATTATCTTTCGATAATAATAATATTTTTTAAAACGGCCAAATTAAAAGGACGAGATGGACAAGTTAGCCATATGCAAATTCGTTATAATGACAAACAGATCTAAGAGATACATAGAACAACAATAAATAAATAAGGGTGACGAGAAATCTAAAACATGTCTATTGAGGTGAACAAATATTGTAAGGGAATAGAAAACATATGTAGATCATAATGAATTTAACATAATTGACATACATTTTATTGAGAATGTGGTTATTACTTCCCATGTTACAAGATAGTCAGTTTAAACATATAATAAATCATTAAAATCAAAGCATATGAATATACAAAACATGTAAATGAATCAATAAGAAATTTACCTTCAGATATTGCAAAAAATCACACCTTGAACGATGAATCAAAGTCTCATAGATCTCATGAATCGATATTTGGATTTTGCAAGAACCAAGAGATGAGAACCATCTTTTGTTATTAATTTTATATGATATTTTATTTTAGAAATATAAGCCCTAGAGGCCATTAGAATTCTAGATATAAGTGAAAGGAGAGGAAGAGGGATAATTTTGCCAAGAAAGAAAATGAATCAACGAAAGAGATAAAGAGAGGATTATTTTAAAGGAACGGTAGAAACCTTTCATAGTCCTTCCTAAAACTTCCCCTTTAATTATTTATTAATTCCCAAATAAATCCTCTCCCTCCTTTACATGCATGGACAACATGAATGGTGCTACATAGGCGTTAAAAATTTCCAAAATCCCATTAACGTTAGTCTCATTTGAATCCAATTAAAATGTTCCTCTAAAATCGTATATCACAATGCACGTTTATAACTTTTATACACGCACTTTATAAAATACTAGTTTATTCAAACATCAAATAAAATTTCAATAATTAATCTTTCACAAATATTAGTTCATTTAGTTTATTTAAAACCCACTTAATATTTATTCTATATAATCCAATTTAAACATTCTACTGATATCTTATATCGGTATGCATGTTTATAACTTTTATATACACACATTATTAAATACTAATGGAATTCAAATAAATTAAATAAAATTTACTAATTTATATTTCATAGATATCAATTAATTTAGTTAATTTACAATGATTATAAATTAAATAAATCGTTTGGTTCATTCAAAGTATTCATCGTTTCAACTATGTAACTCAAAGGTGTAACTTCTGTCAGCGATTAATATTAAACAGTTCGAATATTAATGTTCACATGTAACCTTAGCTAGTGGTGTGATATTTTGCCTAAATTTATTGCTTATACATCATTTTGGTAAACTCCAATTTTACTTATTATAAGCTCTACCGGGTTGTAAAAATTATTTACATCGGTTCTCTTCATCAAAACTATATAACATTAAGGCTTATGGAATTTGGTTTTGATCAAAATTCCAATATTTTCAACATTCAAATTTGCAAGCCCAAATGTGGAATCCTTGATTCAATAATAACAATTATTATTAATCATATTGCTCTAGCCAAAGACTATGACTTTGAGTTGACCACAGTTGACCGTGATACTAACCTCATATAACCGAGGAGACAAATTCTCTATTGAATTGCGTTTCACTTTTAATGCTCCAACTCAAACACAACTATAGTTGTTCGACAAATGCTAAGCTACAATTTAACTATAATCAAAGTGGAGTGTCCACATTATAGTTCCATGGTATTCTCAAGTCGAGGGAATTGTATAAGTTCATCACTTTGAGACTTTCTGTTTGACCTTAGTTATATTAAGCAACAGAAAACTCTCGAGTGAGTCATTCTATGATTATCCAATGACTATCAATATGTAACTCATGGTGCTCCTAGAAGCCATGATTAATGCACTGTCCAATATTTGGAGAGTGTTATGCACTATAGTCCCAACAAATGTATCGATATCCGATCTCAAAATATCTTGACTATGAATATTTGAAACAATATGTTATTCTTCAATATGATAAAATTCCCGTGACTATAACACATTGTAATACTACCACATAACATATCATTTAATATTTTTCTATTTAATACATTTTAAATTAATTACATAATTAATTATATCAAATATAATAAGTATACAATAGAAAAGCACCTTTTATTTTGAACAAGATTGATTATCGAGTTATATATACGTAAAAAATTACATAGTTATCCCTTTGGCATACCCCTAACTCTATTAATCTCTTACTTGCACTTGGTATTAATTATGGAATGTTATTCCAACTTCTTTGATCGGTTTTCTCAAAAATTAATTGGTTTTCCCTTAGTGAATGGGTGTGCTAAATTTTTTATTATCTGCTCCGTCAAACTCTCTAAAACACTAATAAGCTACCTTTATCATATGCAATTACTCGAAATATTTCTCTCAACTTCTGCAGAGATTTATAGTCTTTACGAATTGTATCGCAAGGTTGTTATCATACAACAGTGGTTGGGATTCTCAATATTTGGATTCATCCCTATCTCGGTTATAAATTTGTGAAGCTATTAATAGTTCTTTTGTTACAAGCTTATTCAAGGTGATATATTTATCATTTGGTTGAATCTAAGACTACTTATTATTTGGAAAATTTCTAGCTTAAAGTTCTTAACATAAATTTCAACATGAAGTTAGGATTGACATACTATACTCGATGATACTTACGAAGTTGAGTCTGCATACTCCTTTTTAAAGAGTTCATTGTTTCTATAAACAATTCTATTACATTTCACAAAAAGTTGAGAACATTCTAAACTTCGATTTCTTGATCTTAATTCAGATTTGATACTTGCTCTTTATATCAAATACATAAGCGAAGTGTTATAAATATAATATGTATGACAGTTCCTATTGCAAATGCATAAAGAACCCATCCTACATGCTTGATATTAAACAATTTTAATATCATGTCTGTGTATATCATTTTAGGACAATCCAAATATATTTTATACTAATGATAAAAGATGTCATTTTCAAATCTAATGCCGAGGGTCAAACCGATATGATTTTAACATAATTGCATCATCAACAATCATAATTTTATTATTTACTTATAGTTTTAGAAATATTTTAGCACCTGTTAATATTCTTTCCTACATATACACATTTGCTTTGCATCTTGACTAAAAATCAAACTATTTGATTTCTCAATCAAAATATTTGCTTAATCTAATGCTAATCGAACAATACTTTCGTATCACTCGTTGGATCATATCCAATGACCCACAAAATCAGAATTGCTTCCATTGACTTCGGCACACTTTGGTTATTAAGCTCAAACATCACATTCTAAATAATTGCTTGGAATTTTTGCTTCTTATACCAAAACTAGAAATCATAACGAGCGATAATTTTATGAGTAAAATCTAAAATAACTTAAGCACATTAAACAATGAACCTGTTACGTTAATTTCAACAATTGAAATTTACGAACATCATAGCTCATATTCCAACTGCATAGATCTTCTTTTTGAAGAGACATTTTTAACCGATGGATCAAATCCTTTTGGGTACCAATATCAAAATCATGTTTTGATAACATACTTGGAATCTATTCCAGTTTGTGCATCATGCCACATGTCAGAGATTTCCTAGTTAAGACTAAGGTAGTTCTTTTCTCGACATTAATAAAATTCATAATTTCTCTTTTATGTGTGAGACTTACCATTAGACATTCTAATGTGTCTGTCTGTTTAGTTTGGTTTACTTTATTCCATCCTTCATTATCAGGTTTATCATTGGATCCTATCCAAGTCCATTTTACTACCAATAACGTTTAAAAGAAATTCCTTCATTATGAAGTTGGCGTTTATTAAAACGATAATTGTTTCTCGGTGCAATTGGTATTCATAAACATTTTATGAACTACCTAAATATATGTACGAAACTTTTTTAATTTATGAATTTATGTTCATAATATAAATAGATCAATCAATATTGATCAATTCCAAACTCCTTTGGGATAGTCCACACAAGATCCCTTACAAGAAAGCATTACGTGCAACCTCTTAACTTACACAACCTATCAATTTCTGATCTAGGTAATGTATGAATTTCTTATCATCTTTTGTCTCGTATGATATCCTAAACTATGCCTTAGTTGAAATTAATTTTAACCTTACATACTTACTCATAAATACACGACCTTATAGAAAGAAATTAACTCAGCTTCACTCATTATCAATGACACTTTGTCTAACAAAGTCTGATTACTCCTTATCGGTACATCATTATGTACCATAGGGAGGAGTGACTTTTGAGATTGAATCTTATTTGTTTTGGGTTATTTTGGTATCATTTCCCTATATATTCACCTATTAAGCAAATCAAATTTTCTTATTTCTTTTGGATATTATGTTTTCTACTTTCATTTTATATCCAATGAACTTATCATAGACATACTACATGTGTATCAAATACGCATGTTTATTTTTATGATGGTTCATCTTTGAATTAAACGATGTATGTGGAACCATTCTTGGTATTATGGGACTTTCGATTGCATATATCTTTATGTATCAATCTGAAGAGTTCACCAACTCTTAAGTCGCTCTTACTAAATGAATGCTTTATACTTACTTCCAAAATAATTGCAAAAAATGATAGATACTTCATTGTTATCTAGCTAATGCAACATATACCATTATTCTTTTATTACATAACAAATTTTTAAAACATTCATAACAAAATAAAACTATATTCATTTTAGTCAATATTGATATTAATTATTATTTCATGAATAATATTTGATATATTTACGAAACCAATTTTTCGTATCTTGATGCAACCATTGATAAGTATTTTATAGCATGCTCCCACTATTTCCATCATTAATATAATAGCATATGAAATATGAAGCTCCATTCAGCTATTTATTATGGGTTATTTATTTCTTTTACTATAACTGGCTTAGAATCAAGAATATTCGATCAAATATCTTAAACTCATAGAATGACTTTTATAGAAAATAATTTTTTATATCATAGCATGATTTTGAATAGAAATCACATTTCTCATTCCATATTAAGGATCTTTTAATATTTTATAGAATTCTCGTTTTCGATGTCCCTTATGCAATAGAGGTAATCATTCATTCCCTTCATCCCAACTATGCCATCCACTCTTGTATGTTCACTTTCCTTCCCTAAGCGGTTAAACCATTCAAAGGAAATGCTTATTGTAATCAATTGTATTGAATAAGTGATTTCACATAATTGTTTATTTGCTTATTTTCAATGAACTAATTTTATTAAAGTTTCATACATTATGAACTACGACCGTTTACCACGTAAAATATTATAATATGGAATATGGATCAAATATCCATATTCTTGTATTTCTTAGGAGTTCAAAATTTATAAAAGACAATACATAGTCTTGAACAAAGAAACTCTTAAGCCATTAAGGCCCGAATGTTTTAGTGGTTTTTTAAATTGGCTCTTGCATGGGTTCTGAAGTGAAAATATGTCAAAGGATTTAAAGGCGATTTTTTTTTGAAAAAAATACTTTATTAAATATAACTACAATCTTACTCCCCCTCTTCTTTCAAATCAATCTATATTGTCTCTTACCAATCCATATGTCCTTCCCGCCTCTGACTCTACCTTGTTCCTATATAATCCTATTGACCATTCTAAGCCACCCGACCTTTCTCACCTCCCATTTGCTGAACCTGTTCTAGCCATCCCAGTTCCTTCATGTCATGCTTCTCCTCCTACCCTTCCTCGACCTCCTGATCTCTCCTCTTCAGCTGCTCCTTTATAATTTTCTCTCACCCCTCCTTCAACTTTTGCAAGTTATAATATCTATGATGTTAAATTAGTTTTGAACACCCATGCTGGTAATACTTCGAAATGGACGTCTTTGTTTAAGTCTAAATCAAAAATGTAGGGTCTTTCATTCCACGTGATTTTCCTCTGAATTACGCTAGTAAAGCGCTGCCTCCTTCGGCTGAAGTGATAAAAAAAGGTACTGAATTTTGGCAAGTTTATTTAGTAGGATTTTTCTTGGGTGAAAAATTGAAGTACATGGCTGTTACAACCTTTCCAAAACGATATTAGAAATTAAAAGGTTCATATGAAATAAAAATCGGATGGTTCGAACTTATTTTTCAAGTTTAACTATGAGGAAGATAGATTGAAAATTTTACACTCTGACCCGATATTTATAAAAGGGCAGATGTTTTTTATAATATCATGGAAGCCAACATTTGGAGTCGTGCAAGCGCATGTCAAGAGTTTACCAATTTGGGTGCATTTCTACAATATTCCTCATCTTATGTGGACTTTATTAGGAATAAACTGGCTTGCTTGTCATTTAGGAGACTGATTTGTTACAACAAAGCAACAAAAAAATAGGAGAGGCTTGAACATGCTTAATGTTTGATTGAAACCACCCCAGAAAAGGAGCTAGCCGACTTTATTTTGGTAGGAGAAAGTGACTGTCATAAAGTCTATGTTGAATACTCGTGGAACCACTTATATGCACCCACTGTCATTCATTTGGACACTCTACTTTAATGTGCGACATGCATGATGAAATTGATACAGCCGATACCATTGATACATCTCATTTGCATGTTCCTCCTATAAGTTCAGAACCACATGATAAACCAAACAACGCCAATAGCTTGTATCCAATTCTACACCACAGAAAACCCATCCAGTCCAACCTATGCCTAAACAAACCATGTTTTAAAAAAATATAATGAAAATAGGAAATACAATAGAGGACTTACAAGAAATTCATATTGATGAATCACCCAAAGCTAATGAGCAAACTGATAACAACTCACAAGGCAACGAGGACGACAACACAACCCCAATAATCAATGTTAAGCAACCACCAACCCACACTAAATTGTCCACTAACACTTTTGATACTCTGGATGGTCTTGAAGAAGGAGAGATTCTTATCCACTGCAAACTACCTCCCTCCTCAGCTCAAAATCTGACTGTTGACACTTCAACTTCACCATCTGCCAAACCTTCACAAGCTAAAAATCAAATCCTAATCTAGATCATTCTTCCACAGTCACTCCTCATCGAATATCTTCTATGCCTGAACTTCCTGCTGATACTTCTGAAACTGTGCATTTTGGTGACATGGACACTTCCCTCACATCCTCTATTACTCGTCTTTATGCTCATCTGAAACCTCCAACCACCATTACTATTTTTCCACCTCACAATTCATCCTCATCTCCTTTAGTTACGACCGGGACAACTTTGATTGATGTTCTTGAAAATGATACAACTATGGACAAAGTCTTATCCAATATCAACTTCGACAATGAAGAAAATGTAAATGATAATGATAATGATAATGGTGAAGAATACACCATAGAAGAAATCCTGCCATTGAACAGACATGAAACTACAACAGCAGAAGTACCAAGCAAAAGAGTTACAAGGAAATCTGCGACACAAGCCTCAAAAGCATCATGTTAGATAGTATTGGTTTTTAGAGCATTCGAGTGGCTCATGATAATTCAAAATCTTATGAAGCTAAATATCTCATCAGCATTAATCATCTTCGAATGTTAGCCTTATCACTATAAGGAAAAAGGCATTTTTCGATGGCAGAAAACCATCGATGGCTGTCGGAGGCCGTTGGAAAATGCCATAGGAAAATAAGGTGTCGGGGTGCAGTGTTTTCGACGGCTTCCGACACATCTCGCCATTTGTATTTTCAACGGCTTCCGATGGATTCCGACACTTCGGAATCCGTTGGAAACCGTTGGAAAAATTGATCTGAAAGCGATCGGAAGCCGTTGGAAAAATATAACCTGAAAGCTGTCGGAAGCGTTCAGAAAGCTGCTGCATTTTTTTTATATTTCTGCTGCAATATAACCTTCCATCCACATTTTCCATATAAACACTATTCCACCAATACTGCAGAATCCAATATATAATATTCCAACCAAATATCAAAAACCAAACTATACACAATCCACCAAACAAAAAAAATTACATAAAATTAAGTCAAAACACATAATCATCACCCAAACTAATGTACAGTACATAATAATATCGGCAACCTCAAATGTTCTATCAATTCATACATCCACAACATCCCCAACATCCACATAATTATACAACAAAACAGTTAAGTGTATCATAACATATTACATAAATCAACAACTACCTCCACCATCTACCAAATCATACAAAGCAGAAAAAAAATACCGACCAAAGCAATCAATCAGTCTTCTCCAGAACCTGAGCTAGTAGAGGAAGGGAAGCGTCCACTATACTCCTGCATGTACTCAACGATACGCTAGTCTAGCAACTGTGTGGTCTCTATGGCCTACCGACGGTTCTGCTCCTCCAGCCGTGCCACTCTAGCCCGTCTCTGACTGCTGGCCTATAATAAATACTTAATTTAGTTGTGTGATCTCTGTAAGTGTATGCGTAGGTATGTGAATGATTATCAATGTGATAATGTTATTTAATTTAGTTTGTGCATGTTTATGTAAGTGTATATACGTGAAGATCTCTATCGTCTAGCCATATTTCTACACATTTTCCAGATGACCGACCATGTTGTCTAAAAATAGATAACATTGCTTGAGTGGACTCTTGTTCGTCGCCTTCGTCGTTATGAGGAACACTTTCAAATGATATATTCACATGGTCACTCAAATAGTGAGAGAAAAAGTATGAAGCTTCTTCTTCGATGTAAGATTTACACATCGAACCTTCAACTCGTGCTTTTTGCCTCACTTTTTTCTTCAAACGATTTAGATATCTATGCAAAATTAATTTACATTAATTTCATCTTTCAAATGTAATCAAATTACGTGATTACATCCATCCATATTGGACAGGACCTCGAAGTCATGCTTCAGATGGGAGATGAACAGGTAAATGTTCCACTACATTAAAAAAACCCGACGGAAATATTTTCTCTAATTTGCATAGAAATATAGGAATATCTACTTCAAGTTTACGTAAACGTTGCACTTTTAAAGCAGTCGAACAAAGCTCTTTGTAAAACATACTACGCTTCGTAACTACCTTCCAAACTTTTAATGGAAGTAGTTCTTTGAACATAACGGGAAATAAATTTTCCATCATTATGTGACATTCGTGGATTTTCATTCCGCTCAATCTACCATTTTTAAAGTCAACACATCTACGAAGATTTGATGATATCCCATCAGGAAATCTTAAACCTTGCACCCATTTTAACACAACTTTAACTTGATTATTATCTAATTCGTAACATGCTTTGGGTTTTTTTTATTGTCATTAGGTTTCATATAAAGCTCATGACGTTTGCATAATTCTTCTATATCGCGTCCTGATTTCAAATCATCCTTCGTCTTCCCTTTTACATTCAAAATTGTGTTAAAAATATTATCAAATGCATTTTTCTCATTGTGCATCAGTCAATATTATGATGAAGCAGAAGATGTTTTCAATACTATAACTCCCAAAAAATAGTTTGTTTGCACTAGTTATGAATAATCGATTTGCCTTCAATTTCTGTTTTCACTCAAGTTTCATATATCTTTGGATAGTCCCTAACAAGTTCATGTATGTCTTCGCTTGACCATATCGTCGGTGGTTGTCTGTTTTCTACTCTATTAGCTAAAAAGTTTTTCTTGTCCCCTCTGAAGGGATCATTTACATGGAGAAAATATCGATGACAGTCAAACCATGAAATTTTCTTACCATGAGGTAAAGAAAACGCTCGTGTTTCATCCATGCAATATGGACATGCTAGATGACCGACAGTACTCCATCCTGAAAGCATTGCATAGGCAGAAAAATCACTTATAGTCCACAACAAAGAAGAAAACATACGAAATTTTTTCTTCTTGGACACATCGTATGTTTCTACTCATTCGTTCCAAAGTATTTTTAAGTCCTCAATTAATGGTTGTAAATATACATCGATTCCTTATTTTTGATCGTCGGGGACAGGAACGACAACAGTAAGAAACATATACTGCATTTTCATGTACATCCATGGAGGTAAATTATACGATGTGATGATAATGGTCCAAGATGAATATTTAGAACCAAATTGAGAAAATGGCGAAAAACCACCGTACAAAATCCTAATCCAACATTTCGACTCTCCGCTGAAAAATTGGATACGTTTTATCAAAACGCTTCCATGCTTCTCCATCGGCCAGATGTGTCAACGTACCATCTTCCTCCGTTCTCACACTATGCCATCTCATATTAGATGTAGTTACAGAAGATGCATATAATCTTTGAAGCTTTGTAGTGATGGGTAAGTAATGCATACGCTTGTATGGAACTTCCTTCCCCTTCTTTTTTCTTGGTTTGTATCTCTCCTGATTACAAATTTTATAATTTCTAAGGTTTGCATCTTCTTTCCAAAACAACATGCAGCCTTTTAAACATGTATCTATTTTCTGATGAGATAAACCAAAAGCCGACATAAGTTTTTTAACTTCATAGTGATTTTCACACATTAGATTATCGGACGGCATATGTATTTTTGCAGCTTGTACCACAGCCGAAAACCTATCTTCGGTGATTTTCACACATTAGATTATCGTGCGGCATATGTATTTTTGCATATGCCCTCCTATCGCTATTTAACCATTTTCTAGTAGTGAATAGAATCAATCACAGAACACAGACACAGAAAAAAATACAACTCAGAATCTCATAGCGGAAATCAAAACGTACAAAAATAATCCTGAAACCGAAATGGATTTATAATAAATCAATTTATTTATTTATTTTTTTAAAATTATTAATTGTGAACTGATCGAAAAACATCCAATAAATATCCAATATCCATTGAAAAATACAGATATCTCATATAAAAAATGATTTTGGATATGGATACGGATATCTCACACATTAGATTATCGGGCAGCATATGCCTTTTGCAGCTTGTACAACAGCCGTAAACCCAGCTTCAGTGATGTTGTATTTTGACTTTAACAGAATGTATTGTGCGATTACTGACTGAGTGCCGCTTTTACAACCATCCCAAATAGGTTTCTTAACAGCATCTAGTAAATCATAAAAAAAATTACTTCATTATTTGGTTCTTCAACATTTCCACCATCGTCGTCAACTTCAACCATAGGAAACATTGATCGTGCTATACCTTCGACCATATTTTTTATATGGGTCGTCATAACTACTTCGTTAATGATACTTTCAGACTCTACAGAAGTATTTGCTACAACTTCTCCTTGCCGATCCCAAACATAATACTCGGATACGAAACCGTTTTGGCACAAATGAACTTTCACAATATCTGGTAATAAATACTTCAAATGTCTACACCTACTACACGGACAACAAATTTCTGGATCGTTTCCGTTATTACTTAAAGCGAATTCAACAAATACGTTTATACCACTATAAAAATCTTCTTTTATTGATCCTCTCAGTCCTTTTCTTTGGTACATCCATCTCCTCCGATCAACAAAATAATCAATAATTTTTCCTATTTGAGAAAATGAGTCACAAATTCAAAATTTTAATATTTATTTTCAAGAATACAAATTTGAAAAAGATTACTTTCACGGCCGTATAATATTTGAATTTAAAGAACTATTTCACAAATTGAAAAAAATATTCATATATGACACATTTTATTTTTAAACGTATCGATACAAAATTTTGTACAAAAAGATATTTTTTTCCATGGTCAGGCATCCTACTTTCCATTACAAACACAATAAGCATTTACATTTCGTATATTACTTCGTTTCAAACGACTCAACAAAATTTCGGCAGCACTTCCCTTTTGTGCCCTGCATTGTACACAAATGTGTATACGCAGGAAACAAAAAAGAAAAGTTAGGCCGAAATTTTATGAACCATTTGAGACGAAGTAGTATACAAAATGTAAATGCTTACTGTGTTCATAACTTGTCCAATTCATGGAAAATCCAACAAACATTGTACCAGATGAATATAAATAGTCGTTTTTTTGAAAAAAAAGGACTATTTATATAACGATCATGTACAACACTCGTCAGACAAGGCCAAAAACTCTCTAAGGGACATTAGTTAATTAAATGTGCGCATTTTACGAAAAAATACATTTTTACTAACTGTTCACATTTACAAAAATATATTTTAATTTAACACATTTAATTCGACGTATTACATCAACTTAAGGCTGGTTTAACATTTTTTTCATTTTTCAATACACACAATTATAATTTAGACTCATGCATTTTTTTTGTTGCACAAGTCAATACGTGCACAATATAATACTCTACCTTATGCATTCATTTTATCTTATTCCAACTAACACAATATAATGATAGCAGCACTACACATATATGAAATTGTAGAATCAAGGCATACACAATGATTTACATATACACGAACAACCACAAATTATACATGTTTTTCATAATTTTACGATAAAAGATGAAATAGGTATACCATGGAATGATAGAAACTATTATAACACTATTGAAAACAATTTCAATCACCAATTAGCCCTAATTTATTAACTTATGCAAATCTAAAAATAGGGTAAAAATTGAATTTTTCGTGAAAATAAGAGATTATACATGAGCTAGAAGCAATAGAGGTTGAATTCGTAGCCGGGGAGGATGCAAAAATAAGAAATTAGTGATTGGAGGTTTGGGAGTGAATTTGGGAATTTCTAATTAGGTTTTCGGTTTTCTGAAATGAGGAAGAAGAGGCTCGGCTGGAGCCAATATTACGCGATTTTCCGACGGCTTCCGAAGGCCGCCTACGGCCCGTCGGAAGCGGTCGGAAAATGGCCGTCGAAAGCCATCACCCCCCTGTCGCTATTTAACCCTTTTCTAGTAGTGTATGTTAAACTAAACTTAGTTTTGATCTATCCCTTAAAATTTCAACTTTGATAGCTGCTAATTGGAATCATATTCACAATCACAACCATGCAGCATATGGTAGACTGGTTGTTCTTTAGAATCCCTAGTTCTATCACATTTCAAATTATATTATGCATAGACATTACATTCATTGTTCAGTCACTCACATTCCCTTAGGCAAATCATTCAAAATAACTTTTATAAATGCTGACAGTTCCAAAAACTCTCATCATGTTCTCCTTGATTCCCTCCTCTCTCTTCGGTCCTCTTCATTTCCATGGATTTTCCTAGGCGATTTCAATTATATGCGGTCCTTTTCTAAAAAAAGGGGAGGTAACCCTTTGATGCTCTCTGACATCTCTCCTCAAAACAATGCAATAATCTAATATAATCTTCACCAAATCCCAAAATCAAGCTTACTCTAAACTTGGAATAGTTGTAGTAGATATGCCAATAGAATTTATTGCAAATTAGATAGAGCCTACTTCAACTTATCTGCTTTCTCATCTTGGCTGTTATGCTTAAAAATTGGCAGTAGCCATTTGTACAGATAGGGATTGCAGAAATAATGCACCGGCCATAGTTCATCAGCGTTAGCACCGGAGTTCCTCAGATTTGAAGGCCATGGTACATTTAAGGAAGGGGATGTCACTGCTTCAAGGGAATGAAACCTTTGGTTGAAGAAAACTGAAAGTATTGGTTGTACATGTTTTGCGCTTGTACGAATTATTATGGGATTGAATTGTAATTGGATTGTTTAATTAACTTATTAGGGTTTACTATAGTTAGTTTAGAGCCGTTACCAGTTATTGCCTATATATATTACTGGTGCGTACGCATGTAAGGTGTGATAAATCAATAAAGTCAGTTTTTCTTTTTCTTATACTTGTGCATTTCTCTCTGATGCAACTTTCTATTATTCTTCTTGCCTCACCACCTTCACCTGATGCTCACCACCTTCAACCTGTTACACTTTAAATCCTTCACCTCTTGCTTGTTTCTTGCTTTACCCCCTTCTTCTTTTTACTTGTTGTTCACTGCCTTCCTACCAGTTTACCTCACCACCCTCTTCTAGTCCAAACTGTTTTCACCAAACTTCTCAAACATTAAGAAATACCACCCGCAACCCATCACTAACTCACAACACCATGTCTGACACCATAATCCAAGCCTTAAAGAATAAAGATCATAACATTTTGGTATCAGAGCCACAAGATGAGAAAATTTCTGACCCTCGACTCGATCCATGCCAAGAATCAAAGCTAATGTCCTCTCCATCAATACAACAAGAAAATGTTCTCCTAAAGGATCTTGAATCTTCAGCTCAACATTTAGAATCATTGGATTATGATTATTTACCCATCTTCTTTGATTCTTTAACCCTTGCCATAAAAAAAAGGTACACCTTCTTCATGATCTTCTCAAAAATTTACCTTTTGTGTTGGATTCTATAGTATCTCGAATTTGGAATATCAGTGCCTCTATTTGGAATGTCTTTACCAATGTTGCAGTTGTTTACCACTATGGAAATTTTGATCTTATAAATCAAAGTCAACTCACAAATTTGAGACGAGTTGCAAAACAATTACAAGCATTGGCTGAGTTTTATGGAAGTTCTAAATCCAAAGAATTGATATCTCTAATTGTCAATAAAGAAAAGAATACCGAAGACATTTTTGTTAGCATCATTTCTCCACAAACAACTCCAAAACTTGTTCCATCTTTTTCAGTTGACATGGTTTCTAAGCAATATTCTTAAACGAAAATAAAATTGCAAGTTCTACAGTGCACACATGTGAAGACCATGAACAGTCTATTATATATGAGGTAAAAGAAACTAGCCCAAATGTGCTTCACTTTGATGCAAATTCTGAAATAAAGGCAGAAGAAATTGATGAACCTGAATCGAATCTTCTTTGCTCTCTCTTGCATAAAGGAACAACTTTACAAGGATTAGAATCTCCTAAGAAAGATACTGTGGAATCCCTTATTAGGCAAGTTCTGGATGTTCAATTACCAAAAGATGATAGTTTAATTTCAGGAGTTGCTTGCATATCTATGTTATCACTTGGCATTATCGTAAAATCATTTTATGCATTCCAAGAACCGATCATGAAATCTGGACTGAAACTACTAGGCAACCTTGAAATGCTTGAGGATCAACTAGGCATGATCAACCATGATGAAAGAAAAATATTTGTGTTTGATCCTTGTGAGACTGAATATTGAACTTTGAGTGAACGGATTTAAACTACAACCTTGAGGACAAGGTTATTTTGAAGGAGGGAATTGTTATGCTCAAAAATTGGCATCAGCCATTTGTACAGACAGGGATTGCAGAAATAACGCACCGGCCATAGTTCATCAGTGTTAGCACCAGAGTTCTTCAGATGTGATAGCCATGGTACAGTGAAGGAAGGGGATGTCACTGCTTCAAGGGTTTGAAGCCTCTGGTTGAAGAAAACTGAAAGTATTGGTTGTACATGTTTTGTGCTTGTACAAATTAATATGGGATTGAATTGTAATTGGATTGTTTAATTAACTTATTAGGGTTTACTATAGTTAGTTTAGAGCCGTTACCAGTTATTGCCTATATATATTACTGGTGCATACGCATGTAAGGTGTGATAAATCAATAAAGTCAGTTTTTCTTTGTCTTTTACTTGTGCATTTCTCTCTACTACAACTTTCTATTATTCTTCTTGCCTCACCACCTTCACCTGATGCTCACCTCCTTCAACTTGTTACACTTTGAATCCTTCAGCTCTTGCTTGTTTCTTGCTTTATCCCCTTCTTCTTTTTACTTGTTGTTCACCTCCTTCCTACCGGTTTACCTCACCACCCTCTTCTAGTCCAAACAGTTTTCACCAAACTTCTCAAACATCAAGAAATACCACCCGCAACCCATCACTAACTCATAACACCATGTCTAACACCATAATCCAAGCCTTAAAGAACAAAGATCATAACATGGCCTATTCTTATCTCTCATTTTGCATCTCCTACCTTATCAGATCACAACCCAATCATCATTTCATGGGGCATGGTTGAAAAAAGAAATCCATTTTGTTTTAACTTTTTTAATTCTTGTACAAAAGATAATGAGTTTTCTTCTATAGTAAAGCAGGATTGGAGCATTCCAATTTATGGTAACCCTATTTCCATTTTGCAAAGCAAGCTCAAAAAATACCAAAATGAAGTTAAAGGCATGGGTGCAACACAGACATGGTAAAGGTAACCTTCTCTCAAATAAAATTAGAATTGAATTGCAAGAGATGAATTGTCTTTTGTAAAACGACACAGCAGATAAAATAATATCAGATAAGGTGCATTTATTAACTTCTAGCTTTCTGATGCAATAAAAATGGAATTGGACATGATAAAGCAAAAAAATAGGTTCTTATGGTCTGAGGCAGGTGATAAAAATTCTTCTATCTTTCATAATTCCCTAAATCTCAAGAAAGAAAACACCATCATTCACTCTCTTAATAATATGGATGGCAATGTGTGTAACACTAAAGATGATATTAAAGATGTTTTGCTATCATATTACACTCATTTTCTTTCTAATCCTACACCATAGCAGTCTGACATGTCCCCTTATCCCAAATTACTCTCCCAGCAATATCAAACATTCAACACATGAATCAATAACTCAAATCTCCATAGAAGAAATTAAACAAGATATTTTTGATATGAAACCATCTAGTTTGGTTGGACCAGATGGGTTCTTTGCTCATTTCTTTTCAATTTGCCTTGGAAATCATTCATAAAGACTTTATAAATGCAATTCTCCACTTCTTCAAATCTAATATCATGCTAAATGGTATTAATCACACTAAACTTGCTCTAATTCCTAATTTAGAGGTTCCTCAAGATGTTCCTCATTTTAGGCCCATATCATGTTATAATATCACTTGTAAGTGCATTACCAAAATTATTGCTAATAGAATGAAAGGATGCCTTGGCAAAATAATGTCTTTGAATCAGTCTAGTTTTCTACCTAGGAGAAGAATCATTAATAATATTCTTCTTTCCCAAGAACTCTTGAGAGGCTATAATAGGAAAATAGTTTCTCTAAGATGTATGCTAAAACTTGATATTCAAAAGTTTATAACACTATTAACTGGCCTTCCATCATCTCTATTATGTCCAAAATGAATTGTCCTTGCCTTTTTTAACTTGGTTGCACACCTATATCTCAACTACAAAATTATCTCTTTCCCTCAATGGTAAGAGTTTTGGGTATTTCCCTTCTACTAAGGGAATTAGGAAGGGTGATCCTATCTCCTATTATCTATTCATTTTAGTTATGGAGTTACTAACCAATATTTTCAACTAACTCATTAATGATGGAATGATAGATTATCACCCAAAGAGTAAGTATCATGGGATTTCTTCTCTCAAGTTTGCAGATGACTTATTAATATTTACCAAGCCTACTTTCAGTTCCATTAGTAATGTTTTTATAGGGCTAGACACTTTCTTTGGCATGATTAGTCTCCTTATCAATAGATAGAAATCACAAATTGGAATCACTGCCTGGACGTGAATGCGTATACTAATATTTTAAACATTTATGGTTTTCAGCCTCTTGATCCTTCTGCTTCCAATTTAGGAGCTCCTATGTGTACCTCCAAAGTCAAATCTGCTCAGTATCTTCCTCTATTTGAGAAAAAAGTGCTAACTTGATCAACTAGATGATAGGAAGCTTCCTCAAGCTGTTCGAATTGTTATTATTAAGAGAATTGCATTTCCAATGTGTACCTATATGTTGTCCCTTAAAAACATATCTCTGTGTTAAATAGAGCCTTTAATCATTATATATGGCATGGAAACCCCTTCTCTACTAAGTTGATATCCATTGCTTTAAAAAATTACAATTCTTTCTTAATCATGGTGAGATGGGTATTATAAATTTTCACCTCTAGAATTTAACTACTACTGGCCAATATTTTGATCATATAATAAATAAATGGGATGATCCATGGTCCCGATGGTCTCTGCATTTCAACTTGATGCAAAAGAATTTTTGGACCATTGATATTCCATTAGATAATAGTTGGTCATGGAGATGAATCCTCAAGCTTCGAAGTACCTTTCTTCTAATGATCAAATGTAGTACTACTGAATCATTTTGGCACTCACTTTCGAGTAGCACTAGTGCCATTCTCTCTTCCCTGATTGATTATAACCATGGAGCAATCACTGGTATTCTTGAAACAACCACTGCTAATGATTATGTTCATAATGACACTGTTTCTCTCCCTTATGTTAGTTCTTTTCATGTGAGATCTCTATGGGATAGCATCCATAGCTCCTTCAATCCGATTCATAATGCATATATCATGTGGAACAATAGCAGTAAATTCTCTGTCTTCTACTTACAAAGCCCTTTTGACAAGATCGAATCCCTCTATTTTTCCTTGGTATAAAAGGTTATGGAAATCTGGTCCTAGACCTAAAGATAAACTGCTTCAATGGAAAATTATCAGAAATGCTTTACATACCCAAGATAATTTGGTTAAGAAACAACTTATCAACACTTCGATATGCGAGTTTTGCCCACATTTCTCGAAAAATATTGGTCATTTGTTTTATGGTTCAACTTACTCAGCCATTGGAGGAGGGCCTTAAGGCACTATAACTTGCAATATCTAACCAGAGATCATACTTCTGAATGGATTTTCATCTTTAAGGCTATTTGATGGAGAACGGATGATTCGATCAAGTTGCTCAAAATTTTGAAAAGGGTCGTCCATGCAATCTGGTATGAAAGAAATGAGCGTACATTCAAAAGAGTTAAACTTCCTGTTCTTTCAGTCTTTCAGAAGTTAATTTCATCAGGATAGGCTCTTAGGGTTTAAATTCAACTTATTTATCTTGTTTGACTATTAAATGAATTTTTACTCTATGCGTAATATGCTTTTGGGCATTTTATTTTTCTGTTTGCAGGGTTTCCTACTTTTAATCTTGTTTTCGTTCAGCCCTTTTCCTTTGTAATTTTTTAATCTTCTTTTGTTAGCAATAAAATAGTGGACGGCTACTTGAAACACTGGCTTGACCTGCAAAAAAATACAAATTCATATATTTCCATAGTATGTCTAATCAAAACCTTACAACTCCCCTAACCTAGATGGGTCTCTAGAAGAAAAAAAAATAGTTTATATTATTTCCATATATTGACTTATAATGAAAATATAATCAAGTTCAAACGGGGTCCAGTATATCAAATGGATGAAGGAATATAATAAGGGATCATCCAAAACCATCTATACGAAATGAAGAACCCAAAGAATAAAAACATGCATAAAATAAAAGAAAACTAACTAATAAATGAACTACCTTCTTGAACGCTGCATACACCTATCATCAACACTACGTTACCCATTCATTTATTTTGACTTGAATTCATCTATTTTCCATGAAAGAGAGAGAAAGGAAAGGAAATTCAAATCTAGACAAATTCATGAAAAACTACTATCAAAATAAGGATTTTATCACCATGAAGATAATCTACCATTCAACCAAGTTTTACATCAAGATCTAGAGCAGTTCCACTTGTTTAAGTGGACATTGATTTCAAATGAGCTCAATGATGAGGGACAATCAGTTATCCTATGGAATTTGGTCGAAATTGACACCAAATTCCACAAAGGTATGTACTTTATCTCTTATGTCTGCTACTATAATATTTGTTTACAATAGTAGATCTTTATAGTCATGTAAAATTAATAATGTTCTAATTTCAGTAGGCATTTGAATACTTTGTAAATTATCGAGTTTCTTCAAACCATATATTCCAGATAAGGGTAGCGATAGCAATATTGATCAACAATAGCGATAAATGGTAGTGAGTATATTTTATATTTCTTATCAATTTTAATCCATTTCAATTGTATATTTTAACCGATAAACTTTATCAATTATATTAATTGCATAAATTTATCGATATAGATTACTTTAACTTTCTATAGCATATGTACTTACAATATTAGAAAAATTAAATATTACCATTTCATTTTTCTAATATGGCTCCCACTAGATTTTTATATTTCTCAAACCACAAAAAACATAGAAATCTTTAATTTCTCTAGTAGGTGTTAGGACTTGTTTGCCTTAGGATTCTGACCGTGAGAAAAACTAAATAAATCATAACCCCGCAAACGATGGATAACACCTCGTCGGTTGTATCATATACAACTCCTAACCCATGGTCTGTATCCTAGCTCAAGAAATCAAGAGATATTATTCACTCATACACACTGTTTCATGATGGCCGAAGTGTGATGCACGTATCTTGAGGAAATCTCAACAAATACGTGTAACTTACCTTATTCATTCTATATTAATAGTACTACACATAACATCTCTATTATGAGGAAAGCTAAACAACTAAGGAGCATGCAAGCAGTGTATTAATATATAAATAGTAGATGACGGCTTTATCTTAAACATTTATAATCTTTAATATATCTAATTTAGTTATATAAACTTATGGAATAATGTATTTCTTATGAGATACCCCGTGATTCAAGTGTCGGACACATCTAAAATCACGGTATACGTACTACACGTATATATTTATCCCTTAAGTCTAATCGGGGTTTGTTATTGTTCCACCTTTTATTATGCATTCATATTATATAATTTTTAATTATTATATTAATTTTACAATTTTATTAACTTATATAATAATCTTATGTATAACCTTATATAAATATAATTAATTAAATTATATTTAATTGATTATCTAGTTAACATTTTAATTAATTATATATTAGTCAGTTAAATATTTTTAATTGAATATGTATATTATAACATTTATAGTCATATACATATACCTTTATATACGTGTGTGTTATATTATATATTAATTAACATTTAATTAATTATTTAATTAAAAATTTAATTAATCATTTTATTTTCAGAAATTTCATATATACTTACATCATATTAAACAATAAAAGATAATGTAACTTATATCATTATATATTTTATATAATTTAATTAATTGACTATTTATTTAATTTATTAATCTAATTAATAATTAATTAATTTTGAAATTAATTTATAAGTTTTCAAAAATAATTTTGAAAGTCATATTATAACATTTATAATATTTTTATTATTTTAAACTTAACTTTTAAACTTAAAATTCTACTTTAATTTCAAAACAGATTTTGGAAATTAGCCCAAGGCTCAAATTCAGATTAGATCTTTTCTATTAGGGATAACCATTAGGCTCACTTAACCTTTTGGGTCGGACGGATAGCCAGGTAGTGTAGGGTATCTGATTATACAAACCCAGTTTAGACGCTACTTTTCTGGATACCCTACTAAATGATCAAGCTTGATTAGCTGGCCCTAATATGGCTAATTTAGACTATTGGACTTTGATAGCATTGTAAGAACGGGAGCAGTCAGAAGAAGGTAAAATGGGTGAATTTAAAAAAAAAATCCTACTTTGAATCTATTGGGCGTATGAAGTCCAAAGATATATTAGATTCAATCTAATATAGTTTTGAATAAAATTATATTTTATTTAAATTATTTAGAATAGAGTTTGAATATTATTTAAATTTACTTGTATTATAATGAATGTATCTAATATATTCATATGTGTATGTGTGTAAAAGTAACAAGCAAAAATAATATAAATAAAGAAGCATTTCATTTCTCATTCTTAACTTATACAATTAATTGACTGAAGATATGGCCATCTATATATAGAGAAAAATCTTTTATTTCTCTCTCTATAATTAGAATAATTGACTTATCAAATGACATTTATGACTAAATTTACAGATGCTTTTGTTGTCCAATGTTTTGATTAATAGAATGTATGTTATGTGTGTGTGTAACTAAAGAAGGGTTTTAAATGAATTTTACATTATTACACAAGATCTATTTTACAAATCTGAATTAAACAACACATTTATATTTCGATGTATATGTAAATATTACAAATTAACATTCTAGCAACATATATTTGTGAACTTTAAAATTTATGATACATGCATAATACACACACAAATATGTGAGCGCGCACACGTGGTGTGTGTGCACGCGCGCATGCATGCATGTATGTATATATGTAAATAAGTTGTATTCTAAATTAACAGTTAGACTAAATTTTTAGTTTGAAAATGAAACTAGAGCTTGGGAATTTTACAAAACTATAAATTTTGAAAAGAGGTGTTTACAATTTAAAATTTACATAAAAGTTCATTCATAAATTTTAGATCAAAACTATTCATTCTTGAATAAACAATAAGCAAAATAATAATATCCAATCATTAACCTACAACAGTAGAAAATAATTTTTGAAATAAGAATTAAAATACAATTCATTCGTGATTCTGTATGTATATATTATAAAATCAAAATTAGATCTCAATCAAATTAGCTTTTAATAATATATATAAAAAAATTTGTAAAATTTCCAAAACAAAAGGAAGACTTGAACAAGTTATGTATAGAACAATAATAAATAAACAACGGTGACAAGGATTCTAAAAAATATAAATTGTGATGGACAAATGTTGTAAGGGAATAGATAATATATGTAGATCAGAATGAATCTAACATAATAGACATACATTTAATTGAGAAATGGGTTATTAATTCACATTTTGCAAGACGTAAATTTAAATATATAATAAACCACACAAATCCAAGCATCCAAATATATGAAACATATAAATGAATTAACTAGAAATTTACCTTGAGACGTTGCCAACGAATCACACTTTTGAACCATGAATCAAAAGTCCGAGATTCCATGAACCGATCTTCGGATTTTACAAGAATCAAAAGCCGAGGATCACCTTTTGTTATTAATTTTATTTTGGAACTCTAAGCCTTGAAGGCCATGAAAATAGCATGTACCTTTAACTCAGTATCAACCGGTTGAATTGATATATTGGGACGAATAATTCCAACAGAGTCATGTTCTTTTGTAAGAGTTGTAGTCCACTATAATTTTTTTTTTTTTTTTGGGCGGTGGTGGTATGTAATGCAAGTAAAAGCAAGTTCGGTTTAAGCATGATAACAAGAAAAATTCCTGTACTTTTCTCATATTAAGTTTTTGAATGATATACAGTTTTATTTATCTATCATAGTTGATCACAATATCCAAAGGATAGAGTTGTTAGATCATGCTCGAGAGCTTGCAGGCCAGCAGTGTACCGGGAAGTTGGATAGTTCTAGGAAGATCGAACATCTCACATATGCTTAGAGTTGTAGCAGGAGACCCAATTTGTTGCTCAAACTTGAGCGGAATGTTTCAGAAATGAGGTCTAGCTGGAGTGCAGAAGGGTTGATCCAGGTTGAGTAAGGAAATTGCTGGATAAGTAGGTCTTTATGACCCCTTGTAGATGTGGATTACATCCTTATTGGTCTCTAAGTACGTACTCAAATGATTTCGTATGGGAGATGCAACCGTTTACCGTGTTGTTTGATGGAGACGATCAATTGCTTCTCTTGAGTACCTATTCTTTCGAATTTATCCATGCAGTGCATCAAACTACACTAATGTTTCATGTTTGTCCACGTAGATTAACTCGGTGAAGATTGGCGTAACATGCATTAAGTGCATGTGATAAAGAAAGAAAAAAAAGAACTGTTCGAACTTTGAAGTCCAGAGGTACTTTAGGTAGAAGCAATAATAACTTGGAGATGGAAAAGTGGACCAGAGTGAGTGAAGAAAGGTGTAAAATTTCATACAAAGGTTCAAAGGTTCCTCTTTTAAAAGTAGTAGGAAAGAAAAAAGCACTGTACTCACTGCCATTTCCAAACTCACACGTGAGAAAGGCAGTGAACTGTTTTGTTCTCACCTCAATCCAAGATCTATGACCAATCTTTGTTTATTTGTCCCTATTGCTTCAGAATTCCATGAGAAAATTGAATTTCTTTTGAGGTCTTAACAACAATTCACTAATAGTTTTGTAATCATCAAACGCATGAAGATAATACATCTATCTATTCATATTTATACAAGGTTAATGCAAGACCAATGTAACAATCGCACTTGTACAAGTTAGAAGCTGTATCAAACATAGTTAATTTCGACATGCGCACATGATTAAAACAATAAAGAACAATTGTTAATACAGCACACCAAGCGTCTGCAGATTGGTTATGTTTAGTCGTTACAACTGCCTTACTATTGAAAGGTTTAAAGATTTCATGTTGCTCAGATAGAAAACAAACTCTAATCAATTCTTGCACTTAATGGAAAAACAAAATGTGGATGGTAGCCTTAAACCTACTGAATCCAAGTGTGTTTGAGTTGCTAATATATAATATATGAACAATGTCACTAAAATTCAATTTTTTAAATCAAATAATGTACTTAATAATATTGGATCAGTCAGTCCTCTCATTCGGAAATTAATAGGTCTACTTTCTACACATTATGATTGTCTGTCAAATGTTAATATAGTACTAAAGATGCTATTATAACTTTACCTCACTTTCATTGCAATTTCACTTAATTTGAGATTCATGAACGGGAAGAGACAAAGAAAGAGTGAAGAAAGAGAATGGGCACTGAAAACCACGGCACACTTGATACAACAGAAGAGTACATAGATTTCAGATATAGACTTATATGCATACAGTAAAGAGATTGAGAAAGTGAACTTACATTTATTTCTTTGTCTTTATATTTATTTCAGGAAACTGTTTCTATTTATACTGACCTCACCATATTTTTCTTCATTTCTCTCTCTTGTGTAATAATTCTTGGGAGCAAAATCTAGTGGATGCACATCCAATTGGCATTCATATATCACTAACTTCTGAATCTTGCTAGATTTCAAATGCAAGAAAACAAACTTCAACCTATTGTAGGACATAATTTAATTAGAGGAATAATTTTAAATCTGTGTACAGATATATAGAATCTGGGTGTAAGATATTTTTTTTGTAATATGAAAGAACAAATACCATGTGTTATATAGCTTATTTATGGAATATACATGCATTCCTATATTCTCTAAGACTTGTAATTAAATAATTAACCAAATCTTAACTACTTTAATCTGATTCTGCTTTAATTTGGTAATAATTTTAGATTGTGATTCTCACATGCACATTCTTTCAAGCCTTTTCTTTGGTGACTGATCACCAACCTAATGGTCGTTAGTTTTTAATTCATATTGTAACTATTATTCTTTAGATTAGTTACAAGGATAAAACATCTGATTATGTAGCCGGATGGATTGAATGCAATTGATCTTCTAAACATAAGAAATTCAATTACTCTTTAACCTTTCCGCATATAAAATTGGAAGTTACACGCATAAGTATTCTTGATTAACTTATCTATAATTTCAGATAATATGGCTGACCTTAATTAGCAAAAAGATTTACAAAGACACCGAAAAACAGCAGCTCCAAAGAGAATCCCCATACCACAAGAAGGAAAGTTATCATATACCATTATCATCAGTACCTCCACCATCTTCTTTTTCTCCTTTATGTAAAAGAACTCAAAAGCAAGAATAACTTATAAAGATGTAATTACTTCCACAACACATTATAGCATGATTATGTTGCACTACAATAAGAAACCAAAATCAAAGAAGTGACAACATATATTTCAACACAAGATGTGATGAAAATCAAGTTATAAAATAACACACTTGAACAAAATCTATCTTACATAGAAAACCTTGAAAGAAAAACAAAAACTCAAGAATTTGGGGACACCCAACCTTCAGTCACAACCGATGAGTTCTCATCAAGATTTTCTACCCTTAGCTTTACTTGATATTGATTTTTACAAGCTTGGCAGGTCACTTGCATCATAGTCGAATTAATCATTGTCATAGATTGCTCTCTTATAGCCATTGCCTTACTAAGCTCGATTCGTGCTTGATGCCTTAGCCTCTTTGCTTCTGCAAATTCTCTCTCGGCCATTTCTCTCTCTTTTAATGCATGCATTATTTGTTCTCTTGATTCATTTTGTTTGTTCCTAGCTTCCAATGTAGCTTCATCACCACTAGCATTGGTACGAGTATTCGATTGAAGGCCTATCGTCAATTGCAATTCACTACCATTTGCTTCATTATTTAAACAAGATGACCGAAGGTTCAAAAGCTTATGGCGATGAATATTTAGATCATATTCAGATGTAGTAGGCAACAGTTGTAGTTCGTAGTTTTTCTTTCGAGATTCCAGAAGATACGGTGCTTGGAAATTTGTACTTTGGAAGAGAAATGGAGGTTTTAGGTTTGTTGGCCTAACCTGTGCGATGTTGCTTAAGTTTGTATCACTCGGGCTTGATGAGTTTGGGTTAGATCCAGTGCGCGAATCTTGAGTGTCATCGTGTTTTTTCGTGTTTGATTGAGTTCGGCTTGCACTGCATGAATCTTGGTGTTCTATGAAGCTCTCAACCCTTGCCATAAATTAATTTAAATATTAGGTTTTCACAATTATATTCAATATTTAGCTAGCATATAATGGTTAAAATCTAAGGCCTGCATAAATAAAAAAGATAAGAAGACAAATCTTGAACTAGCAACTGTCACATGACCATCATTCATCATTTAGTGTTTGATATCAAAGTGTTACCTTGTTGCAAACCTAATTTCATATTCAAATAAGTAATAACCTAGATGAAAAAATACCGGGAAAAAACTCGACCACAGTCGCAAGAATGGCCCCTAGTGCCACAAGTCTTAAGATGAGCTTTGAAATCGGAGTGAACAGCATAGGCTTTAGAACACTTAGCACAAACCCATTGCTTATGATTACTGTGCTTCCTTTTGTAATGCTTCTTGATGCCAACAAGGTCACCGAGAGCGTGGCATGGATCATGATGAAGACAGCTTGGTTCCGGGCATACGAATACCCGTTTCCGGACCTCTGGGGTATCCCTCTTTAGAAGCTTCCATGGAACCTTATGTCTTCTTCTATGCATTTGTAGGTTTTGATCTCTTTGGAATCCTTGGTTGCAAATCTCGCACACGTATTTGTCCGATTCAAGAAGTGTTCTTGGTGACAGCGCCACCACTTCTGCGTCTGGGTCTTCAGTTTTATTATAATCAAAATTAGAAATTCTAGAAATTTACTATAAAATTTAGAGATCAACTGAGTTTATGTAGATGGATCATATACCTGGCGTTCCAGCAGGTCTTCTTTTACGCTTGTTGGCATTGTCTGAAGGTGGAATCAAAGAAGTAGTAAACATGATTTTGGTAGTTCTTTAGAATAAGTATGATTTCATGGATTAAACATAAAGATTGTTTTTAATCAATTTATATGTAGAAAAAGGATCATGCAAAGGGAGAGATGAAAATAGAGAATAATAAAAAGTGTGGGAGGGACTGAAAATGATGAAATGATGGAAGAAGAAGAAGATGATGAAGAGAGAGTACTTGGATTTATTAGAGTTGGAGCTGTTCAGTTGTTGTATGTTAGTGAAGAGTACTGGAGTACTTTAGTGAAATTATAGAAATGGATTGTCGGGCTAAACTCATAAATTTTAATCTCTAGTTTGAAAATTTTATGTATAATTGTGCAGATCAATTGATATCATTTGAGAAAATTTTGAGCTGTTGAACATTTTTCAAATACATGGTTTATTTCAACCATCAGATAACAATTTGATCCAAATTCTTCTATAAAATGTTAAGGAGGACAACTGAGAGAAGAAAAAGGTGGTATGCATATTACAAAAGAACAAAAGCATTCAGAATTTTGTTGCTTGTAGAATGGAGTAAATTACACGCACAACCCAACTTCCATGCGTTTCATGTCATCGCTAAGTCATAATAAAAAAAAACTAGCGCTGAATTTATATTTAATTTTCTTATCATATTCCTTTCGGTTTTATTATTTATTTTTTTCAAATTCAAAGTTAGAGTTTGATCATCTCTCTGTTATTTTTTTCAAGTTAAATAAACAAATTAATAAACATATAGAGAATATTATATGGGCACATGGACACACATGGAACTAAGATAAGATTTGAATTTAACTTATTGCATGGTTCAACTACAATTGGATCTCCTTAAAACCACAAATCTATGGCTGACAATTAGAATCGAAAACCGCAAACATGAACTAAACCGATCCGAGAAGACCCGAACTCAATATGAATCCAATGGACCTCGGATTAGATCCCGAAGATGTTAAAGACTATTTAAATCAAACCAAACTCAGCCTGAACCGACCAAGCCTAAAAGCTCAGACCAAAAAATATAAAATATATGCATTTTATGTGTTATATCTATTGCGTCAAAAAATGATACAATACCCCACTATCACATGAATGCACCAAAATATGTAAACCTATCAAAATAAACAAAAGACAAGAGCACTATTTTTATAGTGATTTGGCAGATTTTTCTTTTGCCTACGTCCACTTTAATTTTATTATCTTATGTTTTCTCTCCAGAATACAATGATTACTATTCAAATCCAAGAATAATCTAGTAGATTTCGGATTACAAGAGTTTGGGGAAGAGAATATAGAAAAGGAATTCCAAAAGGAAAAAAGACATCTCAAAGTTGTAGGTAGCTTACTATTTATAGGTGATTCAACGCACCAATCTCGCTATTCGGGTCTAAATTCATCCAAATCTTCAAAATCTGGCCATTCAGTAGGGTCGAACATGCCATGCCACACGAATATCATGAAACAAATCAGGTCGGTACCGACCTGAATTTATGCATCTAAAGTCGATTTTCTCTTATTATTATTAAGCTCCTTTCATCCATCTCTTGTCATTCCAAGTCTCAAAATCATGTCGGTACCAACAAAATCATATCAATACCGATACGATTTTGTAGTTCGAAAGTTCGTCAAAATTACCGAGTTTATTCATATCATCATTCTAGATAGTTCTAACAATGATGGCATGAATCATATCGATACCAACCTGATTCACATTTATGAAATTTGGCCAAATTTTTTATTTCTTCAATCTAAACATCATCCAAGCTCCTTAACTCATTCCTTCATCAGTTTGCAGTCTATTTCATCTTTTTGAGTCTATTATATGATTGTGGAAAATTTGACGGTGACACTTGCCCCTTAAAGTATGCATTATGTATGTAAGGTGTGCTTTGCTCAAGAAGAGGTTCCAAGAGTTACCAGTAATTCGTAGTTGAGTTCTCCGGCTGTCCATCATCCAACTTGTAGTGAATCATCTAGTTCCTTTGGATCCATCTGCAAATCAAAGTTCGTTCTAGACTATAACAGATAAGGACTTTAGTCCTTGCTTGAAGGTTAATCATAAATCATAATCATTTCATGTTCTCTCAAAGTTATCATATCAAATATCATTACCAAAGTCATCCCATATTCGCTCGGGGTTAAGTCATCATATTTCAATGTGGTCCCGTGTTCGCCTGAGATTTAGGTTATCATAAATAGATATCTATATCATCCGGTGTTCGCTCGGGATTTATCTATCTTAGGTTAATTAATTATACACACACATATACATACACACACATACATACACACACACACATCGTAATGGTGCATTGCCATCGTTTGGAACCTTACTTATAATTCATCTAGTATCATCTAGCATCTTATTATAAGTAGGCCCAACCGAATCAATGCAACGACAATATTTAATTAATAAGCTATCATTATCAAATCGTACGATGTTCAAACCCTAAGGTCAAATTTATATCTCTTCGGATCGCACGGTTTACATCTAGTTTAGGGTCCGATCTCTCTAGACCGTACTATCAATATCCAATCTAGGTTCTGATCTCTCTGGATCGTATATTCATGATGAGTCTAATCGCTCGTTTCCGGTGAAGGGATCCATCGTCCAAGAAAATTCATCTTCTCACTCTCTGATGAAAAGACTTACTTTCCCATACAAGTCCATTCACTCTCTCTGGCAGTGGCACTTGTACCTTATGGTTCGTTGCACCGTCCTTCGGTCGGAGAAAACCATGCCCAATTAGTTTATATATTAGTTATCATGTTCAAATAAATTTTAGAATCAAATATTCATTTATGAAAGCCAAATCAAATTAATAAAAAAAAACTTCCTAATTATCCATCCAATCAATGATTACTTCCAGACATTCAACTTAGAACATGCATAGAAACCAATCGAGGTCATGTGCACATTTAAGTGGCCTGAGGGTAACATTATCTTACTTGTTCAAAGCAAAAAGTAAAATGAGGGAATCGAACTTGATTCCTACCCATCTCAATCATAGGATAATCATTCTTGACCTAAATCCATGGTCATATCCTACTACATTTGCGGTAGATGGTGGTTGCTCCTACTGCATCATTATGATTTGGTTCCTCACGTATTATTGCAGTCGGTCATTTCAGACCTGCTCTTGTATCAAATCTCATAGATGCTTGCATTAGTCTATTTCATACTCATCCATCTCATGAAAAAGACAAAATATTTCATATCTTTTATTCCGACCCATGGGTTCTCTCTTAGTTGGCCTTCGATAAGGGATCTGCCCCTTAGTATTTAGGTATATCATCACTGGGGTTTCTGTTAGATCAGTGTATAAAGGTAATTTGGGTTCTCTCCTTTGCCGCTTTGGTCCTCCGATGATATCGTCAGCTTTCCGCTTTCCTTTGTCCTTGGTATATTCTGCTCCAGACGATCATTCATCATTCACAGCATTAACTTTAATGTTTTCAGCTTCAACATCCTTATGACGTAAATTTCTCTCAGATTCATAGTAAACACTGTAAGATCCATCAGTTTATTCCTTTCCAAAGCAATTCTGAAGTCCGTCTTACTTGCAACTCCAGATATAATCGCTTTCAGAACTATTAATGGATCTGGTTTACGAATTGCAGTGGCTGGTGTGTTAAATCTGGTCATGTAATTTCTTTAGGTCTCAGCTCTTTGCTTCATACTTGTAAGCATCATCACATTCTTTGGTGGAGAAATCTGAACTCCAAATTGTTTGAAAAATCTGTCTGCCGATCCGACCCATGTACTTATGAACCCATCCTCTAACTACCTGAAGCACATAGCATCTAACTCTGTCAAGTACAACGGAAAGCATTATCCCATTATCTCTACAGAAGCACCCAACACCTTGATATGTCGGATGTATCTTATTAGAGGAACGTTCGGATCTGTCCTCCCGTTGTATAGTTACAACATCAGTAGATTGAAATCGAGTGGAATCCTTACGTACCAGATACTAGGGGTAAATGTAATTTTGTTCACATCCTCCAAGCTATGGTCTAAATTTCATCTCTCACTATTCTTATAATCATTTGGAGTGTTGTCATCTAATGGAAGTCTCTAATCCACAGCTTCGTTCTGCCCCATGTTCCTACGATGAACTTATGGTTCCCGCTCATGTTGTTGTGCACCTACATTTTGATCTGCATTTATGGCTCCATAATCGCCCGCTCTTGGCATTCCATCCCATCCTAAGTTCAGATCCACTATGGTCCCTTATAAATTCATGTCGATATCGACCTGATTATGATTGGTATCGATATGGATGGCTTGTGGTGGCTCAGTTATGGTCTGCTCTGTTCGAACTTTAGATATTCTTGCATTGGTTTCTTGTCTCTGGTTCTAAATTCCAGGTGCTTCGGTTGTTTCTTGTTATCCCATCCTTCTGAAAGATCCATCTAGCTTTTCCTGCTATAAACTATCATTCCATCTTGCATCTTTTTCATCATCATTTTCATATCCTCTCTAATCACATAAACTGATGGATTTAAACTTAAGGATACCTCTTGGCTACCCTCATGCTCTGGTTGACTTGTATTGGAACTGGACTAGCCCTCAACGGAAGTTATGAATGAATTTCAAAAAATTTACCATAGTGGATCTTTTATTGGGTCTATAAAGTCTAAATAAATTAGAACATTTCTAAATTTCATTTAAATAAAATAATTTATTTTATTTAAATTCAAATATATTAAGATATGAAATAAATTTTATTTGATTTAGTTTATACATAAATGTACCACATATACATATATGTGTGGGTGCATGTGTAACATAATAATCCGTAAAATGTATAATATGCACATATGTAGATGTTGACATTTACATCGCAACAGACATATTAGCTCATTTTGTATGTCATGTATGTTGTGCAAATATGTGCATGTATATGCATTACAAAATATGTATACACACACATACACACATACATACAGATATGTATGTATAAATATATTATATATAATACATGAACATAAAACATTTATACATTTTTTTTTTGAAAATAAAAGGAGAGAGAACAACTTATATATAGGTAAATATATATATATATATATATAGAAAGAGAGAGAACAATTATTAAAAATTATTTATAATTTAAAATTAACTTAGTTTTGCAAACATAATAATTTTAGCATTTTAATTTGTATATATTACGAATAAAATAATATTTTCATCAATAAATAATCAACATATAATAATCTATTGATGAAAATTAAAATTTTACAATTTTAAAAAATCTAGGATTATAAAATAGAGCTTAAAAAAAATCTGAAGGATTTTTAAAGTTGAAATTTTATTTTTGAAAACAAATACATTGATTTCGGTAATAATTATTCAATATAAAATAATGTATTATTAAAAATTCAAAATTCAAAATTTTAGAAATTCCAAAATCATGAATAAAAGATTAAAAAAATAATTTAAGAAATTTTCAGTAAAATTATTATTTTTAATAAATCATAAACATGTTTTCTGAAATAATATTAATTACTAAAAATTATAAACTTTATTGAAAAATTCCTAAATTTTTTATATATGTTTCCGAAATGATATATTATTTTTTTAAATATAAAATTAAATTTTTAATGTAATAATTATTTATATATAATAAAAAATTCAAAAATTTTAATAAATGTTAAATTATAAATATGAATATATGTATGATAATTAATTTTCAAAATTTTGAATTCATATTATATAAATAAGTGTACTAAACTTTTAAGTCATATATATCTTATATACGCATATATGCTATTGTGAGAGAGAAATATAAACTAATATATATATATATACACACACACACATACACACACACGAATTTATTAATAAATATATATATATAACAATTATTAATCACAAAAATTGATTTTTTACAGTAAACAACATTTGTCTATACATAAATCAAATAGTATAATAAACAAATTGTGCACAAAACCGAACCGATTTGTGACAACCACATCTACTTACAAAATCTCACCTAACTAAACATATAGTAGCAATATATTTAAACAGATATGAAATTGCTCATTATAGGATCATAGAATATAATTTAATTACTGTAATATGAGTTAAAATTAGCAATTTAATGATGCCTTTGAATCCACGTTGAAGCAATGACTTCCCTTTCTTCTACTGTTCTTGATTCACCAGATTGCAAGTCCGTAATCATCGATCTCTATCTATCGAATAGTATTATTTTAATTCGAAATATATTTAAGAATTTTGAAGTGGATTGAGAGCTATGTTTTAATCAGCTAATGGTGGCCAAAAAAGTTCATCATTATTTTTACACACACACACACACACACACACATATATATAGTTGTATTAGAGAGAAATGAGGAAAACCTTTTTACTCATTCTCACTTGATTTCAACCCATTATCTCCAAGCCAATTCCCTATGTTTTAGCCACCCCTATACCATCCCAAAACTGAAATTTTGTAGCCTTATTGATGGGCCTTAGACCCATCTAAGCCCAAGCCAAAATACCATGCAATTAAATCTAATTTAATCACTTATCGATATTGTATAACGATCGATACATTTATAATTATTATAAATATATATAACATTATTTATTTCTCAAATCATATTCAAATTTTATAATTAATATTTCATAAAGATTTAATTAATTTGATTAATTTATAACAATTACAAACTAATTAAATCATTCAGTCTTAAGGGAATTCATCATTTCGGCTGTGTAACTCTTGGGTGAAAATTTGGCCAGCGATTAACATCAAACTATTCTAATGTTAACGTTCACACGTCACTTAGCAGGTGATGTCACATTATGGCCAAATTTATCACTTACTCATTTTCGGTAAAAATCCAATTTTAGTTTAATAAGCGTTACCCGGTTATGACATTTGTTTACACCAATTCTCTTCGTCAAAACTACATCACTTTGGACTTGAAATTTGGTGATGGTCAAAATTCTAACCACATCCACATTCAACTTTATAGTCCAAATACAAAGTTCTTGGTTCAATAATAACAATTATTATTAACCAAATGCTCTGGCCAGAGACTTTGGCTTTGAGTTGACTTTAATACTAACCGCATATAATTGAGGAGACGAATCCTCTCTTGAATAGTGCTTCGCTTCCAATACTCCCACTTAACCTGGCTATAGTCACTCGATGGACGTCATGCCATGATTTGGCTATAATCAAAGCAGGGCTTTCATATTGAAGATCCACAGTATTCCCAAGTCGAGAGAACTGTGTAAATCAGTCACATCGATATTTTATGTTTGACCTTAGTTATATTAACCAACAGAAAACTATCGAGTGAGCTGTTCCATAGTTTTCCAATAACTATTAGTACATGATCCCTAGGTGCCCGTAGTAGTCACGAGTAATACACTATCCAACATTTGAAGAGCATTACGTACTCCTGTCTCAACGGATACATCAATATTCAATCTCGATGCATCTTGACTAGGAACATTTAAAACGGTATATTTGTTTCGTTGTGATAAATTACTCACGGTTACAACACTATAACTACTATAACAAAATATACCGTTTATGGATTTTTCTATTAAATATACTTTAATTTAAGTTAATTAATTAATATAATCACATTATATCAAGTATATAATTTGAAGAAAATACCTTTTATTTCGAACAAGATTGATCAACGAGTTAGATATATGTAACAAATTACATAATTGCCCCTAGGTCATACCCTAACTCTATCAATCTCCCATTTGCACTTGGGATCAATTATGGATGCTAATTCCAACTTCTCCAATCAATTTTCTCAAAACCAATTAGGTCAGTACCTTAGTGAATGGGTATGTTGTTATATTTTAATTATCTACTTTGTCGATTAACTCTTTCTAACACTGATAAACTGCCTTTATCATGTGGAACGATTCGAAGTATGTCTTTCGACTTCTAGTGGGCTTTAAGTTCTATCATGACCAATTTCATAACATTGTTATCTTATAACAATATTATGAGATTCTCAATGTTTGGTATCTCCTTTGGCTCAATTATAAATTTGTGCATTTATATCTATATACATTGGTTTATTGTAGCGCTATTCAGGTTAATATTCTCAACATTTCGTTGAATCGACCATAATCACTTTTATTTTGAAACATTTTCAAATTAAAAATTTGAACTTGAATTTATCATGGACATGTTATACTCGATATCACTTGTAAAAGTTTGTGTCCAAACGTTCCATCATAATAAGTTCGTTCTTTCTATAAACAATTTCTCTAGTAATTCATAAATACGCGAGAACACCAAAAACAACCATTTAATGATATCAATTTGGATTTCAAATTTGTTCCATGTATCAAATACATAAACAAAACACAATATCATACACAACATTATCTATATGATAATTTCTATTGCTAATGCATAAGGAATCTAACTTACATGTTCTCTTTTTAATAGGGTGCTCATGTATATCGTTTTCGGACAATCCTTATATCTTTTATGCTCACCATAAAAGACATCATTTATAATCCAAAATTGAGTATTAAAATAACTAAAGTTGATTTTAATACAAGCATGTTGGTAAATCAACAACGTGTTGTTTACTTATTGTTAGAAATATCAATGTACTTTTTAACGTTCTTTCTTATGAACACGCGCTTCCTCTGCACTTTGATTGAAAATCAAACTATTTTATATTTTTATCAAAATACTTATTCAATCTTGATGCTTATAAAATGGCACATTCGTACCATTTCTTGGATCATATCTAAAGACTCACAAATCCAATATCGCTCCCACTAACTTCAAGGCATTTTTGGTTAATATGCGTAAATGGCTTACTCTAAATTATTATTTAAAATTTTCTATTTCAATACATAAGTACCAAACACTAATTCTTATCGAGCGATAATTTTGTGAGTAAATCTGAATTAACTTGAGCATGTTGAATACCGAATCTGTTATGCTAATTTCAACAATTGAAATTTGCGATATTATTCTTATCAACATTGCACATTATATTCCAACCACATTAGTCTTTCTAGTTAAGAAACAATCTCGGTCGATGGATCACATCTCTTTGGTTACGACCACCAAAATCATATTTTGATAGCGTATTTGAAATTCTTTCAGATTTGCGCATCATACCGTATAGAGTCAACAACCTTAATGGTTTAATTGAACAACCGAGGGTATTGTATATTTTCGAAATTAATAAGAAACTCATAGTTTCTTTTTGATGTACAAGAATACTTATTAGACATTCTAATGTTATATGTTTATTTAGGTTAGTTAATTTCACTTCATCTCATATAATCCATTCTATCTTTGGATCGGATCCATTTCCATTTAATTACCAAAAATTTCTCAAAAAAATTCCTTCATAATGAAGTTGATATATCTTGAAACAACAATTGTTTCTTAGTGCAAATAGAATCGGGATTCATAAACGCTATATGAACCTTTTTATTTATAAAACTGACTTTAGTTTACAAAAATTATGTTTAAAACATAAATATGTCATTTGATGATAGGTCTTTCCAAAAAAACTTTTTGGAGATTCATATAAGATCCCTCATGAACAATTATCACGTGCAATCTTTTGGCTTGCACAACCTGCAAATTCCTTAGCCTAGGATATGTTGGGATTTCTTACAAACCCTTATCTTGTATGATTTTGTAAACCGTTGTTTAGACGAAATAATATCGACCTTGTGTACTACTCTTAAGTACATGACCTTACAGAAAGAAACCAACTCAACTTTACTCATAATTAATCGTACGTTGTCCAACAATGTCTGATTACTCCTTATTAATGCATCATTATGTATCGCATGGAGGAGTGACTTATGAGATTGAATCTATATTCATTTTTAGGTACATTTGTAACTCTTTCCAATATACTCACTTATTCGATCAAATCAAATCATTTTATTTTATTGCATGTTATTTTATTTACTTTTCTTTTATATTCTATGGTTTTATCACAAACTGCACATGTTCATGTTGATAATAAATCATCGATGAATATAACAAAGTATGTGGAACCCTTTTGGTATTAATAGACTTATGATTGCATACATCAATATGTATTAATTCAAAGAGTCCATCAACTCTTATGATGCTCCCACTGAATGGGTGTATAGTCATTAATTGTTTGAGATATAATTAACCTGTATCATATGATTCATAATCATATAATAAAATTATTTCTCAAAACTACGGTTTAGTCTATAATTCTAAAACAACTGTAAATAATATTAGAAACATATGTATTTTTGTTGCATCACTTTTACTATGAAAACAAATTCAATAATATAGTTCTATTTCATAATGAATATTCATAATACCCATATTGGAATATAGTTATATCTATTTTCAACCAATACCAAAAATAAACTTTATTTCACAAATAATGTTCAGTACATTTTACGAAAACAATTTTTGTAATTTGATGCAATCATTAGGTGCTATATGGCATGCTCCTACTATTTCCACCATTACTATAATGGCATACTAAATTTAGAGGTCCACCATTCACTTAATATTGTTTACTTATTTCATATGCTACATCTAGCTTACAATGGAGAGTTCTTTGATCAAATATCTGGACTCAAAGAAATAAATGTTATAGAAAATAATTTTCTATATGAAAATACATTTTGGAATAAAAATCATATTTCATATTCCCATATTAAGTATCAATTATTATTACAATACTTGTTTCTAATGTTTCTCTATGAAGCAGAAGTGACTATTCATCCTCTTCATTTCAACTTTACCTTAAATTACATCTATTCTTATACATTCGTTTTTCTTTCAAATGGTCAAACTATTAAAAAGAAAACTTTACTATAATATCATAAGAAACTTTTTACAAAAGCACATTTGATTATTCTTAACATTTAAGACATCAAGTACGTTGCACTTTATGTAAACCGATCAAGATGACATTTCAACGATCAAGTTATTAGATGTATCTCGTAGTTTATGGTCTTGTGTTATATTAACACAAAATTATCCTTTTGAAATCATTCAAGTTGAATACATGATCTTAAAATACTGTTTATTAGCTTACTTCGAATGAACTAACTTTATCGAAATATTGTACCACACAAACTATGAGTGTTCACCATATAACATGTATATGTGAAAGTACATGGATCAAATATCTATAGTCTTGAATTGCATTTAGAGTTCAAAAACTCATAAAATGCAATACATGGTCTAAACCGAATAAACATATAAGTGACCAACTTACGAATATATTAAGTAGTTGAAATTAGGCACTTGCATGGGTAAAGAAACATTATATAACATGCAATAAGAATTATTAGTATGTATACATTATATTTCTATTTGTCAACTTTCAATTCTGTTTGTTTATATATGTTAATTAACAAGCATTTTATCAATCATATTAAATGCAAAAATTTATCGTTGTAGATAATTGTAACATTATATAGCATATGTTCTTACAATATTAGAAAGGTTAAATATTACCATTTCATTTTTCTAATAAGGCTCCCACTAGTCTTTTATGCTTCTCCAAACCCTAAGATGAAATATAGAAGTCTTCCAACTTCACTAGTGGGCTTTAGGACTCGTTTGTTGTGGTATTCTGACCTTGAGATTGCTCAACAAATCATAGCCTCACAAACAATGGGTAACTCCTCATCGGTTGTATCACATACAACTCCTAACCCATTTTTCCTTGTTTTAATCTCATTTCGACCTTGATTTTTCTTAACAAGTCGAAAGAGATTATTCACTCATACCTACCATATCGTGATGGCCTAAGTATAGTATATGTACCTTGAGTTTTTTCAACAAATACATAGAGTTATCTTACCTCATTTATTCAATATATTAATAATACTATTCATAACATCCCTAACTTGACTTTTCTCAAAAACTAAAGAGTATGTAAGTAATTTATTAATATATATATATATATATATATATATATATGGTAGAGGACAACATTATATTGAAGATTCATAATCTTCAATATGTATACTGAATGATATCGACTTATAGAATAATATATTTTTTATGAAATACCCAGCGATTCAAGTGCCAGACACATCAGAATTCATGGTATATGTACATTTACGTAGTATTTATTTCTCAAGTCTATTTGGGTTTCTTTAGTGTTCCACATTTAGTTTATACACATATCGTACAATTTTTATTGTTATATAACTTTTATATTTCATATTACTTATACGGTAGTCTTACATATAATATATCATTAATTAAATCATATCTAATTAATTTTAATCAATTAACTCTTTAATTAATTTTAAATAGTATTCCAATATAATTTTTGTATTGGACATATCTACTATAACATTTATAGTGTATACTATAACCTTTATAGTGTAACACACATATATCATATATATGTGCATTTTATTTAATTAATTAACCTTTAACTAATTTATTCAATTAAACCAATTTTATATAAATTTATTAATTTCAGAATTTATCTTGTATACATACATGCATACTTATGTTAGCTTAAACATTTTAAAATAACATAACATATATCAACATATATAATACATGCATACATACATCAATTAATTAACATATTTAATTAATTTATTTTATTAATCTTATTAATAAATTTTAAATTATTATATAAATATTTTCAAACATTTTGGAAATATCATTATCCTTTCAAACATTTTGAAAACTTATGTAGTATTATAATTTTTATAATAAACATGTTTTATTTTAAATTTAAATATTAAATTTAAAGTCTTTAACATTAATTTTCAAAATTGTTTTAAAAATTAGCCCAAGGCCCAAATTAAGTTGGGCATTTTCTATTTGGAGCAACCTTTGGGCTCACTTTGTCTTTCGGACCAAGCCGGTAACCAGGTAGGACAAAGTACTTGATTACCCGATTCCAATCCTAAATATTACCTTTCTAGACACTATAATAAGTGGGAAAGCTTAATTAGTTATCCTAATATGACTAAATTAGACTGCATAAGCTATTGGACTATGATGTCATCGTTGGAACTGGACTAGACCGCAGCGGAAGTTTTGGGTAAATTTCAAATTTTTTACCTTATTGGATCTTTTATTGGGCCTATAAAGTCTAACTAAATTAGAGCATTTCTAAATTTCATTTAAATAAAATCATTTATTTTATTTAAATTCAAATATATTAAGATATGAAATTAATTTTATTTGATTTAGTTTATACATAAATGTATCATATGTATATATATATATATATATATATATATATATATATATCCATGTGTGTGTGAGTGCATGTGTAACAGAATAATCCGTGAAAGGTATAACATATCCATATGTAGATGTTGGGATTTACATCGCAACGGACATATTAGCACATTTTGTGTGTCATGCATGTTGCCTAATATGTGCTTGTATTTGTGTTATAGTACACACACACATATGTATAAATATAATATATATAATATATGAACATAAAACGTTTATATATGGATAAATAAATATATATATATATATATATAGAAAGAGAGAGAACAATTATTGAAAATTATTTATAATTCAAAATTTAATTAGTTCTGCAAACATAATAATTTTAGTATTTTAATTTGTATATATTATGAATAAAATAATGTTTCAATCGATAAATAATTAAGACAAAATAATATACCGATGGAAATTCAAATTTTACAATTTTCAAAAATCTAGGATCATAAAATAGAGCATAAGAAAAATATAGAGATTTTTCAAAGTTGAAATATTAATTTTAAAAGCAAATACAATGATTTCGACAATAATTATTTAATATAAAATAATATATTATTATAAATTAAAATTTAAAAATTTCAAAAACTCTAGGATCATGAACGAAAGGTTACAAATTTTTTTAATAATTTTTCAATTGAATTAATGTTTTTAATAAATCATAAACCGTTTTTTTGAAAGAATATTAATTATTAAAAATAATAAAATTTATTGAAAAATTCCTAAAATTTTTCTATATGTTTTTGAAATGATATAATATTTTAAAAAATATATAATTGAATTTTTAATTTAATAATTATGTTATATATAATAAAAAATTCAAAAATTCAATAAATGTTAAATTAAAAATTATGAACATATGTATGATAATTAATTATCAAATTTTTAAATTCAAATTATTTATAAATATGTGTACTAAAATTTTTAAATCATATATATGCTATTATGAGAGAGAAATATGCACTAATATATATATATATATATATATATATATATGAAATTATTAGTAAACATATGTAAAACAATTATTAATGACAAAAATGATTTTTATAGTAAACAAAATTTGTATACAAATAAATCAAATAGTATAATAAACAAATTACGCACATAACCAAACTGATTTTTGACAGCCACAACTACTTACAAAAATCTTACGTAACTAAACATATAGTAGCAATATATTTAAACAGATATGAAATTGCTTATTATAGGATCATAGAATATAATTTAATTTATATGAATTAAAATTACCAATTTAATGAAGCCTTTGAATCCATGATGAAGCATGACTTCCCTTTCTTTTACTGTTCTTAATTTGTCAGATTGCAAGTCCGGAATCACCGACCTCTAACTATCAAATAACTTTATTTTAATTTGAAATATATTTGAGAATTTTGAAGTAGATTGAGTGCTATGTTTTAATCTTTAAGTAGAAGGTAATGGCGGCCAAAAGAAGTTCATCATTATATATATATATATATATATGGTTGTATTTGAGAGAAACGATGAAATTTTTTAACCTATTCTCACATGATCTCAACCCATTATCTCCAAGCCAATTCCCTATGTTTTAGCCACCCCTAGACCTTCCCAAAACCGAAATTTTACAGCTCTAATGATGGGCCTTAAACCCATCTAAGCCCAAGCAAAAATACTATGCAATTAAATCGAATTTAATCGCTTGTCGATATTGTATATCGATCGATATATTTATAAATATTATAAATCTATATAACATTATTTATTTCTCAAACATATTAAAATTTTATAATTAATAGTTCATAAATATTAATTAATTTGATTAATTTATAACAATCATAAACTAATTGAACCGTTCGGTCTTAAGGGAATTCATCACTTCGGCTGTGTAACTCTTAGGTGTAAATTTGGTCAGCGATTAACATCGAACTATTTTAATGTTAACGTTCACACGTCACTTAGCAGGTGGTGTGACATTATGGCCAAATTTATTGCTTATTCATTTTCGGTAAAAATCCAATTTTAGCTTAATAAGCATTACCCGGTTATAGCATTTGTTTACACCAATACTCTTCGTCAAAACTATATCACTTTGGACTTATAGAATTTGGTAATGGTCAAAATTCCAACCTCATTCACATTCAACTTTATAGTCTAAATACAAAGTTCTTGGTTCAAAAATAACAATTATTATTAATCAAAATGCTCTGGCAAGGGACTTTGACTTTGAGTTGACTTAAGTTGACTGTGATACAAACCGCATATAGCCAAGGAGACGAATTCTCCCTTGAATAGTGTTTCACATCCAATACTTCCATTCAACCCAATTATAGCCACTGGATTCCATGCCATGATTTGACTACAATCAAAACGAAGCTTTCATATTGAAGATTCGCAGTACTCTCAAGTCAAGAAAACTGTGCAAATAAGTCACATCGATATTTTCTGTTTGACCTTAGTTATATTAACCAATAGAAAACTATCGAGTGAGTCGTTCCATGGTTATCTAATAACTATTAGTACGTAACCCCTAGGTGCCCCTGGCAGTCATGAGTAATACATCCAATATTTGGAGAGCGTTACGTACTCCGGTCTTAACAGATATTCAGTCTTGATGCATTTTGACTAGGAACATTTAAAATGGTATATTTATTTCGTTGTGATAACTTACTCGTTGTTACAACACTTTGTAACTACTATAAAAAAATATCATTTATGAATTTTTCTATTAAACATACTTTTAATTAAGTTAATTAATGAATATAATCATCAAGTATATAATTGGAAGAAAATACCTTTTATTTCGAACAAGATCGGTCAATGAGTTAAATATATATAACAAATTACATAATTTCCCTTAGGGCATACCCCTAACTCTATAAACTTGGTCCTTTGATTGCTCTAGTAGAGGGCCTCTTCATCTCTTCCAAACTTCAGATCCAAGCTTTAGGTTTTCAAATCTAGTTCTTTCTCATTGAAAGCACTAAAAAAATATTATGTTGGAAAACGGCATGATACCCCAATATTAGACGAACACACCAAAAAATGTAAATCTATCAAAATAAACAAAGACAAGAATACAATTTTAGAATGGTTCAACAAACTCTCAAGTCTACGTCTACTTTAATTTTATTATCTTATGCTTTCTCTCTAAAATATAATAATTACCACTCAAATCCAATCACAATCCAGTATATTTCTAATTTACAAAGGCTTGGGGAAGAAGAAGGTAAAAAAAGGAGTCCAAAAGGGAAAAGGTCCTTTCCAAGTTGTAGGTAGCTTGCTATTTATAGGTGATTTCATGGTACCAACCCAACATAGAAGATCATACCAAAATATATAAAAATATATCATTTTATGTGTTAAATCTAATCAGACCCGAACTGACCAGACCCAATCTAAACTGAACCTCGAGTTAGGTCAGATCTAGGTTTTAAAATGTATAGTTTGGACCCATAAAAATTGATCCCTTAGAAGAGAGATCTGTCATGTCCAACTCCGACTCAAAGGGTTCACTCTAGTTCCCACCTCTATATAAATCTCAAATTCTTGTCATGTACTCGATGATTTTATGTGAATTCACATTAAAATTAATTTCTAGTACACATAACCTTAAGTTCTCCCGCTAGACTTCCTCCTCTACACTCCTTTGATTTTTCATGTTGCTCAAAATCGAATGAAAATTTATGTGTTTTTTTTAATTGTACTTAGGAGAACTCGACAGATAGGTAAATTCCTAAGGGGAATTAAGTTGTATCTGTCAACTTCAACTCATGGCACCTATAATCCCTGACACTGTTTTTCGAGAAATGTGTGCAAAGCAAGGCTCGAACCCAAATCCGTTACTAGACTGGTAAAATTAATGTCTTTGTTTTTATATGCCTCAAGATCATCTCCATAAAATTTTGGTTAATTTTTGTAATCCAAACCCATTAAAAATATTAACTCGAATTGAAGTTTAAAATAAATTTTTTAATGATCATAAATAGACGTAATTTTTTGAACATCTTAGAAGCTTTAAAATGATCTTTGTTTTTGTCGACATGAAGTTCATTGCGAAGATTAAACATCACCAAGTTTCATTTGATTTTGAGTCGTATAACATTTAAAACCATAGGGTGTAGCAGATCCAAAAGCTCCTACACGTGCGCATGCGCATACACAAACATATATACATTTATATAAATATGTGTGCACACATGCGTGCATGCACGTGCATGCATGCATGCACGCACGTGCACACCTACATACATGCATAAATACATACATACATGTGTGTATATAATACAAACATCTATTTACATGCGTACATCTATACAAATATGTGTGTGTGTGTGTGTGTATAGATGTGTATGTACGTACGTATGTATGTATGTATATATGTACGTATTCCCTTTCTAATAAATCATCTTGAACCCCCACTTCACCTTTTTGTGTAGAATGAAATTCCAGATACGAGGGAAATTTTGTAGGTATGTTATATCATTAGCAAGGCCATCTATGCCAAATTTGGAACTATGTCATAACTTCTTTCCCCTTAGAAGCTACATTTCAAATCGATATTTGAAATAGATATTTTGGATGGTTCATATTATATGATTATTTTTTAAACCCTACTCTAAGGAGTAGAGCTAGAGGATACACATGGTTCGCCACAGCCGACCCCACTTTATAGCCAGCTCAACACAAAACATATGACCATTTTAAAGGGGTTAAAAGCTTCAAAATGGTTTTATATTTCGCACAGATGACCATGACAATGAGTATAATATATCCATGAAATTTTACTATGATGCGGAAATTATTTGTGTAAAATAATGAAGAGGGGATTGAAGGAGGATTTATAAGGAAATAGTTTAAATCCATCCTTGTTTATATATAGATTGAAGGGATTTATAAGAAAGGGGACATAAATTCCTCTACTATATGATAGAGTTAAGAGTATGGCCTAGGTGCAATTATGTAATTTGATTGTATGCTTAACTTCTAGTAACAACCGCCCTTCCGGACATATGGATTCAAAGCCTAAAGTGATGTATGAATCTGCATCGTTCTAAGAAGAATGGATCGTTAGGTTGAGATAGTTTGTATGGTTTAGAAACAAACATAACTTTAAACATCTACACTTTCAGATCTCACGACAAAAGGAATAACATGTACATTTGCAATGAACCAAATGTCTCTTTTTAAACAAATAGTGACTAAATTCAAGAGAAAAACTACGAAAAGTTCCTAATAAATAACTAAAAAGATAAATAAATATATGTTTGACTAGTACAATAAGGTATAGATTGAACAATTGAAAATTAAATAACTCTAGTTCGCATGGTCACCTTCTTCATGTATCTTACTCTAGTAATGTCACCCTACCACCCTACCAACCTGTAAAGTAGGCATAAAGAGGGAAAGAGAAAGGGGGTCAGACAAAGTCTAGTGAGTAGGAATATCACTAATGGTATGGTGCTAATAGGCTGATAAATTATCATTTACAATCCACATAATCTAGTTGTTTTTACCTGAACATGCATACCTGCACCCAACGAGTTGGCCAATTTATATTATAATACAACAACCTATAATACCCTTAAAATCCAATAACAACCCACATGGATGATGAAACCATGCCTGTCTGCAGTGAGTGAAATAAGTAGATTTCATTTTTTTTCAATTTAAATATTATTAGACTTATGAAGTTTAAATGTATTTATTAGATCTGATCAAATTACTTAAAATAAAATCCAATTTTATTTTATGATCAGTCAATGAATTCAATTATACTCATGTGTATATATAATGCATGTACAACTTATAATATGGTATGTGTAGTTAATATGTACGTATATAGATGTTAGTATTTACATCTATAAATGACACATTTGCCATCCACATACGCTTCTTCTTTCTCAAAATGATTATTTAAACAAGTGTTATGGCATGCGTTTCGCGCGTGATAATAGCATATGATTTTCGAGTAAATTGATTTTTTTTACAAATTTAATGTATTTATCGTATTTAAGAGAAATAATATTTAAATATCTAACTATGTTTTTGTGTTGGAATCATATGTAATCGGTTTGAAATTCATTTGTATGTTGGAACATTTAATTTTTTGTTAGGTTGCATTTTTGTTTCTGTTATCAACTAATAAAGAGTGAACACATATAGGAATTTTAATTATTAGATCATATATTAAGTGATACTAAGTTTGGTATATGTAGGAGAGCGTATTGAATTTGTAAAATAGTATGGTTGCTTGATCCTATTTTTAAGTGATAGTAACATTTGGTAATATCTATAGAGATACGTTTAGATACTTTTGTGGAAGTTTACGCTGATAGCAAAAACAGAAAGGAAAAACCGGTAAGTTAATAAAATTTAGTTATATTTTTTTCAAATTTTTTGAATAATATATCATTTACCACTTCAGAAGTAAATTTATCTTTTCAGCCATAATCATCTTTTGAAGGGGGATTTTTTATCGTCATTTGTTGATTTTTGAACATGTACACTATCTTCCACTAAAGATGCTCTTAGAGATATATATCTTTTTGAGTCGACCTTTGCTTATCAGAGTGTTTAATATCCATTGATGGGATGATAAATTGTGTTGTATGCTGAAATTAATTTTTTAATATATAGATTTTGTGACGCCCCACCACTATACCCACGCTAGCCAAGAACACTCCGGAGTAGTGCTGTCAACTAGCACGGAGAATAAGGCTGTTGAGGAGCGACCATCCATGTAATTGCTTATCACACGGTGGCTATAAATAATCTTCGGAAACAAACATAGAAATAATCATATCACAAATCAGTCACAGATATCCATATCACAAAGGCGGAAGAAGATATGAATATATAACTAACACATGAAAGTGTACATCAGAGTAGTGGTCAATAAGATCCACGATAATACAAAAGAATAGCAACACGTGCTATACAAAAGAATACAACTATGAGTCTATATCTCAAGTGTATACAACAAAAAAACTGCTAATCTAAACAGTTAGCCAAAAGTCAGAGTGATGAATCCCTGGGAAGAAGTCAAGCAGAAGCACCTGTAACATCTCGGTCTGACCCGAGTATTATTTAAGAAAATAATAAACGGATCAGTCTAGCTATAAATATCAGATGACATGATATAACATAAAAGATACGGCATAAACATAAACATCCATAACGACATACCACTATAAGTATGTAAATAATGATCAACAGAAGATCAATCAATAAGAGATAATCAATATCACAAGAATCTTCTCAAAGATTCGAAGAGGGCATCATACCCTAAACTTGTACTCATAACAAGTCAATGACATAAATTCCAGAAATCAACACGAGAAATCCAGAAATCATAAAAAGGGAAAGAGTCCTATCACATGACGGTCCGAAGACCAAGGGGAGCTACCCCGCATGTGTGAATGGAATCACACAGATTGAGGTCAAGACTAACCAAAAAGCAGAAAGGTATGTGTGAATGGAATCACACAAGTGGTGTCTAGTCTAACCTTGCTATGAAAGAGACATCGCGCAATTGCTAGTCTAATTCATAAAGCGATCATCAAGATCAACGAGAAGTGTCAATTACACTAAGCTAGTAAATATAGAAGTTTAGCTTCATGTCCCATAACCACTTGCTTAACTTAAATATTTACGAACAAACTGTAAATCTTCACTAATAAAATTGTCACAAGAGGTTCAATCGAACAAGTCCAAGAATTAACCGACGAAGTGAACGCAAGCGTTTCATACCACTTGTTTTACTAAGTCGTTTAATTAGATTTCTCATCCGAGTGAGGTAAAGGCTTGTATATACTAATAGATTGGAAAACGGTTTAAGAAAAGAGCTTTGTTATTAAAAATAGAGTTGAAATTGTTTGTTAAAAGAGTTTTGATATTTACTACTAGTATTGAAACCTTTATATTATAAAGTGACAAAACACAGAAGCAATTGTAGAAACAATCAGTCACAAAGATCGCATACGGAGATGCGAATAAAATCCAAGGAAATCAGCTCTATGTTTTTCAGATAAGATCCCCTACGGAGGGGGGGTCCAGGGGGGTGGCAACCCCCCAAGGTGGGGGTGCGGGGGCAACGCCCCCGCTTACGGGGTTCGACCTGCCCGGTCAGGTCGTGGGGGTCCAGGGGGCAGCGCCCCAACCCAAACGGTACGACCTAGTGAAGAAAAAATGAGGTCTAACGACCTAAGGGGAATAGGGTCGAGCGACCTAATGGTTGCGACCTAGGGGTCTAAGGAGTCAAGCGACCTAACTGGAGCAACCCTGTGGTCATGCGACCTAACTGAAATGGCCAAGCGACCTAACAATACCACAGGTCAAGCGACCTAACGTTTTAAGGCCGAGCGACCTAATTAAACTCGCGACTTAATGGTGTGAAAGGTGTGCGACCTAACATGTTACGACCTAAGGGTCGAGCGACTTAGTGGAACAAGGCCATGCGACCTAATACTTGTAGTAGGGTTGGGCGACCTAACGGAGTAAACGGTCGAGCGACCTAACAGGTTATAGGTCATGCGACCTAGTGGGTTAACGGCCTAACGACCTAAAATGTCGCGACCTAGCGACCTAAGGAGATAAGGGCCGAGCGACCTAACATTCGAACGACCTACGACCTAACAGGCGAGCGACCTAAGTGTTACGACCTAAGAGTCGAACGACCTAGCGTGGAAGCGGCCTAAAAGCCAAACGACCTAACGACCTAAGGTCATACGACCTAGCGACCTAAAGCCATACGACCTAACGACCTAAGGTCCATACGACCTACGACCTAAGGTCTATTCGACCTAACTCCGAAGACGTTAGAAATGGCCAGGACGACCTACGACCTAAGGTCCATACGACCTACGACCTAAGGCTCAACGACCTAATTCCGAGCCTAACGACCTAACGCTGCAGGGGGAATTTAAGGCCAGAAACGACCTACGACCTAAGGGTTAGGTCGCGAGCGACCTAACTCCGAACACATGAAAATGGCCAGAACGACCTAAGTGCAGAAAATTCACCAAAACGCTAAAAATTGGAGTTTTTCGCCAATCCAATCCAAACCAAATGCAAATGTGCATGCAAAAGTGATAGGGAATCATTCCCAACAGTCCAATATAGTTATAGACTAGATTTGTGAGATAAAAATCTCACCTTTGCACTAAAGTTTATGAAGATGAAGCTTGAAAGCAAGGAGAAGCAATCCAAAGCTTGAATCCAATATCTTCTACTTGAATTTGGAGTTGAATGTTGGATTTGCAATTGAATTTGTGCTTGGAGTTTTAATTTCCCATTCCCTCCACCATTAATGCCAAAGCTCGATTAGTTAGGAAATTTATGAAGAGTGAGGAGAAGAGGGTTGGAACTTGGGCTTAATAGGCTAAACTAACCCAAAGTCCAAAGCGGGAAATGTTAGTGAAATTTCACTAACTCCAAACCTATCGATGTTTATACTTAAAAAGTTGTAAACGACATTTCGAACTCAATGGAAGTGGTCTCGAGTCCTAATTTGACCGTTTGCAAAAAGTAGCTTTTCGGACCAAAATCCGATTAACGAGTTAATATTTAAATAAAATATTTAAATACAAACTCGATAAATATGCGGGTTGTTACAAATTTAGTAATAATAACGTGACGACTAAAATGTACTTTTAAACATTTTTTACAAGAAGCATAATTTTTATGCATATATAAAAAAATAACATGAGAAAAGAACAAAATTTCATCAATCAGCTGATTTTATGTCCATAAATAATATGTAATCATGATATTATTTTGAGAATATATATAACAATGCACTTAAATAAATAATACAAACAAATTCAAGTACAAATTACATTTTTAATATGAAAAAGAAGTGCAGAAGTTGCCGTCATAGAAATGAATTTTTTTTCCTTATAGAATAAGACTGAAATATATTTAAAAATAAAAAATAACATAAAAAAAGAATAAATTTACATCGATTAGTTGATTTTATGTCCGTAAATAACATATAATCAAGATATTATTTTGAGAATACATAGAGTAATGCACTTAAATAAACAATACAAACAAATTCTAAAAAGTGCAAAGTATGTTTTTAATATACAACAGAAGTGTAGAAATTGCAGTCAAAGAAATGCTCTTTTTCTTTAGAATAAGATTAAAGTATATAAGTGCAAGATATGGCTATAGTATAAAGCATAGTTTTAGTGGTATAATTACACTAACATGAAGCTGTGATATCGAAGATTAATGATGGCGAGCAGCTCAATGAGGTGTGTCCAAAAAGAAACATTGATGGTGAGAGATTTGAATGGAGATGACAGGAGAAAGAAGTGGAAAAAGAATAGGGGAGGAAAGAGATGTGAATGTAGATGGATAGAGTGAATGGTGATTATAGAATTTGGTAGATATTTCTAGATGCTATATTTGTGTTATGAAGTTTGAATATTTCTATGTTGGACCGATTAAGAGTTATGCATGCATGCCATGTCTATTTTATCTCATCCACGGTATCTTAATTTATTCGTTCATTCAGAAATTTTTGGATCAGGGTGGGAAAAAACTAGTCTAGAGAAATCTTAACTAACTGATATGGTCAAATATTATGTAACGTTATACATGGTATATTCTACCGAGTGATGTCTAATGGTCATAAATACTCTAATAGGTTATTTTTTTTGAAAAGTTAATAGAGCGATATCATTGCTATATATATATATACACACACACACACATAACATGTTATATTTTTTAGTTTACAAATAGAATTATACAACGTTATATGGTGGCTACTCATAATTGCATAACGTTATGTGGTTGCGGGCCTTAATTTTGTTATGCCAAATTAATGCTTATTTATTCCGCTTTCCCACATTTTATCGTCTTCCCTTAAATCTATTTTCACACTTATTAAGTTTCTCGTACATATACATTTTGATACTTGTAACATTTATTCACAGTTTAATGCATAACCTTGAAATTCGTAAATCTTCAGAAATGATATACAATAAATCAAGATATATATTCATTTGTTTAAATTAATTAATCAGAATCAATTAATTAATCGTTTTCAACATTGTAAAACTAATTCTGTTTTGATATTTGTATTATTTATTCACAGTTTAATGCATAACCTTAAAATTCATAAATATCTATATACGGTATACAGTAAATCAAGATATACTCATTTGTTTAAATTAATTATACATTAAAATATAAATTTTCCTTGCCTTATATATTCATAATTGTATAACATTATATCAGCCACTTGCTTGATGTGTAGTAAATTGATATAATAACAACATTATTGAATTAATGCAGATTAATGCTTATTTATTTCACTTTCCAACATTTTATTCCTCTGCACTTAGATCTATTTTTGCATTTATTCAGTTTCTTATACATATACTTTTTGACATTTGTATCATTTATTCATAGCTTAATGCATAACCTTGAAATTCATAAATCTCCAGATGTGATATACAATAAATCAAGATATATATTCATTTTCTTAAATTAATCAATCAGAATCAACTAATTAAATTGATATCTGTATCATTTATCCACAGTGTAATGCATAATCTTGAAATTCATATATATATATATATATATATATATATATATATGGATATAATAAATCAAGATATATTCATTCGTTCAAATTAAATATACATTAACATATATTTTTTGCATGCCCCATATAAAGGGCAATTTTGGAAGTTCTCGTTCGGACTAGAAGTTTGTGCTTTCAAGCCAACTATTAATAAAGATATGTATGCATTTAACTATATATATTAAGATAAAAAATTAAAATCACAAGTTGGCTTAAACAAAAGGAGATCAAGGGACAAACTCTCCTTAATTTACTCCTTCCTTTATTAACATTTACTAGATTCAGATTTAATAATTCAAATCCCTCTTTGACTATTTAAAATAAATAAATTTATGTATTGTATATATAAAGTTATCTGGATATTAACTTCAGGTCTCTTTTTGTTGTTTGAAATGTAAAGCGGCTATCACTACTTTTTTGTAAATTAGGTCATTACTTCTTTAACATAACGCCCGACAAACATCACTAACCGCCAACTCATTTAATTCCAATCTTAAGATTTAATAAATTTTTGTAGATTAATTGGATTTAAAAATAGTTCTCGCCATTAAATCACAAATTTAATAAATTTTCCAATGATATTCATTGTTGAGATCCAAAAATAAAATTTTTGAAAATCATAATTTTGCATAGCATTTTTAATTGTGTTCATATAATGTAGTTATTTGTATTATCCCTTTGTAAAACTGCATTTATGTAACTATTTATTTTAGATGATATATCTTTTATATAGTTATTTTTAGCTGCATTAAAATTATGCAGTTATTATCATTTAACCTAACTGAAACAATTTTCTTTTTTGAATTATGTAATATTGATTGCTATTGAATTTTTTAACTACATTTATGTGATGTAGCGATAATTTTGGCAACATTTGATAATTTTATTTATTCTTAATGCACTTTACAATTTAACTACATTAAGAAACTGCAATCACATTTAAATGTTTTAATAAAATGCAATTATATTTTAAAAGCTTAGTTTGAATTAATTTAGCTATATTTATCTAACAATTTCAGATTGCATTTGATAATTTTATTCAATTCTATTACATTTACAATTTAATTGCATTGAGAAAATGCAAGTTATACAGTTACAATTTAACTGCATTAAGAAAATGCAGTTAAATTTAAATGTTTTAAAAACATACAATTAAAATTTAATAGCATTTTTTAATTAATTTAGCTACATTTACATTGTTGCATTTGATAATTTTATATAATCTTAATGCACCTTACAAATTGACTACATTAATAAAATGCAGTCATATTTAAATGCTTTAAGAAAACGTAATTACATTTTAACAGCATAGTTTGAATTAGTTTATCCGTATTTATGTGATGCAGTAATAATTTTGGCATCATTTGATAGTTTTATTCAATTTCAATACAGTTATACTTCAACCGCCTTAAGAAACTGCAGTTAAATTTAAATGCTTGAAGAAAATGCAATTATAATGTAACAAAATTTTTTGAATTTTCAAAAGAGGCCGGTTTTTAAAAGTATTGGCATAAATAGGCCACTCTAAAAACTATTTGCAATTGTAGGCTAGTTTTGGCCAGCTCAGCGATGAGCTGGCCATTTTTTTTAAAATAATACAGGGCGCATTTGTGAAATGTGCCCCTTATAATTTATTCAAAATTTTTTGGTAGACTTGTTTTATTCATGTGCTAGTGCTACAGATGGTTTGCAGTACAAAGAGTTAAGGGGACACTTGAAAACTATTGCTCAAGATGCACATGTTTGGATTGAAAAGAGTTTATGAGATGTAAAGGAAATTTGGGCTCTATGCAAGGATAATGGTGGAAGATTTATGATGATGACAACAAATGTGTCCGAAAGTTTTAACGGAGTTCTAAGAGGTGCTCGAGCTTTGCTAGTTAAGTCGTTAGTAGCATGAATGTTTATCGTTTAAACGACTATTTCATGAAACGTCGTTCTGATGTCGATAGCTGGTTTTAATGGAGTTCAATGAGTTAATAAATGTTGCATTCATGAAATCCAAATCGATAGCTGGTTGTCTCTCGCTTTTACAGGTATAATATGAATAGTTATATTTTCTATACACTCATATATAATATTTGATTCTAATGTATTTAAATTTTTGATTGATTTTACAGCTTTGGGCATAGACACATCTTCCTATTGGTCGTCCAAATGTGACTTCATCCATGCAGATGGACAGGACATTGCCTTATAGTGCAAAGTAGTTAATTTCCAACTACATTTACATGTGTATATTTTTGTACTAATAAAACTCTAATTTTATAACTATTCATATAGGTGGTTTGGTTCAAAGAGTTGGGTTGAGTCTCCAAAGCAGGTGGCCACTTACTATCGCAATCAACTCAACATGTTAATAGATGAAGCTGTTATATGGAATCCGTACACATAGGATGTGCTAGTCGATCTTCCATAGACATGTCTAAGTGGGATGCATAGTTGGCTATATAAGACACCTATAATATGCAAGCGAGATGTAGAGATGTATAATCCTGATTGAGTGATGCGACAGTTTGATCTTCATCAACACATACCTGATCCACGCGAACCAAAGCCGGATTTGGATTTGTTATCGTCCAGTGGAACGATAGACATAACTGTATCGTACACCAATAGTTTCCTACCATTCCTATTTCGAGATACATGACTTGGTATTGGTCCATTACTCGAAGATTCATTGTTGTAGATTGAACTTCTCACGAACGAGCATACACCGCTCGTGCACCGCTTGTGCACCGCTTGAGCAAGATGTGGTAAATCTTACATTATCATGATATATTTAGTTCGTTGGGTTAAATTGTTCGTTCACTTGAATTATGTTCCTAGATTACCCAAATGAGAAGTCCAACCACGGTGTCTTGATTTGAAGAAACTTATTGACACACTCCTTTTTAGAAATCGATTAACACGTCCAAGCTCTTTCGAACAAGCTATGCAGACTAGAGAGCGAAGAACTAAAAGAAGGAATGATATATACCAATCGCAACCTGTTGGACCTTCTCAACACCCACCTACTCTAGACGATCCAATCAACCACAGTATTCCTATTTTTAGTTTACTATTAGTTTTCTTTTGTAATCGAACTATAACTTCTACTTTAATTCGAATGTAATTGAATTTTAATTATGTTATTCTTGAATTCATTTAATGGTAGTTATATTTGTTGGCTTTTACGTGGATAAACGTTTGCTGTTATTTAAGGTTGCATTTGGATTTGGATTTTGTGTATTTGGATTTGGATTATTTGGTGAAGATTGTTGTTCAGGTTTGGACCTGAGATTTACACCGGCACATTTGACAGACGCGCCAATGTAAATTATAAGGGGTACATTTAACGAATGCGTCTCGTATTATTATTTATTTAAAATGGCCAGCTCATCGCTAAGCTGGCCAAAACTAGCCTACAATTGCAAATAGTTTCCAGAGTAGCATATTTATGCCAATACTTTTAAAAACTGGTCTCTTTCGAAAATTTATTTTGAATTAACTTAACTATATTTATATAATGTAGAAATAATTTTGGCATCATTTAATAATTTTATGTAATATCATTGTATTTTATAAATTAATTACATTTAGAAAATGCAGCTATATTTGACCTTAATGCAGAATTAACTACATATTAAGAAAATTTGTTTGTAAATGCATTGATATAATGTAGTTATAATTATGCATGTTTGTTATTTTTGAACCTTATGATTTGAATGATGTAACTATAGTTGAATTTTGAATGATGCAAATTTTAAATATGTTATTTATATGAAAAAATTATAATTTTTCAAAAAAATTCAATGACTAGATATTTACATACGCATAACACATATCATTTAAAAAATAATAAAATTTGTGATTTAATGGTGAAAGGTTCATTGATGCGATATTTCTACAAAACTTATTAAACTTTAAGTATAGAAATCAAAATAAGATATGAAATATGAATATAGGTGTGCTGCAAAGGAAAAACACCGTCAGGGACCTAATTCATATAAAATTATAAGGAAGAGTATTTCGCATATTAATTTTTTTTGTAAGGACTTTATGTACAAGTACCCTAAAGTTTTCAACCAAAAGATTTAATTTGACAAAGTCAAAACTTTAGATTTAAAATTCAATATAAATAAAAATCTAACTTTGATTTGGTAAATAATTTATAAGACAAACTTCCCTAAATTCACTCCTTTATTCATTACTATTTAGTAGATTTGGATATAAAATTCAATTGCTTGTAATTACAACTTTTATATATACATTTGGAAAAATAACATTTTCAATGGCAAATGATTTTGAGACATTAAATTCAAAACATTTGAACGATAACAACTATTTATTAGGATATTTGAAATCTTTAATTGTATATGTCAAATTTCAGCTCACCGTAGATATAAAATAAAACCATTTTGTAAAATAATATATTTAATTTTAGATTTGAAATTCAAATTAATACAATAATTTCGAGACATCAAAATATACTTTTAATGACTTTTAAAATAATAAAACATGTGTGTGTATATATGTATATATATTATGATTAATAATTTGATATATATATATATACACACACACACTAAATCAAAATTCATTTGATAATTTAGTTATATATATATATTATACTAAATTAAATTTAGTGCTCTGATTAATAAAAGAGGTTTGCAATATTTTAAATTTATTTATTAATTAAAATATATATATTTATTATTAATGTTTAAAATAACTTTATTAATAGTTTAATTTAAAATTAATTCATTTCATTTATATTTATTATGTTATGGCATTCGGTATTCATAAGAAGAGTGTCACAACGAAATATATATATATATATATATATATATATATATATATATATAACACCTAGAAAAGGGGGTTCGTGGGGAAACTTGACCACTTTGGCCTAAGGTCAAAAATATGACTAAGTCTTATGTATCTACTAATGTTACACACATAGACACACACACACACACACACACACACACACACACACACACACACACACACATATATACATAGTTTAATAGAATCATCCTAAGTATGCAAGAAACAAATAAAAATAAGTATATTTTTTCTAAAAAAATGGTCATTTAAATTTTATAATATGTACATACACACACTTCGAAAGTAAATAAAATTACCAAAAATTAGTTCGGTTTTTTTATTAGTAAAATTATTAAACTAGTTTTATATATAGTTATATATAATCAGTTTTTATTTTTGGCTTAATATATTTAAATTAATTTGAAATTCAAATTTAAAATGTTTTGAGTTATTCGCAAAAAATTAACTGCCAACGTTTAAAAAAAAGCATTTTATAATTAAACTCAACCGAAATAATTATATTGTGAAAATTTCAAATTTTCATATTTTATTTATGATATACACACATACAAACACACACACACACACACACACACACACATATATATATACATGTATAATATATCTTTTTGTATCCAAAAGGGTACTTAAATTTATTTATATATATATATATATAAACATATAGATATATATATAAACAAAACTAAGTTTTATCATTATTATCATTATTGTTTGAAACCACAAAAGATAACGTTTAAAAAAAGTATAATTATATATATATATTAAAGAAAAAATAATTTTAAATAATTTTTTTAAAAGTGTGTGTATATATATAATATTAAGATAATCATTTTTTGGCGAAATTTTTTTGAGTAGGTATGCATAGGGTCTAATATATGTATATATACATATAAATGTTTGATTATATATGTTTATGATTTAACATTGACACAAACTAAAAATTGATTTTGAAAATATTTTTTTAAATTGGTCGAGTATAAATATTGATTAATAATGAAGCATAATGATACACATAGGAATATATATATGTATGTATATTAATCAAAAATTACCTTTCGTTGACTAGATTTTGTCGAGAGAGTATGTTGTATGGTAGTCTTTCCTCTTTGGGCATCACTATCTCCTCCTTCTCTTTGATTTGCAATGTTGAAGGGATGAAAACACCAAGGTGAATGTAGACAGCTAGAAAACGGAGAAAGAGAGCTCAAAAGGTATGCACAAAATGGTGTCGATACTAGGTTATTTGTAGCCATCAACGGGCACATTTCTCTCTCTTTTCCTTCTAGACCAAAAAACTTGGTTCATCTTCCTCTAGCGCCAAAAGTGATCGCCCTTGCTATGATCAAGCATGGTCAAATATGTGGTTAAATCCAATTTAAACCAATAATTAATTAATTAATTCCTAGCTCCAAAAATGATCGAACCATCATATAATATTATACATTGTTCTGTCCATTTTTGAGCTTGAAATGTATAATTAAAATAGCCACATATTAATACAACATTTGTACTAATTTATAACATTTATAAATTAATTTTACCTTGCACGAATTTGGAAAATAACTAACAACGCAATTGTATTAACTCTTTAGTGTGATCTCGATTCATAATCAGCATTTAAACAATTTCAATATCAAAGCTTGATGAACATTGTCAAAGTATAGTTTAATGTTAAGTTCATTGATTACAGATTATATAGAAGAAATCATATTTCTGATTTAATACAAGCTCACTTGATAACGATAGTTTGTACACAAATTCTTTTTGTGATTACTATAATACTTAGAAATCTAGAGTTTAGTCCAAGGTCCAACACTCTATTAATATAAGTATTAATTATGTAGGTAAACTTTAATGTCCTTGGTTCAATCCGATAACGTTTAACGATTAACCAATTTGCACTGGCCAGAGACTTTGAATTAATTTGACTTGCCTATTGGAGTGATACTCTTGAGTAGTATATCACTTCAAATGTTTCAATGCTTACCTAACTATGGATGTAACATGGTCGCTATACCATGTGGTTGCCTATAATCAAAGTACAATTTATACACTTAAAGTTCCATAGCAGTCTCAAGTCGGAAGGCTATTGTACATCTTTGCCCAGAGATTTTCTAATTTGACTAAGTTATACAACCAACGAAAGACTCTTGTTGATCATTCTATGATAATGCCAAACAATCACAACTATGTAACCTCTTGGTGTCCTCAATGATTATGAGAAATGTCCATCATAGAAAAAGCGTTACGTACACATGTTTCAATATTTAAGGTGTAAGTGTTATATAATATATATATATATATATGTATATATATATATATGTTTATATATGTATGTTTATATATATGCATGTTTATATATATATATATATATATATATGTATGTATGTATGTTTATACACACACATGTGTGTGTGTTTATATATATCGATTCAATACACTTGGTTACGAACACATTTGTAACTATAATCGATAATATACCTCTCCTAAGGATTTTTTTTACATATATATATATATATATATATATGTTTAATTTATTTAATAGATTATTTAAATCGCTATACAAAAACTAGAAAAAAGAAAATAAAACCAGATGCTTACATCATTTCGAACAAGATTCTCTTATAAGAGTTAAGTTACATAACAAATTACATAATTGCATCTAGGGCATAACCTAACTCTATCGATGCTTGTATATTATGGCTCAAGCATGGTGTGTGGAAGTGTGATGCATGGAGTAAACACCCACTCATGCTTAAAAATAAGCCTGGACATGTGTGGAAATGTGCATTACATGGAAGCTTTTAATGTAGTAAATACATTAAGAACCTTGGATGGATCCAACGTGGATAGGAACTCTAGCTATCGATTGGATTTTCTTGGAGAGATGGTGCAATTTTTTGGAAAATGGAGGTTCTTCAACCATTGAAGGAAAATGTTGAAGGAATGTGTGTTTCTTCATACGTCGATGCAAAATTCAACGACATCTCCAACTCAATAATGTGGAATTCATCAAATTATTCCTCGAATATGTGAAATTGATTTAGAAATCAACATAACTGAAGAGAATTCCTTATCTCAAGCCAAGACAGTCTCCATTCATCCCAAACCGATCCATTATCTCCCTTAATCAATTTGGCATATTTTGGAAGTAGCCATAAGCAAAGTTGAATAGGTAGATGGCTGATGTCCATGGAAAACTGCAATGGCGACAACGCGGCTGACATGTAGGCATGCGACATGGAGGGAACGCCAGTGTACTTTAGTTTGATCGATGGAAGAAGAGAGAAATGAGATTGATTGCTTGAGATTAGGGCTGTCAATTTCCTACACGACCCGAAACACGACCCGAAACCCGCACGGAAATTAGCAGGTAACCCGACCCGATAAGTTGGCGGGTCATTTTCGGGTCAACCCGAATTTGACCCGTTTATAAACGGGTGGGTTTCGGGTTGACCCGCTAACCCGAAATTGACCAGTTAACAACCCGTTTATACTTATACGGGTTATACGGGTTGACCCGACCCGTTTACGACCCGTTCCGACCCGTTTACGACCCGTTTACACCTTATACGGGTTGACCCGACCCATTTACGACCCGACCCGACCCGACCCGTTTATAAACGGGTTACACGGGTCGGGTCGGGTCAACCCGTTTATAAACGGGTCGGGTTCGGGTTGAGTTTTTATGACCCGTTTAATAAACGGGTTGACCCGACCCATTTAAAATCAACCCGAACCCGACTTGACCCGACCCAAACCCGACCCGACCCGACCCGACCCATTGACACCCCTACTTGAGATAGAGAGATTTGGAAACCTTGGATGGCCATAAAGGGTAGGTCGATGAATAAAATGAAGATAGATTAAAAAAAAATACAGTACTGGGATATTATATGCAAGGATCGATCAGTAGCGATCTATAGATGGATTCGTACTGATCCATAAAATGTTAATAAAAAAGGAAAAGAAGAATGTATATAAACCTTAAAATGAGAACTACCAGAATAATTCTCAGTAATGAACAAAATGAACAAGCTTTCAAAAATGCAAGATTTATTTCTGCCGAAAAGAAGTGACTCGATGACTGTGTGGAAGCAAAGTATTTTGGAAACATAAAAGTCTATGGAAATAGTCTAAGTAACAGAAGCGTCTACGCAGTTCAAGATTTGGTTGCTTGTCTTCAGTTAAAGCGGGTTTTGTGTTCAAGAAAGCATACTTTGGAGAGAAAATGTGATCTAGCATTTTTCACAACCGACAATTCAATGATGTTGGACATAACATAGTGAAGTGGTGGATTACAAACTCAAAGACGATCGAATATGAAGAGTAGCAAGAGGGAAAGAGGAAAATGACCAAGTCCATGGACTGGTACCGATCTATCATTTTCCACTTCGACACTCATCTCTCAGTGAATAAGGAAATATTAAATCAAGAAGGAAAATAGAGGATGGATTTGTACCTATCCATAGATGGATCAGTACCGAACCATCGGTTTTTTTATTTGGTCATTATTCCCAATGAAGACACGGAGAGACAAGCTCAAATGCATAAAGGAAGGATCGACGTGAAATGTAGAGTAGCTCAAAGAAAATAGAAAGAAAAGCACAACAGCCATGGATTGATACCGATCCATCGCCTTATCAAGTTTGGATCGGGTCTTTTCCTATTCTTTTGGACCTTGATATGTGACAAGTTCTAATGCAATCTAACGACCAAAAAGCATAATAATCGCCTATTTTTTAGTTATAAATATAAGGCTACATCTACTGAGTTGTAGTATATTATATACTACCACCTAAATACCCAATTATTTATAAAAATAATTACAAAGCTACATGCAATAAAAAAATGAACCTTGGCCAATTGTTCTTACGCATCTTAGGGGAAGCACTGCCATTAATTTTTTTTAATAGACTTTTGAGATTGTAAGTGTAAACCATATGGATCTAGTGTGTAATCGGTAATAAAATAGCATTAAAGTGGACGTGGTATTGGCGAACCACCATAAATTTTGTCTCTTGCTTTTTCTCTGTTCTTCTTCATATTTATTATTTTTTCTATTGACATTTTTTCAATAATAAGAGTGGTAGTTTTATTTAAACAGAGCACTTATTTTGATATCTTCGGGTTTCAAACCCATGACATTTAGAATCTTATCCTAAAGCGCCATACAATTAACCAGTTGAACAAGTGGTTCTTGACTTTTTCTATTGATCTATTGTTATTTGATTAGGTTAAATGACGTAGAATTGTAGTATTCATGAAATTAATCAATCAGGAATGTTACACTAAATTTTTAACTAATAACATGATTAAAAACGTATAAAATACGAGCCTTTACACTATAGAAGTACTATTGACATATTCACCTATATGAATATTGAAATTGGGTCATTTTGTTTGAAATTTTAGAGCAAAGTTTCTAAGATGTTCAATATACTGGGGTAGACGTGCATGATCATGTGCACGTGAGGTTTAACTACATCATACAAAGGTTGTGTGGTCTAAATTAGAGTTAGAGTTCAAAACTACGTATCACTCTAATTCACTCTAATATAACCTGAATCTTACTCACCGGGCAAAATTTCAAGTCAAATGATACTTTTGTTTATGCACAATCTCGTATATTTGGTATTGCTCGATGAAATATTTTTAAAATTAAGTGGGAAATGTTGGAATATTTCTGAAAAAAATGCATTAACAAAAAATTGTTTAATAAAAATAGATACTATTTATTTATTAAGTTACTTACGCTTTAATAAAGGAACTTTACGACAACTGTTTAAGCCCGTGAATGGAGACTCGAAAATACAAAATTCATCTGCATCCGCATTCAAAAAGGGATAAATATACGATATTCCAAAAAAAAAAAGACGGATGCGTTGGTTTTTTGTCAAGTTTACGCTTTAATAAAGGAACATTATGACTAATGTTTAAGCCCGTGAATGGAGACTCGAAAATACAAAATTCATCTGCATCCGCATTCAAAAAAGGGATACATATCTGATATTCCAAAAAAAAAAGACGGATGCGTTGGTTTTTTGTCAAGATTATAATTTATATTGTGTATTTTTAGTATAATGAATGTTATGTATTTATTTGTTTTTATCAAATTAATAGTTGATGTTATATGCATTTGTTGTGTATTAATTGATCAAAACCATTCACTATTATCATATTTGTTATTTTTCATAAGTTTACAATCGATGAGATTGAAATTTTTTAATGTAAAATAAAAAATTGATTTATGTTTTAAACTTATCAATAGCTAACGGATCGGATAAATGCCTTATATTCGTCTGTATCAGCAGATGCGGACATGAAATTATTCGCATCTTGCTGGCATGCCCACAGCTATTTTCTTGAAGAAAAAAAAAAAGTTGAAATGCTACATGTTTTAATTGAAGGAGCATTAAAAACAAACTAATCTTTGGAGCGTTAAATGGTAGATCGTTCTTTAGTACAAATAATGTTTTTTTTTAAGAAAATGTTACAGTGTCGTGTGATACAATAAGTTTTTTAAGTAAAAGCATGTGTAGGAGCATTAATAAAGAACGTTACGTAATTAAAATGCATTTTGAAATCCTGGTTTATTTTTCTATCAATTTAACGAAGAGTACACAAATCAAATTTTATAATATACAAACTGCTCTAAATACAAATTTACAAGAAGAAGAACATTTGCTCCCTAGTTACAAGGGTGGATATGGAATAGTATCTGTCTTTGCAAAGGTGCATATTGGGGTTATTTTATTTTTAAGACGATGCAGTTGATAGACTATCTTGCACAATTCAGATAAAACCATGAAACGTTTTAAAGAAAGCAGCTCAGCTTCAAAAATCGTATGGTAACATTGTTCAAAGTATATGGACAATATTGAACTGTCTTAATTAAAGTGGTTTGATTCGCAGCTCATTGCAGAAAATTCATATGACTCGCTTGCAATCTTAGGCACGGTGTCTGTAATCATTTCTTTTGTCTTCATGTGCCAAGTTAACCCTTAATTTTGTGTGTCATTACATTATTTCAATAACATTGTGGGTTTCAATAATGGTTTATATCATACGATGGTTGAAATTAAAGCGACCATATTAAGAGATGAGAAAGGAACACAAAGGAATTGAGGGGAGATAATTAACATGGGCATGGTAAACTCAACTTTAGGAAACGGTTCACTTCTTCTACACTTGACTTTGTTTAAATTTTAATTCTAGCAAGAACAAGTTATCATGTAGTCATTGCAAAGGCAACGAGTTTTTCAAGGGACCAGTTATTCGAACAAAAATTGATGAAATAAATGAGAATACAAAAGATCTAGACCATCGATTTTTTTTGTCTTTATGTGAAAGATGGAATTCAGAAGGCAATCTAATGGTAGAGATCTTTTGTGTCACCAATTGTTTCATCAGATTGTGTTTAAGTAGGCTTTTACGTTTTTCAATCATACTTGCTTACAGTACGTGTGACGATGCCGTTTCACTGGCCCAAAGGAGGATAAGGCCATCAGCAAAGTGGCAAGATCTACTTCTCTTGGATCTTTACAAACTCACTCCATCCTTTTGAACTCTTTTGCTTTTGCATTCTGATGCAGCTTCTCCATTTGTCTTCTTTTCCACATTTGCAAAACGGTCGAGCCATCATGACAAATTGTTCTTGTCCCTTTTCGAATTGTCAATACTTTTGCATGTTATGTGTTCTTTCTCACTTATTCTTCTTTTAATTCTAATCTGTCTGTCCATTGATGCTTCTTGACAAATCAACAGTGTTCTTAAAACTTGGAGTTTAAACTTCAGGGTTTTTATCCTTTTTAACCAAATTCACATTTTGTACCTACATGGTTGGCTCGGATGAGATTAAAGTTTATGAGTTCGATTTTTGACATCGACATTTGTTGACGTTAATGAATTATGCTAAAAAAGAAGAAAGTAAAAGAAGAAGAAAAAGCACATTTTGTTTCACCATCAGTGAGACAGACAATGAATGTTGTGATGTTATGCAAAAGAACGGCAAAGGACTAACTTTTGTCAAGTCTGTACACATTATTTTATTGTTATAGTCTATGCAAAACATCAAAAAATGAAAGGAATTATGTACAGCAAATTGCTTTCTATTCGTTACCCTACCAATACGATCGCTTCATAGAATCTTACATGCAACAAAACGAGAAAAAGGATGGAGAAAAGCGGATACGGGACTAGAGATCAAAAACAAAATGACATGAGTATGAATCAAGAATTGTGCTGAAATGGTATTTGAGATAACATATAATATAGGTATTGCTTTCACATCTTAAATTAAGGTAGGCCCTAGTGGAGGAAGACAGCTTCATTTGGCAATATGCTCCATTTGTATAAATTCTACTGTCCAATTACACCATTCACATCATACAAGCTGCCACTGTTATCTATAAATTATAGGGTTAGATTTTAACCCCGATACGAGGAAATGTTCATATCAATACCGTTGATAGCAAAAAATGACTTTATATTTACTGTTACGATTGACAAAACAATTTATTGATGTACCGAAAAACTGATAAATCATTGACTGGCAATGTCAAACATATCATTACATAAACTATTCAGGTTGTAGCATTAAAATTGTAATAATGATAAAAAAATTGGTTTATTCTTTTAAGTCCATTAGTTTTTATACTAACATTTTGACTTATTTAATTGATATGAAAATTTTCTTAATTCGTCAAAAATATTTAAAACAATATGAAATAATAACTTCGTTAATCTTAATCTTTGAACCTAATCAAACTAAAAAAGAAACATTATAATAAATAATTTAACAAACATCCCCTTGAAATTCAATGCACCTTCAAAAGAGTTTATGATTATGATTAATTTTAATAGTTAAAATAATTAATTTGATTGGTAAATTTACCGTTATCACTGACTTTAATGGTTCCTTGCCACTATATTTACTATTAACAATAGTAATTTTGTTGTTATCACATCGATAACATTAGGATATTGATGTAGCTCAATATTAGTTATAAACTACTTGGTTTTGATATGGTAGTGCTAAATTTACCATTACCATAATCACCCTAATTAAATATGCATCTTGAACAATGTTTGACAAGCACTCACAATTAGAGGGATATGTTGAAACTGGACCAACCCATGGCAGAAATTATGGATGAATTTCAAAATTTTTAACCCTATTGCATTTTTATGGACCTATAAAGTCTAATTTATTTAGAACATATTTAAATTCAATTTAATAAAATATCTTATTTCATTTAAATTTACAAATTACAAATAGAATTTTATTTAATTTATATTCAATTAAATATAATATTACATATATGTATCATGTGTGTGCACGTGCGCGCATGTTTAACATAATAATCCGTGCAAGGTATAACATGTCTGTATATATAAATATTGAGATTTACATCGCAACAGACATGTTGCTAATCATATATGTATTAAATGTTGTCCAAATATATGTATGTATGTAAACATGTTATACATATGAATATTAAAAACTATGCAACATTATATATATGTATATTACTTATATATAAAACGTTAATGATTTATATACATTTATATTGTAGTACTAAAATTTTAAATAAAATATATACACACACATAATATATAAAAGTTTTTTTTTGTTTCTTAAAATCCTTTTGCATATAATATATATACACACACAATAACAAAATTATTATTGATTTATATAGGTATATTAATAATATATAAATAAATATTTGTATTTATATACATATATATCCATTAATTACGAAAATAAAAATTATATTTTTTTAAACATTTATAGATCAATTGCACAACAAAATAAAATTTTATTTACAATTTTATTATATTAGTCCATATATATATATTAATCAATCATTTTAAATTCACAAATTTATCGATATAGATCATTATAACATTGTATAGCATATGTTCATACAATATTAGAAGGGTTCAATATTATCATTTGATTTTTCTAATAAGACTCACATTAGTCACTTATGTTATACCAAACCCTAAGTTGAAACATAGAATTTTTTCGACTTCACCGGTAGGTGTAAAGAGTCCATCTTGGAATTCCGACCTTAGGTCTGCTCAACGAGTCTCAGCTCCACGGACGATGGATAATTCTTTATCGGTTGTATCATATACAACTTCTAACACTTTGGTACATAGTCCTGATTCTACTTCAACCTTGAGTCTGCTCAACAAATCAAAATGAAATTATTCATTCATACCTACAATATCACAATGACCTAAGTATAATATATGTACCTTGAGTCTGCTCAATAAATACATATAGTTATCTTACCTCGTCCATTCCATATGTCACTACAACATAACAGCCATTTTACAACGGGCAATGCCCATTGTAATGTGATTTTCGCAACGGGCATGCGTCCGTTGTATTATGCCTCGTTGTAATAGGTCGACCGTATTTTACAACGGACAATGAACGTTGTAATACACCTTTTTACAATGGTCATCGGCCCTTGCAATAGGCTCTATGACAATAATTAAAGCCCATTGTAAAAGACTATAATACAACTGGCATAACCCGTTGTAATACATGATATTGCAACGATCTCTGACCGTTGCAAAATAAATGCAAATTTTAAAAAAAATTACAGCAACATTCATGCAGTACATCCATACAAATAATGAATAATTTAACGAGTAATAAATATTATTATAAAACAACCAAAATCATTTCATTTCAAGTGTGTTTGCATTTCATTTACATTTTCACTTTGCACTGTACATTTCTTTATAGAACATAAAAAAGAACAGTTACAATCACATAAACACTGCCTATCACCCCTACACTGTGCACGTGCACAGTGTAACCAACAGCCAACAAGCCACCCAAACCACTACCCCCAACCCTGTATCACTATCATAGCCCCATCATCCATACTACCCACTGAATTGTCCTCCACCACTTCACCATAAAAACTGCCAGCACACTTTCAAAAACTACTCCAACCATTTTCCTCTCCGTGCACTGCTCATTTTGTTCACATCTTATTACACTGCTCTTTGTTCATTTCTGTACTCTATTTATTGTTGCTTGCATCCTATTTTTTTATTCATGCCTTTGTTCAATGCAGTTCAGTATTATTAGTTTTGTTCATTTTACACCATCCTCCTGCATCATTTTCCACTGCCTTTATACACTTCATCCAAAACTTCATCAAACAACTCATCCTCATTATCCAAAAGCGCAACCAACCGAACCGCCTAACTATCACATCCCCTCTTCTACAACAACAAATAGATGCAATCACCTTTCTAGCACTACCACCTCAACAGCACACACGAACTCCACAATAGAACACCCACTACCAAACCAAAAACCAATTCTACAAGCTCCTTGACCATACCACAACAACCCCTCAGCAATCACCGTACTCCACCCAATCACTGCGACTAACCACCAAACTCACTGTCCCAATGCCTCCTTTAAATGCGAGCAGCCTACACCCGAAACACACCTTATCACGAAACCAATACGTCAACAAAATTTCTGCATACTTCACCTCCTCCATCATCCATCAACTAGAAAACACTCCTCAACTACCATCTTTAAACAACCCTATTGCAACCCACCTCCATCATCAATTCAACATTGCTGCATACATTCATCGCACATCCACCTTTAATTCATTTCAGAACCCCCTCACTTCATTATTCACAGAACCTCCTTCCTAAATTCCTCAGCACCAAACACCTTCCATACATCAACCTCCCCTCCATTCAAAACCCATCTCAACGGCAGACAGAACCATCAAACTAACATTCCACCTTACTAATTACTGCACTTCCTCCTCCACTTCTCCTTTTGGCTGTCAACCTTCATAAAAAACTTCTAACTACTGCTCACTTCATCCCCTACTCGAACAACATCGTCATCCTCTGCCAAAAACAAGAACTTCCTCCTCGCTATCAAAACACATATGCAAAACTAAACAACCAGCTGAACTCCAAACTGCTAGCAGCACTACACATTTCAGCAACTGCATCCACTATCACCTCTCCGCTCCATCTCCATAAACCAATAATAACCTGTACTACTTTAACTTCCTATTCCATATAAAAATTGTTCCATCACACCAAAATTAAAACGATGATACTCCTACCACCTCAAACAAACACACAGCCACGCCAGCAATCCCACTTCATCACCTCCTACCACTGCGACATCGGGATCCACCTCTCCAAACCACGTAAAACTCCCTTCCTCGACCAAATATCCAAACACAAACTGCTACGACATTTCCAACCTTCATCCATAATCGAACACCTACCCTTCTTCCTTGCCACCATCCATAACTAGATATCACTACCAACAACTCCATCACCATCGCAAATCAATCTCGCAACCAAAAATCCCCAATCATGATTTCAAATTCAAGATCCAATCACACCCAAAATTTCCAAATCGATGGTTTTCCAATTCATGATTTTGCATTTTACTTTTGTTATTTTTTTGTTTTGGCAGTATCCAGCTCATCCTTGACCTCTGGTATAAATGCAGCCTCCATTTCATATAATTTATCCCATTCAACACCTTTAAACCAGGGATGCTCCTGCATATGACCAGCCAAGAAAACAATGACTTTTTAAAATCAATTTAAAATCAATTTTCATTCAGATATTGGTATGTGAAGACCTTAATTTCATCAGCACCATTTGTCCCAAGCCTTTGATCTACATTGCATAAAAGTTTACTTATAAGATCTTTAGCTTTTAGAGATAACTTGCTTTAACAAATAAAGTAAATTTAGAATTAATAACATAGATGCTCTTGACAGCAATTATGTAATTTCAACAATATATCTGAGAATCAATAACGTAGAATCAATAAATTTAGAACCACCAAAGAGCGTTTTAACCTTGTAGTTTCAGATCCAAACTTCTAGGTCACGGCGTTTAGCAGCTCAATGGTATATCTGAGAAACCTTCTTACAACAGTATCATTCGAACATAAATCCAGATCGTTATCAAATTTGCAAGCGATGACGCAAGCAAATCTAAGCTCAGCTTGAGGTTTTAGGCGGCGGCGGCTTCAAGTTTATGACGACTGCACAAACTCTTCGATGACGTAAGTAGTCAGTGAAAGGATTAATTTTCGGAGGAAGGGTTGCGGAGGAGGAAGGGTTAAAGAGGACGTATGGTTGAACGGAGGGACAACGGTGGTTATTTCGTGGTCGGAGTAGGAAAAGAAGTCAATTTAGGTCTTATGTTTATAGATTTAGGGATTTTAAGGATTTCTGTATTGAAGCCGTATTGTGAAGCGGGAAGATAAAAATGTAAGTGGGAAGTTCATTTTGTTGATCGCTTAAGGAAAAATTAAGAGGCTGTTTTGTAATTTTGCCCATTATAAATCATTAGTTACTAGAAATTATTAATTATCAACTATTATTTATTACTATTTATAAATTATTCATTATAAATCATTAATTATAGAAAATTAATATCATTAATCATAAATCATTATTTATGAATTATTGATTGATTTTTTTTAAATATTAAATATTATTATTAATTATAATTATTAATTATAAAATACTAAAAAATAAATTTTACTTCTTAATTACTAAATATTAATTGCTTATTAATTGTTAATTATTAAATATTTGTCTTCATTGTATATTAATTATTAATTATATAATACAATATATTTTATAGTAATTATTAATTATTAAAAATTACTTCTTATTTGTTAATTATAATTATCAGTTGTTACATGTTACTTCTTAATTATAATTGAATATTAATAATTAAATATCGATTATTATGTATATATTACTAATTAGTAATAATTATTAATTACTGAATATATTGCTAAATAGTAAATTAATCAATAATTATTAATTATTATTATTAAACTATAGTAAATTACTAAATAATAATTATTAAACTTGTAAATTAATTAAATATTAAATATAAAACTTTGATTATTAAATATTAATTACTGAAAGTTAATTATTAATTATTTAATAGTAATATTTAATAATAATTATTAATTATTTAATATTAATTATTTATTATATTGATTAATTATTAAATGTAACTAACAAATATTAAATAATTATTAAATATAAAAATTAAGTATTGATTCTAGATAATAGTTAATAACTATAATTATTTTATAGCCTTCTATTACAACGGGCCAGAATGGACCATTGTAATAGCCTTCTATTACAACGGGCATCCATTGCCCGTTGTAAAAAAGAACGTTGTATAGCTTTCTATTACAACATGCCAGAATGGACCGTTGTAATAGCCTTCTATTACAACGGTCATACATTGCCCGTTGTAAAAAGGGCGTTTTATAGCCTTCTATTACAACGGGCCAGAATGGACCGTTGTAATAGCCTTCTATTACAACGGGCATCCATTGTCCGCTGTAAAAAAGGACGTTGTAATATGATATTTTTATTGTAGTGTATGATAGAGGACAATAGTATATTGAAGATTTATAATCTTTAACTATAAGACCCGTAAGTTAATCACTTTAAACAGGAATATTTGATATTTTTTTAAATAATTAATTATTGGAATTTATAACTCAGTTAAACCGCTTTCAAATAATAACTAATGGTAATGAAGTTTTTTTGAATTTTGGTTCAAAAAAATAATTAGTTCGAAGAAAAATCGAAAATGTGAGCAAAAATCGTTTTTCAGATTTATGAATTTTCATCGTCTAAAAGTTATCGAAACATGTTGTGTACACTAGAGTAAATATAGACATACGCTTATACAAATAACATAAGTTATTTATATGGTAAACAAATCTACTTAAAGTAAAAAGGTAAAGTAAATTATAGGGTTGTTCTAGTAATTTTAACCATTACCAATATGAGGAAACCGTTCATATTGATACTATTGATAGAAAAAAAGGACTTGATATTTTACTATTACATTTGGCAAAACAATTTATTAGTGTATCGAAAACTGGTAAATCATTGACTGATAATGTCAAATATAACATTACATAAACAATTCAAATTTTTGGAATTAAAAATTGAAAACAAAATAAAAAATTGTTTTATTCCTTTAAGTCCATTAGTTTTTATACTAACATTTTGACTTATTTAGTTGATATAAAAAAATTCTCAATTTTTCCAAAATATTTAAAATAATATAAATTAGTAACTTTGATAACCTTGATATTTGAACCTAATTAAAAAATAAACATTATTATAAACAATATAACAAATATTATCTTGAAATTCAATATACTTTCAAAAGTGTTCATGATTATGATTTATTTTAATAGTGAAAAAAATAATTCGATTGGTAAATTTACCATTATCATTGGTTTAGATGCTTCTTTACAGTTATATTTACCATTAACAATAGTAAATTTATTGTTATCATTGATTCATACCGATGACATTGGTATATTAATGTAGCACAATATTAGTTACAAACTGCTTGGTTTTGATATGGTAGTGCTAAATTTACCATTACCATAACCACCCTAATTAAATATGCCTCTTGAATAATGTTTGACAAGCGCACACAATTAATGGGATATGTTCGAATTGGGGCAGTCCGCAGCAATGTTATGAGTGAATTTTATCCAATTGGATCTTTATTGGGCTCATGAAGTCTAATTTATTTAGAACATTTCAAAATTTGATTTAAATAAATTCTCTTATTTCATTTAAATTCACATATTATAGACATATTTTATTTAATTTATATTCAATTAAATATAATAGTACACATATGTATTATAAGTATATATGTATATGTATGTATGTGTAACATAATAATCGGTGCAAGGTGTAACATGTCCATATATAAATGTTGGGATTTACATCGCAACGAACATGTTAGCTCATCCTCTATATATTAAATGTTATCTAAATATATATATATATATATATATATATATATATATATGTATATGTATATGTAAACTTGTTATTTATGAATATAAAAAACTATGTAAAACTGTGTGTGTGCGTGTGTATTATTTATATATAAAACATTAAAGATTTATATACATACATATTATAGTATTAAAATTTTAGATAATATACATACACACATAATATATAAAAAAAAATTGAAAAAATCATTTTGCATATAATATATATATGTACAATAATGAAATTATTATTAATTATATATATGTATGTATATTAATAATATTTAAATTTGTATTTGTATATGTCTATGTGTATATATATCCATTAATTATGAAAATAAAAGTTATATATTTTTTTAAACATTTCCAGATCAAATTTACAATTTATTGTACTAATATGTGTGTGTATTAATCAGTTATTTTAAATTTATCAATGTAGATCATCATTATATAGCATATGTTCAAAAAATATTAGAAGGGTTAATTTTTTAATAAGGCTCTCACTTGTCTTTTATGTTTCACCAAACCCTAAGTCGAAACATAGAAGTCTTTCGACTTCACGAGTAGGTGTTAAGACTCATCCATCTTGGAATTCTGATATTGGGTTTGCTCGACAAATCTTAGCTACACGGAAGATGGATAGCTCCTTATCGGTTGTATCATCTACAACTCCTAACCCTTTGGTACCTTGTCCTAATTCTGCTTCATCCTCAAGTTTGCTCAACATATTGAAACGAAATTATTCACTCGTACCAACCATATCGCGATGACCTAGGTATAATATATGTACATTTAGTTTGCTCAACATCCATATAATTATCTTACCTCGCCTATCCAATATATTAATAATACTGCACATAACATCCCCGCTTGACTCTGCTCAACAACTAAGTATTTATATGGTAAAAAGTACATTATATTGAAGATTCATAATCTTTAATTGTAACGATCCATAATTTAACCACTTTAAATAGGAATATGTGAGTTTTTTTAAATAATTAATTAATGGATTTATAACTCAAATATAATTCTTTCAAATAATAACTAATAATGATGAAGTTGTTTTTTATTTTGATTTATAAAAATAATTAGTTTGGAGAAAAATCGAATATGTAACCGAAATTTTTTTCTTCAAATTTTCGACTTTTCATTGTCTAAAAGTTAGAAAAAAATGTTGTGCACACTAAATATAGAAACACATACATACTTATACAAATAACATATGTTATTGGTAAACAAATTTGCTTAAAGTAAAAGGTAAAGTTGACTTTTCCTTTCTTTATGTAAAAAAATGTGTAAAACATATTATCACGTCACAAATGAGGTGAGATGATGGAATGAGGGGGAGGGGATGGTTGCAGGTAGAAGGGGGCAAGGGAGAGGATGAGGTGGCACTAAGTGTGAAGGGTGTAAGGTTAAGGGAAAATGGGCAATTTTCATATTTTATTCTATATAAAAATAATTCTCTTTTTTTCGACCCTCATTTTTACTTCATTCGCTCATTTTCAAAACTCTATTATCTTCCATTTCAAACTCTTCTTATTTCCATGGCTTCTTAAAAAAATTCTCGAGTTAAAAAGTCATTCTTTTTCCTCTTAAATCCTTAAAAACTACTTAAAACCTTCCTTTTACTCTCTATTTCTCTTACCATCCAAAAACCAGCCGAAACACACCTTCCTCAAGTAAGGCCGATGCGTCCTTCCCCTAGGCCGAACCCATTTAGCCCCTTAGGCCTTTAAAAATAAACTTTTTGGAAGAAAAACTAAGTTCGTGTGTGGGAGAAAAAGTAGTGGTAGTTTCGGTTTGGTTAGGTTGATTTTTTTGAATAAATCTCAACTTTGAAAACAAAGTTTTAAACTTTATACTTGGTGATAATAATAGTTGTTAGATATTTGATTTGGAAAGTAACGTTGGTTTTGTTTACACATATATGGGTTTATATGTAATGATTTGTGATGAATGGAAAATGTAATCGATATATTTAAAGTAATAATGTACAAATAATAACCTCTCCTTGCATTTGAAATGTTATTTACCCTTGTATATATGTATGTGTGTTTGTATATAGATGATTGGATGTTGAATGTAAAGCTAACACTTAAATTTTTTTATTGTCGACATCGAGATCCCGTGTGTTTAAAAATTTGTATATCTCCTTGTCTTTTTGAAATGTTCCTAAAAGTTTTCTGAAACTTTACCTTGGTTGTCAAAGCCTTTATACAATGTTGTTTAAGTAATTTGAATATAAAAGGAAAAGGTTTCAAGGTTATTTGATGTAACGAGACGAATTTTGCCCGCTCGAAAATCGACATCCATACTTCAAATCTTATTCGAATGCCATAGATTCGACCGTTCAAATCCGATTCGCCGGAGCTTATAACAACATTAAGTAAATAACACAGCGGAATAAAAGAATAATACATTGATATACAGCTTTGATACAATATCTGATACAACAGATGATCCAATAGATATCAATATACATCAGAGATATGATACAATAAATAGCAGCGGAAAAGAAAAAAAAGATGACATCTAGCAGCGGAACAATATAACTCTAAGATAGTCTTCAAAAGAGAACTCCGAGAACTGCAACTCCATTTCCAAGAATCAATCCAGCAATAGCTCGAACTCCCAATAACGATGCACAAAGATAAGCAAGTGCGGTGTGATCCAAAGACTGAACTAGCTCCAGATAACGTACTAATCTGACTATCTGAAAAACCCAACTCTAGACTGCTCGTGTAGAAAATAATGAGCACCCAGAGTTTAGGAAAGAAACAATAAACTCTGGATCAGTCGTGGGACTGGTGTGAGCAACAAAAACAGTTTATCTTTTAAAACATTCAAAGAAATATTTTTTAAGTCAATTCGCAATGCTTTTAAAAATGAGACTACCATAAGACCTACAGCCACACACACAATGCAAACGCAGACTTGGAGGAGATTTCTTCTTATGTTAGTCAAAGATGCTTGATACGTATTAAAAAGAACATTTGATATTATTGCTAGTGCATAGTGTAGAAAAAATTCATTTCGAAAGTAGAATATAAATCTTAGCCAGCATAGGTACCATTATATTATGCCTACTATAGCTACCATATTAAATGGCAGGTTCTACAACTAAAACCGTACAAGTGTCGTATTGTTTCTTTGGATTTCCAACGAATGATCAGGCCAAGGAACTTCCCATTGCCACATGAGAACGCCTCTGGATGGACGTCCCCGAGATCCAAACCGGATCTCTACCAACACAAGGCCGGGTTACCCCTAACTGGGTAACAACTGACACGAGTATGCCATTCCCCGGTCCTTTGGGACCTTTAACCGAGCGCTCGTCACCATCATCACACAATCATAACAAAGTGTTTTCAACATGAGTAAGTATCTGGGCTCCATACCATGATACCACCCTTTTCCAGAAGGAAATGCACACACCCTAAAGGGAGCTACCCCTCATAACCTTGCCGCATCTTTCTTGTTTTGACCATTCCGGGGTGTGAGGCTCGACGAAGTCTCGTCCACAAAGACGCACTTTATACAAAAGCCGTGCTTTGGGTCAACAAATGATCATAGAAATGATCACAAAGATAAACGATCAAACAAATGATCCTATCTCAAATGATCAACACAATGATCATTTCACAGCAACACTCAGCATGTCACATTACCAAATTGGGAATATATCGCTGATAACCTTCAACTACATAACCTCTGAGCTCGTACGTCTCAGAGAAGGGTGTTAAGCTAAGAGAATAAATTCTCCGCCACCAACAGAAATATATTTGAAAGAAATCGGCTTTATATCTCAATTTGTAATGTCAGACATACAATCCATACAAGTATGTTCCGGGCTCGAACAGAACCGAAGGCACTTACAAAGAAGTCCTTGCAATCCGGATATTCACTAATCACGTTCGGACTTCCCATCACATATGGAGTCTCTATACCGGGGACCAGTCGATGCAAAGACATTCGACGAGTTGTCCTTTCACTTTCAAAAATATCCGGTCTTCAACACCGGTCTTCAAATGCTATCCATAACGACATATCACATATTCGGAATGGGATATATGACACAAAGGTCCTCTCCCGGCTAAACCGAATAGTGAGCGCAATATTTACAAGAAATATATGGATATTGGGATTTCAATTAAGTCACAACTTATTACCCAAAACTTTCTTTCAAATGGTTTAAATCAATTACCATTTCAAATCTTTAAACAAAAAGATTTATTTCAAAAAGATCCATTCATAGATTTCCAAAACAATTTCATTTCGATAGGATTAACTCGTTAAATCTTTAAATCAAAGATTTAACTTATAGCTTTCAATCGTTTCTATAACTTGGAAATCATTTTCATTTTAAACTAGAAATCTTTTTAACACAAATTGGAAGTTCATTTCTTATGTGAAAGCTTTTATTATGAGAAAACAAACAATTTTCGTTTCAGAAAAATCCAATTAATTTACACGAGTTAAAGTTCTTGAATTATATTCACATTCCTAAATCAATACTTTTAAAATAGTTTAACCCATATATAATTGGTATAACATCTTTAATCCCTAGTTTCAAATCATAGAATTCAGTTTCACATTTTGAATTTTAAATTCAAAACAAATTATTCAACTTCATATTTTATCGAGTTATTCAAAATAAATTTCATCTATGAAATTCCATTTCAAAAGCTTTTCACTTTAAACCCAATCCATTTCCAAAACATTTGAATTCAAATATTCAAATTTAAAACTATTTCAAAAATCTGTGACTCAATCGATTTCCTCGTGAAATCATATTTGTGTGTGTATAAGTGTGGTCTAGGGTTTAACACAAAAGTGCAACAACAATCAATCATCACAGATCAAAACACAGAAATATTGTTGATAAGCGATATAAACTATAACGCTCATCGTCTATTCACAGATTCACAGATAATATACAAATGCAAATAAATATACACTGCTCAATCTACGGAACAAAATATCACAAATCAGATAGGATAATCAATTCAAGGCATTTCATACAATACAATCATTCATAAGCATTCAATAAACATTTGTAAGCAGGATTAATTAATTGTTTAATCCTAATTAATTCAATTTATTTTAAATAAAATAAATTACTTATGAATTAATTATCTAATAATGATTTATTAATTAATTACAAATAATTTGATATAAATTAATTTATCAAACACTTTAATTAATTCTTCTTAATTAATAACTTAATTAGATTAACCTTAAAGTTGATTTCATAATCTTTTAACCTTAATTTCAATTTCATTTAAGAAATTAAAATTTTAATCATTTTCATTAGTTAATTAACCTTTGACTTATATTGGTTAATCTCAAATTAACTACTTAATTAATTTATTACATTTTCCTTGAATTAAGTATTGCTTAATCACTTGATTAATCAACTTTAACCATATTTTATAAAAATTTACTAACTATAAAAAAATCCATTAATTAATCCTAATTTATTAATTTGTTAAATGTTAATTGCAACTTAATGTATCTTAAATTGTTTTATTAATTAACTCTTAACCATTATCTAATAATCTAATCCTATCTAATTAATGATTTCTTGATTAAAATAAATTAATTCTTGATTTATTCACTTAAACCTTTAATTTATTAAATTAAACCCTTACTTTCTTAATCAATTAAATCCAAATCATTAATTAATTTAACATTTTAATGAACCATCTTTGAGATAAAATCATAATTTTTATAATTGATTCAATTATCATTTCTCAAACACTTTTGAAAACATTTTGTTTCAAATTCACTTTTAAATTCCATTTCAAACTATTTGAATTTAAAGTAACTACAAATTTAACTTTGAAATTTTAGTCTATTTTAAATTCAAATTTTTTTCATACATTCAATTGCTTTTAAATTAACTTATTTAACTATGTAAATTCAGATTTTTAAAATAGTAAATTATTTAACTTGTAAATTCAAGTTTTAAACACCTGATAACTTATTTTAAAATCCCATATTTGCCGTCAGGTTTTAAACTTGGAAACAGAACACTCTCAAAACAATCCTGAGCCAAAACTAATACTTTCCCGAGTCACTTGCGAGTAAAATCCCTCACAACTTCGAGACCACTCATAAAATTACTCGAGAAAATTGAATAACTCATCTTCCAAACTTCACCAGGTACAAGAAGATGCACCGTGCACTTGCACGGAGACTGGGGTGATTCCGATCATCGCTGGTGATCTACCCATGACGATCAGCACCTCCGAAACCCAACTCAACCTCCCATTTCCTCAAAACCCATTCGAATTCGAATTCGAATTAAAAACCCAGACCTGGAACAAAAACGCATCCACCCATTCGAAACCTGTCATCGCCACATTCACGCCACCACAACCACCGGAACACGTGAAACTCCGTCTACACGATCGCCAGCATCCCCTCTACTACCACCCAGAGCCACGCAACGCTCGATCGTCTATCGGGGACGAACGATTCGAATTACTCAGCCACTACAAAATTAGGTTTAGAAACTAAACCTCGCCACCGCCGCTTCCACGATGATCGATGACAACTCCGAGCATTTTTCCCCACGTCATCGTAGTCTCCTCCCCCTTCACGCACAACCTCGACCTTTATATCTCCTCAGATCGCCTGAAGTTGATCGAAATGCCTCACACGCTCATCTCCAAACTGCTCATAGCATACATAACTAAAAATCCCAAATTTTGTTTTAAAAATCTTGTCTTACAGTAATGATTCAAGTTATATAAATAAATCAAGAAATTGTGATGGTTGAAAATTACATGTTTTAAATTTCCCAATGTTCTTTCTAAATTCCTGAGATATAAACTTAAAATGAATCACTGTAAATATTTTTGAAATTCTCATTAACACGCTGTAGTCCTTTTAGCTTTAAACATACTGGTCTAAAATTGATTGTATATAGAATTGAATTGAATTTTGGTTGTGCTTAAGCCTGTATATGACAGAGACATACTTATGTATATATATGTAAACATGCACACCATTTTTTTCTACCTATCTAAACACATGCAGGCAGTTAAATACAAGCATATTCAACTCTTTCTTCAAGTAAAATTTCAGATATCAAGACATTAAAACAGGGTCGAAGGGTCTGCTCACCTGTCTCCTGAAGAACAAAGAAGAAAAAAAAAGAAACAGAGCATGTTGTTTCCAGAATGACAGAGCAGCTTGATGATGTTTGAATATTTAACTTATGTTTTAAATGAAGCTCCCTCACCACAGACCTGAACTTGCATGCTTGATCTAGATGATTTGGATTTTAAATCATTGCACATTTTTTTTCTTTAGGCTTGCTGAGTAAATAAACGATCTGGTATAGAGGATGTATATATAAAAGAGAAACAGTATTGAATAGGGAATGTTATCTTTGCATTAATTGCTTACAACTTTATGCAGGCTGATAGTCTTGTTTTGATGTTACCAGAGCATGTGGCATTTAATGAAAGCATGCTATGTATTGTTCATGCTCCTCTTTGTATGTTATAGCATCTTATTTGATTTTGTGCAAGTACTTTTTTTATTTTATTTTTCCTCTTGTTTTTCCTTAACATGCTATTGTACATTGCTTTATTACTTAAATACATTTTTATGTTGATATTTTGCAGATTTTTGTCTTGTTCATATTCCTACATACTTATACTTATCTTCTTTCTTTTCTTTTCTCATTTGAGTGTATTACTTTGTCTTGCAAATAATTTTCTATTTTAATTATGTTTGTATGCATACATTTGTTTTGTCATTTCTTTTGTTCTATTGTCTTATTTTTATTCCTCTTTTATTTTAACTTAATTTTTTTTATTTTACTTTAATATTTATTGTTTTATATTAAATTTATAAATTCAAATTATTATTAACCATCAATTGTAATACTTATTATTATCAATTATTATTAAATCATTCATTTACAACTTATATCTAATGTATATACATATATATCTCTATATTTATTTTTAAAACCATTTATTAAAGATTTTATTTCAAATCCAATTTAAATATATATATATTCACATATATACAATTTGTCAAATCCATATGACTTTATATATTTTCTAGTCGAATCGGGGAAACTCGCTTCCATTTAAATCAGTTTATCTTACAATTTTATTCAAAAATTCATTTAATTATCAATTTAAAATTGATTAAAATTCGGGATCGTTACATTTGATATGTAAAGCAAGTTAGAAAGTTATGGTCCATATAGCAACAGTCGCTATGGATGCAGTTCGTAAATTGACAACTTTTATGTAAACAAAAGAAGGTTTTACTTTAAATATTTTTAAAAAGTCTTTTAAAATATATTATAAATACTAAAAATGAATTTAAAAATATTTTCAATAATTAATTAACTAATTAAGTAAAAGGGTTAATTATTATCTAATTAATTAAGAAAGGTTTAATTAATTATTATTTAATTAATTAATGTTGAATTATAATTTAAATATTAACTAAGTAAAGGTCTAATTTTATTTAGTCATTAATTAAGTAAAGGTATAATTATTATTTAATTATTAATTAAAATGATTTGATTACTATTTAAAATAAAAGTTTAAGTTATTATTAATTAATTAATTGAAGATTACTAATTTTAAATCACTTTATGTCCAAAGGTCCTTTTGGTTAAAAATAACTTTCTTTTACAAAGAATAGTTTTAAATATAAGAGATTCTTTATTTGTGTCATTTAGTAGCCAAACAAATATGATAAATTATGTTAATACATTGACATGTTTTATTGAAAGTAAGTCATCACTGTTTATGTGCGGTAGTGTCTTATGAGATACCTTTATTTTTATAGGGTTTTATAAGTTTAGCAATTCAGCTCTTTGGAGTTTACTCATACCAAACCCACATCAGATCTGGAGTTTTTCTTTCTTTTCCCTAAAACACTTAGGTTCTCAAATTTGTATGAGTAGCCAAGTAGTACAGGTTCTTACGGATGCATTATGGAGGAGCATGGACCAGAGGCTTTGGTGTTAGCTATTTATCTATTTTATTTCTATTGTGTATATATATATATATATCATGTATCAACATTATAAGGGTAGGCAGTTATAACTGTCCCTGGCAGAAGTTAGTACCTGTTGTGACTCTGATGTTTCATTTTGGAAGTGACTATGTATACTATCTTATGTTCTATTATATATGATTTGCATTGCGCTATGAGACTCTATTTATCTTTCTTTTCTTTTTACCCTGACGACCTGTCTTTCGGACACCTAGATATCTACACATAAATATCGTGGATATATTAAGTGTCATCTTTAGGAGTAAGAACGGCTGATCATTGCACATGGTATCAATGCTTAGGTTGAGCGAACATCTAGGTCTTGGTTGGGGTCAACTCTTTAGTTATAGGGTTAGTAATACCCTAGAACAAGTTTCGTCTATGAAAGTGCATAGTTGTAACACACACACACACATTTGAGTTATTTCGATCAGCATTGATATGTTTGATATAGTACATTTTTCATTAAGATTATCTCATCTAAGTATTCTCCAGTAAGTAAGAATGAGTAATAGGAAGATGAGGTCGAGGAGTTAGCAACGACCACCATTGATTGTGCTCTGAATGGAGGAAGAGTTGGAGTCGTTGAAGAGGCAATACTAGTGTTGCCTCATGTGAAATTTGCCGCTTTGTGTAAAGACTATACTAATCTAGAAGGAAAGCTTTTTAAGGGCACGGAATCCATCATCGTAGTCCAAGCATGGCTTGTTTCTTGCAAAAATATTTTCAAGGGATTGGATATTCCATATGAGCAGAAACATTTATTAGCATCTTGGCAGTTGCAAGGTAGAGCGGCGGCATGGTAAGACTCCGTTACAACGAATGTTCTGGAGGATGATTTTTCTTGGGCTAGATTTAAGAAGGTATTCGAAGACCAGTTTATGCCTACTTTCAAAAAGACCCATTTGTATAGGGGTTTTTTGGATGTCAAGCAAGGAGATTTGTCGGTGGATAAATAGGAAACCAAGTTTAATAAGCTATCACAACATGATCTGGAATTGATTGATACCCCTCTTAAGAAGAATGGGGTGTTTGTGATAGGGATGAGGGAATGAATTTTAGAAGAAAATGATTGTCCATCTGAAAGGATCTTTTGTGGATTTAGCGGACATGCCTTTGAGTTATGAATTCCTTAAGAAGAAAAGGCCAATAGCAGAACCAAGCACCAACAATAGTAGCAAGCTGAATAAGAGAAAGTTTAATCATCTAGGGAAGAAGCAGTGGAAGGAAAAGTTGGGAGGAGATCAAGAAAAAAAGTTTAAGGATTGCGGTTATTTATTTGCAATAGAAGGGCCATATTGCACGATTCTATCCAAATTTTGAAGCTCCAAAGCAATAGGTAGGACCTATTTCCTCGATGATTCAGAGGACACTATGCTTTAATTGTCACCAACCAGGGAATATGGTGAAGGATTGCTCGCTAATAAATAATGCCAGTAATTCAAGGTTTATGCCATTAAGGATGAACCATCATTCTCGACAAATGTGAAAGGAAAGGATTTATTGAAGGTACTTTAATTGTGTAGGGCTCTTTTGTTCGAGAATTGTTTGATACTGGGGCTTCACATAGTTTCATTTCTCTAGAATCGGTAAGTAAATTGCAGCATTCTCTAAAATTCATAGAAACACCTATCTATGTAGCTAATCCCATAGGAAGTGAAACTAATATGTGAGATATACTTATTACTTACCTTACCCCCATTTTGTTATGACCTGTTGGTCATAGATTTTAAGCGGTTTGATGTTATACTTGGTATGGATTGACTATCAGAGTATGGTGATGTTTTAGACTATGTCGAAAGGATAATATCTTTAGTTACCAAATTGGGCAGAATTGTTAAAGTATCATGTGATGATCAATACGAGCGAATGAGTAACTTCTTGTATGCGTGAGATTCATCCCAAGAAGAATTAGGGTCTATATTAATTGTTAAGGATTTTCTTGATGTTTTTGAAGAAGTAAACAATCTGCCTCCAGATTGAGAGATTGAGTTTCGTATTGACTTAATTCTCGGTTAGAAACCTATTATTCAACCTATCTGTAAATAGCTCCAAGAGAGAAGAGAGAATTAAGGGATCAGAGGGATGATTTGTTGAGAAGAGGGCTGATTAGACCAAGTCTTTCAAGTTGGGAAGCAGCGGTAGTTTCTGTCGCAAAGTCTGATGGTTCTTTAAGACCTTCTATGGATTATAGGAAGTTAAACAACATACAGTTCGAAACAAGTATTCCTTACCCCGTATAGACGACATGTTTGACCAACTCTATGGTGCTAAAATATTATTCCAGATGGACCTTGCTACAGGAGTTTACCAGTTAAGGATAGCGGAGGATAGCATACGCCTAACAACATTTAGATGACCCAACTGTTTCTTCGAGTGGTTGGTTTGCATTTTGGGATAATCCATGCACCCACTTATTTTGTAAATCCAATGAACCGAGTGTTTAGAGATGTGTTGAATAAGTTTGTGTTAGTCTTTATAGATGATATCCTTATTTACTCTAAGATCAAGGATGAACAAAAACATCATTTGGAAGTGGTTCTGGAGACATAAGGAAACACTTTTTAAGAGAATTTTTTTCTAAATGTCATTTCTGACAGTTAGAAGTAAGGTTCCTTGGACAAGTTGTGTCGGGGATGGCATTTCAGTTAATCTGACAAAGGTAGCGGCTATTCAAGATTTTAAGATGCTGCAGACTCCAATAGAGGTTCAAAGTTTCTTAGGCTTGGTCGGATATTATAAGGGTTCATCCAATACTTCTCCGAGATCGCTTGCATCTGACCAAGTTAACAAAGAAAGGTAAGAAGTTTGTTTGGAGTTTGAAGTGTGAGGAGGCGTTCATTGATTTGAAGAAAAAGTTAACCGGCACTCCATTTCTATCTATTCTAGATTTAGGTAGAGAATTGACTTTATATACAGATGCTTGTGGTGTTGGATTGAGTGCAATTCTGATGCAGCATGATAGAGTTATTTCTTATGCTAGTAGGCAGCTAAAGCCTCATAAGCAAAATTATGCAACACGTGATTTGGAATTATTGGTTATTGTGTTTGTATTGAAGATATGTGGGCAATACTGGCTGAGTGAAAAGCTCGAGCTCTTCACGGACCACAAGTCCTTGAAGTATCTTTTCACATAAAAAGATTTGAATATGAGGAAGCAACGATGGGTAGAATTTCTGGCAGTACATGACTTGCTTATTTTCTATACACTGGGAAAGGAAAATGTGGTAGTGGATGCTCTAAGCAGGAATGCAATTTATGCTCTGTTGAAAGTTAGTCCGACTCTTCTAGGGAGGATTGCAAGTAAACAAAGGGAAGATAGGTGCTTGATGGAAATCGTCCAAGATATAGAGGAAGGTCGCGATTTAAGTTTTGAGAGAGATCACCATGGTATTTTGCGTATGAATGGAATGATATGTGTTCATGATGTCAGCGGTCTTAGGTAGAATGTTTTAAGAGAGTGCAATCGATCAAAGTTGTGTATTTATCCAGGTGTCTCAAGGATGCATCAGGATATGAAGCGAGATTTTGGTGGAAAGGGATGGAGAGGGATATCTCAATCTATGTCAGCAGAGGTATGAACCGTTAGCAAATCAAGGATGATCAAAAAAGAATTGCTGGGCTACTCTAACTGCTTGAGATCTTGAATTGAAAATGGGAGTAAGTATCAATAGATTTTACTGATGGGTTACTTAGAACAAAGAAAGGGAATAAATATGTTTGGTTCATTGTGGATCGGCTAACCAAGAGCACCTACTTATTCCAGTAAAGCAGAAGAGGATTGCAGATACATTGGTAGAAATTTATATGAGGAGATCATTTGACTGCATGGAGTCCTAGTTAGCATTATAAGTGATCGATATTCGATATTTGCCAGTCAGTTTTGGAAGCCATTACAAGCAGCTTTGGGAACAAAGCTAGATTTGAGCACAGCCCACCATCCTCAAACGGATGGACAAATAGAAAGAGTTAACCGAGTCCTGGAAGATCATTTAAGAGCATGTATCTTGGAATTTGGAGAATCATAGGAAGATCATCTTCACTTGATGGAATTCTCCTACAACAATAGCTATCAAGCAAGCATTAGCATGGCACCTTATGAAGTTCTGTATGGACGACCACATAAGTCACCATCATGTTGGATGGAGAACGATGATCGGATAGTGCATGGACCTAATATGATTACAATGCTATAGAGAAAGTTTCTGTGATCGAGAGGATGATGGAGGAAGCTCAAGATCGACAGAAAAACTGAGCCTATCGAACGCAGAGAGATTTGGAATTTTCATTTGGAGATTTTTTGTTTATGAAGGTTCCCCTAATTAGGGAGTTGTTCGATTTAGTAGAGCTAGGAAGTTGGTGCTAAGATATGTTTGACCTTTTCGAGTTCTTGAGATGATTGGGTTGCTTGCCTATAAAGTCGAGTTGCCGAAAAGATAGTCGGGAGTTCATAATGTTTTTCATATGTCACATTTGAGGAAGTACATGCATGATCCATCTCTTATAGTTGATCCATTTATTCCAAACGATTTGGAGGTGGAACCAAACCTAACCGTGATACATCCTTTTCACATTATCGATCGAGATGTGAAACAATTGTGGAATAAGGTCATGAGATTGGCTAAGATTCAGTGTAGTAAAGATTCCTAAGACTGCACTTGGGAAATGAAAGATAACATGATGGAGGCTTATCTTGAATTGATGTTATAATAGTAGTTGCTTGTTGCATGGATTATGTACCTACTATTTGGGATGTAGTTGCTTAGTATGTATCTTTGAATGTGTTTTCATAATATATAATATATGCCCTTTTTGATTTATTTTGAGTTTTCTTTTTGTGTGTTAATTTCATGATGAAATTATTTTAAGGAGGGATAATATAATGACTCGTAATTTAATCACTTCAAATAGGAATATATAGTATTGTTTTAAATAATTAATTAATGGATTTTATAACTCAAATAAACCTCTTTTAAATAATAACTAACGATGGGGAAGCTATTTTAAATTATGTTTACAAAAATAATTAGTTTGGAGAATAATGAAAAAATGATCGAAAATTGTTTTTGGGATTTTTGCTCATTTCGCTCGTCTAAAATTGTTGAAAAATGTTATTTGCACTAGAGTATATATATACATGCTGATACAACTAACATGTTATTGTTACTGTTAAATATGGTAAACAAATTACTTACATTAAAAAGGGAAAGTTGACTTTTCCTTTCTTTTATATAAAAAATGTGCAAAAAGTATTATCACATCACAAAAGAGGTGAGGTGATGGAATGAGGGGGAGGGGATGGTTGCATGTAAAGGGGGCCAAGGGAGAGGGTAAGGTGGCAATAAAGTGTGGAGGGTATAGGATTAAAGGAAAATAGGTAGTTTTCATACTCCATTTTATATAAAAATAATCCTCTTTTTTTCAATCCTCATTTTTACTTCATTCACTCATTTTCAAAACTTTATTATCTCCCATTTCAATCTCTTCTTATTTCCATGGCTTCTTAAAAAATTTCTCAAGTCAAAAATCGCTTCCTTTTCCTCTTAAATCCTTCAAAACTACCTTAAAATGTTCCTATTACCCTTTACTTCTCTTAGCTTCCAAAAACAATCCCAAACCCACCTTCCTCAATTAAGGCCGAGCCCTCCTTCCTCTAGACCGAACCCTTTTAGCCCCATGGGCCCTTAAAAATAAAGTTTTTGGAAGAAAAAACTAAGTTCGTGTCTAGGAGGAAAAGTTATAGTAGTTTTGGTTTGGATTCGGTTAATTTTGGTGAGTAAATCTAACCTTTGAAAATAAAGTTTTTAACTTTATATTTGGTGATAATTATAGTTGTTGGATGTTTGGTTTGGAAAGTATTGTTGGTTTTGTTTATACATATGGAAAATGTGATGATTTGTGATGAATGGAAAATGTCGTCGATGTATTTAAAATGATAATGTATAAGTAATTACCTTTCCTTGCTTTAGGAATGTTATTTACCCCTATATATGTATGTGCTTTTGTACACGTTAAGGGGTGATAATGTTATTTATCCTTTCCTTGTTTTTCTCCTTATATTTTCAAAAAGTTTATATAAATTCTCTGAAACTGTAATTTGGTTTTCAAGACCTTTATATAAAGTTATTTAAGTAATCTAAATACAAAAGGAAAAAGGTTTAAAGGTTACTGGATATGTAAAGCAAGTTAGAAAGTTATGGTTTATATAGAGATAGTCGCTATGAATGTAGTTCGTAAATCGACAACTTTGTGTAAAAAAAAAGAGCTTTTACTTTAAATATTTTTAAAATATCTTTTAAAATATATTATAAGTATTAAAAAGAAATTTAAAAATATTTTAAATATTTTAAATAATTAATTAAGTAAAAGGGTTAATTATTGTTTAATTAATTAGTTAAGAAAGGTTTAATTAATTAATTATTAACTAAGTAAAAGTCTAATTATTATTTAATTATTAATTAAGTAAAGGGCTGATTATTATTTCATTATTAATAAAAAATGTTCAATTGTTATTTAATATTATTTAAAATAAAGGTTTAAATCATTATTAATTAATTTAATAAAGATTTTTAATTCTAAATCACTTTATCTCCAAAGGTTGGTTTGGTTAAAAGCAACTTTCTTTTACAAAGATTAGTTTTGAATACAAGATGGTTTTTTGTCAATGTCATTAAGTAGCCAAACAAATATGATAAGTTATGCTAAAACGTTGACATGTTTTATTGAAAATAAGTCATATTGTATTATCACTAAAAGCTAATGAGTAGGCTTTCCTCTTACTATGAGATCTAGAACTTGATTTCTAGGTGAGAGATAGAGAAGTCAAAATGTAAAAACCATGACAAATATAAGAGGAATAATTTCAATAAATGGGTCGTCATAAATTAAGTATATGGAAGACACTTCATTGTATAGTTAACAAAAATTCCGAGGTATGTAGACCCGTCTCTATTCCCTGAAGTAAGAATAATTGTCGTGGTAAGGATAGTTTTCTAACTTGTCCGACTTCATTGTTAATCAAGGGATAATACTATTTGAAATCGAAAAGTGGGGATAAGTATAGGATGTCTTATTGTTTATACTCAAATCAATACTTACCCCAGATAGTGAGTTTGCCCACTATTTATCACTTAGCTAGTTTTAAAATTATCAAATGTTGGTTCGAAGAGACCGGGATTCGATAACATGAGTTTTCGAAAACGACTTCGAACCTAAGCATTCAAATTGGGAACATCTTGAAAATGATGGAATTAAAGATGAGTTCTTTGAAGTGCAAGAGCTACATGCTACTAATCCTGAATATGATTCAAAAAATGAATGTAGTAGAAGTAGCGCCTTCGGTTTGTATGTAACAACCCATACCTTAATGAGCCATTTGAAAAAAAATTCGACACTCAAGTCCATCAAAGCATAGATCAGTGGATTTGGTACCGACAAATAAGCATGAGCATTATCAGAGATTGATAGTAATAAAACTCACAGCGGAAATAATAACAGGACAAGAATATTGACTATGAATACTACCTTGGAATTAATGGTATTACTTGGATAGTAGATTATGACATCAACATCGAGCATGGGAGAAAAGAAGGCTTCTCTAACAAATAAACACCTCTAGCTCCAGTGACCTGATCCTTTAATCTATCATGTGGGCTGTAGTGAAGAGAGGGTCGGAACAATGTTCTATTGACTAGAAAATATATAAACAGTCCATAACATAAATTTATATTGATTGGTTTCCATTTAATTGTTATGTCTACTAAGATTAGTAATTCTGATCTAACCTTGCATTGAACACACGATTAATTACCTATCCATTCCTATGGTACAAAGTACCGACCAAGCCTTATCAACCACCCAATACTTTCAAGTCCATTAGCGACTTTATAATTCTAAATATAAAGCGGGCATCTACTATCTCCATATAATACTTTTAAAAGAGAAATAGGAAAACTTTGCTATTTAAGATATCAATCAAGAAGACTCCGTCATTTAGGACCTATTCCCAAGGTAGACTTCTAGCATCGTCATTATTGGTCTATTGGTCCTAACTATAGAGACCATTGACCACTATATATGGCCTTATAATTTATAATAGCCATACCACTAGCGCATCTATCATTATTAAAGTCTTAACAATGTGAGAGACAATACCGAAGCCACTTAATACCTCACTAATAAGAATTAGGCAGGTCTCTGACCATTTAACACTTATTTATAGGTAGGCCTTTACCATTTAATACGTAATCCCAAGGCGAAATCCTCATTGGTACTATGTAGTTGATATTGCTTGGAAATCTCATTAGGCTACTTAGTACTTCCTTTATAGGAGAGAGGCGACCCTAGATCAGTCACTTTGTACCTCAAGCCCAAAGCGAACCCTTCTTGAGATATCCATCACTAATCTAAATTATAAATATGGAATCTCATTAGGTTACTTCTTTCGATAGGGAGGTGAGCCTTGCAATAGCCACTTAACACTGAAGTGAGCCTTTTTGGAGATATCCTTATTTATTTGAAATCACACTAGGTTATTTAATACTTCCTTCTAGGAAAGAGGTCGACCCTACAGCCACTTAATAAACTTAAACTAGAAGCGAACCCCTATGGAGATATCCCTCACCGCTCCTAATTTCAAATTTGGACTAGTTAATACTATTTAATTAGGAATGAGGCGGACTCTCAAACAACCACTTAATACCTCTGACCCTAAAGCAGCTCCTATCTCTCGCAAAGTCATGGGTCCTAGGATTAGTGATATCTTACATCAGTAGTAAGTGCACACGACTGTTGGTAGTATCAAAGTGAAAGGCAGTCTTCTATGGAGTGAATTTACTGGCCTCGCACCACTAACCTACTAAGTCCAATTAACCATCTTAAGTCTATACTTATATTATCTTAGGTAGATATTAGACTTAGCATACTATTTCCCTTTTTATTTAAGGTAATAAGATTCACCTTAAGTACTTATCGACCAATAAATCCCCTTTAAATGCTCATAAATATCAATTTGTCCATAAAATCCTAACAGACATTTCCAAAGACATTTACGTATGATTAATAATTTCAAATTAGTAACCTTTTTATATCTATTCTATTTTTATCAGTCATATTAATCCACTTGTCCTTATTAATTGTTATCTAATACTATCCATTATTTCTCATTAATTTCTCATTTAAAAGAGAAATGGGCAAACTTCACCATTTAAGACCTTAGTCGAGGTAGACTCCGGCATTTAAGACCTATTCCTAAGGCGGACTTCTAGCGTCGTCATTATTGGTCTACTGGTTCTAACTACAGAGACTACCGACCACTATATATGGCCTTATAATTTATAATAGCTATAAAACTAATGCATCTATCTTTATTAAAGCCTAATCAATGCAAGAGACTATACTCAAGCCACTTAGTACCTCATTAACAAGGACCAGGAAGGCCTCTGACCATTTAACATATGTTTATAGGCAAGCCTTTGCTATTTAATATTTAACCCCAAGGTGGACTCCTCACTGGTACTACCTAGTTGACATTGCTTGGAAATTTCGTTGGGTTACTTAATACTTCTTTTATAGGGAAGGGGTGGACCTTAAAGCTGCTTAATTCCTCAAACATGAAGTAAACCACTCCCGAGATATCCAATATCACTCTTATAAATATGGAATCTCGTTAAACTACTTCTTTTGGTAGGGAGGCGAGCCCTAAGATAGCTATTTAATACTTCAACACTAAAGTAAATCTTTTTAGAGATATTCCTCATCACTCCTGAATCCAAATTGGAATCATTTAATACTTTACAATTAAGAAATATAGTCCAATCTCTTATGTTGTCATGGGTCCTAAGATTAATGACATCTCACATCAGTAGTAAGTGCATCCGACTACTAGTAGTCTCAAAGTGAAGGGCAGATTTCTGTCAAATGACTCTACTGACCTCACATCACTTACCCACAAGTCCAATTAACTATCTTATGTCTTTGCTTATACTCTCTTATGTTGACATTGGACTTAGCATACTAATTCCATTTTTGTTTAACACAATAAGATTTATCTTGAATACTTATCTACCCATAAATCCCCTTTTAATGCTCATAAATGTCAATTTGTCCATAAAACCCATATGGACATTTTCTAAGACATTTATGTATGATTACTAATTTCAAATTAGTAACCTTCTTATATCTATACCATTTTTATCAGTCTCATTAATTCACTCGTCCCTATTAATTGTAACCCTTAATTTAATACTATCCATTATTTTTCATTGATTTCCCAATTGATTTATGTTACAATCTTTCACTTACTATAAATCAATAATAGGAATTCCTAATTTATTTCCCATTAATATGAATTACTACCTTTTTAATTCTAATCATTTGCTTCCTTAAATATAATAATAACTAGCGAATGTTACGCATAAGTAACGCAGGAATAAACGTCGTTCTTCTTTATTAACGCAATAAATTGTATAAACTGCCTAATAAAACTACATATTTATATCCAATTATATTCTAGTCATAAATATGTAACTAGAACATGCTTTCCATATTTAATTTGCTAGAATTAAATTCCTTAGGAAGATTTTACACTATGATTTCCATAAATTGATTTAACACAAAAAGAAAAGATTGAGTCCATTTGAAATTACAAGGAATGGATAACTTCTTTTTGATTGGAATAGACAGGGTAAACTACGGAGAATAAACCTCTACTTCACACGTCCCTTCCCTTTTTGTTTGTGGGTACTCCTTATTAAATCAAATGTCACCCTTTTGAATGAAAAGTGGAAAAAGTAATCGAATTTGTAAAAATCAAACAAATGTTCTTCCCACAAATTAAACTATGAAAAATCTACAACATAGCACAAATTCGATAATAATCCAAAAATCCTATTTTACACCCAAGTACAGATCTAGAATAAACATATACAACATTCAAATTCTAAAATCTTTGGGATTGATTTCCAAGACTATGTGTAAATATATTGTAAATTAGATTTAAAACAAGAATATGTAGGCAATAGTTTTTTACAATAATTTAAGCCTATAATTCACAAATAAAATTGATTTAGGTATAAAATCAAAAGTATGCCAATGGAATAGATTTAAAATCATAAACAATATATAAAATTTCTCACTCACCTTTTAAAAGCGATCCAAATCTTCAAATTCGAAGTAAAACCTTAAATTCATCAATAAATCATTTTTAATCCAAGAAATATGTATAAAAAGGGTATGCACATAGATTAGAATTACATATCTGAGAAGAGATTTAGGTTTGGAAGAGAAAATAGATTCAAATATATAAATATATAAATTACCTCAACTATGCATATTGTTGATTCTCTTCTCTTCTTCTTTTTATTACATTTCTATAATTCTCCAATTTGTATGAATATAGATATAAATATATTATTTTTATAATTTAAAAAGAAATGGAGAAGACAAAATAGCAAAGCTTCATTGCTCTATTCAGAAAAATATGAGAAGAGAATGAAGGATTAGGCCTGAACTTATAGGTGTAGGAATCAACCGTAACCGTTAGATCGAAATATATTAAATCTGGGCTGTTGTGCCTGGGCTAACCCTAGCCATCATAAAGGGAGAGGTCAACCGTGCCTACCTAAGGTCGACCACACCTGGTCGAGCACTCATGGTAGTGGATCGACCTGTGGGCCTGGGTTAATTAATATAAAATGTTAAATAATTCTAATCGAATTATTTCCATTTCAAATTCATTTTTCGTCCGTAACTTCTTCGGTTGGACTTCGATCGTAAAACTCTAAATATAAAAGTTGCTCAGAATTTCGACACGATTGCAATGGTGTAAATTTCATGGGTAAATTCCATCATTTGTAAAAATTCCATTTTTGGAGCCTAATTAATTAACTAATTAAATAACTAACAAAAAATTACGTGGTGTAACATTCTTCCCTTCCTTATAAAGAATTTTGTCCCTAAAATTTCACCACTGACTATTTCATAGTTTAGGCTCATAATTATCCTTAACCAGACAACCAATGAGTATATGACTAATTTTGCAACCAAATGTGCACAAGTTCATAGTATATTGCTATATCACCACATGGAAAATATTTATGCGGAATAATTCTAAATTAGATCTTCCTATATAAATGCATTTCTTTGAAAACATTTTTGTAAAATATGATTCAATAACCTATATATATACTGCCAGTTCTATATGCATGCAGCTTTTGAAAAATCTTTTTAACCGAAATCCTCATACTCCTACGAATAGAAGTATGAAGCAACCAATTTTGCATCCACTTCCTACCATCCAAAAATCTAATGCGTCAAAAAATCACTTCCTAAACTTTACTCTTATGCCAAAAAATGGAATTTAGGTGGAGAATTTAACATTCTTACAACTCTATAATCTTTTTATTTTAATAATACAGTGAAAATTTCCTTGCTGTACCGAAATTACTCCAAATTTTCCTTGCACAAAATGCATAAGGAGGCTTTTTTTAAGCTCTAAATGGAATTAAGTTTAAAAATAGACTCGTGCGCGTCGTCGACAAGGTATGAAAAATAGAAATTTCAAGGCTAAAACAATTTTCCATATAATTACTTGCATTTATCGCAGCATTCATCCTAATGCACCGCTAAATCCGAAATACTAACTTTATTTATCTACTCCACTCTTAGCATGTGGCCATCAAAATCAAATATTTTATAAAAATCTTTCTTGCTTTTCATATTTGTACATCATTTGAAAATTTGAATCACAAAATATTTAGATGTACATTTTCCCCTATAATCAAATTTTTGGACAAAAATTCTTAAAACAATTTAAGAGCCAAAATAATTAAAACTTAAAACTTTTTTTTCAAAAGAGAAGCTTTTAAAAAATATCATTTTCAAAAATTTAGATAAATTAAGCCACAATTTCAGCGTAGTTGGAAGTCGGTTATGCGCTAAATGCATAAATTAAGGTCTAAAATTCTACAACTAACATTTACCTATAAAACTTGACATTTTATTTTAAAACGTCGTTATGCTCGGTTACCTAAAAAAATTTAGTTTTTAGAAAACATGAGCAATGACCCATGATGTCAAAACAATTTTATCATGTCTTCGCTAAAATTTTCCTACTATTCTAAACGTCTAGTCTTATATTGCATTTACTATTAGTTAAGTGTCTTTTGTGATATTTCCATATTTATACTGCTTCTTTACTATGCATATATGAGAGCAGTTTGCATGTCTAGAAATAATAACATTGTAAATAAAGAGGAACTCCTATATTGTACGTGTCTTTTACAAGAGACAGCTAATAGTCACAACCCAAACAACCTAAAAGAAAAGAAAAAATACTGGAAGATAAAAGAAAACAACACCATAAATGCTAAAGTAACGCCTACAGACTACGAGATGCCTTGCTCCATGGCTAGAGCACAATTCATTGCTGCGACCCTTGAATGGTCGTAGCATGGCGGTTATACACCCAACCTCATGCCGCTAGTGCTGCTAGTGTTGCCGAAGGCTTCGAAATTGTCATCTTCCTAAAGAAGCAGCTATTAATGGTAACCCATCTATTAATGGTAGAAGGAACCTTTTATTAAAACGCCTCTCCATGGAATTTCACCTGTTTTACCTAAAGTTGCGAGTGGTTAGGTGAAAACACGAAAAATGACTTTGTGGTGTGCTAATCCTTCATCAAAAAATTGCATCATAAGGGTGCAGGTCCAATTGACGACGATGCCCCCAATACTAGCATCAGTGATCTTTCGCACCATAGGATAAATCTGGTCGTAACCTCTCGTCTTAGGAATGATGTTGTGCTGAATTATACGCACAACTAGATGGACATTCAAATGTAGATCATCTGTCTTCCAACCACCGACATCTTGAGAAAAGATCTACTGTAAAATCTTTGAGTCGGTCACTTCAAAATAATCCAAGTCTGCGTCTTTTGCAGTGGCCTCCAAAATCTCAGCGATATCATCATCAGTAATCCCAATCAACACATCCTTTACTTCCCAATGAATCAAACTGTTGCCTTCATCGAAATTCTACACCAACTGGACATCGAAACGACAGATGTGCACGAGTAACATTCCCTCTTAAAGGTCTTGAAGCCGAGGATCAGTGTAAATCTTGTCATGACGGATAGCTCTTTCAGCCTAAAAGGAGCGAAATCTTCTGATCATTCTAGTCCAGTCCAGCCAAGTGGCCTCTTGAGGTTTGAGACCATAATGGTGCGAGGAAAAACTGGCAGTGCGGAAAGGTGTCTTGGCTAAGAAGTGGTCGAATGGAGGAAATAGGGTTTAGATCTAGAGTGGTAGTGCAAGATCTAACGTGAGAAACTGGCATGAGGGAGAGACGGGGCTGCTGCTCCTAGGGAAAAACTACGTCGCCTAGAGGTGGAACAGAAGAGAGAGGCTGATATTTGGAGAAGGTGGAGGAGGATGGAGTTAGGTTTAGCTTGTCGTGGAAGGAGAAACGAAAGAAAGCAACTGGGGAAATTCGATGCGACTTTTATAGTCCCGTTCCAAATTCAAGTTATGCCAAAACTTGTTAACTAGTTGGCCACTCTAGGTTTACCGCTAGGTGGCCAACCTCTAGACGGGCTTTGGGCATTAATTGAACCTAGATCCAATTAGGATCGGATTAAATATAATAATCATTTCACGCCGTCTCTTTCGATTCGACATGATCCAAAAAATTCCTATCCTCATCACGACAATGTCAAAGCCTACCACCTTGTCCCATACCATGCTCCAGCAATTCACAAAAGTCCCAACAAATTGCTGCGACCAACAACAATTCCCAAAATCTAAAAATATTCCAGTTGTTATTTCCCTCCATTTCACACAGGAATATTTCTTCTAATGGTCGGTGGTATAACAATGCTCCAAACTACATCTTCAACAAAATTGAATGTCACTCCTATTTTATCCGTACCTAAAAAGAGAGAAGATTTTAAAAACCTCGGTTTTATAGATCAAAATATCACTAAGCTAAATATATGCTCCTTTATACTTGTTTCTAAATAATAGAAACTATTTTATATCGAAAATTCCCTTATAAATCAAAGTTATATATATATATATATTTCAGGATTTCCAAAAACCTTTTATAAACAAAAATTTCCTATATTAGAAAACTATTTCCTTGCCAAAAGTAAAATCAACTTTTGCAGAAATATACATATAAATATTTAAGGATTTCGAAAATTTAAACTAAAAATTTCTTAACACGACCAACATAGTGGTATATGTATTTCTTTGAAAACTAAAATTTCAAAACTTTCCCAAAAAAAATTTCCAAAATAAATCCTTGGGAAAAGAAATCCTTTGAAAATTCTTTTTCTAAATGTAAGGCATTTCCAAAATATGCTTTAGAAAAATTCACTTATAGGTTTCAGACAAAGTAATTGACATTAATTATTCAAATAAAAATCCGGTTTGTCATCAAAGAGATAATCAATGAATGCACCTAGCAAAAACTTGCATCCGGACAATTGCGACATGCAGACTCTAATTTTCCATCCATTTAGAATAAATGTGCGTCTTCGACTGGTCATTATCAAAATCCAAAATCATAAGGTGGCTAGATCTCAACCATTAAGTTGAATACCTTCAGTCTTCGGGATTTTTCCATATGTCGTACTCATGCTCTTTATCAACAGCACCTTATGCATCGCCAGCACTCCATGGGGTACTTCAGAGTCGGCGTGAAAATCTCAACTCTAAGATATTTCCAACGCATAGTTGCTTTGCCCATTCATTTGGTTTGGAATTACAAATACTTCTATAGTCGGAATTTTTAGAATCTAATGTAAAAATATTATAATACCATATAGGAAAGTGGTAATGTATTCTCTCAATTTATCATAATTCCTTTGATGTACAAACCTAGGCTATGATACCAAATGCAACAACATGTACGTTAATGAGCCTAAATTTCAAAACCAAAATCAAAACCCAAGTCCATCAAAGCACAAATAGTTGGATTTGGTAACTACAAATAAGCATAAGCATTATCAAAGATTGATAGAAATTTAAACTCATAGCAGAATCAATGATAGGATAAGAATACTGACCATGAATACTACATTGGAATTAATGGTATTCCTTGGATAGCAGATTGTCACAACAGCATCAACCATTAGAGAAAAGATAGCTTCTCCAACAACAGAACATATCCAGCTCTACTGACCTGTTTCTCTAAATCTATCATGTTTGTTGAAATGGGGATGGGGTCAGAACAAAGTTCTGGTGATTGGAAAATTTATAAACTGTCCACAACATAAATTTATGCCCATTGGTTTCCATTAATTTTTTATGTCTAATAAGGCTAGTAATTCTAAGCTAACCCTGCATTGCACACACGATTGTTTACCTACCTATTCCCAAGGTACAAAATACTGACGAAGCATTATCAACCACTCAATACTTCCAAGTCCATTCACTTAATACTACTAAATATAAAGTGGGCTTCTACAATCGCCACATAATACTTTTGAAATAGAAATACATAGACTTTTCCATTTAAGATCTCAATCGAGGTAGACTCCGTCATTTAAGACCAATTCCCAAGGTGGACTTTTAGCATCGTCATTGTTGGTACATTGGTTCTAACAAAGAGATGTTTGACCACTATATATGGCCTTATAATTTAAAATAGCAACACCACCAGCGCATTATCGTTATTAAAGTCTTAGTGATGTGAGTAACTATATCCAAGCCACTTAATACCTCACTAATAAGGACTAGGCAGGCCTCGAACTTTTTACACATATTTATAGATAGGCCTTTGCCATTTGATACCTAATCCCAAGGCAGAAACCTCACTAGTACTATCTAGTTGAAATTGCTTGAAAATCTCATTGTACTACTTTATACTTCTTTTATAGGAAAGAGGTGGACCTTACATCCACTTAATTCTTCAAACCTAAAGCGAACCTATTCCGAGATATCTAGTATCACTCTTATAAATATGAAATCTCATTAGATTACTTCTTTCGGCAGTTACGCGGGCCGACTTAATACGTCAACATAGAAGTAAACCTTTTTAGAGATATCCCTCGCTGCTCCTAATTCCAAATTCGGATCATTTAATACTTTCAATTAAGAAAGCAAGTCTAATCTCTTACGTCATCATGGGTCCTAGGATTAGTGATATCTCACATAAGAAGTAAGTGCACCCAACTACTGGTAGCCTCAAAGCGAAGGGCAATCTTCCATCAAGTGACTCTACTGTCCTCGCATCACTGACCTACTAAGTCCAATTAACCTTCCTAAGTCTTTACATATACTACCTTATGTTGAGGCTGGACTTAGCTTACTATTTCCATTTTATTTAAGGCAATAAGATTTATCTTTAAAGCTTATATGCCCGCAAATCCTATTTTAATGCTCATAAATGTTAGTTTGTCCATAAAGTCCTAATGGACTTTTACTAAAACATTTATGTATGATTACTTGTTTCAAATTAGTAACTTTTTTATATCTATTGCACTTTTATCGGTTCCATAAATCCAGTTGTCCCTATTAATTGTAACCCTTAATTTAATACTATCCATTATTCCTTATTAATTGCTTATTAATCTAGGTTACAATCTTTCTTTTTCTAACAATAGGAATTCCTAATTTATTTCTCATTAATATGGATTACTACCTTTTCTAATTCCAACTATTCGCTTCCCTAAATGTAATAATAACTAATGAACATTACATATAACTAATGCACAAATAAACATTGTTCTTCCTTATTAATGCAATAAATACATATAAACTGCCTAATAAAACTGCCTACACATAACCAAGTATGTTCTAATTATAAATATATAACTATAATATGCTTATCATATTTAGTTTGCCGTAATTAAATTCCTTAGAAAGTTTTTCGCTATGATTTCCATAAACTGGTTTAACAAAAACAGAAATAATTGACTCCTTTTGAAATTACTAGGAATGGGTAATTTCTTTTAATTGGAATAGACACTATAAACGACAGAGACTAAATCTATAATTTAAACAACTATTCCCTTTTGTTTGTGGGTATTTCTTGTTAAATCAAACGTCGTTCTTTTGAATGAAAAGTAGAAAAAGTAAATGAATTTATAAAAATCAAACAGAAGTTCTTTTAACAAATTAAACTACGAAAAATCTACAACATAGCACAAATTAAACAATATTCCAAAAATCTTATTTTACACTTAAGTACAGATCTGGAATAAAAATATATAATATCCCAATTCTAACATCTTTAGGATTGATTTCCAGAACTTGGTGTAAACATATTTCAAATCAGATCTAAAATAAAAATATGTAGGAAAAGTTTTCCACACAATTTAAACCTACAATTCACAAATAAAATTAATTTTGGCATAAAAACCAAAGGTAGGTCAATGGAGTTGATTTAATATCATAAACAATTAATAAATTTTCCCACTTACCTTTTAAAAGCGATCCAAATCTCCATATCTAAAGTAAAACCTTAAATTCGTCTCCAAATCTTTTTAATCCAAGAAATATATATAAAAAGGGTATATATGTACGTTAGAATTACAGATCTGAAAAGATGGTATTGGAAGAGAAAATAGATACAAATATATAAATTACCTCAAATACGTGTATAGTTGATTCTTTCTCTTCTCCTTGTTACTAGATTTCTATGATTCTCCAATTTGTATGAACATAGATATACATATCTTATTATTATAATTTAGAGAGAAAGTAGAGGAGAAGAAATGGTAGAGCTTCATTACTCTATTTAGAAAAATATGAGAAAAAAAGGAAGGGTTGGGCTGAATTTATAGGTGTAAGAATCAACTACAACTGTCAGATCGAAATTTATTAAATCCAAGTCGTCTAGCCTAGGCTAACCCTAGCCGCCATATGGGGAGTCGACTGCCCCTTATCTAAGGATCAACCATTCCAGTTAACTACTCATAGTGGTGGGTCGACCTATGGGCCCAGGTTAATTAATATAAAACGTTAATTAATTCTAGTCAAATTATTTCCGTTTCGAATTCTTTTTCGTTCATAGCTTCTTTGTTTGTACTCCGATCGCAAAACTCTAAATATGAAAGTTGCTCAGAATTTCAACACGACTGCAATGGTGCAAGTTTCGTGTCAAATTCCATCGTTTGTAGAAATTTTATTTCTGAAGCCTAATTAATTAATTAACTAAATAAATAAATAACTAACACCAAATTACCGGGTGTCACAGTTCATAAACAAAACAACTTGTATGGATGAATAACTTGTATGGATGAATGCTAGCATTGTATTTTCTCCTAAAGGGCTCTGTTAGCATTCCAAGTGGGATTGCTATATGAAAATGTAAAATGTAGCCTCAAGCCTCACGGTTGGAAATGACTAAATTAAGGAAGGTGCATTAGAGCTATGTGGGTCGCACCTAATATGGTATGGTCATCCCTGATCTACATCGATATTATTATTGTTGGATGTATGATTCAAGGCCAATTGCAGTTATTGATCAAAACCGAGGGATGATCATAATTAGTGCTATCCAGTAAAGGATAGGTCAATCTTGTGTTGGCGAGGGTCTAGGAAAGGCCCTCCGTACATTTTTCTAAAGGTTTATTGTGGCAGGCAGTACCCCGGTAGCCTTGTTATTGTATGAAATCCATTTTCCAATAAATGTATTTATGGACTTAGTTGCAATCCTATTATGCTAGAATGATTAATATAACCATTTCGGCTATAATTCGATACTTATTTTAAACCCTTGACATTATTATAATATCACTAAATTTTCTATTAAAATATTTTGGTTATTTTAAGGTAAAAACACATCCGCATTTATTTGTGGTGAGGTCTTGCGAGATACCTTTATTTTTAAAGGGTTTTATAAGTTTAAATTTTTAGTTGTTTGGAGTTTACTCACGCTGCACCCATGTCTGACCCGAAGTTTTTCTTTCTTTTCCCTAAAACTCTGGGTAGGTCAGTCTTGTGTTGGCAGGGGTCTAGGCAAGGCCCTCGGTACATTTCTAAAGATATATTGTGGCAGGCAGTACCTCGGTAGCCTTATTATTATATGGAATCCATTTTCCAATGGTGCATTTATGGACTTAGTTACAATCCTACTATGCTAAAATGATTAATGTAACCATTTTGGCTATGTTTCAATATTTATTTTAAACCTTAGGCATTATTATGATATCATTGGATTTTCTATTAAAATATTTTGGTTATTTTAAGGTAAAAATCCACCCGCGTTTATTTGTGGTGAGATCTTACGAGATACCTTTATTTTTAAAGGGTTTTATAAGTTTAAACTTTTAGTTGTTTGGAGTTTACTCCCACTAGACCCATGTGTGACCTGAAGTTTTTCTTTCTTTTCCCTAAAACTCTTTGGTACTCATATTTGTATGAGTAGTCAAGTAGTCCAGGTTCTTACGGATGCATATTGGAGAAGCATAGAGAAGGGGTTTCGGCATTAGCTAGTTATCAATTTTATTTCTAATGTGTATGCATATTATGTATTACTACTGTGGGGGCATGCAGTTATAACTATCCCTGGCTGAAGTTAGTGCCTATTGTGACTTTGATATTTTATTTTGAAAGTGACCATATGTACTACGTTATGTTCTATTGTATATAATTTGCCTTGTGTTGTGAGACTCTTATATGTTTCTTTTGTCTTTCTTTTCTTCTTACCCTAACGACTTGTTTTTCAGACACCTAGATGATCGACATGTGAATATCGTGGATGTATTAAGTGTCGTCTTTAGAAGTAAGAAAGGTGAATCGTTACATTAATATCTAATATTGAGTGATATCGACTTATGGAATAATTCTTATGAATTACTCTCATAATTCAAGTGTCGGACACTTTTGAAATAATGGTATACATACATTTATGCATGTGATTATTCCTTAAGTCTATTTGGTGTTCTTAGTGTTCCACGTTTAATTTATACATTCATATTATATAAGTTTTATTATTATATAAATTTTACATTTCATATTACTTGTATAATAATATTATGTATATTATTATAATAATTAAGTCTTATTTGATTAATTTTAATTAACTAACATTTTAATTAATTTTAAATTATCTTAATATAACATTTATATTCAATAATTATCATATTCTATGACCATTATAGTATAACACATATATAATATACACGTGTATATTTTTCAATTAATTAACTTTAATTAATTTATTTAATTACTTAGCCTTTACTTAATTAATTTAATCAAACAATTTTAATTAAATTATAATAATTTTAAAATTTAATTCATATACACACATGTATACTTATGTTATTTAAACATTTAAAACAACATAGCATATATCATAATATATAATACATATGTACATTTATTAATTAATTAACATATTTATTAATCTTATTTTGAAATTTTGAAATTAAAATTTATTTTCGAACATTTTTAGAAATTTATTGTATTATAACTTTTATAATACTTTTATATCTTATTTTATATTCAACATTTAAATTTAAAATCTTACATATTTTTTTATCAAACCATTTTGAAAATTAGTCCAAGGCCTGATTCGATTTTCTATTAGGGACAACTTTTGCGTTGCGAGCTTAATAATTAGCACAAACATGACATATTTAGACCGCACTGGTTATTGTGCTCTAATACTATTGTTGAAAATGGGCCAGCCTATAGGGGAAGTATGGTGAATTTCAAATTTTTTATCCTATTGGATCTTTATTGTACCTATAAAGTATAATTATTTAGAATATTTCTAAATTTAATTTAAATAAAATCTCTCATTTCAATTAAATTTATAAATCGTAGATATAATTTTATTTAATTTATATCCAATCAAATATAATAGTACACATATGCATCATATACATACATGTACGTGTGTTCATGTGTGACTTAATAATCCATGCAATGTATATCATGTTCATATATAAATTTTGGGATTTATAACGCAACAGACATGTTAGTTCATCCTATATGTATTAAATGTGGCCCAAATATATGTATATTAACGATCCACCATTTAAACAAAGACATTTTCTTAAATGATAGATAGTTATTTAGGGTAATAATAGAATCAATCACAGAATACAGATACAAAAATAAATACAACTCAGAATCTCCCAGTGGAAATTAAATAAGTACATAGATAAATCACGTATCTCCAAATAAGTTTGCATTATTATCACACTAAATAACTGGGAATGAAATAAGTCTGACTGACATAGCTAAACAAACAAAACTAATGGAAAACAACAAAAATAGAACGAAGTCTCTAGCAATGCCTTCGTCTCCACATAAGCTGTGACGCCCCACCTCTATACTCACGCTAGTCAAGGACACTACGGTGTAATGTCGTCAACTAGCACGAAGAATAAGGCTGTTGAGGAGCGACCATACATGTAATTTCTTTGTGCGAGCACCGATATGTCCTATGAGATAACATGCATCTCATTTCAAGAGGAAATCCGACATACCAATACAAACTCAAAGCTACTGCACAGTGGCTATATGATTTTCGGAAACAAATATATAAATAAGCATAACACAAATCAATTACAGATATCCAATCACAAAGGCGGAAACAAATATGAATATAACACATAAAAGTGTACATCAGAGTAATGGTCAAATAAGATCCATAATATCACAAAAGAATAGGTACAAGTGCTAGACAAAGGAATAAGTATACATCAAGGAGTCTCTATCTCGTTTGTATAATAACAAAAACTACTAAACTAGAGTAGTTAGTCAAAAGTCAGATAATGTTCCTAGAAGAGGAGTCAAGCAGAAGTGCCTGTAACATCACAGTCTGACCCGAGTATTATTTAATAAGAAAATAATAAACGGATCAGTCTAGCAATAAATATCAGATAAAATGAGATAGAATAAGAGATATCACAAAAATAGATGATAACAATAATGCCATACTGCGACAAGTATACAACATAAAAATCACACAATATCTCATGAAATCTCAAAACACAGAAAAGAATGTCATATTCTTTATTTTATTCACCATACCACAAATATTGACAAATATATCAATGCAAATCACAAAAATGGTGAATCACAAATTCTAGAAATCATCAACTAGAAATCCAGAAATTACAAAAAAAGGGATGCCTATCACAAAACGGGAGCATGAAAACTCACCAACACGTGTATCACAAACGGGACGCTATCCCATGGTCGCTAACCATAGAGCCGGTGCAACGACGTAACATAATATTGGTATGCCCAAGGAACCTGAAACTGAAATAATTCGAAACAACGATGTAGTACAACGGTACGCCCGATGAACCTGATAAGCCGGTACAACGAAATAGTACGACGGTACGCCCGATGAACCGAACTCCATAAAAGAACATGGGTCGCTAGCCCACAAAAATGAGTGGAAACTCAAAGAACCGATAGGTCGTTAGCCTATAAAAGAAATGAGACGAAACTCAATAAAATGAGGTACAGTCCCCCACGTGGACAAAGAGACGTAGCATATCGCTAGTCTAAATCACAAAATGATCATCATTGATCAATAAAAAGTGTGAATTACACTAAGCTAGTAAATAAACGAGTTTAGCTTCATGTCCCATAACCACTGGCTTAGCTTAAATATTTACGAACAAATTGTAGATTTCCACTCGAAAATTGTCACAAGAGTTTCAATCGATCAAGTCCAAAAATTAACTGACGAAGTAAACGCAAGCGTTTCATACCACTTTTTTTGCTAAGCCGTTTAATTAGATTTTCTCATACAAACGAGATAAAGGTTTGTATATACTAATAGATTGGAAAATGGTTTTATATGGAGTTTTGTATTAAAAATAGAGTTGAAATCATCTTTGTAAAAGGGTTTGAATATTTACTACTAGTATAGAAACCTTTGTATTTTAAAGTGACAAATCACAAAAATGATTGTAAAAACAATCAATCACCAAAATTCACATTCGAAGACGTGAATCAAATCTATCAAAATCGATACCAAATCCATCAAAATGGATATTCCCAAAAATCCCGAAGAAGAAGAAGTCATCAAAGTCAATAATAAATGATAACAACAAATCAGATCAACACGAATCGATTAAAATTGGAAACCCAAGCAAAATTGGCAAATTGGGCTGAGGCAAGCAGGTCAATAGACTGACACATGGACACAAATTTTCTATCCCCAGGTTCAGTTGACTGACCTCTTGGTCCAGTCTGCTAAACCTGCTTCTAAAGCATTTTCTATCTTTGGTTCAGTCGACTGACCTCCTGGTCCAGTCGACTGAACCTACTTCTGAAGCATATTCAGCCTAGGCGTTCCTAGGGCAAAAATCCAACAAATGACGTTCGGACGAGCAATAGGCACTAGGGGTTTACGCCAATCGACAACCCAGCCCTATAGGCACTTCGATACACCACCAAAATCATGTTCAAACACCAAAGCTAGGATTTTTAAAGATTTGACTTCAAAACACTAAAAGTTGGAATATTCATAAAACCAATTCAATCTAAAGCAAATTGAACAAGAATAGATGTTAGGAATTCGTACCTAACAACAAAGAAAGATATAGACATAAATGTGAGTTCAAAAACTCACCTTTTTACTCAAAAACAATGAAGAAGAAGCTTGAAAACAAGAGGAAGATCAACTACTCTTCAATTTTAACTCTAAAAGCTCCAATCTAAGATCATAAGCAAATATTTAATAAGTTAGGTTATAGAAAATTTCTGAAATTGGAGAGAGATTGAGATGGAGAAGAAGAAGAGGACGTTTATCTAAGCTACTCTTCGATTTTGGAGCTAGAACTTGGATTTTCAAAAGAAACTAGGGCATAGGATTTTAGTTTCCAATCTCTTCCCCCATTTTTGCTAAAGCTTGAAGTGTTAGGAAAATAATAGAATGAATGAAGAGGAGAGGGGGTGGAGCTAGGGTCTTATGTTTGGTTATTGGGCTGAAATTCAAACCTAAACCCTAAGTGAAAATGTCAAAATTCAAGCTAACTCCAAACATATCGATGTTCATACTTAAAAATGTCGCAAACGACATTTTGAACTCAATGGAAGTAGTCTCGAGTTCTAATTCGACTATTTGCAAAAAATAGCATTTCGGACCTAAAACCGACTAACGATGCTATATTTGAATAAAATATTTAAATATACAATCGTAAATATGCGATTTGTTACAGACTCCCCTCCTTAAAGAAATTGCATCCTCGCAATACTTAAGAAAAATGAGAAATAAAAAATAACAACCATAAAAGCATATCAACACAAAAGAAAATTTGAAATAAAAAGTTCACCTCAAAGAGCACGAGAGAGTAAGTCCGGATGTGTTCGCTCGATGAATTCTCTAGATTCCCATGAGCAATCCTTAGGATTTAAGGACCATTGAACTTTCATAAGTGGGACATCTTTATTTCGAAGGCGTTTAACCTCCGTAGCAATGATACGAATAGGATATTGCTCATAAGTCAAATTAGGTGAGACTTCAAATTCTTCAATAATATCGGGCGCAAGAATAGAATCGGAATCCCTAAGGCGTTTCCGTAGTTGAGAAACGTGAAACACGTCATGAATAGCAGAAAATCGAGTCGGTAACAAAAGGCGGTAAGCCACGGAACCAATGTGTTCGGTGATGGAAAACGGACCAATATATCGAGGTGCTAATTTTCCCGATCGAGTGAAACGCACAACACCTTTCATAGGTGAAACACGAATAAACACCAAATCTCCCACAGAAAATTCTAATTTCCTTCTTCGGTTATCGGCATAGGATTTTTGTCTACTTTGAGCTTCTTTCATTCTATGGCGAATAAGGTCAATCTTTTCTATGGAATCACGAATAAAGTCTGGACCTAAAACCAGCTTCTCACCGGCCTCAAGCCAACAAGAAGGAGATCGGAATGGCCTTCCATAGAGTGCCTCAAAAGGTTTCATACCATTACTAGATTGGAAGCTATTATTATAGGAAAACTCAACCAGAGAAATATGATCTTCCCAGCTTCCACCAAAATCGAGAACACATGCACAAAGAAGATCTTCAAGAGTTTAATTCACACGCTCGGTTTGTCCATCGGACTAAGGATGATAAGCGGTGCTAAAATTAAGCATCGTTCCCAAAGCTTTTTGAAGACTCTTCCAAAATCCACTAGTAAACAGTGGATCATGATCGCTAACAATAGAAGTAGGAACTCCATGAAATTTAACAATTCCTCTAATAAATAGTTTGGCCAAAAGAGGTACGGTCCGATTAGACCGAACGAGACTAAAATGGGCAAATTTTGTAAGTCTATCAAATATCACCCACAGGCTATCATGGACCAAAAGAGAATGGGGAAGTCCTTCAATAAAGTCCATGGTGACTTGATCCCACTTCCAAATTGGAATGTCCAAAGGTTGCAATAACCCACCGGGCCTTTGATGCTTGGCCTTTATGAGTTGGCAAGTCATGCAACGCTTAATAAAGATAGCAATATCAGATTTCATTCCATCCAGATAATAAAGTCGCTTCATATCCGCGTACATTTTACTACTACCGGGATGAATGGTAAATTTAGAACGATGAGAATCTTCTAAAATGTACGAAGATCACTAATATTTGGCACGACAAGTCTACCAAATTTTCGAATACCGCCACGAGCATCAATATCAAAGTCCTTCAAACCTTCAATATCAATTTTATCCCTACAACTTTGGCTAAGAAGAGCCAATTCGGGATCTAGCTTTTGAGCTTCAAGAATGCGGTCTAAAAGAGAAGGATGAGCCTCTAGGCTACATAAAACAAGAGATGAACATGAATTGGATTCACGATCTCGAATCTTACAAGTGGACAAAATCTCAAGATCATTCTATTCAGATATTATCATCCAAACAACCGCTTGTTGCTTACAACTAAGTGCATCGGTAACACGATTTTCCTTCCCGAGAGTATAAAGAATATCAAGATCATAAGACGCAAGGAACTCGAGCCAACGTTGTTGAAGCAAACTAAGTTCCTTTTGAGAAAATAAGTACTTCAAAGATTTATGATCGGTGTAGAGAAAAATTTCACTCCTAAAAGATAATGATGCCAAATTCTAAGGGCGCAAACAATAGCCGCGAGCTCTAAATCATGAGTGGCATATCTAGTCTCGGCAGGCTTTAATTGCCTAGAAGCATAAGTAATAATAAGTTCCCTTTGCATGAGAACGACCCCAAACCAACACGACTAGCATTGGTATAAATAATAAAGTCTTGGTTCCCTTCGGGAATCACAAGAATAGGAGCATCGGAAAGGAATTCTTTTAATCTTTGAAAAGAAGCTTCATTTTGTTTGACCAAATGTACTTAACTCCCTTCTTTGTCAAACTAGTAAGAGGCACGGAAATTTTAGAAAAGTCTTTTATGAACCGACGGTAATATCCGCCTATCCAAGAAAACTATGGATTTCCGTCACACTCTCCGGTCTCTTCCAATTTTGAATTGCTTCGATCTTTGAAGGATCCATAGAAATTTCGGATTCGGAAATAATATGACCGAGAAATTTCACACGAGATTGCCAAAAGTGGCATTTATAAAATTTTGCTTTCAATTGATTGCTCCTAAGAGTTTCCAACATAATCTGAAGATGTTTTTCATGCTCTTCCTCGGTTTTAGAATAAACAAGAATATCATCTATAAAGATGAGAATAAATCGATCGAGGAAGTTTTTGAAAACTTGATTCATAAGATCAACGAAATAAGCTGGAGCATTCGTTAAACCAAATGGCATAACAAGCCATTCATAAGATCGATAACGTGTACGGAATGATGTCAAAGGAATGCTATCCTCTCCAATACGAAGCTGATGAAATTCGGTTGCTATGTCTAATTGTGAAAGACTCGAGCACTTCTAAGTTGATCAAATAAATCATCAATCCGGGGTAAAGGATATTTATTCTTGATAGTAAGATCATTAAGCTTGCGATAGTCAACGCAAAGCCTAAATGCACCATCAGATTTCTACACAAAAATAGCCGAAGCTCCCCAAGGAGAGGAACTTGAACAAATAAATTGCTTCTCTTCCAATTCGGATAATTGTTTACGCATCTCCTCATTTTCTTTATTGGACATACGATAAGGAGGACGAGTGATAGGTAGAGCTCTAGGGATTAGATTAATCCTGAACTCAATTGCTCGCTTAGGTGGTAACCCTAAAATGGGTTCAAATATATCGGGGAATTCACGAACAACGTGAATGAGGGAAATGACATCTTCCTCGTCATCATCATCGTCATCTTGAGGATTTAGAGAATATAAGGATGCTGCCAAATTGGAATCCGAATCTTTGAGAACAACGGAAATCTGCTTAACAGATTGAGGATGTCGAAGATGAATAGTCCGCTCAGGACAAAGGATATGGTCTTCATAACGTTTAAGCCAATCGATTCCAAAATCATTTCGAAGCCTAAGTAACGCATGACATGTAAATCGGAACGGAAGGAAAAATTACATAAAATAATCTCGACATCTTTACAAAGTAAACTGAGTGTTACGGATCCACCAACTGGATTCTCAATTCTTAAAGAAGTCATCAAAGCCATAACACTTAAAGAAAAAGTATCAACAATTTCTTTTGATATAAAAGAATGGGATGTACCCATATCAAAAAGAACTCGAATAGGATGATCATGAAACATAATACTGTCATCAAGGATAGAGTGAGAAATATCTTGACTACGAGAAGTGTTATTAGGGGCTTGCAAAACATTTAGCTTTCCCTCGTTCTTGCTTTGAAGTTTGGGACAAGAAGGCAAAAGATGACCCAAACTTTTGCAATAACGACAAAAGATAGGTTTCGGACATCTATTAGCGAAATGGTCCTTAGAACCACAATTGTAGCATTGCCCATGACTAGAGGTAGTAGTCTTTGCCACCGGAGTTGCTTGTTTTCCATTCTTGTTGGGATAAGAACCTTTGAACTTAATAGGCATCTTCTTGTTGTTGTTGAAGTTTGGTTTGGCACCCACAACTTCAAAATCATCTTCTTTATCTGCCTCTTCAAGCCGAAGAGCAATATCAACAAGCTGGTCGAAAGAAACTTCCAATTTCAGAAGTAAAGGCTTTTTGAGATTCTTATTCAAGCCATAGACAAACCTCTGGATTTTCTTCAATGGGGTACTAATGTACTCGACCCCATATTAGAGAGGGATTCAAAAGATGCGATATAGTCTGTCACAGATGATTCACCTTGAACAAGGTCAATAAAACGCCGAGCTAAAATTACTTTTTCAGCTTCAGGCACAAACTTTCAATTCAAATCTTTCCCGAAATTGCTCCCAAGTAAGATTCGCTTCAACAATTGCAGAAATCAGAAGCTCATACCAATTTAATGCTCGTTCTTGGAGCATACTAGAAGCCACTTGGACATGATGCAAATCAATAAGATTCATGTGAGAAAAGATGCGATCGAAGGTTTTAAGCCAAGCTTGAACTTCTATAATGCTCTCGGAACCCTTGAACGGCTTTCCATCCAAATTTGTATAATCACTGCATAGGCATGCAAATCTGGATTTTAGGTGAGTAGGCTCTGGAATGGGTCTAATGGCTTGAGCATTCTTTACAAGATCTAGAAGTTGTTGGGCAGACATAAATACTCCATCCTGAGAAGTAGCACTGGATTGACCGACGTTGGGATGGCCTGCTCTAACCATTTCTCTTCTTTAAGAAAGAAAGATGACGAAAAATGTTATTCACAAAATGAATATCAAACAATCATGATTGATCAAACAAGGCACCATAAAAGAAAAGGATAAAACGGGTCCAATGATCGAATAAATCCTAAGGCACGACTCCTAAGAAAGACTTAGGACAATGATCCTTGCTAGATTCTACATTATTCCAAAGTTTGGCTCTCATATCAAACTGTGATGCCCCACCTCTATACTCACGCTAGCCAAGGACATTACGGTGTAATGCCGTCAACTAGCACGAAGAATAAGGCTGTTGAGGAGCGACCATCCATGTAATTGCTCTATGCGAGCACCAATATGTCAGATGACATAACATGCATCTCATTTCAAGAGGAAATCCGACATACCAATACAAAATCAAAGCTACTACACAATGGCTATATGATTTTCAGAAGCAAATATAGAAATAAGCATAACACAAATCAGTCACAGATACCATATCACAAAGGCGGAAACATATATGAATATAACACATAAAAGTGTACATCAGATTAGTGGTCAAACAAAATCCACAATATCACAAAAGAATAGGTACAAGTGCTAGGCAAAAGAATAAGTATACATCAAGGAGTCTCTATCTCGTATGTATAACAACAAAAACTACTAAACTGGAGTAGTTAGTCAAAAGTTAGATAATGTTCCCAAAAGAGGAGTCAAGCAAAAGCACTTGTACCATCTCGGTCTGACCCGAGTATTATTTAATAAGAAAATAATAAACGGATCAGTCTAGCTATAAATATCAGATAAAATGAGATAGAATAAGAGATATGACACAAATGTATGATGACAATAATGTCATACCATGACAAGTAAACAACATAAAAATCATACAATATCTCAAGAAATCTCAAAACACAGAAAATAATGTCATATTCTTTATTTTATTCACCATACCACAAATATTGACAAATATATCAATGCCAATCACAAAATTGGCGAATCAAAAATTCTAGAAATCATCAACTAGAAATCCAAAAATCACAAGAAAAAAGGGAGGCCTATCACAAAACGGGAGCATGAAAACTCACCAATATGTGTATCACAAACGGGACGCTATCCCACGGTAGCTAACCATAGAGCTGGTGCAACGACGTAGTACAATATCGGTATGCCCGAGGAACCTGAAACTCAAATAATTTGGAACAACGACGTAGTACAACGGTACGCATGATGAACCTGATAAACCGGTACAACGACGTAGTACAACGGTACGGCTCATGAACCGAACTCCATAAAAGAACATGGGTCGCTAGCCCATAAAAATGAGTCGAAACTCCAAAGAACCGATAGGTCGTTAGCCTTTAAAAGAAATGAGATGAAACTCAATAAAACAAGATATAGTCCCCCACTTGGATAAGGAGACATAGCATATCGCTAGTCTAAATCACAAAATGATCATCATTGATCAATAAAAGTGTGATTTACACTAAGCTAGTAAATAAATGAGTTTAGCTTCATCTCCCATAACCACTGGCTTAGCTTAAATATTTACGAACAAATTGTAGATCTCCACTAGAAAATTGTCACAAGATTTACAATCTAAAAAGACCAAAAATTAACCGACGAAGTAAACGCAAGCGTTTCATACCACTTGTTTTGCTAAGCCGTTTAATTAGATGTTTTCATATGAATGAGGTAAAGGTTTGTATGTACTAGTAGATTGGAAAACAGTTTTATAAAGAGTTTTGTATTAAAAATAAAGTAGAAACCATCTTTGTAAAAGGGTTTGAATATTTACTACTAGTATAGAAACCTTTGCATTTTAAAGTGACAAATCACAAAAATGATTGTAAAAACAATCAATCACAAAAATTCACATTGGATGACGTGAATCAAATCCATCGAAATCGATACCAAATCCATCAAATGGATATTCCCAAAAATTCCAAAGAAGAAGAAGTCATCAAAGTCAATAATAAATGATAACAAATTGAATCAACACGAATCGAGTAAAATTGGAAACCCAAGCAAAATAGGCAAATTAGGCTGAGGCAAGCAGGTCAGTCGACTTAACCAGGTGGTCAGTTGACTGACACAGGGGCACGAATTTTCTGTTACCAGGTTTAGTCGACTGACCTCCTAGTCCAGTCGACTGAACCCGCTTCTAAAGCATTTTCTGTCCTCTGGTTCAGTCGATTGACCTCCTGGTCCAGTCGACTGAACCTGCTTCTGAAGCATATTCAGCCTAGCCCTTCCAAGGGAAAAAAATCCAACAAATGACGATCGGACGAGCAATGGGCAGCAAGGGTTTACGCCAATCGGAAACCCAGCCCTATAGGCTCTTCGATACACAACTAAAATCATGTTCAAACACCAAAGCTAGGATTTTTAAAGATTTGACTTCAAAACATCAAAAATTGAAATATTCATAAAACTAATTCAATCCAAAGCAAAATGATCAAGAATAGATGTTAGGAATTCATACCTAACAGTGAAGAAAGATATAGACATAGATGTGAGTTCAAAAGCTCACCTTTTTACTCAAAAACAGTGAAGGAGAAGCTTGAAAACAAGTGGAAGATCAACTACTCTTCAATTTCAACTCTAAAAGCTCCAATCTAAGATCATAAGCAAATATTTCCAAAATTAGGTTATAGGAAATTTCTGAAATTGGAGAGAGATATAGATGGAGAAGAGGAAGAGGATGCTTACCTAAGCTTCTCTTTGATTTTGGAGCTAGAACTTGGATTTGCAAAAGAAACTAGGGCATAGGATTTTAGTTTCCAATCTCTTCCCCCATTTTTGCTAAAGCTTGAAGTGTTAGGAAAATAACAGAATGAATGAAGAGGAGAGAGGGTGGAGCTAGGGTCTTATGTTAGGTTATTGGGCTGAAACCCAAAGCCCTAAGTGAAAATGTCAAAATTCAAGCTAACTCCAAACATATCGATGTTCATACTTAAAAAGGTCGCAAGCGGCATTTTGAACTCAATGGAAGCGGTCTCGAGTTCTAATTCGACTGTTTGCAAAAAATAGCATTTTGGACCTAAATCCGACTAACGATGCTATATTTAAATAAAATATTTAAATATACAATCGTAAAATATACGGGTTGTTACATAAGCTCTCCAAACTGGAACTACTCAGGCTTACCTGAGCATAACGAGAAACACAGTACTCAAGTCGGAACTAGACCCTCATGTAAATCAATAAAACAATGCAAAGTAACTTAGGAGATGTTACGGGGTTTTCCATCTCCTAAGGATTTGTTAAACTATTTATATATAATAGTATACGCTATAATAGATAATGTCTATCAGTAAAATAAATATCAAAATAGCGTTAAGGCTTTACATTGATCAACCTTAACACATTTTTATAGTTCTAAACCAAAGTCATGATGGGCTCGTATAGAGATAAATATGACAAGACACATGTGGCAATGCCCAAGGTAAGATTCTATCAGTTTACCCTTTCTGGTTGGTCATAATCCATTCATAGCCGACCGCGATAATAAATCCGAACAAAAGGTGCACCCATCGAGTCAAAAACCACAATAGTAATACGAGCGATCAAGTCGTTATAGGTAGATAACCTCATTGGCCAGACATAAGCTCCTGTTTTAGACATTTTAATTATGACACAAGTGTCAAGGCTATCCATCATCGTTCTCTTACTTCATTCCAGTAAACGTTGTTAATTCAACCACTACATTCTGGATATCATCCACAATGTACATGGTTGTCAAAGTGGTTCCAATATTGACAGAGAGTATGCTAATAAGAGGTCCCGATCTCTTTAACAAGCAAATGCTTACACGTCGGGTGGTTCTTTTATCTTTCAAAAACAATTCGTACTTGATATTAAAATCTCATATTAGCTTCAAAAATCAAATCCATTTCAAAATCATCATATTCGCTTCACAAATCATACTTACTTCAAAATATTAATTCAATTCGATATATTTATTTTACTTCAAAACTTGATTTGAATTACAATTTTGGATATAATTCTCTTTAACTTAATTCGCCTTAAAATCCAAGATTTAAATATAAACATTCCACCCTTTTACCAGTTTGAATTTTTAGAATATATTTTAAATAATTTTAAAATAATTAAATAGTTTAATAGAAATAGTTTGAGTTTTAAAAATGTATTACATAATAAAATAGTTTAGAAAATAAAAATAAATTTAATATTTAAGGAATATAGATTTTATACCGTTTATACTAAAATAATTCATTTAAAAAGAGTTTCAAGGTCAAACTGGTTCACTTTCCAAATTTTTCAATTCAAATTAATTGATTCAATTCCAATTTCAAGTTGAATTTTTTTAGGATTCCAAATTAATTTAAATTCCAATCCTAAATAAATTTCAACTCCAATTCCAAATTATACCATTTTTATTTATATCAATTCCGAGTTCGATTTCCAAAATATTGATTCAAAACACTATAATCAAAATTTCCTTCAATATCCAAATTTAAAAAACCAAATCTTCAAATATAATTAAATTCCAATCTCAATTTCGGAATATCGTTTTATATCACTTTTACTTAAAAAATATTCAAAATTCAAATAAAAGTCCAATCTTTTAAAAGAAATCAATTTCTGAAATTCACATCACATTTCGATTATAACTTAAAAATCTCAACTTCGATTAATTAAAACAATTCCTGTTTCAATTTTTAAATTTCAACATTTCGAGTTTCAATTCGAGCATAATTCGATTTCCATAAATTCGATTTTTTCTAAAAACCAATCATTTAAATAATTTCAAATAAAATTTTAAAATCATTTAATTTAACCAATTCAATGTCCATGTATAATTCTCTATCCTATGGCCAAGTGAATCAGTTATTCCAATTTTAATTCAGGGATGGATATATATCATTTCAATCCAAAATAAATTCCATAAGTATATATCATTTCAACATATTTATTAATTTATTCAAAATAATTTAATTTACAGTTTTGTATGCTCTAAATAATATAAAGGATGATAACATGATACATCAAAATAACTAACGTCCAAAATATCAACCAATATCATTCATCACAACGAATCATCCAAACACTTAATAAAATTCACAACAATTTCATAGTTATAAATATCTGGTATTTTACTAGCAACTAAATTCCAATTCAATTTACCTATCAATTCAAATTCAATTAATCAATTCAGATGTCAATTTAAATGTCAATTAAACTTATTAATAAATTTCAAACCTTTCCAATATCACAAGTTCTATATATACAATAATGTCCAAATATCGATGGGAAATTTTTTCAACAAAATATAACTATTAGGTATCAATAACATGGTGAAAATGACATGTCTAATATAATTTTTCTACACTTGTGTAGATACAATGACGTGTATATCGTGTCGACATGTGCACATATTATAAAATAATTTATCCAACAACTATATATCGATCCAATTCAACCACAAACATAAAATAGTGATAATTTCAGATTTTATTAACTTGCATCATGATATTAGTTAAGTGTGAATGCATAAACACTCAGAGGACAACCCGATATGATCACGAACGTCCTACGACACACGACACGATCTGACTCAACTACGGATCTTAAACTCGAACACGTCCTATTTCCAATTTGGACAACAGCTCCTACTCTTTTTTTATTACACTCTTTTTCTCTTTATATATATATATATATATAAACTATATATATAGTCACAGCCAAGCACAGGAGAGAAGGGAGAAGAAGCAAACTGGTCAACCAAGAGTGCCAACCAGCTGCGGTGATGACATGGAGGGAGCAGGCGGCCAGGCGACGGGTTAGCATCAGGTCGTTCTTGTTTTTTCTTTCTTTTATAAATGATGATGGCGGCTGTTGGAGAGGAGGAGAGGGACTCGGACGGAGGTGGGTGGTACGGCGGCTATTGGAGGTGAGGGTAGTCTGGCAATGAAGGGTGCGAAACTCGATGAAGGGTGTGGCGGTTACGAATGTCTGAGGTGGTTATAAATTTTCTCTTTTTATATATATACTGTGATTTTCAAATTCAAGTGACAATGAAGAAGTAATATAAGAGAAAACGAGCATGGCCATGTGTTTGAGCACTTCCCACGCTAGAATACCATTTCAATATCTTACCCGTTCAAATTTTTAACGTTCTTCGTTTTTGTTGTACGCATTCTCTTTTTTTTTCTTAACCGTGTATAAATGCACCCAGCAATATACGCTTATTTTTTCCAAACGCGACCTGGCTATTTAACACTCGGTGAAATTTCATATTTGCACAATATGGGTTGTCACTACCATAAATCGATCGAATTGATCGATTTAAACTAAGCTGGCGAAATAGGAATTTATGAAATGAACATCGATGATTTTATTAAAAAAATTCCCAAAATATTTCATGTAAAATATTTAAATTTCTGAAACCAAAATTTTCACAGTTTTATTGACGACTTATTTTACCTTAAATTTTAAGTCGTTTAAAATTTCTATTTTATAATTTTATTCACATTTTTATTCAGTCAACCAATCGCACGCAACATTAATTCAATTTTGAAATTTAAATTCTCAACTTAAATCAAGGTTAATTTTAAATCGATTAACTTTTCAAAAGAACGGTAAATTTTGGAATCGTTACATTCGCTCCCATTCAAAAAAATTCGTCCTCGTAAAGGCGTTAAGTAAAGAATATTTTATTCAAAATAATCAACTTATAAAGCATAACCATCTTATTTGCAAAAACTACTACTACGCTTCAATTACGCCACTTCGAAATTGGTTTTACGGAAAAATATAACTTATATATATAAACAAGTTATAAAGTTTTTAAAACTTTGAAAAAATTTCTTACTCCCGGATTTACGGAAAATTTTCGCAAAGTCTCCTTTGTGCAGCTCGATCGGAAAGTTTTTACAATATAATTTATAACACAAATATATCCAATATATATCAAATATAAATCTCATCTCAATGATGAGGTATCTCGAAGGGAAAACATATAAAATCACAGTATGTAATTCGAGATACGTACCTTATTATTAATAATACAAGTGATTTCGCTCGTATTAAGCAAGCAAAAACATATAAATCCACATATACATTCAAACGGTCTTCATATGTGCCTATCTCAACTCAATTTAGAATATTAGTCACTTATCATAAGATGTAAAACATGTATGAGTTAAATAGAACCATTTAGCATGATTTTGAATCCAAATCATAAACATAAGCAAATAACATACAACAATCATATGCAATTAAAATAGTTAAAACAATGATTTGCAATAAAAGAAACCATTCAACCATCGATATTCACCAAATTAATCCAAACCATCACCATTTACATTTCAGTGTCAATAGTTAATTTATGCACGACAATTTCTCCTAACATCCTTTTTTAACATTTAATCGACTCATTTCAATTTATTTATTTCCAATTGATTGACATGCACTTATTAACATTAATGAATTCACATTCTATTAATTTACATTTGTTTATAGACAAATTCATTTTTTCTTCACTTCCATTATTTTATTTCAGTAATACACATAATTAAGTATATTTAAGAAATTTGATTCCATACCCCATTCCATTTTTTTCTTTTTCAAATCATTCATATTTATCAAATCTTTGAGTTATAAAACTTTAGCTTTTATGCTTCGCAAAACATTTAAATATAATGTTCATATTTTTTTTATTTTTATATCAACATCATTTATGAACTATTTTATAAATTATTTCCAGTTAACCTTGTTAAGTTAAATTTATTGCATTATCACTTAGTATTTTAATACCAATACTATTTCTAAACCATTTAAGTTTATTACAAACATTTTATAAAATTGCAACTCATTTTTTTTATTATCATTCCATAACTTAAATTCATATTAATCCATTGACTCTCTTGATTAGTTTATTTTATAAATTTAACTCACATTAATAATTTTACTTAAGTAAATTTTATTTTATAACTCCAATTTATATTAGTAAATTTTCTTTTCCCACAATCATTTTCATTCAACTATTAAGTTAACTTCATCTTATAAGTTATTCCCTTAACTTATTTCATATTCGATTACCATTCAATTTTATTGAAACTCACCCTATTTGCATTCAGTTTATTTACATCCAATTTAAATTAAATTCAATTGCTCTTATATATGTATATATATATATATATTTACACACATTTATTTTTATTCAGTTTCTTTCACAATTCAAATTGCGTTTCCAATTATAACTCAAGTTGCATTCATTCCATTAATTCATTTTATGGCTTAAGCGAAATTAATTTACTCGATAAATTTACCTAGTTATATTCAAATCCAATTCAGTTCATTTAATCTTTATTAAATTAAACTTTACTTCATTTATCCATTTTTTGGTTTATTCAACTTTATTTAAGCTAAACTATTATTTATATAAATATTAAAAAATATGTAAAATTATATAAATATAAATATATATACACACACACATATGACTTATATATAAAATATTAATGATTTATATACATATATATTATAATATTAAAATTTTAAATAATACACACACACATATGTATATAATATATATATATATATATATATTGTAATTATTTTTAAAACATTTTACATGCATATATATACATATACATATAGCAATGTATGTATTACAATAACAAAATTATTATTAATATTTTTTAATATATATAGGTATATTAATAATATTTAAACAAGTATTTGTATATATATATATATATATATCCATTAATTATGAAAATAAAATTATATTTATTTTCTAAACCTTTCTAGATTGAATGCACAACATAACATAAGTTTATTTACAATTTTATCATGTTAATATATATATTAGTCGAAATAGTAAAGTAATAGTAAAAAATATTTTCGTGTTACATTATTCAAATTTTAAATTTTTATAAAATTAAAAATGGTGTTTTAAGGTTAGAATAGTTTTCCACAATTTTCTCAGTCAAAATGATAATTTTAATTAATTAAATATTTTTGATCGAATATAAAAATGATTTTTTTAATATAAAAATTGATTTTAAAATTTCGATTTTTCGGCTACCAGTTTATATGTGGGAAAAATAATTTTATAAATTTTAATTTTAAATTTTGAAACGTATATTATTTTATGTGAATTATTTAATTTGTATATTAATTTAAAAATAATAAATAATAGTAAATACTTGTTAAAAATAACTTTTAATCATAAAAAATTATAGATATTGTAAATAAGCATTTAATATATATGTCAATTATTTACATGCTATGATGACATAAATATATTCAACTCATGTAATTAAAATTAATGACATATTAATATATACATATATTAATTGATAAAATGATAACTAAAAATAAAATATATGTGGTTGAGCACTTCAGATTTACATAAAATTGTGTTTTTTATAATATATTTATATAACCAATCTAGTATGTGACAACAATGATACATATAAGAATCGTCACTTAACAATCAATATATATATAATGAATAATATATTGTTATTCAAATATTATAAATCATATAGTACTGTAAATATATACTTAATATAATGTCTTTAAGCATAACTTATAAAGATGAATTCTTCCTCCTTTGAAATTTTCTCGATTCGGTAGATTGCTACTCCTTGACTCATACACCTTTAAATATCCAATAGCAATATCCTTTTGAATGGATTTGAAAATTTTTTGTAGGATCTCCATGGGGTAAAGATCAGCCAACAATAATGGAAAATGGCAGCTAAAGAAGTCCATTTGCATTAGGATTAGGGGTTCTTTTATAATGGAAAACATGGTGAGGAAAATGGATCATACTCATACCAATTCTCCTTAAATCTCAGCCATCCATCTAAAATACCCCTTGCCTTTTTAGCCGCCTCCTACGTGCCTTTTTACTGTCAAATTATCACCTTACTATTATAGGCTAATAGTCTATTCAAGACCAAATAAATATTATTAATTATATCTGATTTAATTGCTTATCGATATCACATATCGATCGATATATTTATAATATTATAAATATATACTTATTTCTCAAATCATATTCAAAAAAGTTATAATTAATATTTCATAAATATTAGTTAATTTAATAAATTTGTAATAATTATAAACTAATTAAATCGTTTGGTATAAAGAGAATTCAACATTTCGGTTGTGTAACTCGTCAAATGTAAATTGGATCATCGATTAACTTCAAACTATTCGAATGTTATTGTTCACGCGTCACTTGGCAGATAGTGCGATATTTTGGGAAAACTTATCATTAACTTAGTTTTGGTAAAATCCAATTTCATATTATTAACTGTTACACGATTGTGACATTTATTTACACCAATTCTCTTCATCATAGCAATATCTTTTTGGACTTGTGAAATTTGAAAATGGTCAAAATTCCAATATCATCCATATTCAACTCTATAATCCAAACATAAAATCCTTGGTATAATAATTAATATTAACACTCTAGCCGAAAACTTTATGTTGACTTGGGTTGACTGTGATATTAACCCCATATAAATGAGGAGACGAATCCTCTTTTGAATAGTGCATCACATCCAATACTTCCACTCGACCCAACTACGGTCAATCGATAGACGCCATGCCATAATTTGACTATAATAAAAGTGGAGCTTTCATACTGAGAATCCACAGTATTCTCAAGTCGAGTGAACTGTGTAAATCAGTCACATTGATATTTTCTATTTGACCTTAGTTATATTAACCAACAGAAAATTATTAAGTGAGTTATTCTATAGTTATCCAAGAACGAACAGTATGTGACCGCTTGGTGCCTTCAGTAGTCATGTGTAATAAACTGCCTAACATTTGGAGAGCATTACATCTTCAAATCTCAATGGATACATCAATATCCAGTCTCGATGCATCTTTACTGGGAACATTTAAAATAGTACATTTATACTTATTACAACAAAGTACTCACGGTTACAACTTTGTCACAACATATAATATTTATGGATTTTCTATTAAATATAATTTTAATTAAATTGATTAATAAATATAACACATTATATCAAGTATATTATAAAAAGAAAATGCCTTTTGGTTTGAACAAGATTGGTCAACGAGTTAGATACATGTAACAAATTACATAATTTTTCCTAGAGCATACTACTAACTCTATCAGGATGAACTTGTGTTCTTCAACCCATCAAATCGACAATTTTGAATCGTGGATGTAAATTTATTATGTTTATTTTATTATTTTTGTTTTTTATTCTAACTTAAATATTATTTAGATTCTTTTCGCTAATAGCTTTGAGTCTTGGATGTAAAGTTGTAATGTTTATTTTATTATTTTGGTTCTTTATTATAACTTAAATACTTATTTAGATTCTTAACTAAAAACTACAAATAATAAGCATAAATTAATAATTACTAAAAGTATTTAATGACTTATACATTACAATTATAATTATTAAATTATAATTGGTAATTTATAAACTATAAGCAATAAATATTATAAATTAGCCATATTTAATTTTAGTTTTATCAATAATTAATCAAATTTTATTGATATTATTTTGTTAATGTTATTTTTTAAGATCCATAGAAAACTACAAGGAAATTTTATTAATGTTACTTATGTACATAAAAAACACTTTCAAATAAATAACAAAAAATTATAGTGTTTGCTCATATGAAGAGAGGTTTGGGGTGCCAACTCTTGTAAATGAGGGTGCTAGAGCAACATATTCCTGGGTGGCAATCTACTTGGTCAGAAAAATCATGGTAGCCTAGAGTCCACTTCACCTAGTGGGAAGAGCCTGGTCGAAAAATGCTATTGCCTGTGTTGGTATTATTTATCATTTCACATAAATAAAATTACCATTTTCATACATTATGAAAATATTTTTACAAATGTTTGTTTGTGTATTTTGAATATTAATAGTTACCAATAATTAATAAGTTATAATTCAATAATTGATATGATGGGACATGTCCTAATAAAGTCTCATAAAGTCAATCCTTACGTTATGCACAAACTATTATGTCAAACATCTTATATTTTTACTGTACTTTGTCTTTTCTAGACATTTGAATGCATAAACATTAAAGCATGTATGGACTATGTTGAAGACAATAATGGACACGAAGTTGAGCACTTACAAATCATTTAGATTAATTCCTACACTATTACTATTTAAGCTACACCCTTGAGAACTGATATATATTATGCACGTTATGTCTGTTCATCAACAATATGTCACTTTGACATCTAGAGCTTAGTCATTTACCCTATGTTATTCCTTGGCAATATGAGATTGATCCTTATGCTTGGGCGGTAGGATTTGTCATGTGCATCATGTTATGTATTCAGCCTGAAATAGCTTTTATACTCGATGCAGTAAGCAGATATCAATCTAATTTTCTGCAAATCATTAGACAACTACTAAGAATATTTTTAATATTTATGAAATACTAAAGACTTATTTTTTATTTAGGGAAACTGTGAACTATTTATGGAAGGGAAATTGAATTCCAACTATCAAAGTGATAAAGATGATAGCAAGTAAGTTTTTGGTTTTGCATGTTCCTATAATGGAGGTGCCATTAGCTGGAAAAATTCTAAGCAAGACGCAGTGGTGGATTTGATTATAAAGGTTGATTTGTAGTCAATGATGTCGTGAAGGAAGTAGTACAAATGTGCAAATTCTACTTATATATGTACTTAATACATTTGTATGTCGAGACACATCCTCCATAACTGCCAAATAATAAGACAGTTTATCATTTACGAAGAAGTAATGGTTAGTTGAGTACATACAAAAGAAAATATTGCAGATCCATTTACTAATTCACTTTCTTAGTTTAACGTAGGTAGACTAATTGAAGGGATGGGCATGAGGTACGATATCTAACTCTAAGTGCAAGCAGAAGATAGTAAGAACTAAGGGTATGTACCCTAGGAGAAATTATGAAATTTTGTCGAACCAAATCTTATTTGAAATAAAAGTATGCTTTTAGATTTATTTTTTAAAAGATGTTTATATATAATATTATGAGTACATTGTGATATACAGATAGAAAACTCTAAGATAAAGTGTTTATTCGGTTGTAATTACGAAGGAGCACGTAACTTGTGTATTAGGGGAGTAATCGGGTCAGACCAGACCAGAGGGAGGTGTGTCTGTGTCTTGCCGTATAAGAGATTCGAACGAACACTGACAAAGCAAGGTTTAAGTTCAAACATTATTCGTACGAGCCGCACAATGGGCACACAATGTTCGAATAACAAAAAAATATCAAACATTTTCTGATGGACATATTTTCGTATATTTTTTCTTACCCTAATTCATGTCCTAAATAAGAATCGTACGGACATGGATCCGATGCCTTGTAGCCTCAGACCAACCCAGACGTAAGACAATCGTACAAAATTTAAACCCCTACCGAGTATTAGATCATAAAAATAAATTTAAACATTTATCCTTAAATTTTCTTAGTCATTTGGTATTCCAAGAACCGGATATTGATACCGCTAATACTAAGTATGTAATGTTTGATAGAGTTAAGGTCGTGCCCCAGCGGCAACTACGTATATTGTTATATAAACTTAACTCTATAGATAATCTGGTTCAAAATAAAGTATGTTTTAAGTTTTATTTTATTTTATGTAGGTAACTATATAGTGATATAAATAATGAATTAATTACATTTATAAGTAGAATTCCTTAGGAAAAGCATTTTGTGACGGCTGCTCTATATCGTTGGCACCCAATAAACTATAAAGGGCGCTGCTGCCACGCCGGGTCGATGAAGGATTATTGTCAAGGGTTAAAAGAAATAAAATATCATAGTACTTGTCGTATATCTCATAGAGAATGGAATAAAATATAATAATCATCAGATATATAAAACATAAGACACAGTAATAACTAAGTGAACCAAATATCAGATTACAGATCCACGAAGTTATACGGCATAGTAATAGAGTTTATACGAAGCGAGAATAAAATCATATAACTATCTCATAGTACAAATAAGCAAACACTATCAAAGTTCCATATGTTGCATGGCGGAATAAGCAAGGTAATCTATATATAATACGAGATAGCTCCCAGCTCATCCTCTATACAACTACTGCATCCCACCTAGGCCTGTTATCTAATATACTCATTTAAGAGTACCCGAGATAATAAGAAGCAAAGCATTATAATCTCAAGTTAAACAATAGTCTAGTATGTGTGATAAATGAATCTCAAAATACTATACAAGTCGATATAGTAAGGAATAAGGATATATTAACCATACCTAACTCGTCCATGCAACCATAGAGTTAGCACATAACAAGTATAATATGCTACCCAACTACATCTCAAGAGTGTACTACAACCTAAGTATAATGGCGGGTGTCCAAATATCCCTATCCCCAATACATATCTCAAGTGACATCCATAGAGTGATAGTCAATGGGAGAAAACAATCAAAGCAAATATAGCATCCATCAAACGATCCTTACTATCACTCAATGTGCTCCAGATATATGATCACTCATATGACCTTTCCCTTGCTAGGGATTAATGGAAATCTCGGTTTAGTGTACTCTCTTTAGCCTACAGCTGATACTGGGCCTTTCCCTCGGTCCAGGGTATACAGATCCATTCAAATGATACAGGGTAGCCTTCATAAGTGCACTTATAATACTCCTACTTTCAAGTACATCAGAAAAACCTTCGAGCATCAACGATCCTTTAACAAGCATATATGAGCCATTTTATTGCATCATTTAGTTTCCATTATTCTCAAGGAAACATTCCCCATTCTTTCATTCCTTGATAGACCCGTTCAACATTCTATCCACAGGTCACCCTTCGTAGAACCAGCCTTTTATGGACAACCATTCTCATGTCTCCTTTTAACTTCGAGTCACCATCTCGGAACCTAACTTATAGCAAAATCTATTTTCGACACTTGAAAATTGACACTAATACGTCCACTGTATCGCGTGTCGAGCAATCGAATGTCGAAAAACCCAATCGTTAGGTGTGAAAAAAGGAAGAAGAAAGCAGAAAGAAGAGAAAAAACTAAATAACATAGAATCTCACAGCAGAACGAATAATCTATAATATACAATAAATCATTACATAAAGAAAAACTGTAATATATATACATCAATCAAAGTACACTAACTTATTTTAGCCTGGTTAGTTATAACAGCCTATCCACACAATTTGCTGATAAATACAACCAACAGACAACACGGTGGAACATAAGAAATACATAGATACAGCTTGGACCTCCAGCTTGTCTCCTGAGTTCCAATGCATCCAAAGCAAATTTGTGAATATGCTCGATCTTACTCGAGCATTGAAAAGGAAGAACGCTCGGACCAGTCTGGTAAACCAGCATGAGAAAAACACACCTCAAATGGAGTTTAATGTTTATCAAAAATATTTCAAATATAGGTATCTTGTAAGACTACGCCGCATATAAACACGAAAGGTGTAATGACCTAGTATTTTCAACCATTTACACATGCACATATCGGACTTGAATTGCTCAAAACAATAGATTGTTAATCTATATTTTACAAAACTTAGCATATACAGTAAATAAATCAATCATAGAATCACAGATACAGAGTATTACAATAATAAGTAGGCGAATAGATAAATAGCAGTTCATGAAGCTACTATAAACATCAGAGCCTAAAACAAAATATAACAGAATCTCAAATACAAATGAATCTCTAATACATAAGCAACATATGAGTCTAAGCCTAAGTGACTTGAATAAACTGAAATAACTGAAATGATTGAAAGCTGGATAGATAGATGGATATTCAACTCCAAAGGTGAGTCTCAAATGTTGTGACACTCAATCTGACCCGAGCATAAAGCAAAACATGGAACACTTGAGTCAGGATTAACATTCTTATATCAGAAAATTTAACTCAAGTGAAATGTCAACTGAAATACAAATAACTTAAAGAATGCTTGGGATTTTCATCCTCTAAGGATCCGTGGAACTGTCTACTATGTAGTAATATATGTTATTATAATAAGGTCCACAGTAAAGTAAAGTATTAAAATAGTGTTAGCCATATCCTCCTTAACACATTTTATATAATTTTGTAGTCTATAAAGATATTGTAAACTCCACTCGCAAGTGGGCTATCAGGGAGCACTCCATAGATACGACACAAAACAAACTCATAGAAGGCGCGATAGGGCATGTGACAAGGCAGGCGAGACAATGCTAGGGTAGATATACCGTTTGAGGAACCAGACTGGTGGTAACGCATAGTAGCTACTACCGCCCACCTCGAGACACACTCCATAATCAAAGGTGCACCCAATCAAATCACAAAGTAATAGAATGGTACCGAAGAAGTGTGCTCGATCGAAGGAATGACCTCACTTGGCCCGGCGTTGCTCCTGTTTTAGCCACATCAAGCTGACTCACGGGATTCAGGGCTGCGCTACAACCTCGTATAGAATCGTCACCAAACCATCCTACTTCATTCCGGAATCTCTACCACGTACACAGTTGTTAAAGTGGTTTTCGATATTGGCAGAGCGTATGACAATATCCGATCCCGGTCTCTTTAACAACGAAATGCTTATTTCACACCGTGGTCATTTCATTTCAAATAGTTCGTACTTCATATCAAAATATCATATTCATTTCAAAACTGTATCAATTCGATAGCAGCATTCCCTTTAAATAATATTCATTTCCAGAATCGTAACACTTTCAAAATCATAACATTTTTGAAATCATAACACTTTTGAAATCATAACACTTCCAACTTAAACAATTTAGATATTAAAATAGTATATATATTAAAATAGTTATAAATTAAAATGGTTTATATATTAAAATAATTTATATATTAAAATTGTTTATATATTAAAAATATTTTATATAATAAAATGTTTTCCTCTAATTTCACAAATCGATTCAAATCAGCTGAAATTCCAAATTTCAATTAAAATAAGTCTGTGTTCAACGTTTTCAATTTAAAAGGTTAAAAATTCAATTCGAATTCTCAATAAACCATTTCGATTTTTATCGATTCCAAATCCAAGTTTGAACTATCACTTCAATTCCAGTAAGATTCAAGTTTAAATATTCAAACATTTACAATATAAGTTTCATTTATGTTTCAACATTTAACCTTTATTTTATTTAAATTGGAAATTATTCACTTGATCATTTTTAATAAAAAATTATAAAAATTGGAATTATAACTTTAAATCAATATTAAATATTCAATCTCAACTTTATTTAAAGTTGAGAGTATTCATTTAATCGCTTTTTATTAATTATCTTCCCAACCTCTATTATTAAAATTATTGAAAATTTATTTTTAAAATATTAATATAAATTTAAATAAACACTTAAACATATTATAAACCAATTTAAATTAAAGTTTATTAAATCAAATCTTATTGTTAAATGTATTTTGTACTAAATCTTATTTTATATATTTTCAAAAAATTAAACTCTTAAGAAAAATCTTAAAAATTATATTTTCAAAACTAACTTATAAATTTAAATTTTTCAAAACATATAATTTTAAAAATCTAAATCTTTCACATATTTAAAAATAAATTTAAAAATCAATTTTAATAAAATCCATATACTTTCAAACTTTGGAAATCATTTTTCAAAATAGACCAACGTTGTCCTTATATAATTTTCTATCCTATGGTCAAGTGATATGGATATTTATCATGTCAATCCACAATTTAAATATTTACGGGTATATATAATTTCAACCCACAATCCCAAAAATTCAAATCAACGGAAATCGCTTGGGTGTATCATTTCAACCAATAATGATTTTCCCAATTCTAGAATATCGTTCGGGTATGTATCATTTCAACCCATAGCGAATTCTAAATTAACATGAAACTTGCAGAGTGAGAACAAATATGATAATAATGTAACATATCAACAACAAGCATATATCATCAGTGTCAATTAAATAAAATATATACAACAGGATACAGTGTCATATATCTCAGGTGAACAATTGCAGATAATGGCATATCATCTTTAACAATTAAATAACTAACAATTCAAATTTAACAGCATATTTCAATTGTCATTTCAAGTGAAATCAAATTTACTTAATATAAGAAAGTTAATCGTGAGCGATTGCTCACCTTTCGAGGCTGGAGAAATAAATAACACGATAAGTTACGATTTGAATCATGATATGGAAAATCGACCAATCCAAACAACAAATCTCAAAGCGAAGTAAGCTGAACACGGATTTGACGGACAAAGTAGATCAATAGGAATCAATGAGAACAAATCAAATCAGCTTGATATAAATGGAATATATATATATATATTATTATTATTATTTTATAAAAATCAATATTTTAAATTAAGACAAATATTAAAATAATATATATATGTAATTCAAAATTGTTATTATATATATATATATATATATATAAAGCAAGGCCTAAATAATGACATTCATCAATTAGACCTCCACAACTTAATGCCCTTACATAGGCCATCTATAGCAGCTTTACTGGAAAATAAATTCTCAGAAGAAAGTTTGGAATTATTTCAAAATCAAGTAGGCAATCAATGGAACATGGAACACAATACTACACATCAAACTAAAGGAAGAATTCTTGTGTTATGGGATAAGAATGCTTGGTCTAGGACCATTACTGACAAAAAAGAACGACAACAGACTATGTTTTTTAAAAATGTAGGAGGCCTGAAAATTTATATTACATTTGTTTATGCGAAAAACCTGGCCTCAGAAAGACAAGTTTTATGGCAATAAATAATAGAACATTCTCGACAAATTAAAAATCCATGGTTAGTAATGGGAGATTTCAATGCATTACTGAAAACTAAAGAAAAGAAAGGAGGAGTTACACTGAAGGTGGCCCAATTAGCGGAGTTCAACGACTATGTACTTGCAAGTGGATTACTGGAAGCATCACATACAGGCCTGCATTTTACATGGAAAAGTGGTGAGGGTAGGAATATCTCTTCTAGAATTGACAGAACCCTCTGCAATTCAGATCTAATTAACAAAATCCATTCTTTGCAAACTATTGTTCTTCCTAGCTCGACTAATGATCATTGCCCCTTACTTGTTAAATTCAATAATGAAAGCAATAATAGCAAAGGCAAGCCATTCAGATATGCTAATAATTGGTACCAGTTAGAAGCGTATAAGGAGGCCTTAAACATAGAGAACATTATACTTCCCCCTGGTAACAATATGTGCAAGTTTATCATGATGCTTAGGACCATGAAGCAAAGGTTAAAGGAGTGGAACAGGAAGAGGCCCAAAAATAAAGATATTATTATTAATACACAGAGTCAGCTTAAAGAAATACAAGTATCTCTTGACAAGGATCCCTTAAATGAGAACCTCAATAGTCAATTCTATCAGATGCAGGGAAAACTAAAAGAAGAACTCCATAAACAAGCAATGGAGATCAAACAAAAGGCTAAAGAAAACTGGATAACACAAGGTGATGAATGTACTAAATACTTCTATACCAAAATGTCTCAACGAACTCAGTATAATAATATCTTGAACTATTTGAATAGGGAAGGAAATATGGTGAATAATCTGAAGGAAACAGAAGACAAAGCTTTATCATACTTAATCGAATTATATAATGGAAACTCAATACAAGAATTACCTGTTGTCCATTGTAGAAGAAAAATTTCTCAGGAGGGATGCTCCATGCTCACAGCTAGGATTTCTGAAAGGGAACTGTGGAGGGCTGTTCAATCCATCCACATCGATTCTAGTCTTGGACCTGATGGTATGGGGGAAGCTGTCTTCAAAATGCACTGGGTATACCTGAAAGTTCACATGTTAAAAGCATATCAGGAAGCTCTAGACGGTGGTGAGTTTTTACAATAAATGAACCATACTTTTATATCTTTAATTTCTAAAGTTAAAAAACCAAATAGAATGGAAGATTATAGGCCTATCTCTTGCTGCAATGTTTCTTACAAGGTTCTTAGTAAAATTATATGCTCAAGATTGAATAAATTTCTCCCAGATTTAATTGCCCAAAATCAAAATGCATTTATAAAGGGAAGATTAATTTCAGAGAATTCTTTGCTGGCACATGAGCTTATCAGAGATTTTAATAAAGCAGGAGCAGATAAAATGTGTCTCAAAGTAGACTTACACAAAGCATATGATAAAGTGAATAGAAATTTTGTAGTTCACATGCTTAAAGCTATGGGGGTCCCAGATAGTCACTTAAAGCTGTTAAGGTTCTGTATTTCCTCTCCAACATTCTCAGTTCTTATCAATGGAGTTCCTAAAGGATACATTTCTAGCAACAGAGGACTAAGATAAGGGGATCCCCTATCCCCTTATCTATTTGCAGTTGCAATAGAGTGATTTTCCCTACAAATGGAAATAGCATGTCATCAAAATAAGATAATCCCTGTGCACAAAATAACACCAAAGGTAACACACCTTATATATGCAGATGACCTTATAGTAGTCATGAAAGCAACCTCACATGCAATTGATGCCCTTAAAGATATTTTCTATAACTTAGAAATGTATGGAGGATTGAAACTAAATGAAGGGAAAACAAAATGTTACTTTGACAAGTTCTGCAAAGATAAGCAGAGATTACTTATTAGAATTGGAGTATCAAAATGGGTACTCCCAGTTAAATATTTGGAAATTCCACCGTCTACGAATTCCATTACAGACAGAGAATATGCTAAACTGATAGATAAAATTAGAGAGTAATTACGAGGGTGGAGGTCTAAATTGCTATCTTTTGCTGGCATTATGGAACCAGTCCATACAGTGATCACCTCTAAAGTTAGATATTGGCTTTAAAATTTTCAAATTCCAGACTGCTCCCTAGGAAAAATTAACTTTGTTTATGCAGATTTTATATGGAAGGGAAAACTACACAAAATCATCTACAAAGATTTGTACAGACCATAGAAAGAGGGTGGAGTTGGACTAAAAAATCTCTTCGAACTTAAAAAAGTATATGGTATCAAGTTGGCTTGGAATATACTATCATCTAATAATTTATGGCCCAAGTGGATAAGAGCTAAATACATTAAAATAAGCTTATGGACAGATTCCCTAGACAACAATGCATCAGTCACATGGAAGAACATTCTGAAGTACAGAGAAGTATTAAAACCACTGATTGAAAGGAAAATAGCAAATGGCTATACAACAGATCTTGGAGAGATCCTTGGTTCATCAATAAAAGCTTGATTGATAGGGTGGGATTGGAAGGATTCTCAGATTATGGCAACCCTAATTGCACTATTTCAAGCATTATTGAAGGAGTATGGAAATGTGAAAACCAGATTATTACAAGGAATTTTATAGAGGAAATTCAGAAGTTACCCATATAGTTAGAAAGATGCTTTGATGAATGGAGCATGAAAAACTGAAGGAAAGGAAAGTTCCAATTCCATGAAACTTTAGAGTACACCAGATATAAACATCAAAAGGTAGAATGGTACAATACAATATGGAGCAAATCGGTAACTCCAAAAATGGCTCATACTACCTGCAAAGCCATCTTAGGCAGACTTCCGACTAAAGACCGTCTAAAAAATTAGGGGATTATTGAAGAAACCATATGCAGTTTTTGTAATGAACAGAATGAAAGTCACGAACACTTGTTTTTGAGTGTAACTTTACAAAATCTGTATGGAGTTTACAAAAAATGAAATGCGTCGGTTCGAATGAAGTAAAAACCACTGAAAGATGAAACCTTTTACCTGAACAATAGAAGAAATAGCTCGAACCTTTTGCAAGAAGTATTCAAAATTTTCCTCACAACTTCCATTTGGCATATCTAAAGAGAGAGGAACTACAGGACTTTCAACAAGGAGAAGAAGAACATTCAATCAGTCAATTCCCAAATTGATCATGATGTGAAGATGATAATCTATCGGATAAACAAAAAACACTTACCAGCCTAAGGGAACCAGAAAAAAAAACTATTAGCGAGGTGGAAGATGATGGCAGATTCTGAAGGAAATCTAACAAGCTATCGGAAGCCGCCATGAAACTGGAAAAATGATTATTAAGTGATAGAAATGGAAAGATTTGAGTTTTGTAAAGATTTTGTCGATGTCTTTTGTAACTAGGGCTTCGGCCTGTTTATAGAAAAGTAATAAAGATTTAAATTATTTTCAAAAAAAAAAATAGAGAGCAAGGCAGCCCTAATGGAAACTTTCGAAACCATATTTATATATCATACTTTGTTGTTATTATTATTATAACATATATATTTATAAACATAGTCAATATTTATTATAAAACAACGCATACTTACTTTATTGCAATATAAATATAAGTCAACGGATCATATATATATATATATATATATATATATATATATATATATAAAATACAAAACACAGGTTATATATGACTTATATACTTATGTACATAGCAACATATTATATACAAATTTATATCACTTTATATATATATATATATATATATATATAACAGATTATACAAACTTATATAACGTTTACATATAAACTGATCTTACAATTTATATATTTTATATAAAACAAACAGAACCTATACATTATAAATCAATATCAACTATATATGCTAATATGTGCAGACCCTATATATATATATATATATATATATATATATATATGCAACAGAATTTTATATATTCATATTCAACTACACAACAACATATATACAACTATATACATAACATATGCAGACAATACATATGGAAACGAGTGTATATTCATGCTACAAAAAATATTTGCAAATCAATACATCAACTCATATACTTTGATATGTATAAACCACATATCGTACATAACTGACACAAATTTATGTATATAGACAAATGGATCTTATACCGTATAAATAATTATACATATAAACTTATACTTTTTAAACTTACTTATATATAAAAACTGTAAGATGAGCAATATCAAATTCCTATTACTATACACATGTATTTATATGTGACATCAGTATCAATTTATATATGTGATATATATATATATATAAGTAAGAATATAAACAAGGAAATTTTATCTCACATTTTATAAACAGTAGAAGGGATGAGAAACCAACAGTTAGTGGAGCTTCATGCGAGAGGAAAGGTGGTGGAGTTTGAGTAGCGGTGTGTGCTAGGTAGAGGAGGTTCGACCGGGCTATGGTGGGTTCGAGGTTGTGAGGAGGTGGAGGTGACAGATCAGAGCGGCCAGGTGTGAGCTAGTTCGGAGGCAAGACGGAAGTGACTAGAAAAGGTGGTTAGCGTAGGTAGCTGGCATGGCGGTTGGTGAAGGTGGAAGGGATCAGTTGCGTGGTGACTGTTGTGCTTTATTTTGAAGATGGCGGATTTGGAGGGTGAAATTTGATGATGATCGAGGGTAGGAAAGCAAGGCGTAGGGGATTGTGTGACGTAGTAGTATGGGCACGGCTGGAGATGGGTTCGGCACCCAAAAAAGAGGAGGGGATGCAGGCTGTCTCGGTCGTGGTAAAGCTCGGATGTGGGTCAGTGGGTTGAGACTATGGTGGTTGGGAGGTAGAAGGAGCAGAGGTGAAGATGGGAGAGAGTGACAGGAAAATGAAGAAGAGGAATAGAAAAAAAATTTCTCAGAATAATATATACTAATATACTTTATGTTATATGTTTGGTTTCAAGTAACAGAAAAAAATGGAAAGAGCAAGAGACATGGAAGTGTACCAATATAATTTCAAGAGATGGGAATAGTGCAGCACGTGACTTCATGAAAGTATTAATAGCTGGTGGCTATTAACATTACCCGATAGACAAATGGAAAGACAAAGGAAAGCCAAAAGGCTCAAAATACGGGACTGGTACAGCAAATCGTTTTGCCGAATCCGCCGCTTACCGGACACTGAAATGCACAAATAAATATACTATGGATATCAGCATGACGAGACGAATAGAATGGTACACAGATATGAGTGAAACGGTCATCCTATCAAAAGTCGATATTTTTATGCCGAAAATGCTGTTAAAACGTCAAAAATAAGATAAATGGGGCTATAGCAGTCCAAATTTGGCGAAACGAAATAGGACGTATCCCTCAGAAAATGGTAAACATTTTTTGTTATGTAAAAATATTCAAATTTCAATAATAATTTATTTACATCAATATTAAATGATTTATATTGAAATTGAAAATTACGCAACATAACTAACATTCATATTTTCCAATGAAAATTACCGGTTGCTATGTTTAAATAGACGCATTCCAAATATCAAATTTTTATTGTCAAATTTTTTTTTTCACAAAAATTTAGTTAATTACGTTATAAAAATCGTTAAATATTTATGGGTCATTACAGAAGGGTTTTTACCTTATGATAACCAAAACAATTTATATAGAAAATCCATTTATATTATAATAATGTCTAAGGGTCAAAGTAAAATGTGAATATAGTTGAAATTCCTACATCTCACATTTCAGCATTGTTGGGCACAACTAAATTCATAAAGCTCATATTGGAGAATGGATTCCACACTATGACAAGGTAAGAAACTAACTTCTAATGGTGCATCTCTAGATAAAATGCACCAGGGTCTAACAAGAACATCTTATACCCCTGCCGCATAGGACTAGCCTACCACTTGACTAGTACTACCGAATATGAGCACCCCATTTTAGGCCCCGAAGCATACATGAGTAGATAATAATCGATCTAGATTTGGAATGAACATACCCTGATGGGAGTGACCCACATGACCCAGCTGCATGCACGATTTTTGTCATTTCCCAGTTGATGAGGCTTGAGGCTACGTTTTACCTTTATATAGCACTTTCCACTTGGAATGCTACATTTCCTTCATGTCGATGCCACATTGTCAACATTCATCTTTACAAGTCGTTCATGAGATGAATGAAACAAAGGAACTACTTCTATTTTGGAATCACCCTCAGGATTAGTAGCGAGCAACCCTTGCACTTCAAAGAGCTTCGTCTTCAAATTCCATCATCTTCAAGATATCTTCACTTCAAAATTCTTGAGTTGGATCGAAGTGGTATTGGGATAACATATCTAATCTCGGTCTCTTCGAAATAGCATTCAATAATTTTTGGTGAACTCTAACCCGGTTCTTTAAAAAATAAACAGTCAAAGGTAAGATTGGAGATCATCTCCTAACCATTAGTGGACAGATTTCCCTATCATTTGTCTTCAGGGAACGAAGCAAGATTTATACATACAATACAACATCATCGGGGATGATTGTGCCATATAACTCACATGTTTCTCCTAGATACTTCCAAATTATTGTTTTGGATCTTTGATTGCCGGTTATTTAACTATCAAAAACACACATTCGATTTCGGGGATTTAATTCCATAGGTAATACCAACATTGGTTTAGCACTTAAGCAACCATTAACCTCTTTAATTAATCTTTTCATTAATAAGAACTACTTTGTAAATAACTTGTATAAAAATACCTTTAGAAAGATATATCCGCAAATCCCTATATTTTCAATATTTGAAAAAAATATCAATGTACTTATCTCATCGGTATACGTATATTTAAAAAACTGTGAAAGATTTTCTTTTTATTCAATTTTAAAATCATTTATAAACTCCTTATAAATCTCTAAAACCATTTATAAGCCATTTTATAAATCTCTAAAAATCATTTATAATCTCTTTTATAAATTTCAATCACTTATAAATTCTTTTTATACATTTCTAAAATTCCTTTACAAACTCATTGTAAATTTGTAAAACTATTTATAAAACTCCTTTTATAATCTATAATCCCCTATATAAAATCCTTATATAAATATATAAGAACAATTATTAGGTCTTTTATAAATCTATAAAACTATTTTATAAACCTTTGAAACCATTTATAAAACTCCATTTATAAATCTCAAAAACATTTGTTAACAAATAATAAGCATTTACTTCAAAAACTTAAAATATTAATAAATAACTTTAATACAACATTAAATATAAATAATAAATTTATAAAAATATTAAATATAAATAAATATTCCTTTAAACTATTTCTAAATGACCTAGAAAAGACAGATAATAAGGTTGGAGTAAAATAGAAATTAAATCCTTTAAACAAAATATTTTCGAAACCCAATTTTAGATTTTAAAATCGTCTCCTATCTCAAAAGCCAACATCAACTCAAATGACAATTTATATATTTTTAAAATACTAATTTGAGGCCAATAGCTACCCAACATTAGCCAATATCGATATTGATTTCCATTAATACAGAGTTTAAGTTGAACATATAACAATGTCATAACCCATAGTGCCAAAAATCAGGTTTGATATTTCATAATTAATAAACAATAATATTTTCGAAACATTTCAACGGTGTGAGGAATCCTATTGGATTCCTGCAACCCGTCTCTCTGCATCGCAACTCATATATATATCGACAAATATATAAATAAAAATCAACGGTGTTGAGGAATCATGTTGGATCCCTCCAACCTATTCCGTGCATCACAAGCAATATATAATTATATAGTATAGGTCATCTGCCACTATGCAGGTATATATAAAAGGACATCCGCTCCAAGCGTGGGAATAGAACCAAACCAACTAATAAAAACAGAAAATCATCCAAACATCAAATCAATAATTTTTGTCCACGATATAACATACTGGTTAACCAAAAAGGTGAGATTAACTCATCAAATTCCTATTGTCCCCGAGGTGCTCAGGTTCCATCTGAATCCGAACAACCTTCGAATTTAGCGTTAAAATTCATCTAGCTCTAAATATCACCGATTCAATTTCAAAACGTAGAATTCACTGATACGAGTACAATGCAACTCGTCACACTTGATTTAGACCTAGAACGAACAAGATATTGATTTACAAGTTTATGGAATTAAATAATATAATTATTTTATTAGTTATGCTTTTAAGTCCATAATTACCATCATTAATTTTAATCGCTCTCTCTTTATTCATGCACACATAGTAGTCGCATCTTCCATTGTTCGCCGCCGCCGCCTTGTGCAACCTACCATCGTCGCAAACTCGCCGCTGATAACCCTATCTTCACGTCGCCTTTAGCCGCTGATCCGCCCTCCTAAGTTGTCACCTCCACTATGCAAAACCCCAAAATGTCAATTATCTACAAACGCCACCAACCGTCGGATCCTCCCATACTACTACTATCAAACGCCTCTGCCTCCTGCATCCCTATACCACCAGTGTCGTCCCTTCATTCGCCACCATTACCAAGCAATCGACAAAAACGATGATGCTAATCATCAAGGATTTCTGGCCATCTCACGTCGTTAGGCGATGATCCCACCGTTGAATGCACTCGCCACCTCATCATAGATAATTCGTTAGTTGGTCACTTAGCCCAAACATGATTGGATAGGCGCCGATGCACTATGGTCGTTCGATGGAGTGGAGAAGAATTAGAAAATGTCGAACTCTTTCTTACATAAACGCAATGTTTTGTAGGGAGGACGCAATATGGTTCACAATGTAGGAATGATGGCTTGAATAATAAATAGGATAGGAGTAGGATATGTGTTTATTAAAATAGGGTATATAATATTATACTCTAAAATACCCGACCAAATACAACTGTAAAAACCCCAAACTCTATTCAAAACGTGCTGATTGGCATTTTACATGTAATACCCCTATTCTGAACAGAATAAAACTAGTAACAGAAGCCAGTGCCATTATAAACAAAAGCTAGCTTTCCAAAATCAAATTATATTAACTTAAATTCCTTTAATTAATTTCTATGCATTTAGAGCTTTCATGATCAAACGATACACTTGATCGCCACAAAATTTGTTAATATACAATAACTCATTATTACGAATCCAATGACACTGGTTTAATCAAAATCCGAGATAGTGTCCCGGGATGTTATTTTCACATGTTAATTGAACGAATTTTTATTAAAACCAAATAAATTACCTTTAAATATAAATTTTAAAATTTTATTATTCCATTCTTATTTATTATAAATTTGATAAGATTTCAAAACCATTTTTATTCATATAAAATCCAAGATTAAATTATCCACTAATTCCAATATTCCATTCACTATTCAACTATATCACTATATGTGAAATTTAAGCTATTTTGGCTTATAAAACTACTATTTCAAAATTTAAATCAATTAAATATTTCAAAATCAAATGACTAAAATTATAGGTCGTCACATAACTCCATTCCTTTGCCAAGACCCAAAGCAATATGCCATCGGATTGATTTCTTTCGACCACAAGACCACTCATCGCCGGATCTTTCTACTGCCAAATTTCAATGCGACTTAAAACATAAGCTTACCTTATGCTCCAGAGTCCATCCTCCAAATTTCGTCTAATTCTGAATACTTTTGTCGATCAAAAACCACATGTCGCCAACCATTAGACCACTCATCGTTGGCCACTTTTCCTGGTCCAAACTTGATGCAAATTGAACCTTGAGCTCTATCCATGCTTCAGAGCCTATCCATCAAGTTTCATCCAATTCAGACTACTTTTGCTGACCAAGATCTACTTGTCATCAACCATTGGGCCACTCATCACCGACCACTTTTCTTGGTCCAAACTTGATGCAAATTGAACCATGAGCTCTGCCCATGCCCTAGAGCCCATCCTCCAAGTTTCATCCAATTCCGACTACTTTTGCCTACCAAAGGCCACTTATCTCCAACCACTGGACCACTCTTCGTCGACCACTTTTCCTAATCCAAACTTGATGCGAATTGAACTGTGAACTTTGCCCGTGCTCTAGAGCCCCTTCTTCAAGTTTCGTTCGATTTGGAGTTGTTTTGCCTTCATTTTCACCAAATCAACAATCTCTTTCCTAGCTATCTAAATGCACTAGCAAACCATATCAATGCATAACATACAAACATGCATGTCATCCATAAACATCAAATTTTACTATATGAACATGTTTGGAGTAGTGAGGGATCAAAATCACTCACCAAATACTCAAATTGCCAAATTTTCCAAATCCGAATTGGGACAGCAAGCACAAAATTTTCCTATGACAAAAATGATGTATCTATGATCTCTCCCCACTATTTTCCCACTAATGATGGATTTAGTTAGTTTTAAACAAGAAATGGTGGATCCTTTTAAAGGAAAGATGATAAATAGAGGTTTGGAGATGTTTTGTGAAAGTGAAAAGTGACCCACTTCAACCCTAACACCCCTCTTAGCTTTAACCCTAATGGGGCTAATGGGTTTGGGTTTGCACTTAATCTAACTGACCCAAAATTTATCCAACATGCCATAACTTAAAACCACCATATCTCTCAAACTTTAAGTCAGTTTTACTATTATGACCACTCTGTGGAATGGGAAACCATCATTCAGAAGCAATAGAAGTGGTTTTAGAAACCAACTCAGACCTTATCAAAAGTTATAGTCCATAAAGTTATAGTCCATATAAGGTTTTTAAAGTCAATTGTCATATAGAAATTCGATAACGATCATAGATGTGGAAAATATTCCTAAGAGACATTTTTCCAAAATTTTAGGGTCAAAAGACGTCATAAGAATAAAATAAAAATATTTTACGATCATTTGAAATGTAAAATACGAGTCATTATGCATTTTATCGATTTTAGTTACAAATGTGTCTGTAACTATGATTATCGATTCGATATCTAAATGCTTATGCATTAAATGTTCCTGGTCAAGATGTTCAAGAACAGAATAATGATACATCCACTGAGACTAGTATATAAAAGCTCTACATATGGCGCATGGTCAATTACTGATGACCGTTAAAGGCACTAAAGAGTTACGTACTTGTGGTTGTTTTGAGCAATCATAGATGACTCGACGAGAGTCTTCTATAAGCTAACACAACTAATGCTGATTATAGGATCTCATGGTAATGACGTACAACAGTTTTCTAACTTGAGGGTACCGTCAATCTTAAATAGTTATGTTATATTTTAATTATGGTTAAATATTTGGCATGACGACCTTGTTATGACCATAATTGGGTATACATTGAACTAGTTTAAGTGAAACACTGCCCAAGAGAGTATTCGTCACCTTTTTTGTAAATAGTTAGTGTTATCGTAATTGGTAATTAAGCCAAAGTAAAAAATCTCTGGATAGATTAAATCGATTAATCGGTAAATTTTATTGGATTGAACTAAAGACTTAGTCTACACAATTAAATATATATACTAATAGAGTTCTTTTACATTTAATTGAACTGTAGATATCTAAGTGATACAGTGATAACAAAAAGAATACATGTACAGAATATTATTGCTATGTGAGCTTACTATAGATTAGAAGTTGAATTTCACATAAATGGTTTACAAGCGTTGAGCTTGTGCTCGGTACTGACATCTTCAGTGTTTAAATTGTTTAAATATTGACTAAGGATCAAGTTCTCATGGAAGAGTCAACACAACCTAATTGTTATTTATTTTTAAATTTGACTAATGTAAAATTAATTTATAAATGTTACAAATTAATAATAAAATTCAATATAATGTTATATTTTATTTTATTTGAAGTTTGAAAGTTATTTAAAATGATGTATAAAAGTTTGTATGTTGGTTTAATTAACAAATAACTTTGAATAAATTGACTAAATAAATGATAAAAAGTGTTAAATCATTTATGCCCCCTATTTGAAAGCCTAAACATACACATATCTTGGTTGGCCATAGCATAGGCAAGAAGGGGACTTGATCTCTTGGGGTTTGAGATGAAGGGGCTAAATATCTGTGATCTAGTTGGCTATAAATGGCCAACCCCTTCTCATTATCACTACAGTAAACTGATCTAACCCTAGCTTTTCATCGACATTGGTGAAGACAAGAAGAGGACATTACACTCCATAGCCAAGAAGACTAAGGAACCAACAACCAAGGTGTTTGACGATTGGCAAGGTCATAAGTTAGATGTAATCTTCTATTTTTAATTATGTTCAGTAACACACACACATACGTATAAAAATGCTATATGATATTACATTGGCCATTATTATAAAAGAAAATTTGACAACCGATTTTAATTTTCAATAATCAAATAATAAATAAAACATTTTAATATTTATATTATTTATTTATGAAATCACTTTCGACTTTTAGAAATATTCTTTTTGGATTTGAAATAATATGCATACAGTAATATAAATACTTTTTACATTTAAACTATAAAATTATTTTTGATTTTAATATATTAAAAACAAGTCGTTCGCTTCAGTTTTAATTTTTTTTTTAAAATTATTCACACACATACATATAAATAAACATATCTCTACATGAAATTGCTCAAAAATGGTAAATTTTTACTTTGAAGACTTTTACTTTCAATAAATGAAAAAATAGGATTTAAAATTCAAATATTTAAAAAATTAAAACAAAGGTTTTATTTTTAAAATCCATACGAATTTAAATAAAAAATGGGTTTTACTAATTTATAAAATAATTATCTTACTAGAATTATTATTTTTAATCTTAAATTATTAATTATCAAAATTCTTTTAAATTTAACGTACACACGTATATATGTATTTGTTGTGTCTATATATATGTGTGTGTGTGATTTATTTAATTTAAAATAATTACTATATATATATATATTTGTGTGTGTATGCCATCCAAATATATATTTTATATAATATTATATATATATATATTAAATAATATTATATATATGGATATAAATATTAATCAAACAATGGGAAAAATAATTAATTTACCTTAGTGTGAATATATTTAATTTTTTAATGTGTTTGTATATATATCTCTTTAACACCATCATTACATATGACTTTAACTTAAGTACTTATTAACAATACATCGCAGCCATAAATTGTACATTTATCGCATATGTTCCATATCACTCCTAGGTTAGATTATTACTTAATAATATTTGTATTGTGAATACGAACATATTAAAACATGAAGATATAAAGTCAAATTATAATCAAACTTATAAATTAAATCAAAATAAAATTAATAATAAAATATAATTATCATTAAATAATAACAAATAAACTAATTAATTAATGCAAATTAAACAAATTGAAAAATAAATCCCAAACTCTTTTAATAATAAATATGATGCAGTATAATTTATTTTTCACATAAACACAAAATACGATATTGTGCAAATTGATAAAAATAAAAAAATTGATATTCACCATTTTTAACTTGCTACCAATGCACCCGATCCAACAATGTTATATATACTATGAATAACGATTTACTCCTAACTATCAGTAATACTAATAGGTTATGTACTTGTATTCATTTAGAATGATCACGGAATGACTCACCAAAAATCTTTAGTATATTATCTATCTAGATCAAATAGAAGATCTTATGTGATGATGTGTAACAGTCTTTCGATTAGAGAGTAATGAATGTTATGTGTATAGACCTTAAAATGAAAATGATCAATCACATGATGTTGGCTTACGTTGAGGCCGTAATTAGGTACGCGTTGGGAGTCAAGACCATAAAGTGAAACTTTACTCAAGAGGGGATTCAATTCCTTTGATATAGAAGGTTAGTGTCACGAAATTATAAATCAACTTAAAGTTAAAGACTTGGTATAGGATTGAATCAACATCAGAGGAGAGTAAATATGGTTTAATATAATTTGCAAGAAAATAAAAGTTGCAGAACAGATAATAATAAAGTAAATGTGATAATAAGAGCAATACATAGACAAAACTTGCCTTTACTGTCCTCAAGATTTCTGCTACGATTAAAACAATCGACTGCTTACAAATACCCTATAAACTTGCGACTGTCGCTAACTTGATTGTTCTAACCCTAAGTCTAGAAATATTACCTCTACTCTACCCTTGAGTTGAAAATTTCTAAACTACACACCTAGTTCAATCCTAGAAAAAAAAAGTAGAGTTTTAAATTTAAAATAAAGTTCAATACTAAATATATGAAGAAATCCCTAATTAAATAATAAAATAATTCAGCCTATAAAAAGAAACGTCTTCAATTCCTTTTAGCCTAATTCCCTTTTCAAGCCGATCCACTTCTCTCTATTTTTGGGGTTTCCTTTTTATTTTAGAAAGCTACCGATTTTGTAAAGGATTGATGAACGTTCACCTTTATCTTCTTGTCGATCCATCTCTTCAATTCTCTAGCGATTCACAAAGTTCATCTGCTTCCTTGGTCGAGTGCTTCTATAGTTGGTAATTTGGTATGATTTTTATTTTCTTATTTTATGGTACCGAACTCAACTTTTTTCAATTGCCGATGATGAGCTTGGTTTATGTAGGGTTTAATTGTGGAAAAATCTTCCATTGATTTTCATACATTTCATGATTTTCGATTTGAATTTATCAACTCTGATTTTTTTGCTTTGGTTTTTTTTGCTTGAACTTTTGTGATTATCGGCCTTACTTTTAATTGTTCAACCCTAATTTTCTTCTTCACCTAAATCAACATTCCGTGTTTGACTTGTGTTCATTGTACACTTGTGTTTCCCCATCTATTTGCCTGAGTAATCAACTTGACTTGATTTGAATTATTCCCTATGTGCATATATATATATATATTTATATGCACGTGTGTATATGTATGTATGTATGTATGCATATAAATGCATTGTCGAAAAATTGCTTTGGCCATCCACTTTTAAAATGCACTCGAATTGCTCGAGTGTATGTAGTGCTTCCTCTTGTGCATCTCTGAGTTGTGCACTTCTTATATGTTTCTGGCCTTGATTATGTGTGTCTGTCTTGTGTGCTTCTTTGTAAGGCTTTGTACCTAAGTTTTGCATGACTTTACTGCCTTGTATTGTGCTTTTGATTGTATTATCCTGATGCTTTTTGTCCTTATGGTTACTGGTGTATGACTTTACTGCCTTGTGTTGAGTCCGAATCATTTAGGCTTAACCTCATGCGCTTGCCTATATGTACCTTGTGTTTGTTTTGTGTTTGTGCATCTGAATTTGATGATGTGTGTGTCCCTTGTGCATGTGTTTTACTACTGATCCTGTTTGCGCACTTTCACTCGAACCTAATCTATGTTCATCCTTGTATTGGCCTTGTATGCACTTGCACTTGCTTGAACTTATACGGATTTATGCACTCTTGTGTACTTTGCTTAACCTATGTGCTTTATTGACTTCGAGCTTGCCTTAGCTTAAGTTTTGCTTGTCTGAGTGCATTTAGATGGCTTGCTATTTTCTTGTATGCTTGTGCATTTTTGAATTGTTTCTGGCTACTTTGTTTCTTATTGTTGTGCACTATTACACTTCACTTGAGTCTGTTTGCATTATGTTTGTGCTTTTGCTCTTTCAGGCATGTGCACTTGCACTATACCTGCCTAATGCATTCAACACTTGCATGACCTTATTACATGTATAATGTTTAATTGTGCATATATTAAGAATTTTATGCATACTTTGGTTTGAAGTTGATTTTTATTCCTTTGAGGTTTAAATGAACATGACCAACTGGTCCTTGTATATACCTGTTGTGTTAGTCCATGTTCGTTTTTTTGGTACTTATATAAAATATGAAAAGAACAATGCCAATAAACTAAGTCAATTTCGAGTTTATATATATTTATATTATTGCGGTTCTAATTTTTCCTTTTTTCTTTTTACTGCATTGCTATTTGACAGATAAAGCAGATTTCTGTCTGGACAAGGACTTAAGTGAGAAGATATACATTCGCATTCAAGTAGAAATTGTATTTGGAAAAACATGTGATCAGAAAAATATTATATTTGAACAAATATGTTGTACAAGAGAGTAGAAATTGTTGTATATGGAAATTATGGGAACTCTTGTTGTAATTGTGGGTTGCAGAATTATGATTTTAAGGCTAATTTAACACTAGAGGGGGGTAAATAGTGTTTTCTAAATTATGTAAATCTTTTAATTTTCTTTCAAGATTAATGATAAATCACATATTAAAAACATAAAATTATACTAACGATCAAGCGTAAATGCAATCATAGTAAAAAAAAAGTAATAAAGTGAAGTAAAGAGTTAGAAAGATGACACCAGGGATTTTGTTCTGGTTCGGATTTCTCCTACATCCAGTCTTGTACAATTGCTTGTATGAATTATTTTTCAAATTCCAATCATTAATCGGGTAAAAGGGATACCTAAATACAATCTCGATTTTGAGTTTATGAGAGATATCCTCCTGAATTTTCGAGCTCAAGGTAGACTTACTTGATTTGGCCAAGCTAGAAACACACCCACTATATTTTGGGGCTACTAAGCACACCCACTTGATTTGAACGAGCTATAAGTACACCCATGAAAATACAAATAGAGTTGATAGTTTCTCCAAAGATAAATTCTTATACTCTAGATATAGTGAATCGTATAGCCACATGGATAGCACATTAATTTTTGAATTAAGAGAGAGATGTTTGCAAAATAGTAAGAAAGTAGTATTGAATCAATACAATAAAGTATGTATTAATTCTATGTGATTTTAAAAGGAGCAAAATATATTTTTCAATAGAGTTTTCAAAAGAGTAAGAGGCTGGAAGAAAATAAGAAATAGTTATCAAAAAATTCGTTTGCACTCCCCCCTTGTATAGTAAATCAAGTGATATGTCTGTTTGTTAAGAGTTATAACAAATACATACTTCCTTTCAAAATTTGAAAAACCAATTGGCGGTATGTATATCGAAATAACCAAGCTATGTATGTTGACATATGTTTGTGTATTTTGAAAACAATTTTCCTTTAAATTGTTTTGAAAATTCTATACTTTGTAAAATGATACTTTGTAAAATAGTTTGAACATAGTTTCTAAACATTTTGAACTTTAAAATACTTTTATAAAATATTTTGAAATTTATTTTGGTTAAAAATATAAAAGACCAGAAAATTGGAGATAGAGATCAAAAAATGCTATCAAGAACTTTAACAATATATTTTATGACTATATACACTAAATTATAATTTTGAGATCTTTAAACCTTAGTCTTTGAACTCAT